>CM068371.1:205461764-206661764 GCA_034769895.1 Magicicada septendecula
AGACCGATTAATTTTAGAGACGAGATAATAACGTTACGTCTACACCTGAGAAAAAAATGAGGCTTATTTTTTGCTATGGTAACACCGATAAAACGGTTGTTAACGATCTGAATAAGATCAGTAGAGATAAAAATACTAAACGATTAACACCTCAAAATAAGAAATTTTTACAATTATTGGGGTTAACAGTAATAAGTGAATATTCGAAAAAATGAGTAGTAGTATTTTAAATATATTAAACAATCCCATATATGAAGATGATGCGATAGTAAGATTAAAATATCAGACCCATCATCCGTATACTTCAAGCACGTATAATAATAATGATGAAATTAGAATACCAATCAATCAACAAGATGTTTTTATGTTTCCACACGATAGCTATCTCTACATACTACTAGAATACACAAATAATTTAGGTGTATTTGATCAAACCTATAAATTAGTTTCAAACGCTGTGGCATTTTTATTTGATGAAATTAGATACGAAATATGTGGGTCAGAAATTGATCGAATTAAAAATGTTGGAATAACGACAACAATAAAGAATCTATTAACAATTAAACCTTACGAAGTTAATACTTTAGAAAATGCCGCTTGGAATGAAAATTTATATGGGGCTCTATCACCATCTGAAAAAGATCTCCTATTCTGTATTCCATTAAAAATGTTGTTTGGATTCGTTGAGGATTATAAACGTATTCTGCTAAATATAAAACAAGAACTAGTTTTAATAAGAGCATCGACTGATAGTAACGCTGTTGTTTTACCAGAATCGGTGACTGGATGTAAATTTACAATAAAACAAATATCATGGATAATGCCATATGTGTATGTAAATGATGAAAAAAAATATGATTTTTTTAAAATAATAGAGCGTGATGAACCTATATTGATCCCCTTTAGGAAATGGGAGCTTTATGAATATCCGTCTACACCACAAGCGAAGCAGCACACTTGGACTGTCAAAACGTCATCACAAGCAGAAAAACCTCGTTACGTTATTGTCGGCTTTCAGTCTGATAGGAAAAATAATATACACAAGAATTCGGCAAATTTCGATTCCGTATCACTACGTAATATTAAATTATATTTGAATTCAGAATACTATCCATATGACAATCTGAATGGTCAATTGTTACTTTTACATGAATTTTACAGACGATTTCAATCTTCATATTACTATGGTAGTAAGGACGCGCCAATGATGAATCGTGAAAATTTTATAACTCATACGCCTCTGTTTGTTATCGATTGTTCTAAGCAAAATGAATCATTAAAAACAGGTTCAATAGATGTTCGTCTTGAAATAGAAACATCTCAAAATATACCCGAAAAAACTGCAATCTACTGTCTTATTATCTATGATACAATTATACAATACACAGCGTTATCTGGTTCCGTAAGAAAATCGCTTATCTAATCATTTTATAATGAAGCATGAAGAATATTTTTACAGTATTCACGCTTTCGCATTCAATAAGAATGGTTGAATACGTTGTCGATTTTCAAGGTTTCCGAGATGACGGAAAAAACTTTATTATTAAAGAGTTGTGTATGCAAAAAATAGAAAACGTCAAGCTTGTTGGCGTTAGAGAACATCATTTATTTTTACCACCATTCGATTATAAACATTTATCAAATAAAAAGAAAAAACATACAAACTGGCTTAAAGAGAGATTACACGGATTTAGTTGGAACTGCGGGCTTCAAGACTACTCTGAACTACAAACGATTTTCGATAAATTATCCAAAATTAAACGTATCTACGTGAAAGGATCGGAAAAGAAGCTGTTGTTGGAAACACAACTAAATTCACATGCTGGAATTGTCGATATCGAAACTTTAGGATGTCCGTCTTTAAATATTTTGAAACAGCAGAATGTGTATAGTGTTAACTGTCCTTATAAACATAATGTAAATAAATGTGCTTTAAATAATGTTTGTTATATAAGCGATTGGTTGATGTATTATTGGAACAGTGAATGTGATAAACACCAAAAAGTTAAAAGACTTAGATGTTGGGACTGTGTAGCGGAAATAAATAAATATGTATAAACTTTATGTGAAATAATAAAAAATTTGTATTATGTTATAAAGAGTTTATTATTATAACATCATCATCATCATCATCATCATCAATAATTTGTATTGTTTCTTCATCTGGTGGTGGTGGTGACGGTCCCCTTCGTGGCCGTACATTTCGTACTGGTGGTGGTGATGGTAACCGCCGACGCATCGGTCTTACGACGGCTACAGGTCTTTGGATCCTCGACTGAGACGTATATATCGTCACCATCAACAAGATGAAGAAATTGATAAAAACCTCAGTCGGTTCCATATCTGTAATTATATATAGATTTTATGTTTGGGGATTGTGTTTTTAAAACTAGAGATAAAAATTGTGTTAAATTTTTTTATTACATAAAAGTTTTACAATATACACTCAATTTTTAAATAAAAAAATACAAGATTCGAGTAAACAAGGAAAACATTAAAAATTTTTAAATTTTGTTTTTTTAACATTTTTAATATTTGTCAAATTCTTCGCAACATTTAAAATCATTTTATATAGTTGAACATATTTCAAGTCTTTAGAAGAATCTACTAAAAATGTGGCCCTGTAGGCGGCCTTAGTCCATCTATCGTTTTTAGCAACATTTACCAAATTTTGTGTGTCAATTATTTCAATTTTGATTAAATACCCCCCTTTTTCACCAGGTGTGGTTAATGTTTTCCTTGTTCCCCCAGCTTGAAACATTACAGTTTGTTCAAAACGGAGATTGTTTTTATCATTTTTGTTAGTTTTTACGGATGTAAAAACTTTATCAAATTCATCCTCATCCTCCTCTTCATTATCTATATCTATTGTAAACTTTTCACTATCGTTATCACACATCATATTATTTTTTATTAAAGAATTAATAATTATAAATGTCGATTTTAATATATTTTTTCTTTAAAATTTACAATTGTTGTATTTAAATATTCGTATACTTCATCAATATCAAACAAATAATTATTTAGTAGTGATAAATCCTTTTGTGAGCGAACTAGTTTTAATTCTAAAGCAATTCTAATATTTTTTGTTATTTCTATTAGTCTACTATATAAATTAAAAACATCTACATCATCTGAATTGATAATATCAGTTTTAATTTTCTTTAGCACATCTTCCCATAAACATAAAGACGAAAGTCCATAAAAATATAATAGCTTAAGGATGTCTTCTAATGAAACATGTTCCTCGATGTGGTGAGATGGTCCAGCGATGTCCATTACTAGAAAAACAAAAAATTTATTAGCCTTCCGCTAAAAATTTATCGATTTCTAGCAATAATTCTTTATTTTCATCATTATCATTTAATCCGCTTATCCCACCCGTAGAACCAAAACCGTTATCACCTCTCTCAGTACTATCTAAAGTTGATGCCTCTCTCAGTTCCGGTCCTTCAATCTTTTCACAAATCAGTTGCGCGATTCGATCACCTTTATTTATGTTAAAATACGCTGACGAATGGTTAAAAATAACCACACCTACGTTCCCTCTATAATCTCTATCTACCACACCAGCTCCAACGTTGATGTGATATTTAAGAGCCAATCCTGAACGTGGTGCAATTCTCCCGTAACAACCGTCAGGTATTTTAACAGCTAAATCGGTTTTTACTAATTCTTTTCCGTTAGCATTAATTTTATAATTATACGCACTACGGAGATCGAAACCCGCAGACTGATTAGTTAACTTTTCAGGTGGATAAGCGTTTTTAGATAATTTTTTAAAATAAAGAATTGATGCGGCCATTATTGATTCTATAACATACAAATAATCGTTTTTTGTTACATAACTAATTTGTAAATAAAGTTTTAAGTATACAAAAAAATAATAATTACCTAATAGAGTTTGCTGTATAAAAGACGATGCAGAAACAACTTGCTGATTCTTCTTATTGAAGCAGTTTGAGCGTGTACAATACAATTCTAAGGCGCTTTATATATACTGTTTCTCGCTATAGGAAAAGCTGGTTGGCCTTTCGATTAAACCGCGCCCAAGAAAGATTATCTTGCATTCCAAAAACGGTGTGCGTGTTACACAACAATAGTTCAAAGTATAAAAATTAGATCACTCTGCTGTTCTACATTTTATGCAACTATATAAAGATATATAATACAACCACACACATAAGGAGCTAACAATACAATTTACTTTACGTAAAAAGAACAAGTAACTGACGTAAGTATAAAAATTATACAAGGATAATAAATTTTTATAATTATAGAACCGATATGAATATTGTTTGTTTAAATATACTTTTATAGATTGCAATGGACAAAAATCTGCCATTTAAAAAAAGACAATTTGCCAGAAATACTGTTGAGGAAGAACATGCTTCATCTCGTGAAACAACACCTTCACCACAACGTGGACCGTCACGTGTACAAAATTTGGAGTCAACAACAACATGGTCAACACCGCCATCATCTCCAGCATCATCATTATCATCATCATCATCATCAATAAATTTAAAATTAAAAACGGCGAGATTACAACAAATTGTTGAATCAAATAGTTTCATAGAAATAGAGAATGCATTTAAAGGAAATTTAAAAACATATTTTTATAAAAACACTAATAATAATTATAAGGACATTTGTTTGTTATTAGATTACATTAAATTAAATATAGTTACAATTTTAAGTAACATAATTTCAATGTTTGGTCCAATAAAATTCAACATAGTTGTCGAATGTACATACATAAAACCTGTCATAAATGAAACACAGGACAGATCATTTAAAACAAAAAACATTCCAGTTTTAGAAAACGATAATTTAAATATGATATTAAATAATTCGATTAGAGAGATTTGTCACGATGAAAACATATATATGGGGAAAGGTTCCGGATGGAGTCTTCACTGTATAGACGGAATTTTACTAAGAATAAATCGATTTAAACCATTAAGAGGTGCTTCATATATTCCACTTCCAAAATTCTTACAAAATAAAAAATGTATAATAAATCCAAAAAATAATGATATTTTTTGTTTTAAATGGTCAATCTTATGTCGTTATGTTACTGGACCTCACATTGAACGGGTTAATTTTCGTTATTTTAATTTAGAAAATAAATTTGATTTTAAACATATAGACTTTCCTACACCTTTAAACCAAATTTCTCGTTTTGAAAAAAATAATAATGTGTCAATAAACATTTATTCTATCGATGAAAAAAAATCAATTTTTCCTCTTAGTGTGTAGGGAAGAAAAGAATAATCATTTTGACCTTCTAGTATTAAATAAATTGAATAATGCTAATTACCATTATTGTTATATAAAGGATTTTTCCAAGTTAATAAGACCACAGTTAACAAAACATACAGAAGTAATTGAAATATGTAAACGTTGTTTTTCGTTTTTTACTAAAAAGTCAAAAAAATTAAAAATTCATAGTAGATATTGCGGAAAGTATTCGCCCGTAAAAATAGCATTACCAACTACTGACAACAACATATTAGAATTTAAAAATTTTCATTATCAATATAGGGTTCCTATTGTGGTATATGCAGATTTCGAATGTATTTTGAAACCTGTTAGTACTTGTTTGCCCAACCCCGAAAACAAATTTACTACAGTTAACGAATTTCATATTCCGATGAGTTTTTGCGTATATTTTGTTATAGATAGCAATATCTCTGAAAGTATTAGAAACCGATTACCTTCAGAACCTTACTTATATCGTGGTAAAAATGCTGCGGAAAATGTTATGACATATTTAGTTGAAAAAATTAATTTAATCGGTTTACTTATTAAAAAAAATATACCTTTACATATGAATCGAGATGATAAAATAAAATTTAAATTGGCTACACATTGCGAAATGTGTAATAAGGAATTTACGTTATTATATCCCAAAGTTCGCGATCATTGTCATTTAACCGGTCGATTTCGTGCGGTATTATGTAATACGTGTAACCTGAAACGACAACAACAGAAATTTGTACCAGTTTTCATACATGGTAGTTCTAATTATGATTCGCATTTTATAGTGCGACAATTGGGCTATGATGTAAAAAATATTCATGTAATTCCTAATAATAGAGAAAAATATATTTCTTTTGCAAAGAAAACACATTCGGGTTTAAATATTAGATTTATTGATACTTATCAGTTTATGAATTGTTCGTTAGCTGAGCTCAGTAATAATCTACCTAAGGATAAGTTTTTTTATACTGGAAAATTTTTTTCTGTAGACAGTATGCCGCTAGTTACCAGGAAAGGTGTGTATCCTTACGAATATACGAATTCCTGGAAAAAGTTGGAAGAATGTAGATTACCTCCAAAAGATTGTTTTTATAGTTCACTAAATGATTCGGAAATTGGAAATGATGATTATGAACACGCGTGTAAAGTTTGGAATCATTTTAATATACAAACTCTTGGGGAGTATAGCGATCTTTATTTAAAAATTGATGTTTTATTATTGTGTGATATTTTTGAAAATTTTAGATCTCTTTGTATGCAATCTTATAAACTAGACTGTGCACACTACTTTACAGTACCAGGTTTTGCATTTGATGCAATGTTAAGTTATACAAAAATTAAACTGGAATTATTAACTGATTATGAAATGTACTTACTTTTTGAAAATGGGGTGAGGGGGGAATAAGTGTTTGCATAAAAAAAGAATCTGTTGCTAACAATAAATATATTCCAGAAACATTTGATGTAACTAACCCGATTAAATTTTTAACTTATTTAGACGCGAATAATCTGTACGGTTGGGCAATGAGTAAATGTATGCCGTATGCTGGTTTTACTTGGAAAGATCCTAACGATAATTTAAATATACTAGATATTGCAGACGATTCTCCCGTCGGTTATATTTTAGAAGTAGACGTTGAGTATCCTCATCACTTACATGATCATCATAGCGATTTACCGTTTCTACCGGTTAATCAATGCGTTAAAGGAACAAAACAACAAAAATTGTTAACAACATTAGAAAATAAAGAAAAATATATATGTCATTACATTAATTTAAAACAAGCTGTTAAACACGGTTTAAAAGTTATAAAAATTCATCGTATTATAGAATTTTTGCAGGGTCCTTGGTTAAAAACGTACATCGACTTAAATACAGAAAAACGAAAACAAGCTAAAAATGATTTTGAAAAAGACTTTTTTAAATTATTAAACAACTCGGTGTTCGGTAAATGTATGGAGAACGTTAGAAAAAGAATTGACCTTAAACTTGTAAGTGATGAGAAAAAATTATTAAATTTAATTACACAACCGGTATTTAAAGACAGAATAATTTATAATAAATCGTTATGTGCGGTATTATCGGATAAAAAACGTTTATTTTTAGATAAACCAATATACATCGGATTTAGCGTATTAGAAATAAGTAAAACGTTAATGTATGATTTTCATTACGATATAATGAAGAAAAAATATGGTGAAAAGCTTTTGCTCTTATATACAGATACAGATAGCTTTTTTTACGAAATTCGTACAGAAGATTTTTATAAAGACATATTAGATTCAGATTTATTTACACACTTTGATACATCAGATTATTCGCCCAATCATCCGTGCTATTCGGATGAAAATAAAAAAGTTATTGGTAAATTTAAAGATGAATGTGTGGGTGTACCGATTAAAGAATTTATCGGTTTACGCTCTAAATTATATACATTTAAAACTGCGGATAACAAAATTAAAAAAAGAGCAAAAGGAATTAAAAAAAATGTTATTAGCAAACATATAAGCTTTGAAGATTTTAAAGAGTGCGTCTATTCTAAAACCGTTTTTAAAAATAATAAACCCGTAACTATAAATAAGGATAATAATAAAATAAATAGCTATAGAATGATGAAATTATTCCGATCGAAAAAACATTTAGTTGAAACGATTACGTGTAACAAATTGGCGTTAAGTAATTTAGATAATAAAAGAATCCTTTGCGATAATAAAATAGATACACTGCCCTACGGTCATTATTCATTGACGGATGATGGAACAAGTTTTTAACACGCGAAACAAATATAATCGGCGGAAGAATGTAGTTTATAACATTTATGATACTAAAAATATTGGGCTTAAAAATTTTAATATGTGTAATTGTAAAATATTTAAGTTTGTACCTGAAAAGGTGAACGAGTACAAAATAATGTTAAACATACAACATAATCAATTTAAACTAGTTGATAGTATACATGATGTTACTAATGGTCTTTATAATCAGCAAAAAGTTAATAAATGTAGTTATCAACATTATGTAAAAACGTTATAACAATTGTATGTTTATGTTTAAAAATAAAGAAAAGAAATATGTATATTACTAAAGAATTTTCTTTTTCCCCACATGATTTAGTAAGATATTCGCTGGTTGATAGTATACTTGATGTTACTAATGGTCTTTATAATCAGCAAAAAATTAATAAATGTAGTTATCAGCATTATGTAAAAACGTTATAACAATTGAATGTTTATGTTGAAAAAATAAAGAAAAGAAATATGTATATTACTAAAGAATTTTCATTTTTCCTCACACGATTTAGTAAGATATTCAAAATACGAATTAGCCGTGTAGATTAAATCGTTGTTTCTTAATTTGATGTATAGTTTCATAGGTTCGATCCTGATTAATTCGTATTTTTATTTTTCAAAATATGGACGTCAACTTTTCTATCATCATGAAAACGTGTGTTATTACACAATTTTCTTGGATGTGGTTTAATCGACCACATACATTAACATGTTATTGCGCAATTTTCTTGGGCGCGGTTTAATCGAAAGGTCAACCGCACGCGTTCACATGTTATTGCGTAATTTCCTTGAACAAGCCGTTGGAGATCATGTTGCTTACGTCATAACCAGCCTTGACCTTGGCCGTGACCTTGGACGCGACCTTGACCTTGACCATGACCTTGGTCGTGACCTTGCTGTAGGTCAAGGTCATCTTTGTTTACTTCCGGATGAGTCAAGGTCATCTTTGTTTACTTCCGGGGTCAAGGTCATCTTTGTTTACTTCCGGGGTCATTGACCTTGTCCCAGCACATACATACCTATACTACTCATGGGCTTGGGATGGCACTGGCATTGAAATATTGCAAGGGGTGATGGGGCTGAAACGATTCAGATGCCTTCTAGCTTCCATAAGATTCGATGACACACCCACAAGGCTTACTCGAAAAACAGCCGATAAGTTAGCCACAATACGGGAGTTTTACGACTCTTTCAATGACAACTGTGATAAATTTTATTCGCCTGGGGATCAACTGACGGTTAATGAAAAGTTAGAGCCATTTCGTGGCAGGTGCTCTTTCATTCAATACATTCCTAATAAGCCGGCCAAGTATGGCCTAAAAATATTTGCAGTTGTTGATTCGCGAACTTTTTATTGCTTGAAATTGGAAATGTACTGTGGCACTCAACCTCCTGGACCGTATGAAGCTTCGAATGTGAGCTTGGATATCGTCAATAGGCTGATTAGCCGCTATAAAGGTTCTAACAGAAACCTGACTACCGATAACTGGTACACTAGTTATCCTTTAGCCAAATCTCTCCTCGCCAGTGGTATTACCCTCGTGGGTACACTAAAAAAGAACAAAAAAGAAATCCCTTTTCAATTACAGCCAACGAAAACAAGAGAAGTTAGAACTTCAATTTTTTGTTTTCAAAAAGATGTCATGATGGTTTCTTACATGACCAAAAAAAATAAATGTGTAATTCTTCTCATCACCGCGCACGACGAAGATAAAATTGATTCAGAGACACAAAAACCAAAAATAATCATGAACTATAATAAGTTCAAAGGTGGAGTGGATGTAGTAGACCAACTCGGTGGCAACTACACCGTAGCCCATAAAACAAAGAGATGGACGATGGCAACTTTTTTTGCGCTTCAAAACGTGGCAGGCATAAATGCACAACTCCTTTTGAATTTCTCTGAACCCGGTGCTTCTCCCAAGTTTAGAAGAATATTTTTGAAAAACTTAGCGACGTCTCTTATGAAGCCACACCTTCAAGATCGTGCAAACTTACGAAGCCTACCTGTGCATTCAAAAGCAATAATTCGTAGAGTGCTTTCTTCGGACGGAATAAATGAGGAGCAGGAAATACAACCACCCGCAAAAAAGGGAAAAGGACGATGCACTTCATGCGGAAGAGCAAAAAACAACTACACTACGATTAGTTGCTCAGAATGTTCTGCTTTTACATGCAAAACTCATTTGGCGAAAACAGTTTATCTCTGCGGAACATGTGCCAATAAAAATGAACTGGATGACGAAGATTAAGTTTTTGACAATAATTACTGAAAACGTTGTTTGTGCTTTTGTTTTTATTTTTGAAATGTTGTTTGAAACTTTTTGTAAGGAAAAAATATATATATATATATATGTAGGACAGCCATTTCCTCTTTCATATTTCGTTTCAATAAACGCGTATAATTACCCGCATGTTTTTTTTTATTATTTCGCTTTTCAATGTTATCACGTTCACTTCGTTGTGCAAAAAAAAAACATGTTCTCTTGGTAGTGTTCTGTTTGTTGCAGCTTATCTCAACGGCTTAGCTCGTTTGTTTACAAACGATAATTACAATTTTGTTTATAACCAAGATAATTACATTGAAGGGCAAAGAAATAATATTATGAAATGAAAAACGTTCTAGAGCAGAGAAAAATAAATTGTTTTATTTTCTGGAGCTGAATTACTTGGAATTGTTATCAAAATGACACACGGTGTGTCATTCACAGTCAACGTGTTAAAAAATTACAAGCAGTTGATGACAATTTGGTGGGACAGACCAACAAATGGTCTGTGAGTACTGGCGTACTCAGTACGCCGCCCGGGCAAAATTGTATCGCCAAACCGCCCGGGCAATTAAGGGTTAAAAAAATCTAAAATTAATGGAGATTTACTACAAAATGGTAATGTGTTTGTAGACATTGCACTTTCAAAACAGTAGTTTGTAAGTAGGCACTTGAGTGTAAACATGGTCATACGAGGGAGGTTCAAATGAAAACCTTAAAAGTGTGATGAAGATTCAAAAAGTGCCACGAGTGATTTGTAAGTTGGCAACAGTGATACTTGTGGTCCTAAAAATGACTGACAGGTGGCAGCATGATGCAAGAACACTACTCAACGATGCAGAAGCAGTTCAAAGATGGCCGATCCATTGAATATATGCACCAAATTAGAGCAGTTATGCGTTTTTTGAGTAGTGAAGGTGTGAAGACCGTTGAAATCCATCACAGAATGAAAGTGGAGTACGGCGATTCATGTCTGTCCCTGCAACAGGTATACGAGCACCCTGGTGTAGGAAGTTTAAAACCGGCATAACTTCTGTGGAGCATGCCTCGCAACCAGGCCAGGCATACCGAGTAGTGACGTCAGCAAATATCGCTGCAGTGGAAGACATTATCAAGGAAAATTGGCATGTAACTGAGAAGGAAATAGCCACCATTATGGATATTAGTGTTGGTTCAGCACACCATATTGTCCACGATGTGCTGAATTTCTATAAAGTGTCTGTGAGATGGGTGCCATGTCAGGTGACTGCAGAATTGCAAGACCGTTGTGTTGATTCCTGTGAGGAACATTTGTGTCGTTTGCAGGTTGAAGGTGATGGATTCTTAGGAAGAATTGTTACAGGAGACGAAACCTGGGTCCACTATAACCGACCTGAAACCAAGAGATGAGCAAGGAATAGTGCCATAGCTTGTCGCCAAAATCCAAAAAATTTTATACCCAACCATCAGCACGAAAAGTCATGCTCACTCTCTTTTGGGATGAAAAAGGGGTAATTTTGGAACACTACATGGACAAGGGAGCAACAGTGACCAGTGTTATGTATGGAGATCTGCTCAAGAATCAACTTGGCCCTGCGATCAGGAGTAAATGACGTGGATTTCTGACTTCACGTGTTTTGCTTCTTCATGACAATCCCTGACACCACACTGCCCGTTCAACTGTTTCCACAATCCAGAATATGAAATCTGAGTGTCTTACACACCCACACTATTCACCAGACCTCGCCCCCAGTAATTTTCATGTCGTTCGACTGCTCAAAGAGGCGATGGGAGGCAAGCATTTCCGATCCGATGAAGAGGTGAAAAACGCAGTGCACAAGTGGCTGAAGTCACAACCAAAAGACTTCTTTTCAAGAGGTATCCATGCACTTCCGAAGCACTGGAATACATGCATTACACGTCTTGGGGACTACATTGAGAAATGAGGTACTTATATTTCTTCTGTATTTAATAAAATTCCATATAAAAAATAATTAAGGTTTTCATTTGAACCTCTCTCGTATTAACATAAAAGATGATGCTTATAGTGGATGCCCAAAAACTGTGACACCCAAATGCAGCATACAGCTTCCACGAAGTTCTTGAGTTACAATATGATATACCCACTCATGTGAGATGCCTACAATCTCAGCAATATCACCCACTCCAATTGCCTGTCTTCCAACACCATGGATGACATTTTTTTAATGTCGTCTGGAGTTGTGTTTTCTGGGCATCTACTGTGAGAATCATCTTCAATGCTTGTACAACCATGTTTAAATACGAGATTCCACTTACAAACCACTGCAGCATCTTTAAACTGATTTACCATTTCCTTGTGAATTTCCATTGGAGCTACATCTTTTTTAACAACCTTGGCATTCAATCACAGCACAATGTTGAATTTTGTTAATTTTAAAAAGATGCATGGTATGTAAACTTTGAACAGCTGATAAACAATGAATAAATTAGCAGATAGATTTGAAAATTAACAGGTGCTTACAAGAAATATGAATCTTACAAAACAAAAAATTTTAGTTCTACTGCTAAGCTATAAATGTCGCGCTGCAAACTTTTCAACTAACCCTCATATTCAGGTACAAGAAAACAAAAACAGAAGCTAATAATTAACTAATAACTTATAATTATACACATCATATTATATTATTATACATTTAATTTTTTATTTAATTAAAAAAGTTTAAGATAAATAAAACTGAACCTAAAAATGTATCTAAAATATTTTTCATGCAACAACCAATATTGTGCTACTGTTGGTACTCCTGTTGATTAAAATCTAACAAAATACTCAATTAATAATTAGTTTTCTATTTTAAAGCATGCACAATAGATTTGCAACCTTGGGGCATGTACCACATATAACAAAAAATTTACAATAAACAACACAATTCAATTAATTTTAACATGATAATGTTTTTAGGCTGAGGGTCATTCCACAAAAATCTTCATCGAAAAACGTAACGCTTCCACACTTTCGATTCCCCACAGTCTAGAAATTTGATATATAAACGCATCAAGACAGAAATAATCGCTGCTGACATTGAGTTTAGCAAACGTTTTAGTAAGAATAAATTTGGTTTTACATGCTCTGTTTGTGATCGTATGTGGTTTGGAAATGATTTACGTAATCCACCAAACGCAATCCACATTATATGTTTCAAAAGCCTAAAAACATTATCATGGTTCGATGTTTCCTTTCATCGAAATTTCTCCTTAGGTTCATAATTTAAAATTTGTTGTGATGTTTCTGTTTTTTTTATTAATTACTATTAATTTAATTAATGCTTGTTTAAATTACTATTACAATTTATTATAAATAAATGGTATTTGTGAATTTTATAATCAATGCTGATATTGCTGTGAAATATTTCTTTTTCTATTCTTCTATGTTACATAAACACGAGAAAAATAATTTTAAACGGCGGTCGAATCTATTTACGAAGAAAAAAAAATAAAATAAATACTCCCATAAGCGCGCATGTAAAGTGAATGAGCGCCATATTAACTGAGTAGTTAGTGGGATCACCGCAGTGGAGCGACGGCGCACTAATACACAGCGTAGTGCACAGCGAATGATGAGTTATGACGTCATTACATGGATTACCTATCGCTGCAATTCATAAGTTTATGCGCCAAATAACACGCGGTTTTCTACTACTAAATAAAATTAAAAAATCTTTAAATGTATTTTGTCACAGTTAATATGGCGTTCTTTGGCGTCTTATAGGAGTAATTATGTTATTTATTTTTTCATAAATAGGTTCGACCACCGTTTAAAATTATTTTTCCCGTGTTTATATAACATAGAAGAATAGAAAAAGAAATATTTCACACACACACACACACACACACACACACACACACACACACACACACACACACACACACACACACAACCACGTGCGCACACTCACATGAAATGCATGCATTACCATAATTATGAAAAGATGAATCTCTTACCTTAATGTGTTGGGGGATACAACTCGGTTGCAGCTCTGAAGAAGGCATGGAGACGAAGACCTTCCTGCAGCGGGTAGCGCCTCTTAAACATGAATTCCGCCAGGTATCCCATGAAATGATGTTGTCTCCGGCCGAATCGTGGGATAACCTGGCGGACTTCTCTCCATGCCTTCTCAACGGTGTTTGTGTGAGCGCCGGTAGCGGGGTCCACGAAGTTTTTCTTGTGATTCACACGTTGGTGAATGAACCCCGCATCTTCCAGGCAATTATAAGCTTTCCAGCAGTCACTGATTATAGTGGTGCCTGGAAGAATCCACTCCTCAATTATTTTGAGGAGAGTAGCGGAATCCCGGTGCTCAACTGGTATCAAAAAACACTTGCCAGAACCGCGTTCCACTCCCCCGAACACCCACTGTCCTTCAATGAACCTGCCCCGATTATATTTCCGACGGCCAAATTTGGCTTCGTCGACTTCTACAGTCTTTCCAGGGCCCCCCAGCTTAGCTGAAGTGCGCTGGGCGTCGAAAATAAAAACTTCTCGACAAAAACCGTACCAGTCGACGACGAAGTGGTCGCTCATACCATAGTTCCACATGAGAAACTGTTGACGAGGCGGAGAGGTATGAAGGATGTGGCAGACCAGGTAAAAGTAGGTTGTGAGAGGATGGTGGGTCTTTGAAAGGAAACTACCTTCTCGTGCGGACCACATGATGTTACATCTTTCTCTTCTTCTTTTTAGCCACCACTTCTCGCAAATTGTGACACCGAAAATATAATGTCTCTCTATTCAGTGCTAATAGGGACCCACACGAAGGACAATTTATTGACTCTTTAATTACCCCCATGGGAAATTAAAAAGTCGATAATGTCAGACTCATTCATTCGAATCCAATCGTCATGCGGCTTCCTACTGCACTGAATGTCTTGGCAGGCCATTGCAGTGTAAAATGTTAAGGTATACCAATGTTAAATACCGTTATAATATATGGTATGAATAATAACCCTAAACAACAGAAATAATAATTAATAATAACACCACACAATAACACTACCCACAACACAATAACACAAACACTGAATTCACAAAATAATTAAATACACGATAACCACACCTTACGAGGTTCGTTACAACAACGGAACTGGGAATACAGTACTGTTGCCGCCGATTACGCCAAGTACATGCACACACATTAGCAACCAATGACAATTGAGAATATGCAAAATTTTAAAATTAATGGTGTACAAACGCGCTTTTTTTTGTATCTACCAATCAAGCATCAGCTTTATAAAGCAGTTTCGATAAATTCGCGGGTTATTTGCATCAGACCTATGCCACTGGTTACATTGTTGTGACGTCACCGCGGCGTTTTTCAAAATTTTTACTATCGATGGTTCAGTTGCGATTTTCATACTATTGATAACTACCACAAAGTTTTAGATAAATTAGTTTTAGAAAAGTATTAACAATGTTACTTTACACTGTGGTTTTCAGCTTTTACTGTTTAAAAGAAAATAAGAGAGTTTATAGGTCTATCTATCTTTGGGAATACTAATTTAATGTTGAACAAAGTAAACGAGTCAAAGTCGAAAGACAAAGTACAAGCGAAGTTTGGCACTGAGGAGTTTTGTATCAAAATTACAATTTGGTAATTCTCACTAAATGCTTTGAAGGACTACCATTTGACAAAGATTGCTTGACAAACACAAACTTATACTTTGAGCATTACGCTCTGGTTATTTTTGCTTGTCTCTGTTTCGGCTACAGTTCGCCTCTTCAGCTAAGGAAGTTGTGATAGCAGTTTTCACTGCCGACCACTACCTTAGGACAGAGTGGAGAAGGTCAAATTTCTCTTTTGAGAATTACCAAACTAACTTAAACTTTCACTAGGAGTAAACAAACCTGACATAGATTTAAAGAGGTTTCTGTTTTTGTTAAAGTAGGTGGTTTTATGTATTGCTACGACAGCCCAGAACAATCTACACGTTTATCGAATGTGCCAGAAGGATCTCAATGTAACGCGTGTGGCGTACGTGCTACTATACACATTTTGCGAGAATCTTCACGACTGTGCCGGGCTTTGCTCGGGTGTTCGGCCTGTGTCAAGGATAATGCGGTTCGAGAGTTATAGTAGCGATTTACTGTGCGCGTTCAAGTAGTTATTAGTGAAGTGTTGCATTTTATAATCAGACAGTATAATACAATTGAATACAATTACAATACAATTACAATACAATTACAGTATACAATTGAATTTTAATATTTGTGGAGATTTTATTGCGTGTGAACAATTTTCATTTGATTTGTTGTAGAGACTGTGTTGTTATTTTGTTTCCACTGTACCTACGACGATCGAGTAGACCGTTGTAACAGTATGTTTGTTCACTATATAATCAAACACTTTATAATCATTATAATAATAAATAATAATGAACAGATTTAGTTAATTATGAATATGAGTTAAATTATTTTAACGTCACCTCGCCTTTACCTAAGTGTTGAGGTTTCCACTTTCAGAATCTTCTGATAAGGTAAGTGAGTAAAGTATAGGGGTATATTATTCTTCTCTTTAATTACACAGGTCGACAAATTTTGACTTTTTGTCTTGGGTTTGCACGAAAATATGAGTTTCTGACTAAATCAATTGCGCTGATCACGAATCTGAAGCCTGCTTCTCTACAGCATGTCAGGTTTTTGCACCATCATCATCATCATCATCATCATCATCGAAATCTGTACCCAATGAAATCAGAAAGCAATTACAGGAAGATGGAGGTGAAATGGAACAATAAAATGCTAAAAAAAAGTAACGTGAGATACATATAAATTAGAAGAAGCAAATATGGTGTTTTGGATTCTTACCGGGTGGAGGTATTACTTCCGTTTACGTTTTCCCGTGAATGAACGCTTGATGCCCTTCCTTTTGTGTGTCACTTCTCCTTCACGTGTGATACACCAGCAGTAGTCAGACATCATGTTTATTCCCCAACGACCTTGATAACGATGTTCCAGAGTTTTAAGTTCCTGATGGAACCATTCACCATGTTCCTCTGATGTGTCAGCCAAATTGTCCTGAAAATTGTCTAAGTGTGACATTAGAAAATGTAGTTTTAGGGAGACCTTGCATCCTAACTGTTTAAACGACTGTAGCATATCTTCCACTATTTCCTTGTAATCAGGCTGCTTATTCTGGCCAAGGAAACGATGCACAACATTGTTTATACTTCTCCAAGCTTGCTGTTCTATTTCCGTCATTGTACTTTCAAAGTGTTCTTCAGACATCAACTTACGTATATCCGGTCCAACAAATATTCTTTCTTTCAACTTTGCGTCTGATAGATTTGGGAATTGGCTACACAGGTATTGGAAACAGTTTCCTGTTTTGTCCAATGCTTTCACATACTGCTTCATCAGTCCTAATTTGATGTGCAGTGGAGGCAATAAAATGTGATCTGGATTAACCAAATGCTCATTCACAATGTTCTTCGATCCCGCTATCAGGTTTTCCCTCTTACGCCACTCTCTCCTACTCCAATGCTCATGATATGCTCTACTGTCCCATTCAACATATAGCAAGGCATCTTGGTGTACCCTGTTTGCTGGCCGAGAAGGATGCCAATCACTTTAAAGTCACCACATACTGACACTGGTGTTCTTCATACTTCACATTTTGAAGGAGTAGTTTCATGGTACTGTACGTCTCTTTTAAGTGTACTGAATATGCAATTGGAATTGATGCTAGCTCATTTCCAATATGTAGTAATACTGCTTTCAAACTTCGCTTTGAAGAATCTATAAATAACCTCCACTGCTTACTGTCATACTTTTGAGCTCCCATTTTCGTCACTAATCCGGCGATGTCTTTGCAGAACACCATTAAACCATCTTCAACAAAATTTTCCCTAAAGTCTTTATCACGATTTCTGTACATTGAATATGATGTACCATGTGCAAGTAAATTATTTTCACTGAGACGTGATCCCAGAAGTTGTGCTGCGTCTTTTGAGAGCCCCAAGTCTTTCACCAAATTGTTAAGTTCTGCTTGAGTAAGAGGTTTTGGGTTACTATCGGTATCACACTCGGAATAGTCAGATTCACTACTTTCATGACTTACCTCTGGTTCAGAGAATTCAAATGTATCCATTGATGTTGGTGGAGAGGGGATCGGCAGCCCTGGACCATGAGGGACAGGTCTAATCGCCGAATCTAAGTTCGGATACAAGATTTTGTTCATGTTTCTTTTGTTGTATCCCGCTACTATCATCATACATCCTATACATATACATCATACAAAGGTACCTACAAACATAGATTTCGCAGCCAATAGTAATAGTAAATAGCCCGCAGTAGGTTGGGAGGAGAGGTAGCTGTGCAGAGAAAACTGAGGGTGATGGAAACAAACGGATACCATTTTCATGTTCAGGGTGCCAAATTAGTAAAGAACACCACTTACTTTCCAAACCCCAGAACCCATGTCGACCTGTGTTATTTTTACTTATTTACCAATTATTTTTATTTATTATTCATCCCCAATTATTTGTAATATTATTGGCATAAAAACATCGATGTTTTAATACCAATATTTTTTTTAACATCGATGTACTCTTCACGATGATAAACATCGATAGTTTTACATCGCGTCACAACAGATGTACCTCCTCTGCGTGACTATGTTCAAAAGTAAAAGGTTAGTGGTGATATTGTGAATTGTGATATTCGTGATCCAAAACTATAGTGAAACAATTCCAAAAATAGTATACAGTGATATCAGTGAAGCCATTATTGCAATATTTTTTGTGGTTGGCCGGCTCATCAGTTTCCTACAGTATCCACCGCTGAGAGTGATTTTGGGTAGCCTCCGAGGTTACTAATAATATACTCGCGGTGGGCTCAACGCAAAGCTTTAAACCGCCGTTTGGGCTCAACGCAATTTTGAACATGTAAGAATCATGTAAATTTTGTTTTTAAAAAGCATCAACATGATTTCCAGTCAAATTCGGTTCGACTGGTTTTGTACACACGGTGACGTCACATGTCAACAGCAGCTGGACCTGTCATTTCTCAGTCAAAATGGCGCTCATTCACAATTGCATGTGTTCTTATGGGAGTAATAATTTAATTTTTTTTCTCCGTAAATAGGTTCGACTGCCGTTTAAAATTATTTTTCTCATGTTTATATAACATAGAAGAATAGAAAAAGAAATATTTCACAGCAATATCAGCATTGATTATAAAATTCATAAATACCATTTTTTACTATAATGTTTTTAAATTCTGATTTTTGGCTGTAACATGGTTTTTTCTGTGTTCACTACACTGTTTAAATACACTTATTTTTATATAATTTACAGTTAGTTGACATTTTATACTACCGGTACTTTATATTATACGATTCATTATAGCACCTATCTTAACATAATGCTTGTGATTCCTTTCTCATGTCTATGTATGATTTTAATTTCTGTTTCTTACAAACTACTTCTACATTTTACATGTTATGATTGCATTCTGTATATTTGCATTATTACATACATAATTTTAGGTTAATTATTTGCAGATTTTTTCATACATTAGTTAATATTATGCTATTATTTTATTTTAAATCATTTACTATTCTTTCTAATTATACTACAAGTTGGCATTTCATCCAATCCAAAATGGATGAAAAGCTTCTTGCCTTTCTCTCTAACCTAACCTATTTACAAAATTTGAATTTCCAACTGATTTGATCAGGTTTATATACTGAAAGAGTTTACAGCAGTATAATAGTATACGCGTATATGAGTGAAAGCCACAACCAAACAAACTTAATTGCATACTTAAAACAATCTGCAAGTGTTGCTTGGAGAAATGCTGAGCAACAAATACATGAATGCCCATAATTTATCTGGGCAATAACTCGAAGTTATTAAGTAATTAAGTTAATTTTAAGTATTCACATTAAAATGTATTTAAAATTTAGATAATTATTTAAGTAACCTTACATAAAATATAATGTAAAATGTTTAACAATTTATTTATCAATACAACATTTTCTTCTCATTTAATATTTAAGATGTACAAAATATATATCATTAAAAGTAATGTACATAACTTACCCAGTAATATTTTCATGTTTGTTTTCAAGTAATTTATATCAATCTTAAACATGAACTGATGCTTAACGAACTTACTACACGCTTCCTTTTCAGTACACTGCAAACAAAAATTTTACATTCTAAGAGCTATGCATAATTCATTATTTAAGACACTAATAGGAAGACAATTTCAGTCATTCATTCTGTGTAATTAAAAGACATACCTCCAGTTTGTTTAATATGTCATTTGTGAAAGCTGGTGTACAAAACTAAATTAGTTTACATCACAACTACATGGAACATCAAAATACTACAAATGTTTAGTAATACTAAACGTCAATACGGAACGGATTTTTAGGTAAATAAATATTTTATGTAATTAAATATTTTTCAATTTTAAATTAATAATTAAATACTGTCCGTAAATAGGTTATTAATGCATATTTTAAACATTTTAATGCAATTCACTGATTTTTCCAACTTATTGGATTTAATTTTTGTGTCCATATTCGCAAGGCAAAGAAAGAGGGGAAAAGGTTTTCCAGGAATAACCTCCATGTCCCACACACACTGTTGCATAACAATGATTTAACTTCTATGTGATCTACTTTTGCAAAAGAACGAGTCACTATTTTTAGTTTATGCAGTCAATGCCTGTCATTTATATATAAAGCAGGTATTTTCTAGTATTTTATACTTCTGCCCACAAAAGTACAGTGTCAGACTAACACTTGATAGATATACTTGTTGTGGCTATTAAAAATTGACGTTCCATGCTTAAGCGGCCTTATGTACAAACATAAGAATCTGTTTTCTATTGCCATAGGAAAAAGATTATGTAACACAAGTGACAACTCAGTAATAACTCCTAGACATTTTTGTAAACAGTGTAGTCACAATGTAGCATGGAAGACAATTTTTCGTTTTTCAAGCTCTAAACTCTAAACCATATTATATAACATAACATATACCTATATATTTTAACATAAGACAAACACTTTTTGGATTTTTAATATATAAGAAATTAATATTTTCAGTTTTTTAGCACCTAAAAATCTGTTCCCTAGTTACAAGATGATGTGCAGATGACACAGAAGGTGCAAAGTCTTTGTACATCAGTTCTCGTATTACATGATAGTGTTCTTGTCATGTCACATACAGTGCTCACCACAATGCCAAATGTAAAATTCCCTGTTACAACAGTATGTTGAAGAATTTAAATGAATATTCAGCTCAGATGGAAAGATACTATATTTCCAGCCTTGTGGAAAAACCATAAAAGTGGATCAACGATCACAAGTTATGCAACAATCTGGAAACAAACATACTGCTATGGCATCACGTTCTAGTCCAAAACAAGTGCTTCTAGGTGAAACAAGGACTCTCCCCATTGGGGACATACGAAGTGTTGTGAATTTAATTCTGATTTGTGCAGAGCTTTCGTTTCAGCAGGCATTCTTCTACATAATGTAAACAATTCAGTGCTTAGAAACTTTCTCGTGAAGAACACAAACTTAGATCCTCCAAGTGAGTATACTTTAAGAAAACACTATCTTCCAAACTCCTGTGAAGAAACATTAGAAAATGCCAGAGGTCTGTGTGAAAATGAGAAAATATGGACAAGCGTTAATGAAACTAAGGACTCCACAGAAAGAAAAGTGGGAAACATAGTTATTGGTGTGCTTAAAAATGACAAAATAGATTCTGAACTTCAATTTTTGGTGGCTTGTAAAGAAATGTCACCAGTGAATCACATTACAGTGTAACGGGACGAATTTTGAGGGATTTTTATTTTATTAAATTTGGGGGGTATCAATGCGAGTTGAAGTTCAAAGAGGTGGCAAACTTCAATAAAAAATCATATCTGATTGCATATGCGGCAAAGGATGCAGTACGAATGGAAATCAATAAAATGCTGGAAGAGGACATAATTGAGTACAGTTGTTCACAGTACACCAGTCCTATAGTGGCTGTTACCAAGAAAAGATGGAAGGGTACGCCTATGTCTCGACGCTAGAGAAATAAACAAAATCTTAATTAACGACAGGACATCTCCTGGAGAAATTGAGGAGATCCTCAAAATGTTTCACGGTACCCAGTTTATCAGTACCTGGGATACAGTTTGCGGGTACTGGCAAGTAGAATTGCACCCAGCCAGTAGAAAGTATGTAGCGTTTATATTTGAAGGTAGGAACTACCAGTTCAAACGATTACCTTTTGGGCTGGTAAATTCAGTAGCGATATTTGTTCGCTGCATGGACCAGATATTGGGTCCTGAAACTATGCATTATACAACTGTGTATGTCGACGATTTGCTGATCACTTCATCCAACTGGGAAGAGCATTGTACAAGAGTAGAACGGGTACTGGAGAAATTATCCGTAAACAATGTGACATTGAAGTTAGAAAAATCGAAACTAATAGCAGAAGAAGTCCAATTCCTTGGATTCAATCTATCACGACAAGGAATAACACCATCAACCGACAAGATAGATGCTATTCAACGTTTCCCTACCCCTAAAAATAAGAAACAGTTACAGTCATTCCTGGGCATCTGTAACTATTACAGAAAATTTCAGCAAAATTACTCTGAGCTGACAACCAAACTGTCACCACAACTATCATCTAAAACCAAGTGGATGTGGGGTCCAGAACAAGAAACGATTTTCATAACCATTAAAAAACACTTCCTCGACACGATTATGCTAAAACACCCTGACTTCAATAGGCCCTTTTTCAAGGGACGCAAGCGACATTAGCTTGGGATCGGTACTATATCAGGAGGACAATGACGGAAACCACCAAGTAGTAAGTTTTGCCAGCAGAACGGTAAATCAGTGCGAACGTAATTACCACGTAACCGAGAAAGAGCTGTTGAGCGTAGTATTTTCTTGTGGCAAGTTTCGAACTTATATCCTTGGATATCCTATCACTGTGCGTACCGACCATAAATCTATATCCTTTTTACAGAACTGTAAACTCAGCCATGGTCGATTAACCAGATGGATACTTGCTCTCCAAGAATACCACATCAGTTGGGAGTATATCCCTGGATAGCATCAACACCGAACAACAAACGTTCGATGGAGAGAAGGAAACAATAGTGAAGGTGTTCAATATTATGAAAAACAAGTCTGATTTAGAAGCTATACTGAAGAGGGTAATACAACACCAAAAGGAGGATAATAAATTGAACCAGATCCAAGAGCGGCTGAACCAGCAAGAGGAAAGAGTCACCCAATTCTATTGTTTACACGAAGACACATTGTTTATCAAAACCAAGCCCAACCAAAATTCGTGGAAGTTAATAATACCTAAGGGATATGAAACTGAAATTATAATGGAATACCACCTCAGATATGGACATATGGGAGCACTAAAAGTGATCAAAGCACTAGAGGAGCATACCTACCTGAAGGACATTAACAGAAGAGTAAGGAAGGTTATAATAAGCTGTCACATATGCCAACTAGTCAAGTGCAATAACGACAAGAAGGAAGGAGTAATGCAACCAATAACTTCTGCCAACAAACTGGAACGAGTTTTCTTAGACATATGTGGACCCATGCCACGCAGTGGAGGAAGAAACAGTATAAGTTTATAGTAATCATCATGGACCATTACACCAAGTTTGTAAAGTTATACCCCATCAACCGTGCTACCACAAATAAGGTACTGAACATTATAACACAGAGATACATACCAGAATTACGGATTCCAACAAATATTATCACTGATCATGGTACCCAATTCCGAGGGAAAAAATGGAAGGAGACATTGATGGATCTGGGCGTCCGAACATACAAAACTTCTATTTACCACCCGAACAGCAATCCAGCTGAAAGAGTGCTCCGTGAAGTTGGGAGAATTCTTCGAATGTACTGCCACGATCAGCAACGTAAGTGGAGTGAATACATCAAAGCCACAGAAAGTTTCATAAATCTCGCTTACCACGAATCCATTAGAGATACCCCTTATACCATCATGTATGGAAAACCACCACCTCGAGCAATAGAAGAACTTGTTAATTTCCCCACCAATCCTGAATACTAGTTCAATAATGCAAGATTCTACAGCAAGATAGCAGAACAAGTAGAAAAGAAGAAGTAAAAATATCACAGAATCCAACCTAAAGCAATACGATATCAAGAAGGAGAAAAGGTGTTAATACGGAACAGAGAGTTACCAAGTTCTAGAGAGGGAATCACAAAGAAGTTATTATTACTGTACAACGGCCCCTATATCATTGTCAAAGATAACCACAATAACACATATGTCGTAAGTGAGATAACGACCAAAAGAATCAAAGGGACTTACAACCAGTCTTCTTTGAAGAAATATTATGAGGCGGTGTCAGAAGGTTAAAAGAATTTTAAGAATAAATATTATCCAAATTCAAAAATCAAAGTAAGTACAACTTACAAATAAATATTTGATTGAAATTAATAAATGAATGGAGAAAGAATTTTGAGAATAAAAAATGTTGTCAGAATTCAAAACAAAAGTAAGAACCACTTACAACCAAGTGTGAAACAAAATGTGTGAACCAATGTAATTTTGAAAAAAAAAAAAAATATTGTAATAGATCTATTTCGTCCGTCTTTACTTAAGCCCCGCAATGGAAGCCACTCTGTAATAAAACTAGATCCTCCCTCTATAATTTATAATTTAATTTAATTATAGATATATTTATTTATCAATTTGTTCGATTTGTGGTTTAATGGAGTCTCTTGTATTACATGCAGTAATTATTTTTATAATTGATAAATATGATTTAATTGTAGTGTGATAATTTATTATGGATAAAATAATACTTTGCTGGTCTGTTAATGAATGTAACGGTAGCGTCGAACTCCTCTTCTATAGAAAAATGTCAGTGTAAGTATAAGTCAAGTGTTGTCTGGACAAATAAATTAATATAAAGAACACTTTTCATGTACCTGGTTGTCGTACTTGATGTTCAGACGTTCACCGCCACTGAATAAACTGTCAAGTTTCCTTTTTGACCAGTCTAAACTTTATAAACAAGGTCTTATGACACCTTGAATGTTATGTGGGCGCCATATGGGTTTTCTTCGAGAAATGTCCCATACAAAACAAACTTCTAATTTTCTAATTGTGTGTTTACTTTTTACTGTTGTTTACATGCTTATTGCATTTAAAATAATTCAAATGGTGTACTGAAAAATTTCTGTTTCAAATGTACCTCAGTGTATGCAATACTGAGGGTTACTTATCTAAATTAAAATAATTGAAAACAAAAGTTAATGCTGTATGACATTTTAGGTTTATTATAACCTCTAAAATTGGATTGAATAATACACTTACAATAATACAATTCGGATCTCAAGTTATCCGTCTATTGACTGGTCTAGCTCAGTTTAAGCACAATATAAAAAAACTCTATGTTCATTAACAAAATTTTTAACTTAATTGACTAAGTACCTCAAGGGTAAGTTCTTTAAAATACAAAATAGAACGATATTAATTGCTTTTAATAAATACTACTATGATAGTAATTCATTTTTGGCCTCTTTAAAAACTTGCAATTAAATATTTGGTTAACGAGAATTTCGTCTGCTTATATTCTAATTAATATTGTAATAAATAATTCTAACACATATACTCTTACGTCGAGTTATTAAACCCTCTAAATAAATGAATACAGTGTTCTCTATGAATAGTTTGATTGTTTTTGCGTCAGTACAAGTATGTTAATTGCTACGATCAATGGAAGGTATATGAACAATAAAATTGGTCACCGTACTACCTTGATTTTTAATCGTATAGATCAAAAATAAACACTTTAACGATCGGATTATATTGATCCGATTTATATACACTACACTTTAATCGCACTTGGAAACAAGAAATAACCCTCTTCTTACTAATAATGGGTTGTGGCCTTTACAGGTTATGTTAAATTTGCTTGTTCTGAATACACGCACTGTTTAAAAAGATTCACTATTAACTTTCAATGCACTTTTATACGATGACTCGGCTTTCCAATAGTTATGTTGATAAAATTTAAAGTATTTACTACAACGGAGATTACAGTAATCTACAGTAGATTATTAAAATACAAAACAACGCCGAGCCGCAACTGGTTAGCTCGTGAAGAATGAAGCGAATGCGAATTTCTTAGTGTCTCTCTGATTATATACCCAGCTTCTCGATCGCCGTTAGGAACAATTTTCGCTAAGTAAACTCTTTTGTGATTGGTACAAAATTATGTCATAGTGACGTAATGTTTTTGTTAGACACCACTGACGCGTCCTTCGTACTCAACTGTTATTGTTATTAGTATTCACCTGTAATTTCTTAAATCTGGTTAAAAAATGATGCTAACACTAATTATTAAATTATTACAATTCCAATCTTTAAGTTATTATCATCAAATTAAAGCTTAGTTTCTGCTCTTTATTTTGATGTGGCTTAATGCCGGTTTGAACCTAGTTTTCACTGACAATACATAAAAATACCGTTTTGAAACATGGTTTCTTAGTGTCGTCTGCTAATAATGCAAAATGCGACTATTTCCCTATCTTTGATATTTAATTATTTATATCTGTGTTCTCTTTTGAACGTTATTACATGAATAAAAGTACATACATTATTAAAACTAAAAGCTGTTTACAGCTGAACAATATTAAATCTTAGTACAATTATGACAATACATTATTCTGACAATTCCTTATTCTCTAAATACATTTTTACATGGCCTACTCATTTTTAAGGCATACAATATTAATTAAGTGGTGGTATTTCACACCTTATTCGTTATATTTACTATTCTGTAAATTTAATGTTAATTAGGGGTCCTGTTTCCCTATTAATTTACTGACATAAACTCGTATATGCAGGGTCTAGATAGAGTTATGGTACAAGGTTTATTACCTGTTTATTATTATTTCTAATTACATCTCATTTAATTAGGAAGTTGCTTATACACATAAGGCTTCCGTTTATAACTATCCTTATCCTATATTGTTACATCTTTGTTGGTAAAGCTAGCTTTTTATAGCTTTGTGGCTACAGCTAGTATAGTAATAGTCTTTGTTATTTCTGTATCATTGTTCTATTATTTTCAAATTATAGTTAATATTACCTTGTGTATCCGGGTACACTGGTGCTCCTCCTTGCAACTTCAATGTTTTTTTTTTAAAACTACGCGTTTCGGGACTCATGTCCCATCATCATCATGATGGGACCATGCGTCCCGAAACGCGTAGTTTTTAAAAAAAAAACATTGAAGTTGCAAGAAGGAGCACCAGTGTACCCGGATACACAAGGTAATATTAACTATAATTAGTTATATGCAACTTGGAGACCACAACACAATATGTATATTATTTTCAGCCAAAATGCTGTCATTTGTTATTACTTTATTAAAGTGATTGGTTATTTAGTTTATATTATAAGACTCTACACATTAATGTCTTGAACTGGCTCACTTGACAGCTTATTTGTGAACTTTGCATGTCCATTAGTTATAGTCAGTCATTGTGTTTAAGTTGTAGTGTCATGCAGTGTATTCATCACTGCTTCTTGGGATCCCTCCTCTTCTTTCTTCTATGCTGGTCCCTTTTCATCTTTGTTACATTCATTACAATTATTCACTTTATAACTTTAGTGTCATATTTTACCCTTCTGGTGTGTGGTTTGGTTATGTAACATTTTGTGATGTTACATATACTCCCCTCTCAAAATTGATAATTTGGGAAAAGTTTTATGGTTTGAAGAAATTATCACCTTATTTTATTTAATTATAATATTACTGCTTCTCTCTTTCTTGAATTTAATAGTCTGTTTGTGTGTTGATCTAGACTGAGTTCTCTATTAGTATTATTTTCGGCTGGCTAGCATTGTTCACGTTTTTTATACTCTTGGTCATTTAGTTATATCATATATGGTTCTTAATTTAACAATTTCCCTGTTTTTTTGATAATACATTTTTTTCTTTACATTATACACATCTTGATTCTTGTGACAAACTCCTTTGTTCTTTCATTTACCTCACAGTTGTTGATTCAATCCCTGAACTATTATAATTCCCTAACATTTATAGCGGGTTCGGAGTCAGAGGGGCTCTATTTGGCATCCATTCTCCGCCGTTCCTCAACTATACACCCACAGAATCAGAGGAATCTCCATCTCTGTCTGGGACAATAAAAAGTTGCACATAACAACAGTTGCACTATCACAACATATAAAACATAATATATCATTTATTTTTCAATATAAGACATCATATTCATTAGAATATTCAAGGGATTAGAGGTTTCATTATTATCACTGCTAATGCTTTATCATTTTATTTAACATATTTCTCTTCACAGGTCATTATGGTTATAACTTGACATATTTGTTATATTATTGTCAGCCTTGCTGCCACTCATCAATACTAGGTTGTAAGTTGTTTTGGTTGTTTCAATGTTTTTAATTTACACACTTAAATTCATCACTATATAATTATGCAGTTAGTTATTAAATTCTTCTTTAGTTTCACCATAGTTCACTTTTAACACTGTTTATACACTGGTTTTTTAACACTTTGTTCGTTATCTTCTTGGATTATCTGGGGTTTTCTCACTTTCACCATTCTACTGGGCTCATTATGGGTCAATTACATTTCATTTGGGTAATTTTATTCATCTTTGCTTATAGTATTATACATCTTGATACTGTAGATATTATGACACATTACATTTTATGATAGTTTTCATTATACATAATATTTTTTCAAGGATGCTTGGTTAAATATACCCTTTATTTTCTTGCTTACTGGGTCAGTGATTTCATATGTATTGTTCTGATTGTTTTTTGTTATTGTATACGGACCTGTATACAGTAACAGTAGTTTTTCGTGATTGTGCCTTTATTTTTTCATGGCATTACCATCTCACTACGTGCTCGGGCCATAACCTTGCGGCGTAGTCATCTGGATCATTCCCTTCATTCTCATGGCTGGGATCATTATTAGGTTCTCGACTGCCCTCTCCTCTCAGGGGAATCCGGCGTTCTGGTGGGTTCTGTTGATTGTAGGCCATTCGGACCCTCATAGATGGATCGTCCTGTCCTTGGTCTCCGCTTCCGGACCTGGATTCTCCTACGCTATTTCTCTGTTGTACTTGCTCATTATCATTCGTGGTGTCTGTTTGTGATCTTGTATAGGGTCTCCCAGGGTTGGGTTGGTTACGGGCTTGTATGAAGTTTACTTGGGGTCGATAATCGTTATTTCGGCTGTCGCCTTCAATACTTCTGCTCCTTCGTTGCCCGCCTCTTGAATTTCTCCTGTCTCCGTCCTAGTACTTCTCATTATCATGTCCGTTGAAGCTACGGCATCTTGGGTAATACCGCCTTCTTCCCTGCTCATTATTGGCCTGGACATAATTGGCCCTCCTATATTGTTGGGGTTGGTTGTTTCCACCTTGGTTCTGGGGTCGGTTGGGGTAGTTATTATTTTGCGGCCATCTCGTATTATTGTTATTGTTACCAGTGTAATTGTTATTACCCTGATTATTTGCCCGATAATTGTTCTTATTATTTTGATTTACATTATTATTATAATTATTATAATTACTTCGGTAATTCCGGAAGTTAGGGTTGTTATTATTTTAGTTATTATTTCTATCTTGGAAGTTGTCATTCCTTTTACGGCTCCTTTTATAGTAGCCCTCGTGTTTGTTATCTTCAAGCAGTGCTGCCATGGCTTGGACAGTTTTTATCTGCCCCCATTGTCGTGATCTTGCTACTCCCTCCTCATAATGATATGCCAGCTTGGTGACCAGGCACTCCTCTGGTATCCTTGGTTCGAGGTTTCTGGCCAAACATACCTTACCAAGGAAGTAAGAAGTTGGAGTTGTCCCTTGACTGGCGTCATATTTGCCGTGACATATATCATCCCGTACTATGTTTTGGGTAGACTCTGACCACTATTTGGCCCTGAACAGCGTCTTGAACTCCTCATAACTTTGGATCTTGTGGCGGGTTGCAGTCCACCAGTTCTCGTGTATTTCCTTGAAATACTCGTCGATCAAACTGCGGATTACCGCCCATCTGCTTTCCCGGATCCTGGTCAGATTTTCCTCTACTCGTTCCAGAAATTCTATCAGGTTCTTTTTATAATTTTTGAAATTGATAATATTGCGGTTGTCTATGGGTTGTAGGTATGGACCCTGGGCTGGTCGGTTACGGATGGTTTCGAGTTCCTCTCGTATTTGTAGGATCTCTCGTTGATGCAACTCTTCGATTTTTTCCTTGTTGTTAACAGTTAGGGTTCTCATATTGTTCACTGATGCATCAATTTCCTCACATCTTTCTCCTACATCCGTTCTTACTCGTTTGATCTCGTCCTGGCTCATCTTCTTCAGCGACTCGATTCGGGCTTCATTAATTTCTTCAATACTGTTGATCCGCCCATCGACCTCTTCTCTAGTATGCTGTAACTCTTGGTTGTATTGTTCGCACCTCTCGTGTACTTCCGTGATCTCCCTTCTGACTAGTGTTATTTCTCCTTCTATTTTTGAGTTTATTTTCGCGTTATTCTCCTCCATCTTCTTGCTGATATCGTCAAATTTTGTATTTAAATCTTCCTTCAATGCTTTGCTGTTGTCGTCCAATTTTTTATTCAGGTTACGATTATCCTCCTTCAATGACTCTATATTCTTATTAATCAATTCGATATTTTTCTGATTCTCTTCCCTGGATTTCTTATTATCTTCCTTCAATGACTCGTTATATCTCCTATTTTCTTCCATCATATTCTTCATCATTTCCATAAGATCAATGTCCCCAGTTTGTGTGAGTCTCTCAGGTTGTCTGGGTTGCTTGGGTTCTGCAGGAGGCGTTCCCTCTGGTTGGTTTTCCAAGGTATTATTGGTTGCAACTTCTATTTCGGTTGTTGGTTGTGTCTCCTGTACCTCTATATTTCCTTCGGTGTTTGCTTGTGCACCTTCTCCTTGGCTGGCCTTGTACCTAGTATCGTGTCTATGTGTGTGAGGCATGATCGTTCTACTGTATTTGCCGGGCTAATTTAATATTAAAATATACTATTAAAATATATTAATTTGGTATATTTTTAAAGCCGCACTCTGTTGGTCGCCAATATGTTACTAAACGAGATTCCCCCTTATATAATTTATATAAATTTAATTTAATTATCGATTTATTTATTTAATTATCGATTTGTTCGATTTGTGGTTTAATGGAGTCTCTTGTATTACATGCAGTAATTATTTTTATAATTGATAAATATGATTTAATTGTAGTGTGATAATTTATTATGGATAAAATAATACTTTGCTGGTCTGTTAATGAATGTAACGGTAGCGTCGAACTTGAAGTCGAACTCCTCTTCTATAGAAAAATGTTGTCAGTGTAAGTATAAGTCAAGTGTTGTCTGGACAAATAAATTAATATAAAGAACACTTTTCACGTACCTGGTTGTCGTACTTGATGTTCAGACATTCACCGCCACTGAATAAACTGTCAAGTTTCCTTTTTGACCAGTCTAAACTTTATAAACAAGGTCTTATGACACCTTGAATGTTATGTGGGCGCCATATGGGTTTTCTTCGAGAAATGTCCCATACAAAACAAACTTCTAATTTTCTAATTGTGTGTTTACCTTTTACTGTTGTTTAAATGCTTATTGCATTTAAAATAATTCAAATGGTGTACTGAAAAATTTCTGTTTCAAATGTACCTCAGTGTATGCAATACTGAGGGTTACTTATCTAAATTAAAATAATTGAAAACAAAAGTTAATGCTGTATGACATTTTAGGTTTATTATAACCTCTAAAATTGGATTGAATAATACATTTACAATAATACAATTCGGATCTCAAGTTATCCGTCTACTGACTGGTCTAGCTCAGTTTAAGCACAATATAAAAAAACTCTTATGTTCATTAACAAAATTTTTAACTTAATTGACTAAGTACCTCAAGGGTAAGTTCTTTAAAATACAAAATAGAACGATATTAATTGCTTTTAATAAATACTACTATGATAGTAATTCATTTTTGGCCTCTTTAAAAACTTGCAATTAAATATTTGGTTAACGAGAATTTCGTCTGTTTATATCCTAATTAATATTGTAATAAATAATTCTAACACATATATTCTTACGTCGGGTTATTAAACCCTCTAAATAAATGAATACAGTGTTCTCTATGAATAGTTTGATTGTTTTTGCGTCAGTACAAGTATGTTAATTGCTACGATCAATGGCAGGTATATGAACAATACAATTGGTCACCGTACTACCTTGATTTTTAATTGTATAGATCAAAAATGAACACTTTAACGATTGGATTATATTGATCCGATTTATATACACTACACTTTAATCGCACTTGGAAACGAGAAATAACCCTCTTCTTACTAATAATGGGTTGTGGCCTTTACAGGTTATGTTAAATTTGCTTGTTCCGAATACACGCACTGTTTAAAAAGATTCACTATTAACTTTCAATGCACTTTTATACGATGACTCGGCTTTCCAATAGTTATTTTGATAAAATTTAAAGTATTTACTACAATGGTGCTGTAGTAGATTATTAAAATACAAAACAACGCCGAGCCGCAACTGGTTAGCTCTTGAAGAATGAAGCGAATGCGAATTTCTTAGCATCTCTCTGATTATATACCCAGCTTCTCGATCGCCGTTAGGAACAATTTTCGTTAAGTAAACTCTTTTGTGATTGGTACAAAATTATGTCATAGTGACGTGATGTTTTTGTTAGACGCCACTGACGCGTCCTTCGTACTCAACTGTTATTGTTATTAGTATTCACCTGTAATTTCTTAAATCTGGTTAAAAAATGATGCTAACACTAATTATTAAATTATTACAATTCCAATCTTTAAGTTATTATCATCAAATTAAAGCTTAGTTTCTGCTCTTTATTTTGATGTGGCTTAATGCCGGTTTGAACCTAGTTTTCACTGACAATACATAAAAATACCGTTTTGAAACATGGTTTCTTAGTGTCGTCTGCTAATAATGCAAAATGCGACTATTTCCCTATCTTTGATATTTGATTATTTATATCTGTGTTCTCTTTTGAACGTTATTATATGAATAAAAGTACATAATTATTAAAACTAAAAGCTGTTTACAGCTGAACAATATTAAATCTTAGTACAATTATGACAATACATTATTCTGACAATTCCTTATTCTCTAAATACATTTTTACATGGCCTACTCATTTTTAAGGCATACAATATTAATTAAGTGGTGGTATTTCACACCTTATTCGTTATATTTACTATTCTGTAAATTTAATGTTAATTAGGGGTCCTGTTTCCCTATTAATTTACTGACATAAACTCGTATATGCAGGGTCTAGATAGAGTTATGGTACAAGGTTTATTACCTGTTTATTATTATTTCTAATTACATCTCATTTAATTAGGAAGTTGCTTATACACATAAGGCTTCCGTTTATAATTATCCTTATCCTATATTGTTACATCTTTGTTGGTAAAGCTAGCTTTTTATAGCTTTGTGGCTACAGCTAGTATAGTAATAGTCTTTGTTATTTCTGTATCATTGTTCTATTATTTTCAGCCAAAATGCTGTCATTTGTTATTACTTTATTAAAGTCATTGGTTATTTAGTTTATATTATAAGACTCTACACATTAATGTCTTGAACTGGCTCACTTGACAGCTTATTTGTGAACTTTGCATGTCCATTAGTTATAGTCAGTCATTGTGTTTAAGTTGTATTGTCATGCAGTGTATTCATCATTGCTTCTTGGGATCCCTCCTCTTCTTTGTTACATTCATTACAATTATTCACTTTATAACTTTAGTGTCATATTTTACCCTTCTGGTGTGTGGTTTGGTTATATAACATTTTGTGATGTTACAACATATATATAATAAAAAACATAAAAACTGACATAAAATAATAAAATATTAAACAAAAATGATGACGTTACATAACATCATTAACTAACCCTATTACAAAAGGGAATAACAAAGAATTAACATTTCACAAAAAGAAAAGACAAAACAATCAAATAAAAAATGACAATGACATATTAAATGGACAATCAATGATGAAAAATATAAGTAAACCAGAAACCAGCTACAATGTTAATATTAATTATTAATGAGAAGGAAAATGATAACCAATAAAATAACTATCCTATGAAGTAAATTGATGAAACAATGCAAAATACCTATTAAACATCGCCATAAGCATAGAAAAGGAATCCAAATAAATCACTGAGAAGAAAAGGTCATGAGATGTATAAAAGAGAGAATAATTAATCCCAAGAGTGTTTTATTATATTGATATTATATGAGTCGAAAATAGACGACTATTATTATGATTATTATTAATATCATTATGTGATGATTTTATGTTGAGATACGTCCAACAATTATTTTATGATATTGAGCAGATAGGCACGACCACTGAACTCAAAATGTGTATAAATGGATAGCAGAGTAATAGAGCCACACGTGCCCTCTGGCTAGTACCAATTTATATGAATAGGAGAGAAGAAAATTTTAGGGAGATAGAACATACAAGGGATAACACTCGTAATGAAGAGAAAGAAGGAGAATAACACCATGTACCATATCATGAACCATTACTTAATAAAAATAAATAAAGAAGAAAGTAGCGATTGATGAATTCCTTAATAATAACAACCTGATTTAATGAACTATATTGATGATTTCAGAAAAGATAATCTTTATTTTCGAAATAATCAATTTTGGGGGCGATGCATTATGTAACATGACATAAGATAGTGAAAATACACTGATGATTAATAAACAACAAAAAAGCTGAAGATAAGAAGAAATGTTAAAAAACACTTATAACTCGAAGATTAATGACCAAATTACGAAATGACAATTGACTAAGGAATTGACGATGACTTAACCCAATAGATTGGAGAAAAAACAAGAAAAATAGAATGGAACAAGAAAGAAGGAACAAGAGACCAAATGTAATCAAGAATATAACCACAACAATTGCAATCCCCAAAATATGACTAATAAATGTATGTGGAAAAAATGCACTAAAACAGTTAGGGCATAAATAAGATGTAACCAAGTAAACAATAACAAGTAAGGTAGAGATATTATGTATATTCTATATAGGGAGAAGAAACATGTACTTATAAATATAAGGTAGAAGCTAAAAATAACCATACCCAATTAATAATGATAAACATAGTCAAAGCAAGTAAAAAATACTTTGAGCCAAATAAAGGCAATAACTAATAACAAAAAGTGATCAATGTGAATTGAAAATAGAATAATTATTAATGACCAACAACCACACAGTGATATTAAAATAATTAGACAAACAGTGTTAGTAATATCAAGTGAATGATATAAATAAGTGGATAATTATAAATAAGTGGGGAAATGCTATGTACATAGCATATTATGAAAAAGTCAAAGTGTTAAGGAATAAAGAAACCTTCTATGAAGGGAAAAGTGCAGTGAGTGTATAGCATAAAGTACTTAAGAAACAGACTGTAATAGTATAGCTAAACAGCCTTTGATAGAACTTTATGTTAGCACATAAAAATGAACTAATTATACCATTAGTAATTTCAATAATAGTAAGTAAGAATGAATATAAAATAAGATGTAAATTAAGTTATTAGAGTGGAAGATAAGAAGGACAGACACTGTATTTTAGTGAAGGAATTAGTAAGTGAGATATATTGTGTAAGGTATGTTTAAAATTAGTATTATAAGAGTTTCGTTATTGTTTTAAAAACCATAGAATATAGTAACTTATAAGATAAACAAGATAGAAATAAGAAACCAAAAACAGAAGTTGAATTTCAGGTTTGAGCCTGGCAAGAAAATGTTTGTTTTTATAATAAGAGGTGTGGTTAGAAGCACCAATGTTTTATTATCTGTTTCTATAAAAAATTGTTTAATGTACCAATATATAAAGCTAATAAGTTATAAAGAATGTTAAATAGTAGTATGGGGAAGTCTAGGCTCTAGGCCTAACATTTAGTGAAAGAACTTTGTAAGTTTAAAAGGAAAACAATAACCCAGTATCAATCAGAGTATATCAAATGTTTAAGCAGTTAAGTAAGTGTATCTAGTACAAAAATGTATAACTAATACCCAGTTTTAAAATAACTACATAAGAAATACAAATAAGAAAATAAGGAAAATGTTATTAACTATTCAAAAGTAATCATATGGGATATCAAAATAATCCTTAACAAAAAAGAAGAACAATGGTGTTCATATAATTGAGGTTACTACTAATATAAGAAATAAATCATAATTTGAAGATATTTTATAAATTTAAACCAAAATAAAATGTTAGAATATAACAATGTCATAAGATATTGACCAATGAGAAATGGCATAATTTGATAGGTAACCATAGCAACTGATGTTTATTACATAAAATACCGTTGGAATTCAAATTACTTCATTACTGACTAACACGGAGGGCGGATGTATGAAGCTCTCGATCTTAAATTAACTTAAAAAACTTAAATTTTTAATAAATTTTGAAGGAAGAAGTATTGTAGAAGCCTTCCAAACTACATCTGATGAAATGAACAAGTATTAAAATATTTAAACAATAAAAATCGTAATAAATAATACGGATACTTCAAATGAACGTAACAGACGACCTGTCCTGAAGGAAGAAGTGGATTGACGTAACTCAACCTGAGGACATCGAACATCTACGAAGACTGGTGGAAGCCGAACTTCGATTGGAGCCATTTGAACGGGAATTTCGAACCATCCAAAGAGAGGACGACTAGAAGTTTCCTGAAGAAGAAGACGATCATCGGAGAAGCCACGTCAAGAAATCGATGAGTATAAACTAACAACTTCACTTCAAAATAAATTTCCAAATATCCATAATAACGAGATATATATACTTTCACTTCACTGATCACAAATTTGACAATAACTGAGTTTAATCAATATATCCCTCTTAATAAAACTTAATTAATCAATAAACATTGATATTAAATTATAATAAATTTTAAAAAACATAACTTGCTGACAAGAATTTAACCAAACCTATTCTAATTCTCATTGCCAATAACTTACTTTGTATGTATTAGTATATCAACCATTGTGTATTTAGTTTTAAGGAATGTTATAATTTTGTGCATTTTTTGCCAATAATCCAACTTCTGTTGTCAAAAGGACCTATTCCCTGAGAGAAAAAATAATAATTGTAAACAAGATATGTACGCCATAACGTTTTCTTTACGTACGACTGAGCGATGCCAACCTAGCAATTTGTAAAACCCCGGTATTAACATAAATATATGTATTATTCATTAGCTGTAATTGAACGGGTAATATAAAGAAGGGTTCAATAAATTTTAATATTCCTCAACTGCTGTATGCTTGATTCTTAAAAACAATGTAATATAAGAAAATTTTTCTAAACAAAACACCAACATACTACAGTTAGCGAAGTCGACTTTGCAAGACAGCGTGAGCCAATCAGGTGGCGAGGTGGTAAGATTTGAATTGAACGACGAGAGATACGGTTAGCCAGTAAGTATTGAGAAAAAGTATAACCCGGCTCGCTACATACGATTAACCCTTCACAAAGGTATTTAACAGATTAATACCCAATAATCTACCCACAATTACTCACTTATATTACGAAATAAGGTGAATACAAAGAGTGACATAAAATCGCTCATCACACATTTTCGTTACTGTTACAAAGACGATTACTACGGGGAACATTTTAAAAAACCCCGTAAAACGTAGTATTACAAAGTGGCACCCAACGTGGGGTTTTTCGTTTCTATACAACGACGCAAACAAAGGGTGATATTCCTAACACCACAGAAAAGAAATATTACAAAGTGGCGCGCCAACTAGTAGGGCTAGAATAATTAAAAAATTATACCATTAAAACCCACAGAATCTAGCGGCGGCTGCAGAAAATGGAACCGGCAAAGCACGACACAAGATACCAGACTAAGCTGCACGAGAAGGAGGCTGAAAAGGAAGCAGAGATGTTCGAAAAGGAAACCGAGAAAGATGATAGAATGGAAGAAAGGGAAGTAACTTCAGTTGAAGATGCAGAAGAAATATTACCTCCAGCGAAAGCTACAAAACCCACACCAAAAGAAGACATGAGCATGCAAGAGATGATGAGAATTATAATGGAAGGGAATAATAAAACCAGCGAAAATCTATTAAAACAAATGAATGAAAAATTGGACAGCACTAAGGAAGAATTAAATAAGAAATTTGAGTCAATAAATGACAATTTTAAGAAACAGGAGGAGAAAATAGATGAAAAACTAGACAAGAAGTTTGAGTCATTAAATGAAACCTTGACACAGAAAATGAAGGAGGAGAATAAATTGATAAGTGATGATAAGTGATTGAGAAGTAATGAGAAAACCAGCGAAACCTTGAGACAAATGAAAGAAGATATCGAAACGCTGAATGATAAAATTGAGTATAACCAAGATACATTACAACAACAATTGACGGAGTACAGGGAAGAATTGAAACAAACTGTAATGGAGACGGAAGAGAAGATAGAGAAAACCAGCGAAGTGGTGTTACAAGTCCGGGAAGAAATTTTAATCAAGGTAAATGAAGCGGAAGGTGAAAGTAAAAGAAAGATTGAAGGACTCCGGCAAAAAACAACAGAAAAAACAAATTTGTTGGATAAACAATTCAGAAGTTCAAGAGCGCCACAACGATTTGAACGATGGGGAAAAGACAGAAGACCGAAGTATTACAACTGTGGAAAACGTGGTAATCTACAGGAAGACTGTTGGGAGAAGAAAATACCGAGAGGTGATTGGTGATCTCACCAATTGGAGAAGTAAAGCCCAGAACAGCACACAGTTTCTACGTTACATAAGACACATGGAAACTTGATTGTTAATAGAATTGCGGAAAGTAAACCAACATTATTTACAGTTGACATGGGTGGAACAGTGTCCATTGTGCACCCCGACTTAGTCAGCAATCGCCAGCCTCAAATTAGCTCTTGTACAATACAGACTTTGACTGGAAGCCCCGTCAACGTGCTAGGAAAGGTATGTGTATGCCTGGGTCTTCTAGAATTTAGCCACCAAATACTCATTGTAGACAACGTCGATGAAGTATTGCAGACACTGTAACGGTACGTTATGTAATGAATTCTATTCTTAGCCAGTGAATCACACAAAAAGCATTTTGTTGACAAAGATGAAGTAAGTCAGAGTTTGGGAGCGGCCGGCAATAAGGCGCCGTGATGGTCAACTGAAAAACAAGTGACGTCAGTCCACGGGAGGAACAGGTGGAGGTGACCGGAAAAAAACTGGTTTCAAATGCGTATTTGAACTGAATTGTGGCGCAGAAATGAAAGCGAAGCGTAGTCTCCAGCCAGCCACCGAACGTACGGATGTAGTTTACAGTGCGTGTGGACAATCAAGGTAGGCTGAGCAGTTACGGTAGGCCTACCTAGTTTCTTGTAAAAAAGTTTTGGAAAATGGTAATAAATGTGTGAATTCAATCGAAACGAAAATGTTAACATAAATTTGGACTTTTGGAACATTTTTAGGTGATTTTTCGTCGGGAAAGCAAATTACAACTGATGCTGTAACCAGCAGGAGACTCCCCGTCGGAAGAGATAATTAGAAAAAAATAAGGACATAACCAGTTTCGCACAATTGTAAAATATTCTTTTTTTAAATAAAATTACTTTTAAATAAAGAAAAAATATCAAATAGAATATGAGATCTCAATAGCGTGTGAGAGCGAGTGAAAGAACAAAGGGTGTGGTAAGCACTAAAAAAGTACTGATTTATAATTGAAGATTTTCTTTTGACTTAGTTTTGTTTGGAATTATATTTTTTTAACATTAAAAAAAGGTACAATGTGTTTTAGTAAAATAAAATCAGATTTCTCATTATAACGTGTTAGTTTAATTAATTATGCACACTACACAAAACCTATTCTCTGTGTCAGTAAGTTCGCCTAGATGGCCCTGGATTTTTTCTGTGAGGGAGTTTTTGTTTAATTGTCAAAATTGTTGCAATGGGGAGAGTGATAAGGTTTCCAGATTTCCTCCAAAAAATGTGGTGGGGACCCTGAGACTTTGGAAATCTTCTGACTTTTTAAAGGTAAGTCGAAATGAGTAATAATCGGGGCATCATTTCTTCTTTACTTTTTATTTTTTTGAACGCTTACAAGTGGCGACCCTGCCAGGATATTTGTTAAATTTATTTAATATTTAACAAGTTAGGCCTACTTAAATGTAGAGAGGTTGGGGTAAATGGCGGAATGTTTATATAGCAATTTCCTTGGGTAATTGGATGTACTAATTGTGAGTTTTTTGTGTAATACGTTATGCAATATTGTATATAAAATTTTTTTGGCAATTTATGTAATTTCGAAAAATGGCAGACAATGAAAATGAACTTTTTCTAACTGACTCTGCCATAATGAGCGATTCCAGAATACACTCTACTCCGGTGTCTACCAGTAGTAGTAAGTCGAATGAGGAAGTAATGAACTTTTTGTGTTACATGCTGAGTAATATCAATGAAAAATTGAGCGATTCACAAAAACGTATTGATGCTAATGATGAAAAGTGGGATAAACATTTTATTGAACTAAGGGGTGAAATGAAAGAACAAAATATTAGTTTAAGGGATGAGATGAAAGAACAGTTGGATAAACGTTTCAATGAATTAAATAGTTCAAACAAGTTATTGTGTGAACGCATTGAGGAACAATTTAATGATTTCCGTAATGAGATTAGAGAACGAATTGAGAAGTGGAAAAGAGATGCAGGTAAATGTAATGAGAACAAAGACGACCAGGTTGTGAACACTAAGGTAGGTGGTGTTAGTGAAAGTAATAATTATCATAATATGATAAATAATAATGATAACATAGTTGAAAAGGTAGTATTAGAAAGTAAAATATTGAATAATGGGAGTGATGATGAGATTGTAGTGGGAGTAGAAGTTAGTGGTGAGGTAGTAGTTGATGAGTTAGAGAGAGAGTGTGAAGTGAGGTTAGGTGAGCATGAGGGCAAAGGGCAAATTTTCCTCCAGAGGTTATGTGGGAGACATAGTGTCTCAAAATGGTCCCCTAGTTTTTTGCAGTTTACCTGGTAGAGCCAGGCGGTGTTTTAGTGATTTTGTGGTGCCCTTTGCAAGGAGTGAGGTAGTTCAGGGGGGTTGTGATAGGTATTATGATGAGAGGTGGAGAAAGAGAGAGACAGAGATTTTTAATATTAGAAGAGGTTACGAAATGTTAGTGCAGATTTTACATATTGAGAGAGGGGAGAAAATTGATAACTTACCTTATAATGAGACTGGGGTAACTGGTGCAGCAGATGATGATGATGATGATATTGTGACTTACCTGATTGTGACAAATAATCCCAAGGGTGACTTGACTGTACACAATGTTGACAAGGTAGATGATATAATACTATGGAATAATCCTGCTTTTAGTTACTATAATATTGTGGTGGAGTATACAAATTTAAATGGTTATTATATATTAGACAATACTGAAAGGTGTACATACAATATAAGACTAATCTATGATGATGGGGGTTAGACACATGTTAATGATGGGCATTGGATTATTTGGTTTTAATGGTTTTGTGACTTGGCTTACTAGTATAACGATTTTGGGGAACAATGATGGACTATGTTGAAGTATATCTTTATATATATATTTCGTGTGTGCGTGTGTATGTCACTGAACTCCTCCTAGACGGCTGGACCGATTTTGATGAAATTTTGTGTGTGTGTTTGAGTGGGTCCCTGGATGGTTTAGATTCACAATTGGACCCGGTAGGTGGCGCTGCGATCCGGTTCCAGGAAATTATATATAAAAATGAATGTTTCTTTGTTTGTCCCGTATGCGTTCCTATACCATTCATCGGATTGCAATGAAACTTTGGTGAGTTGTTGTGCGCACGCCCGCGAAGGTTTCTGAATTAGTGGTGTTTTTTTGATGGGGTCCTTTGGGGGGTTCTTTGGGGTCTTCCACATCTCCTCCTAAACCACTGTACCGATTTCAACCAAACTTGGCACAAATATTTTACGCAAAGGGAGAACCAACATAGGATAGGTGTTTTTTCGATGGGGTCCTTTTGGGGGTTCTTTGGGGTCTTCCACATCTTCTCCTAAACCACTGTACCGATTTCAACCAAACTTGGCACAAATATTTTACGCAAAGGGAGAACCAACATAGGATAGGTGTTTTTTCGATGGGGTCCTTTTGGGGGTTCTTTGGGGTCTTCCACATCTTCTCCTAAACCACTGTACCGATTTCAACCAAACTTGGCACAAATATTTTACGCAAAGGGAGAACCAACATAGGATAGGTGTTTTTTTGATGGGGTCCTTTTGGGGGTTCTTTGGGGTCTTCCACATCTTCTCCTAAACCACTGGACCGATTTCAACCAAACTTGGCACAAATATTTTACGCAAAGGGAGAACCAACATAGGATAGGTGTTTTTTCGATGGGGTCCTTTGGGGTCTTCCACATCTTCTCCTAAACCACTGGACCGATTTCAACCAAACTTGGCACAAATATTTTACGCAACGGGAGAACCAACATAGGATAGGTGTTTTTTCGATGGGGTCCTTTGGGGTCTTCCAAAGCTCCTCCTAAACCACTGAACCAACATAGGACAAGTGTTTTTTTCGATACAATCCTTTGGGGGGTCCTTTGGGGTCTTGCACATCTCTTCCTAAACTATTAGACCGATTTCAACCAAACTTGGCACAAATATTTTACGCAATGGGAGAACCAACATAGGACAGGTGTTTTTTCGATACGATCCTCTGGGGGGTCCCCCAAACTATTAGATTTGGTTACTATGGCAACCCAATAGAATAGATTCTGTTATAAATATATTATCGCATTAAACTGAAGACCACGCGAACGAAGTCGTGGGCAACAGCTATTTATTTTTAAGAAACCTACTTTAATTGAACTTTATTAATTAAACTAACATTTTCATTACGTACAACATGAAACTCCGTAGCGAAGCACGGGTATTCCCCTAGTTGTATATAAATTTGTATTGGGGTAAATGTATTATGTATTAGGTTATGTTATTGTTATTGTAGGGTATCTGAGGATACATTTTGTTGTGTGTGTATATATTGTACTTTGTGTAGTAATGTTTATAATTTTGATTGAATAATAATTGGCATTACTAAATTTTTATTATGTAGCCTAATTAAATTGATTTGAAATTGTTTAAAAGGTGAATTTGGTAATAAATTCAAAAAAGTTAGATTTGAATTTTATAATAAATTATAAAGGATCAAAATTTGATAATAGAAATGTTTAATAGAAAAATCATAGATAAAGTTATAATGTGATGTATTTATGTCAATAAGACCTATATCATATTCTATGGTTTATAATGGGATATTGAGATATTGTATTGAAGGGGTAGCTACAACTCTAGCTACGTATAAAATATTTATCTTGCAATAACAATATTGTTTGTTATAATTTGATGTGAGTAAAGTTAATTATAACTATTGGTTATGATGTAAAATTGCAACATTGTAATTTTAAAGAACAATGCAGCAAATCTAAACCTTTGAGAAGTTATAAAATATTGTGACAGATTATATTAATGGAATTTAACTTAACTGTTAATGAATTGTGGACAATTGATTGCACCTGTTAAGGTGAAAGTAAACGTGAAATGCAATCGTTAGAAAATTGAGACGTTGAATTTGAGTATTTTTTATTTTTTTGATATGATTTACAATTGTATTTTGATATATGGTAATATACTTATGTACGTTGATATGTTACTTGGGTTAAATAGTGTGTTATTTTAGCATAAGAGTGTCTACTTTTGAATTGTAATATGTTATTTGCGTGTTAAGATACTACAGATACCACAAATCAGTACTTTGGTCAATGCAAATCAATACTTCTAGGAGGAACCCAAATCAGTGCAAGGATATGGATTAATGAAAGACCATTTGATAATGTTTTTGGTTCTGTTGTCACAGAATCTGTGTGGAACTGTGGAGGTGAACCTGTGCTGGCCAGCTCGTCAGGGCAGGGTCGCCAAGTGCCTGTCTGGCTTTACGGTGTTGGGATCCTGAAGAGGGAAGTCCAGTAAAGTCATCCGAGTGCGACCACAGCCACTGGATTAGGGGGGTAAGTACTCAGCTTTTAATCAGGAAGTAAGGGGGGGTTGTGGCGCCATATCCTCACTGGTCTGCCTAGGTTTAGGCAATGAAGTTTTTATGTTTTTATACATAAAACCTCTCATTGGGAGGGGTCTTGTAACGGTACATTATGTAACAAATTATATTCTTAGCCAGTGAATCACACAAAAAGCATTTTGTTGACAAAGACGAAGTAAGTCAGAGTTTGGGAGTGGCCGGCAATAAGGCACCGTGATGGTCAATTGAAAAACAAGTGACGTCAGTCCACGGGAGGAACACAGGTGGAGGTGACTGGAAAAAACTGGTTTCAAATGCGTATTTGAATGAATTGTGGCGCAGAAACAAAAGCGAAGCGTAGTCTCCAGCCAGCCACTGAACAGTACAGATGTAGTTTACAGTGCGTGTAAACTCAAGGTAGACCGAGCAGTTACAGTAGGGCTACCTAGTTTCTTGTAAAAAAGTTTTGGAAAATGGTAATAAACGTGTGAATTCAATCGAAACGAAAAAATGTTAACATAAATTTGGACTTATGGAACATTTTTAGGTGATTTTTCGTCGGGAAAGCAAATGACAACTGATGGCGTAACCAGCAGGAGACTCCCCGCTGGAAGAGATAAGTAGAAAAAATAAGGACATAACCAGTTTCGCACAATTGTAAAAAAATTTTTTTTCTTAAATAAAATTACTTTTAAATAAAGAAAAAATATCAAATAGAATACGAGATCTCAATAGCGTGTGAGAGCGAGTGAAAGAACAAAGGGTGCGGTAAGAGCTAAAAAAGTACTGATTTGCAATTGAAGATTTTCTTTTGACTTAGTGTTGTTTGGAATTTTATTTTTTTAACATTAAAAAAGGTAAAATGTGTTTTAGTAAAATAAAATCAGATTTCTTGTTATAATGTGTTAGTTTAATTAATTATGCACACTACCCGAAACCTATTCTCTGTGTCAGTAAGTTCGCCTAGACGGCCCTGGAATTTTTTCTGTGAGGGAGTTTTTGTTTAATTGTCAAAATTGTTTCAATGGGGAGAGTGATAAGGTTTCCACATTTCCTCCAAAAAATGTGGTGGTGACCCTGGGACTTTAAGAATCTTCTCACTTTTTAAAGGTAAGTCGAAAAGAGTAATAATCGGGGCATCATTTCTTCTTTACTTTTTATTTTTTGGAACAGTTACAGGCACGGACATCATAAGTGGCTATGGATTCGTTGTGGACTTAAGAGAGAATGTCCTGAGGGTTGGCCAAGAGAAGATAAAGCTTTGCATGGCTAAAATGACAGGGTCTACCAACCATTCAATTAAGCAAGTGGCATTGCCCAAAGAAAAAGTCAACAGGTCTGGTCAAGAGGAACCCTTCCTATTGCAAGCGGAAATGGAGGAAGAACTACCAGAGGAAGTACAAATAAGTCTTTGAAATGAAAGAACCCGGGGGAAACATTGCTGAAGATGAAGTCACGCAAGAGGTTGTTGACAAGACCCAATCAGACTTGGACCAGCTAATGGCATATAGGTCATCAGTCGTCATCAGTAGGTTAGGAGTGATTCCAGCAAAACAAGTGGGTGAGCTGAAGATTCGTCTTCCTGGGAACTTGATGGTCGGATCTCAAGAGACTGAATTCGAAGAACTGAAGAATTATCTTTTACAAGTAGACCAGCTATATAGATCACCTGACCAAGTATTACTTCAGAGATGGTTTTTCAGTTCGGGGTGAACAGGCTTAAGGATGTGGAAGTGTTATGACATTAGAGAACATGCTACGTGTTTCTCAGCTATTCCAGCTGTAATGTGTGTGTGTGTGTGTGTGTGTGTGTGTGTGTGTGTGTGTGTGTGTGTGTGTGTGTGTTGTAACGATAAGACTCTTATGTCGTCTTTAAAAGTGCGTGTGTTCGCCTCACACGTTGTGGTCGTTACTTTACGTTTACGCAGACGATGTCCGTAGCGATCTTTAGAATTACCAGTACAATACGATTGTGAACCTTACCCGTCCTTTCATATCTGGTTGTATTTCCCGGGTGGCGCCAAATTGTTTTAACTGAAAACAATTAAAAAAAAAAATAGGACGATTGAGCGTTCGTTCTATGACGGTATGGTGAATTCAAATTACTCCCGCCACGTGCGAATTTCTTACTCTCGCTGGTAGTTTGCCAAGTTTCCGACGTGAGCGCTTACCATCACTTTTGCTCGTCACTAAAATACACAAATCATATAATGCACTTTCCTATGAAATAAAGAACAGTGGTTACAACTCTGTACTGGTTTATTAAATTGTGATTAGTAGTTATTCAGTATTATACAAAATTATATTTTGTTATTAAACAAATTTGCTCCGGCAGTAAAAGACAATTATATCTCAAGGTTTGGCGAAGTCGATTGTGAACGATTTATTTAGACATGGCGTCTACTGAATGTTTATTCTTAATTTCGTTCATGAATCTGGATTCTTGTGGTTTACGAAAAAATATCAATTTGATTATAATAAAGGACACTACCTTACATTACTGGTACTTATATACTATAAGGTGTAATTACAATTTGTTCCTGAAGTGTTAAAAAGTGTATTTCAAAAGTTCGTAATTTTTATACAGGTTATTTTCTAGTTTCATATAAGTTAAGTGTTTTATTTTTAATTAATCCTTGAAAGAAATTAGCTCATCAGTTTATAGTGAGAGTTAAAAGTGTTGTGAGAAAAAGTTAAAAAGGATTTATTCCATAAAATCGGGTAACTCAGCAATACTTATCAAATCTGTTGACTTAGGGTGAAGCGTTAATCAGTTCGAATTAGGTTGGGTTCTCTTCAGTCATCAATCTTCCTTCATGTATGAATTTAATTACGCCTGGCGTCTTTTTCGGTTAAGTTGATCGAAATTATTAATTTTGAATTTAATAAATTGGTCTTTGGCCTCGGTTGGATGGACTAGTTCTTCATCATCTTCTTACTTGCTCATGTTATTAAATTTGGATTACTTTTTCTTGTTTTAAATTAAAATTTGAGTCATTTACGGCTTGGCGTCTCTTCGTCTCGAGCTTCAATAATGGACTAACTGTTTCTAACGGACTAATCATAAATAACGTTTGGTTGTTATGGCAACGGTTTGACTCTCATTGGCTATTCATAACTTAAGCCCATTGTTATAATATTTGAATTTTTTTCAAAATGACTAAATATCTTCTGATTGCTATTATTCTTCTGTCTTCTTATCAATGTTTGAGATATTATCACAACTGTTCGTATTTTCTTTCAACTATCATTTTGACATCCCTCAAAGCTGGGTTTGCTTGTGTTGTGTATTAATGTTTTGATAATTATGTTAATATTATGTAATTACATTTGTTTCTTATTTTATGTCCTTAATTTAACTTTTACATCTTAATATGATCCCCTAATTATCATTAACTAGTTACTTGCCGTGGATTTGCTAATATAATAGTTAATTTCTTACAATTTGTTGTTTTTGGTTTTATACAGTTAGGCATTTCATAGGCCTAGGTAGTACTGTAATTGGCTATATTTTCTTATTTTATACAAATTAAATATTATTTTACCCTTATACATGTTTTGTTCTGAGTCATAGATGATTTGTTTACTTTTTGAATTGATTTGGGTCTGTTTTACAATAATTGTATGTTTCCTTTATTTTACTTACCATGGTTTGTCTATTACTTTCTAACTGGCTTGTCCAGCATTATTAAGTCAGTAAGAATTTATCTCTTTACTTTATAACTTGTCTATTATTTACTATTATTTATAAAACATAACATAACATTTAGGTTTATGGTCTGTATAACTCTTTCAGCCATATTCCTACTCATAAACTTAATTGAACAAATCTTTTAATAGTTACTATGCTAATTTTGTTTATATTTTGTTTATTCTTATTTATTTTTTGGTGACAAACATCATCACACCATTTACTTTGTCTACCTAATTATCCCTTTGAACATAGGATGTTTTACTTATTTTGCTTTTCTATTCTTTACTATATTTTTCTTTTCTAATCTTTACTAGCTAACCATGGTAACACTATTACTTTGACTCTTCATGGGATTTTTTCCCTGAATACCTTTGTATTCCTAATCTACAATTACTCTTAATCCTAATAATAACAATATTCTTATTTTCTATCACTTTTCACCATTAAACAGTAGTGTTTATCACTGGTTTTTAGGTATCTATACCTATCAGTAGGGTTTTCTATTTATTTTGTGGGTTTACACTGGCACTTTGCACTTTTTTATGGTATTTAAGTGTTACTAGTGGGTATTCCCTAACATTAAATTCTTTTTTCTCACTTAATCATGTTCATTATTGTTACAACACAAATAAGCCACCCCAGTACCAGGGATAAAAAAGATGATAATACATATAAATATACTTCATATTAAATGAAATGATTAAATATAAATAAAATATAAAGATGGTGACACGACAAACGACGACATGACCTAACCCAAGTGATTGACCAAACAAACAGGAAAACGACAAAGAAGGGAAAAAACCGAAACCAAAGAAGAATAAAGACAATTGAAGGAAGTGAACGAATTCATACAACCAAATAAAATAAAACCAAACGAGAAGGGGAGAACCACATTAAAATGAAGCCAATTGAAAATGAAGGAGAAGAAGAAGAAAAATGAAGAGGAAACGAAGTGAAACCAAGGGATAAGAAACACCACAAACATAAAAGGGAGAAATGGTACACTCAAGTATAATATTGGGAATAAAACCAATAATTATCCAATACCAGAAATAAATATTATTCTCAATGAAATAATTAATATAACTGTTTTAACCAAAACAGTAAAGTAATATTATAAAAAGAAAAAGTACACTAACCCAAAAATTAGAGTTAGATATAGTAAAAATCTATAGAAAAATAACATTAATAATACTGTGTATAATTTGTAATGAAGGAAATAGTGAGAAAGTGACAAAGAGAAATAATTATAGGGATTACCCACTAAGAAACACTTAATGTAAACAGTTAAAAAGTGCAATAGTGAAAGTGTGAAACCCCAAAATGGTTAGAAACCATAATAATGATAATAAGACGCTCAATAATCAATAAGAAACAATAATTGATTAATAGTGAATCCAATAATAATTAAGAGTAAGGTTTTAATGATAACATTAGATGTAAGCACTTCATAATGTGAAATAAACACTGAAGAGTGATGAGAAAACACTGTGTGAGTAAAAGTGATACAAATTAGTAATTAGAAATATAAAGTTTTAATAATAATAGTAAATGGAAACAATCAGTGATATGAAACGAACACTGGAAAGTGATAATAACATTGTTAATTAAGAGATTTAAGATTAGTTGTAAACGATTGTATTTAAAAGGGGAGTATCCCATGTAAAGATAAACAGCTAGTATTAACATGGATTGAGAGTAGAGTTTAATTAGGAAATAAGCAAGTAATAATAAATAAATAAACACCCCAGATTGTAAGGGAAAACCAATTGTTCAAAAGGTGATGTTAGTTAACACCCAAAAAATAGTAATTAATGAATTGAGTTGTAAACAAACTTTACTTAATAATGGTAAAATAATTGTATAATTATATTTATGAATAGGGTATGACTGAAGAATTTGTACAGAGCATACGCCTAGATGTTATATTTTTAATTGAGGAAGAATAGGGAGTGGTAGCCATATTATTAACAAAGGCAAAATAGATGATTAAGAAGTTAAGACAATACAAATCTAATTACAATAGAAAATCAATAAGGGTAGAAAATAACAGAACCATTAATAAAACAAAATACATTAGAATAAAATGAGACATCATTTGTATAAATTCAGTGAATATAGTCAATGGCTACTAGTGCATCTGAAATGCCTAACTGTCAAAACCAATAATTACAAATTGTATAAAATCCACAAGGAAATTAACAAATCTAAGGCAAGTAACTAGCCAAAAATAATGTATAAATCATTTTAAAAGAAAAATGTTACAATAAGAGCTTAAATTAAAAGAAATATTGTAACGGTACAGAAATGGGAATTTTATTTTATATAAATCAGTATTTAATTTAGTAATTCAATAGTTAACTGCACCTGTAAGGAGCCTCCAGTACAGCAATGCACATTGTTAGCCAAAACAACTGCCAGACGCATTGCGTAACCGCCAGCAGCAGCCTTGTGACACAGTCTCCAGTCTGCAGTGTGTCATTAGAGAGTGAACAGACAGCCAGCATTCAGATAGTAAAGTTTGTCGATTAAAAAACAGTGGCCTCGGGCTTACAGATAGGCCGTTAAGACAAATACGGCCTATCTAAGAAAGTGTGTAAACATTTAAAAATATTAAAAGTGTACAAATAATAACGTGCGGCCAGTTCCATTGCAACGCACGGCTGAGCGGCCAGACAATCAGCAGACAGTTACCAGAACAAAAACGGTAGCCTCGGACGAGTTCTTGGTAGGCCGAAAAATACAAAAGTAGGCCTACCAAGTAATATAAAATGACGTAAGGTAATAATAAACTGTATTCGGAGTGGAGAGTGACTAGTGAAAACAGTTCCGGACAATATAGTGTACAACATTTGGATATTATGCAAATAGGTAACAAGTGTAAAGACAGTTTCATTTGGCCAAAACATTATAATTAATAAAGAGCTCATTAATTAAATAGGAAGTTTTAAAAAAGAAATGTAAATTGAGTGAGTGTGTGTATGGGTTATTAAAAGTACTGGCTCAACTAGAAAGATGTAGTAGTCGTAGTCTATACAAAATTATTGGACTAAAATTAGTAAACATTTTAAATATAAAGAAAACATAATAATCAATGATAGAGTATTTAATTAAAATAAAAAGAGTAATTAAAAGGTTCATTCTTCTATAAACATGTGTTAGTGTAGTTATTTCGCCGTAAACCATTTCCTAGTTTTCTGTGTTGACCACTTGTCTAACGAAATTTGGGATTTTCTGAGTTTTAAGGGTGGTCAGATAGCGGGATTATGTTACGATTTTTATAAGGGCAAGAGTGTTCAAAGTTTACATGTAAAACTAAAAAACATGTTGGCGACCTGGGTAATTTAATAAGGTAAGTTTTACGGGGACCATGACGGTAAGTAAAATTCTGGCAGCGGTGAGTGTTTTATGATGAGGGTATTATTAGTTAAAAAGGTAAGAAGGCGAGGACCTTCACAGTGGCGACCCTGCCAGGATGTTCGTATATAAAATTTATAGGAACTAGACCTGTTTTAAAGCACAGAAAGTAGGATTTGGTAACAGCGTATTTGTAGAAATAATCGTATATATATTTACGTTATAAAAGGTTATGTTTTGATAAAGGGTTATTGTGTTTACTTGTCCTGTTGACAATGATTGTGTTAGGTGTTTTGATTTTATAAGATAATAGTGGTTTTTTATATCTAAAGGGTTTATTAGAAATAACATTTTTGAACATGACCGAGGCACAAGAAAATAAAGTGAGTGGATCGGGGGAGTTATGGAATGATACGGAGTTTATGGACGAGTTCAGAAGATGTATATAAAGAATGACTGAGGATGAATGGCGTAAATTAAATAATGAGCTAAGACAAATGAGAGAACAAAAAACGGGACTATACGCTTTTTTGAACAAAAATAGTGATGATACTAGGAAACAAAGTAACGAGGTAAGGGAAGGGGTAGCGTTAGATAATAAAATATTGAATAATGATAATTATGAGATTAAAATGGGGATAAATGGTGAAGAGACAGACCAATTAAGCGAAAAAGACAATCAAATAACAGAGAATGAGGTAAGTAAAAATAGGGTAAATGGAAATAAAATAACAGACGAAAATGGTGTCAATACATATGAGAATGTAGGGGTGACAGAAAACTGCGATTATGGTGGTAAGTTATACGCCGATGAGAATATAAATAACGAAGAAATAGGAGACAAGGTAAGTGGTGGTAATACAAGTAATTATAATGATGAAATAACATTAAATAAGAATAATGATTATATAGCTGAAAATGGGGTATCTAAGAATGATACGGTAACAGTAGTGAAATTAAAAACGTGGTGTTAGAGTGTAAGGTTGTGAGCAGAGAAAGTGTAGATGAGGTTATAAGTGTGTGTGTAGAGAGGTTAAATGGGCAAAGGGCAGATGTTCCCCAAGTTTATGGTGAAACAGAGTTTTCACAGGTGTGTAATGAGGACAGAGTTGCCTCCGGTATTTGTATAGAAGACAAGGTGTCTTCAAAATGGTCCCTGTATTTTTTGTGATTTGACTGGTAAAGCCAGTAGAGGTAATAAATATTTAATGGTGCCCTTTGCATGGAATGGGAGAGTTCAGTATGGTTATGAGAGGTGTTGTAATGAAAGAGAGAGAGAAATAAAAATTTTTGAGATTAATAGAGGTTATGAAATGTTGGTGCAGGTGTTAGATATAGAGAGAGATGAAGAAAGTGAATTGTATTATGAAATAGAGAGAGAGGAATATGTGAATAAAACTGTTATAAATGATAAAATAACTGACTTGAAGTTGAGAAAAAATACTTACGGAGACTTTATAAAAAATACTGATGTTGACTTGATTTATGATAAGATAATTTTGGGGGGTAACCCTATAGATTATTATTTTGGTATAATGGAAAAAATAAAATTTTATGGCCATTACACAGAAAATAGCTCTATGATGAATGCAAATAAAATTGACAAATGCTATACAAAAATAAGACTATTATACGATGATGGAGGTTGAAAGCAGTGTATGGACATTTTAAATACTTTAATATATGGTAATGACCTAGCTGATTTTTGACATTGAAGTGTGATATAACTGAATAATGAATGATGAAGAATTGTAAATAAATTGTAAACAAATAAATTGATAGTGAAATTAATTGTATGTGTTATAAAATGTTAGATAACCAATGTATGTATGTAGTAGAACTTGTTGTGATGATAATAACAATATTAATATTTTGCAGCTCAAATAAATAACTAAAATAATTTGGAAGAGGATAACTAACGAGTTGTAATTATTGTACTTAGTGAAAGTAATTAAAGTGTTGTGTTTTCAATAATTAATTTAATTAAAACAATTTGAGATGTTTCAATATTTCTGATTAATTTAAAGGTTGTATAATTGAATTTTCCAATGTATTTAAATTGCTTTATGAGATTTGATATTAATAAATAAATGTTAAATTGTTTGTATGAAATAACATTGTTAAATGTTTCAGAGGTTACACGGAGATATTGGTGTGTGTGTGGTGTGTATTTTGTGTTCAGGTCAATAGGTGGATAATGTATTGTAAGTATAAAGTTCATAATACTAATCAGATAGAATAAAATGCTTACAGGTGTGGAAAAATGTTGATTCAATAATATGAATTGAGATAATAGCATTAAATAGAAATTGTAATTAAAAAAGAAATAACTGAAAGGTGAATTAAAATAATATTTGGCTTAAATTGTAAGAAATAGCCATTGATAAATATGTTATCTAAAAGATTTATAAAAATTGAAAAGTGCAGTACAGCTGTTAGAGGTGAGGTAAGCAGAATGTTGAGTGGTTATAACTGTGTTTATGAAAACAAGTCTGGCACACTAGTGTTTATGTAAACAGGCGTGTTATGTTGAGACTAATGTATACAGTCATGCTGAATTGACAATAACAAAAATGTTGTAGCTTGATGAATCAGTATCTTGAGCAAAACCTTATTGTGACATAAAAGAATTGAAATTAAACTTTTACAGACAAAATAATAATGAGGTAATTATTATAACTTAGAGTTTGAGAAATTAAATAAAATTAAATTAATTTGGTAATTAAATTAATTGGAAAGATGATTTTAATAACAAATTTAAATTTATTCTGATTCAAACTCCAAATGTAATTGTAAAATAAATGAAATATGTACTCTACTTTAATGGGAAATTGAAGGAAATTTTGTGTGAATGCTATCAAAAATGTTTGGGAAACTTACAGGTGTACATTACTGCCCAAGTAACTTGTATCAATGCCAATCTATATTTTATGTTTTACCTGTAGATTCTCCACCTAAGTGCGGTCATGACCTCACCGGACCATGACCATGAAAGTAGTTAATTGTGGCAAATCATAAATTTTACTTGATATAACCGGCTTGTGGTTTGTTTTATTTTGTCAACCCGGTGGTTTGTTAGATTTAGTAGGGGGGTTATTTTTTGGGGAATCTACTTAATTTTGGAACAGGGCTATTTTCACCCAGATAGGGGTGGTAGTCCATTAGGGGTGTATAAATAAAAAATAGTAGGTTATATGTATACCGAATTTTATTGTAACGCCTAAGCAAGGATGGGGGTGGAATAAAAGAAAAAAATGTCCACCCCTTCCGCATCAGTCCTTGTGAAAGCAACTAGACGCTACAGTCTAGGGGGGGTAATAGTGAGTGTGGATGGGCGGTGACCCAGTTACAGGTCACGAGGGAGATGTGGTTTACGGCGAGGATGAGGCTGAAAAAGGCCAAGAAGCCTCGCGCAGAACACATTAATATGTAACGGGTATCAGGGGTTAAGGAATAAAAGGGGGGTAGTAAAAGAAAAAAAAATTTTTTTTGTTTATTCTATATAAATATGAGTAGGCAAGTAAGGATATAATTTGTATTTACTGTGAGTTAATGTTATTTTGTATAATTAATGTGTCATTTTGGCTGGGCAATATTGTACGGGGAATATTATTCAATTTAACTGGAATTTATGTGTACCATTGTAAACCAATATTGTTTTATTAATACTATTGTTTAGGGTCTATAATATAAAATGAGCCAGTACGTTGTCAATGAACCAGTACGGCTAAGAGGAAACGAATCAGTTGTGGGATATGGAGTGATGGAAGGCCGCTTGTCAATTTTTTAAGTCCATGTTATAAAGTCAGGCGATACTGGGTCGGGTATCTGTTCGATTTTTCGGTGTTGGGATCTCGAACAGAGAAGTCCAGTAAGCTCGGATGGGTGCTGTCGCAGTCGCCAGACTAGGGGGGTAAGAACCCATGATTTAGTAGAGTGTTCAGGGGGGTTGCGGCGCCATATCCTCACTGATCCTCTTAGGGTTTAGGCAATAAGAGTTTGAACGCTCCGGCCTTCAATCTCTTATTGGGGGGGGGGTATTGTAACGGTACAGAAATGGGAATTTTATTTTATATAAATCAGTATTTAATTTAGTAATTCAATAGTTAACTGCACCTGTAAGGAGCCTCCAGTACAGCAATGCACATTGTTAGCCAAAACAACTGCCAGACGCATTGCGTAACCGCCAGCAGCAGCCTTGTGACACAGTCTCCAGTCTGCAGTGTGTCATTAGAGAGTGAACAGACAGCCAGCATTCAGATAGTAAAGTTTGTCGATTAAAAAACAGTGGCCTCGGGCTTACAGATAGGCCGTTAAGACAAATACGGCCTATCTAAGAAAGTGTGTAAACATTTAAAAGTATTAAAAGTGTACAAATAATAACGTGCGGCCAGTTCCATTGCAACGCACGGCTGAGCGGCCAGACAATCAGCAGACAGTTACCAGAACAAAAACGGTAGCCTCGGACGAGTTCTTGGTAGGCCGAAAAATACAAAAGTAGGCCTACCAAGTAATATAAAATGACGTAAGGTAATAATAAACTGTGTTCGGAGTGGAGAGTGACTAGTGAAAACAGTTCCGGACAATATAGTGTACAACATTTGGATATTATGCAAATAGGTAACAAGTGTAAAGACAGTTTCATTTGGCCAAAACATTATAATTAATAAAGAGCTCATTAATTAAATAGGAAGTTTTAAAAAAGAAATGTAAATTGAGTGAGTGTGTGTATGGGTTATTAAAAGTACTGGCTCAACTAGAAAGATGTAGTAGTCGTAGTCTATACAAAATTATTGGACTAAAATTAGTAAACATTTTAGATATAAAGAAAACGTAATAATCAATGATAGAGTATTTAATTAAAATAAAAAGAGTAATTAAAAGGTTCATTCTTCTATAAACATGTGTTAGTGTAGTTATTTCGCCGTAAACCATTTCCTAGTTTTCTGTGTTGACCACTTGTCTAACGAAATTTGGGATTTTCTGAGTTTTAAGGGTGGTCAGATAGCGGGATTATGTTACGATTTTTGTAAGGGCAAGAATGTTCAAAGTTTACATGTAAAACTAAAAAACATGTTGGCGACCTGGGTAATTTAATAAGGTAAGTTTTATGGGGACCATGACGGTAAGTAAAATTCTGGCAGCGGTGAGTGTTTTATGATGAGGGTATTATTAGTTAAAAAGGTAAGAAGGCGAGGACCTTCACAATATGTAATTATCAAATGTCAACATAATTAGACAAAAGTTAATATCTAATAGAACATGACCTTATGAGGTATTATTTTAATCTTTGAAAGGAAATAAATACAATAGTGATAATATTTAATACTCAGGAAGGAAGACAGAAGAATAAAATCAATCAAAAAATATATAGTAAATTTGAATAAAAATTCAAATATGATAACAATGCTTATAATCTCGGCCTTAGCCAATCAAAGGGTTTCAGTTACCATAGAAGCGGGCCATTGGTTACTAATTTTCCATTAATTTTGATTACTCGTATAATGACGCTTGGGTAGTAGGGACGCAAGATTTTGTATGACAGAAATTTTACTTTAAAAAGTCTAAAAAATATTCAAAAGTCAAAAACAGGTACCAGTGAGAAGGAGATGAAAAGGATTAACATTTAACTGATGTCCAGGAACTAAATAAACGAAAATTAAAAGCAGAAATTCCCAAGACTAATTAGAAAAGAACGCTAGCAGCCTAAGTCACTCAAAATTGATGAATGTTCCATATCCAAAGGACAACGAACTATCACAAACCTTCTGAACTGATAAGTATAATTTAAATACCCTAATCCCAGGAATAAAAGCACTTTAAATATTTCTCATATCAATACAAACTCTCACTATGAATTAAAAATAATTTTCTTTCAAGGATTAAATAAAACAAACTTACGTAGAAAAACTTGTTAACTAAAAAATAATCTCGCACAAAGTGGCGAACTTTTGTAACACCTATTACTACACTGCAGAACAAATTGTAGACACACTGTATATCATATAAGTACGGAGGATGTACGGTAGTGTACTTTTTTATTGTAACCATATTTAATGTTTTCTTTATAATCTAAAGAACTCCAGATTTTGGACGAGTTGAGGTATAATGTACAAATAGTAGCCATAATGGCGTCAGAATAGCTCGCTCAAAACCAATTTCGTCAGCTTGAGATAATGCGTTTCATGTTTTATGTCGGGGCAAATTTATTGAATACTAAATTATAATATTATTGTCACATGAATTAATTACCAAACTATCATTAAAGAATCAGTACAGAGTGTAACCATTGTTTTATTTCATAGGAAATTGTATTATATATGTGTGTGTTAGCGAACTTACAGATCAGACAACTAGCGCTTCGCTATCTGTGCAATACAGTAAGCTGTACAAAGGCGGGAACTGATTTGAACGCTCCAGCCGTCACCGCTGAAAACACCATACTAACATATTAATTCATAAATTTAATTGTTTTCAACAAACAATTTGGCGCCACCCGGGATTAAAAAACCCCTATGAAATTACAGGTAAGGTTTCCACTAAGTTGTACTGATATTTGTGACAATGCTACGGACTTCGTTAGCAACAACCACTAATGTAACGACAGGTGTGAGACGAACACAACACACTAACACTTTATACACATAAAAAACTGGTGTACATTTTACAGATACGCACCAGTCTGCTCATTACAGATTTGGCTTCCATCGAGGGGCTTAAACGAAGTCGAGGACGTCATTACTAACGTTACAGATTGGCGACCAACGTAGTGAGGCTAGAAAAGGACGACTAGCGGCGATTATGAAAAGACATCATATGGTTACCAGATTCGACATTAAGAAAGGAACCAACCAAGAAGAAATGGAAGAAATGATCGGAGGATTGTTCGAAGAGGATCCCCAGGAGGACCAACCGGAAAATCCAACAATACCAACACCGGAAGTAGAAGTAATAGTAGACAACCAACCGGAGAAACCAATTCAAGATAGTGAGAAGGAACAACAGTCGGGAGATCATGAACCAGCAAAAGGAGGTCCGAGCCTGCAAGACCTGATGAATTTCATAGCAGAAACTTCAAAGAAAACGAAGGAAGAAATAAACGAAAACTTCGATGAAAAAATAAACCAAATGGAGAAAAAACTTAATGAAAATTCAAGGAGACAAAATGAGATTTTAAGTGAAAACTTAAAAAAACAACTCAAGGAAGACACGGAACTTCTGAATAAGAAATTGGAAAGCAACCATGAGGCGTTGAAGAGAAGCCAGGAGACGTTAGAAAAGAAGAGTGAAGAGCTGAAGAAACAGATCAAGAAACATCTGGAGACAGTGAATAAGAAGACTGAAAATAGTAATGATACGCTCCAACGAAAATTGAAGGAAGACCGAAAAAACCAAGGAGGAATTGAAACAACAACTGGTAGAATGTCGGGAGGAGATCAAACAAACGATAACCGAAACAAATGAAACTGTGATACAAGTCCAGGAAGAGCTAAACAATAAAATCAGCAATGTCGAGGAGGAAGGTAGAATGAGAGCGACAGAACTTTATCAAGTCACCACCGAAGAATGCCAGAGAAATAAACAGGAGGTGCTTAAGAAGCTGGAGGAGAGGCATCAGGAAATACAAATAGATGTCAATGATCGTGTAGAAAGTGTATACACCGCCATCAACAAAGTAGACGGACAGACCCAAGAGAACAAGGAGAAGATCCAGGGAATCAGCCAAAGGGAGAGGCAAATGCAGGAAGAGCTGGATGCACTGAGGGAGAAACCCTGTCACAATACCCACATTATTACCAGCGAGAACAGAGATGTGATCAACTTTCGCAGTTACCGGCGGAATCCCATGGAATTCCTCAAAAGAGTAGAGGAATTAATCGAAAAGAACAGGGAAACAAGGTGGACAATCGTAAGAAGCCTCATTGATGAAATTTTCAAAGACACCCACGACAACTGGTGGACAGCAACTCGACCAGAGATAAATTGTACACAGGAATTTAAAACACAATTCCGAGAAAAATACTGGTCTGAGTCCACCCAAAACGTAGTCAGGAATGACATTAGCAATGGGAGGTATGAACTGCAAGCAGGACACACCCTAACATCTTACTTTTTAGGGAAGGTATGCTTGGCACGGAACCTAGAACCAAGGATACCTGAGGAATCTCTAGTGATATAGCTTGGGTACCACTACGAGGAAGCTGTACAAAAAGCCAGGAGACAAGGGCAGATTAAGACAATCCAGGGAATGGCAAGCTTGTTGGAGGATCACGAGAACGATGGGCAATATAAGAAAAATCGACTAGTGAACCAAAGATATAATAGATGGAACGATAATAATAATGCACCCAATTACAACCTGCCCTACAATAACCCACAAAACTGCAACCGGAACAATGGGAACCGGAATAATAACAACTATCAAGGTGATCAGCCATACAACAGGAATCAACCGAATCACCCTCAAAATAACCAGCCATTTAACAGAGGCCCACCAAACAATAATCCGGGAAACCAACCAAACAACAGGAACATCCCAAACAATAATCACCAAACAATAGCTACAGGGGAGTAGAACCGGACCAACGTCCAGATGGTCACCCCAACAATAATAACTATTATGGCAACCGGTACAACCCTAATTATCAGTACAACAGGGGAACCGGGGGAAACCAAAATAGAGGTGATGGCAGATGCCAAGTAAATTTCATTCATGGACGAAGATAACATAACCACAGGAGGTATAGTCCGAACTGGCAGACAAACCCATGGTACCACGAATCCAATACAGTACTAACAACAATCAGTTCTCAGAGAGTAGAACCACAGAACCACCAAGGAATGAAGTTAACCATCAACAAGGACCGAGCAACGAGACGGACGACCAGTCGAATAGTCTGGCCACAAATCAACAACAACCTTTAAACTAAAGAGGTCAGTGGAAAAACCTACATACCCTTCACATGACCAATCACTTGGGTTAATACGTCGTATAACGTCACAAGATAAACACAAAGTCATTACAGTAATATCTAACAACTATCTCAAGAATATCCGAGAAGAACTTCTCGAAGAAGAGGCTAACCAGTTACAACCACTAACAGTGAAATTGTACATATAAAGGCTACCACAAATGGAACTATAGAAATAATCATGATTGACACAGGATCTAATATCTCTCTAATAAACCAACCCGAGTTAGAGCGAATTCAAGCCAACTCCCAAACACCAATCCCCACACTACCAATAAACAATATTATAATCATTGGTGCCTCGGGGAAACAGAATAAGACGATAAGAAAGCAAGTTTCCTTAGAATTAGACAATCAAAACACAACCATCCCTATTGTATTTCTTGTAGCCAATGGGCTGCCATTTAGCATGCTCATAGGATGTGACGTGTTGAGACGATATTCGGCAGTTATCAACCTGCAAAAAGGAGTCGTATTACTAACTTCTGAATAGGGAATATGGTCTGCAAATATCATAAACTGTAACCCTACTACAACAGCTCTGAACCAAGACCCAGGATTGAAAAGTTACTACTGTCAAACGCATGAACCGTCCATCATTATGGCCGATGAAGAGGAAAGTAGAGGATTATGGGAACGAAAAATAGAAGAAATAAGAACTTTCCAAAGAGAACGACCCCAACAAGAAATCAGTAAACAACAGTCTGAAAACCTCATAGCCATTTATAACAAATACCAGCATGTTTTCTCGAATACTCCTGGAAAAGTTAAGGGGTACCAGTGCAAAATTAACTTCCGGGAACCTGTAGACTTCCACAGGAAATCATATCCCATAGCGTACTCCCTGAAAAATGAAGTCAGGACAGAGATTAACAGAATGATTGGGGAGGACATAATTGAGTATAGCCAATCTCAATACACAAGCCCAATAGTAGCTATACCCAAAAAGAATGGCAAAGTACGGATTTGCTTGGACGCCCGAGAAATCAATAAAATGATTGTCAATGACCGGACCTCACCGGGAGAAATTGAGGAAATTTTAAAAAGATTTCATGGTATCAAATACATTAGTACCTGGGATACTGTATGTGGGTACTGGCAGGTGGAGCTGCACCCACACAGCAGGCAATACATGGCCTTTATATTCGATGGTAGAAATTACCAATTTAAAAGATTACCATTTGGACTCATCAATTCCGTAGCAGTGTTCGTCAAGTGCATGGACCAAGTCTTAGGTCAAGAGGCACTGGAATTCACAACAGTGTACGTTGACGACCTGCTCATAACATCTTCAGACTGGGACGAACACTGTGAACGAGTCGAACATGTATTAAAAAAGTTGTCCAATAATAATATTACACTTAAATTGGATAAATCAAAATTTATTGCCAATAAAGTGAAGTTCCTAGGGTTCAACTTGACCGAACAGGGAATCTCTCCATCCCAAGAGAAAGTTGAAGCCATCCAAAAATTCTCCTCACCAAAAAACAAGAAGCATTGCAGTCATTCTTGGGGATATGCAATTACTATAGAAAGTTTCAAACAAACTATTCCCATCTCACAGCAAAATTTTCTAACCAACTTTCATCAAAGGAAAAATGGACTTGGGGAACTGAACAAGAGGAAGTATTAACTTTAATCAAACAAAAATTTTTCGAAACTGTCATGTTACATCACCCCAATTTCGAACAACCCTTCTACCTAAATTGCGATGCTAGTGATGTCAGTCTAGGCGCAGAATTGTACCAAGAAGACAATGAAGGAAACCACCTGGTCGTTAGCTTTGCCAGCCGAATACTAAACAGTTGCGAGCGTAACTACAATGTTACAGAAAAGGAGCTGCTCAGCATAGTATTCGCGTGTGGCAAGTTTAGAACCTACATCTTAGGGTATCCAATCACAGTCAGAAGCGATCACAAGTCTATATCGTTTCTCAAACAATGCAAATTGAGTCATGGTCGACTTACCCGTTGGATACTTGCTCTGCAAGAGTACCATATTACGTGGGAATATATTCCAGACCGGAAGAACGTAGTGGCATAGTGGAATAAATGTAGAAGATCAAACATTTGAAGGAGAAAAGGGGAAGATCGCAAAAGTGTATTACATATTGAAAGATAGGAAGGACCTGGAAGATATCGTAAGTGAAATAGTGTTACAACAAAAGCAAGATACCAAAATTTTAAACATACGAAAAAGACTGTTGGAATCTGAAGAAATTATAAATAAATTTTACTGTATATACAAAGACATATTATTCATAAAAACAAAAAAGAACCAAGACACATGGAAACTAGTAATCTCATTCATTAGAAAACCAGATAATTAAAGATTACCATGTAAGATACGGGCACATGGGAACACTCAAAATAGTAAAAGCATTAGAGGAAGATTTGTTCATTAAAAGTATCACAAGAAAGGTAAATAAAAATATAAAAACCTGCACGCTATGTCAGATGGTCAAAACAAATAACGAAAGGAAGAATGGAACGATGATACCCATCACTTCAAACGCCAAACTAGAGAAGGTGTTCCTCGACATATGTGGACCATTCGCACGTAGCGGAGGAAGGCATGGATACAAGTTCATCGTAATTATACTAGACCATTACACCAAGTACACCAAACTATACGCTATAAACAGAGTCACAACAAATAAAATATTAGACATTATAAAAAATAAATACATTTCAGAAATTGGAAAACCATACATGATTATAACCGACCACGGGACACAATTTAAAGGGAAAAAGTGGAGAGGTGAATTAATGAAATTGAACATCAAAACATATAAAACTTCCGTATACCACCCTAGTAGTAATCCAGCAGAAAGGATGTTAAGAGAGGTGGGACGTATTTAAAGAACTTATTGTCATGATAACCAAAAGGAATGGCAGAAATATTTAACTTCAACCGAATTATTTTTAAATATCAGCTATCACCAGTTTATTGAGAATACCCTATATTTAATGATGTTCGAGAGGAAACCAAATAGAGAGATACAAGAAATAATAGAATTCCCAAAAAACCCAGAAGACCCGTATGATAAAAACAAATGGTACAGCCTAATTATAGAGAAGATTGAGAAACAAAAAGCCAAATATGCTAAAAACCAGCCCAAAATAATTAAATATAAAGAGGGAGAAAAGATATTAATAAAAAACCGTGAACTGCCAAGTACACTGGAAGGCATAGCAAAGAAATTGTTATTACTATACATAGGCCCCTATGTCATCACCAAGGATAATGGTAACAATACTTACCAAATAAGTAATACAAAAACAAAAAAGATAAAAGGAGTTTACAATCAAGCTTCAATAAAAAAGTTTTATGAAGAAAAATAAATTACTAGAAATAAATAAACAAATTTCAAAATTCAAAAAGTTTGTAAGAGCAACTTACTACCTTATTTAGATGACATATGAAGAATGGAAAAAATAAAATAAATGAATAAAAATATAAAAAACAAAGGTATAAGTTACCAAAATTCCTACCAAGTAAGATCAACTTACAGTCAAATAAAGTTGATATATGAAGTATAAAATAAAAAATTATAATAAGGGAATAAGTTACACAAATCCCTATAAAAAAGTAAGAATCACAAACTTACGATAATATTTAAACAAAAAGTACCTAAAAAGGAATGAGCTACAAAAATTCCTATAAAGTAAGAAAACTAACTTACGAAAAAATTATCAAAAATGATATTTAAAACAAATTAAAAAAAAACAAAAATAAAATCAAGCAAAAATTGCTAAAATAAATACCTGAAATTATAATGAATTTAATGTATTCAAAGAAAAAAAAAATCTGAACTGGTACAAGGAAGAAAAAGAAGGTATGTATAAAACAATATAAAAAAAATGGCTAAAGCAGAATATTGCTAAATAACCAAGAAAAAGAATAAAAATGTCTAAGATAATTAAAATGATCACAAGAAGAATAGAAAACAAAATAATGAAAAGTTAGATATGATGAAATTATGAATAAATAAAAAACAATCAACTGTATGAGTAAATGACAGTATATAGCAAAGGTACAGCGGAATGAAGAATGAGTAAAAGGCCAAAGTGATCTAAAAACAAACCACAAGGTGGACAATCCCAAAATATATTATTATTATTAATTTAAGTCACAAGTTGACAAAAAAAGTATTTAAGATTGACTGTTGAAAAGTCCAGCAATCAAAATAAACTGAGCAGAGATGATGTTCCTCTGGTCTCAGAAAAAATGCGTAGTAATGGAAGAAACCAGCTACTAAAAAGTTAGGGAAAAAATTGAATAAAAGGGAGAACACACTAATGGAAATAAAGAAAAACAGATCCAAATAAAATGGAATGACTCAAGTAAGAAGAGAAATAAAGAATGGAGAAACAAACAAGAGAGAAAAGGAAAAAGATTATATATAACTGATAATTTCATAAAAAACTATGTTAGTGTTTTATTAAAATGATCAATTTTGAAGGAGAGGCATTATGTTACAACACAAATTAGCCACCCCAGTACCAGGGATAAAAAAGATGATAATAAATATAAATATACTTCATATTAAATAAAATGATTAAATATAAATAAAATATAAAGACGGTGACACGACAAACGACGACATGACCTAACCCAAGTGATTGACCAAACAAACAGGAAAACGACAAAGAAGGGAAAAAACCGAAACCAAAGAAGAATAAAGACAATTGAAGGAAGTGAACGAATTCATACAACCAAATAAAATAAAACCAAACGAGAAGGGGAGAACCACATTAAAATGAAGCCAATTGAAAATGAAGGAGAAGAAGAAGAAAAATGAAGAGGAAACGAAGTGAAACCAAGGGATAAGAAACACCACAAACATAAAAGGGAGAAATGGTACACTCAAGTATAATATTGGGAATAAAACCAATAATTATCCAATACCAGAAATAAATATTATTCTCAATGAAATAATTAATATAACTGTTTTAACCAAAACAGTAAAGTAATATTATAAAAAGAAAAAGTACACTAACCCAAAAATTAGAGTTAGATATAGTAAAAATCTATAGAAAAATAACATTAATAATACTGTGTATAATTTGTAATGAAGGAAATAGTGAGAAAGTGACAAAGAGAAATAATTATAGGGATTACCCACTAAGAAACACTTAATGTAAACAGTTAAAAAGTGCAATAGTGAAAGTGTGAAACCCCAAAATGGTTAGAAACCATAATAATGATAATACGACGCTCAATAATCAATAAGAAACAATAATTGATTAATAGTGAATCCAATAATAATTAAGAGTAAGGTTTTAATGATAACATTAGATGTAAGCACTTCATAATGTGAAATAAACACTGAAGAGTGATGAGAAAACACTGTGTGAGTAAAAGTGATACAAATTAGTAATTAGAAATATAAAGTTTTAATAATAATAGTAAATGGAAACAATTAGTGATATGAAACGAACACTGGAAAGTGATAATAACATTGTTAATTAAGAGATTTAAGATTAGTTGTAAACGATTGTATTTAAAAGGGGAGTATCCCATGTAAAGATAAACAGCTAGTATTAACATGGATTGAGAGTAGAGTTTAATTAGGAAATAAGCAAGTAATAATAAATAAATAAACACCCCAGATTGTAAGGGAAAACCAATTGTTCAAAAGGTGATGTTAGTTAACACCCAAAAAATAGTAATTATTGAATTGAGTTGTAAACAAACTTTACTTAATAATGGTAAAATAATTGTATAATTAAATTTATGAATAGAGTGTGACTGAAGAATTTGTACAGAGCATACGCCTAGATGTTATATTTTTAATTGAGGAAGAATAGGGAGTGGTAGCCATATTATTAACAAAGGCAAAATAGATGATTAAGAAGTTAAGACAATACAAATCTAATTACAATAGAAAATCAATAAAGGTAGAAAATAACAGAACCATTAATAAAACAAAGTACATTAGAATAAAATGAGACATCATTTGTATAAATTCAGTGAATATAGTCAATTGATACTAGTGCATCTGAAATGCCTAACTGTCAAAACCAATAATTACAAATTGTATAAAATCCACAAGGAAATTAACAAATCTAAGGCAAGTAACTAGCCAAAAATAATGTATAAATCATTTTAAAAGAAAAATGTTACAATAAGAGCTTAAATTAAAAGAAATATGTAATTATCAAATGTCAACATAATTAGACAAAAGTTAATATCTAATAGAACATGACCTTATGAGGTATTATTTTAATCTTTGAAAGGAAATAAATACAATAGTGATAATATTTAATGCTCAGGAAGGAAGACAGAAGAATAAAATCAATCAGAAAATATATATAGTAAATTTGAATAAAAATTCAAATATGATAACAATGCTTATAATCTCGGCCTTAGCCAATCAAAGGGTTTCAGTTACCATAGAAACGGGCCATTGGTTACTAATTTTCCGTTAATTTTGATTACTCGTATAATGACGCTTGGGTAGTAGGGACGCAAGATTTTGTATGACAGAAATTTTACTTTAAAAAGTCTAAAAAATATTCAAAAGTCAAAAACAGGTACCAGTGAGAAGGAGATGAAGAGGATTAACATTTAACTGATGTCCAGGAACTAAATAAACGAAAATTAAAAGCAGAAATTCCCAAGACTAATTAGAAAAGGACGCTAGCAGCCTAAGTCACTCAAAATTGATGAATTTTCCATATCCAAAGGACAACGAACTATCACAAACCTTCTGAACTGATAAGTATCATTTAAATACCCTAATCCCAGGAATAAAAGCACTTTAAATATTTCTCATATCAATACAAACTCTCACTATGAATTAAAAATAATTTTAGTTAATTTAATTAATTTTAATTATTTATCCTTGAAATAAAAACACTTAACAATGTAAAACACAAGTTACTTGAACACAACACAACAATCCTAAAAGCTGACAAAGGTAACATTAGCGTCATAATGGACAAACACCAATTAAACACTAAAATCGAAAATTTCTTCAACGAAAATAATATAACGGAAATAAATAAAGACCCCACACTAAAATTTCATAAACAGATTAATAAGTTTATAAACAACACAAAACATATAATCAAACCAGAAAGCGCGAAATACCTTAAACAAATAAAACCTAACCCCCCTAAACTAAATGCATTACCAAAAATACATAAACCGAACATTCCCATCAGACCATTAATAAACAACACACAGGCACCCTCCCACAAAATCGCAAAACAACTAGACAATATAATCAGAGAAAATATTAATCTCGGTAACAACACATCTATCAAAAACAACATAGACCTAGTCAAGAAAACTGAACACATCCACATCCCACATAACTCAACTCTGGCATCTTTTGATATAACCAATTTATACACTAATGTCCCCATCAAAGAAACCATCCAAACACTAGAACAACTACTCAGACAAAACAACACACCTGAAACACACATACAAGAAATCATCACACTGACCAAACTAATAACTGAACAAAATTACTTTACATACAATAACAAGATATACACACAAACAGAAGGTCTCCCAATGGGCTCCCCCATATCAGGAATACTAGCAGAAATATATATACACAACATAGAACAGAACCACATAATAAACAACAACAAATACACTAACAAAATTATATATTGGCACAGGTATGTAGATGATATATTACTTTTATTCAAAGGCAACACAAAACAAGTTGAAAACTTCCACAAATACATAAACACTATACACCACAAATTAAAATTTACACTGGAAATTGAACAAAACAATAGTATAAATTTTCTAGACCTAACAATTAACAAAACTAACAACACACACACATACAAAATATACAGGAAACCAACCACAACTGACATGGTTATACACAACACATCAAACCACCCAACACAACATAAACATGCGGCCTTCAACCATATGCTCCATAGACTAACTAAAATACCCTTAAATAAACAAGATTACACCGACGAACTCAACACAATAAAATACATAGCAATCAAAAACGGTTACAACCCTAATTTAATAAACACACTACACAAACGCATCAAAAACAAAAACAACAAAACACAAAATACCATCAGCACACAACACAATAAATACATCACACTCACATACCACAACTCCTACACACACAAAATCGCCAACACATTCAGAAAACACAAATACAAAATAGCATACAGAACAACCAATACCATTACAAAACACATCAATAATACAAACACAGACATAGACAAATATAACAAAACAGGTGTTTACAAATTAAAATGTAATGACTGCAATAGTTTCTACATCGGCCAGACAGGAAGATCTTTTTCATCCCGTTATTCTGAAAATTTAAAAGCTCTAACCAACAACAATATACACTCCGCATTTGCCACACACATACACACAGAAAACCACAGTTACACCAACATAGACACCAATCTCGAAATTTTACATTACTTACCTAAAGGCCGAAAACTCAACACAACTGAACAATACGAAATATATAAACACCACACAACACAACCAAACAACATACTCAACGATCAATTACAATATAAATCACATACACTTTTTGACACAATTTTACAAAAAACAAACATCAAGTTGAATCCCTGCACCAATCCCCTTCCTCCACACACCACCCCCACTACACCTTCCACACAAAAACCGTTACGAAATGATGGCAGTCTGACTAAAAGCTGAAGAAGGCGGATACTTAAGCCGAAATGCGTCCGACGAAAAAAGTAAGTTTTTCACAAGATAAAGTTCATTTTTAGTAAAGTATAGATGAGATGTACGTAGGGTAATAATGACAAATGAGAAAGATAGTAATGTTATGTATATTTTGTTAATGAAGGACTGTACCCATAAATATAAGATAGGGAATTAATAATACACACACCCTAATAAATAGTGATAAATATAATCAAAACTAGTAAACAATACCCTGAGGCAAATAAAGGCCACAATTAATAACTAAAAGTGATCATTAGTGAAGGGAAAATAAAATAAACACTTATAACCAGTAACCCCATAATGATGTTAACTTAAATAAACAACCCAGTGAATAATCAAGTGAGTGGAAGAAAGAGTATATTGATACAAAAGTGGTGACATGTAGTGATAGCATGTTGCATATAATAAGTGAAAGTGAATAAATCAAAAACCTTCTATGAAGGAAAAAGTGTAGTGTGTGAACTTAAAAAAGTATTTTAGTTAGTAAACTGTATTAGAATAACTGGAAGACCTGTGATAAACTTTGTACTAGCAAGTAAGAGGAACTCATTATAATGTGATTAAGTTAAGCAATAGTTAATAAGAATTATAGGATAAGATAGAAATTAAGTCATTGGAATGAAAGGCAAACAAGAAAGATAGACACTGTTTTATAGTGAAGGAATGAGGGAATAGAGTATATTGTGAAAAGTACAGTTTAATAGTAGTATAATAAGAGTGTTATTATTGTTTAAAAAACCAACATAATATAATGAATCATCAGTTGAACCAGATAGTAGTAAGGAATAGAAAGGCAGTTAGAAGTTTTATTTCAGGCTTGAGACTGTCAAGAAAATGTTTATTATTATAATAAGAGGTGTAGTTAGAAACACCAATGTTTATTACTTGTTTCTGTTTAAAAATTGTTTTAAAGTACCAAATATAAAGGTAAGAAGTTACAAAGAAATGTCAGATAGTAGTATTGGAAAATCTAGGCTTTAGGCCTAACTGTTAATGATAAGAACAAACAATAGCCCAATATCAAAGCAGAATATACCAAATGTTTAAACAAGTTAAGTGGGTATTCCTGATACCAAAATGTATAAATAACATCCAATTTTGGATAAAATATATATAAAATATAAATAAGGAAAATAACAAAAATGTGATTAGCTACCCAAAAGTAACCATGAGGGGTATCAAAATGATCCGTATCAACAATTATGAACAATGGTATTCATGTAATAAACCTAGCTATTAATATAAGAAAGAAATCTTAATTTGAAGATATTTTGTAGATTTAAACGAAAATAAGACGTCAGAATATAACAATGACATAAATTAACGATCAATGAGAATTAGCATAATTTATTAGGTAACCATAGCAACCGAAATTTATTGCCAAAAAACCGTTGAATTTTCGTTAATCCATTATTGACCGACGCCGAGGGCGGATGAATGTAGCTCTCAACCCAAATTTTATCCTAAATAAGTGAATTTTGACGGAAATTGAAAGAAAAGAAGATAGTATTAGCAGTCCAGGGAACGCCTGATAATATATTTATTATTAAAATTTTCACAAATCAAAATTATCCGTGGAAATCAAGAAGACTTCTGGAATAATAGCTGACGACTCATCCCGAAGGAAGACCAGAGGTGACCTACTTCAACCCAAGAAGACAGACGAGTGCAGAACGAGTACGAAGCCGAACCTTATGGGAAAACCCGTCTGAACGAGATTGATGAATATCCGAAGAATAGAAGACGACCAGATCCATCCGGAAGAAGCAGACGAGCATCGTGGAAGCCCCAGTGAAAATCGATGAGTATAAAACACTAATCTCATTAAAACGAATTCCCAATTTTTCTATCAAAAATAACAAACCACAATTTTCACTTCACTGATCACTATTCTGAACTAGAACTGAAAGTATTTATAATATCACTATTATTGAACTTTAATCAATTGATAATTATTTAAACTGAGCTATAATAAATAATTAATAAACATAACTTGTTGATAAAATCCTAACCAAAAATTTTGACTAACTCTCATTGTTGGTTACTTACTTGGATGTATTAAATTATTAAATATTGTGTACCTAGTTTTAAGAATTATTATAAATTTGTGCATTTTAGCCGTAATCCAATACTTCTGTAGCCAAAAGGACTTATTAACACCCCCTGTGTAAAACATTTTATTGTAATCCAACAGTACTCGCAAAGCGGCATGTACATGACACATTTAAAACTGAGCATGCCAACTGAGCAACTGTAAAAGCCGGTGCTAAGATAAAATAATGTACCACTAATTAACTGAAAACTATTAAAGGGTTAATAAATAATATTATTCTGCAACGCTGTATGTTTGATTCGTACAAATTAAGATAATACATAGAAAATTATTGAAGTGAAAACAACAACCATCACAGTTAGCGAAGTCGACACTGAAAGACGGCATGCGCCAATCAGGTGGCGAGGCGGCAATATCAAACCAAACGCCGAGAGATACGGTTTGCCTGTAAATGGTAAGAAAAGGTACAACTCGACTCGCTACACGCAAATAACATTGACAGAAATTATTGAACTAATTAATAACATCAATTATACACCCATACTATACCACGAACCCAACGAGCGAGTTAAAAAACGCTCGAAACGCACACATTTACCATACGAATTCATAGAACGAATTACAGAAACGCAACACTAATAATTTTAAACACCCAGTAACAGACTACGTTACAATATATTGTAAAAAATTATTTATTCTCTTCTTTACTTCTAAATCAAGAAGTTAGGAGGAAGAAGTAACTTCAACAAAGACGTGTTAATGGATTGGGTAGTATAAATAATAAACCTCTGCTCAACAGTCTGTAAAGGACCTAGGCATACCGTGCGGCTTTTGTGTTTAGTGGATGGTTGCATGGCTAGTACAACGTGTCGACAGCCACTAGTTGCGGTATTCACAGCCAGGAAGCGCCGCTGTTATCTCAGTCGACTACTCAGTTCTGCCTCATGATGCTGAGTGCACACCATACAGAGCCTCCACCAGGAATTGAACCCAGGACCACACACAATTGAATCGCTTGTGCTAGCCACTCTCTGGAGGCTAAATATAAATAATCTTGAAGGTATAAATGATAGTGTTAATCTAACAATCCAAATAAATTAACTACAAAATTAAACAATGATCAAATTAACTACTCTAAAATAATGATATAATTCACAATAAATAGATATTAGTAATAGTAAAATCAAGACAGCAATAACACTAACACTTTAAAACACCAACAAAACTAAAATGCGACACATATGTTGGGCAAAAACTTTTCTTGGTGAGATATGCATAACAACACACAACCTAGTCTTCATTCTCCTGCTGCTGTTCAGAACTTTAAACTGAGCTTGTCTTGCCTGTGCACATGTCTTTAGCTTTCAATACTACTATATACATATCAAATGCTATGTAATACTACATGGTGCAAGATTAGTTAATAACCAGAATGTTAATGATGTAAATGCAATGTACAATTTTCAACCGACAATTACATAAAAAGTCTGTTAATTATTGAAAAATCATTTTTGATGGTGCAGTTTTTAAATTACAACTTCACTTAGATTAATACTGACAATTTTATTTCATACTATGTTAATCATGTCTATACATCACTGAGGCTCCATAATGTAATATCAAGGATTACATGCAAAAAATATAAAATTACTACCAGCAGATAATGTAATGGCCAGGCAGTGGCAGAGAGAAGTCAGCTGACTTCATGCAAACTACTACCTCTCTACTTCATCATCTGAAGTAGATACTTCAGAGTGGCCTTTACCAGTGTGGTTCTAGCCTGGGGCTGGGGAGGCCAGGCCTCCCCCACATGCCTAAGTGTTCACATTAAATCATGTTTATATACACTGTATGTGCTATTGGTTACTAAGTGTCATAGCAATTTGTTTAATGTCTAATTATCATTTGTTCCTGCCCCCTTGTACATCTCAGTTCTAGAACCGACACTGGCCTTTACAGAGCACCTAGGTCTGCTTGTGTTAATTTTACTGACAGAGTTCATAAAGTAGTCTATTGTTGCATACATTTAATGAATGACAGACAAGTTCAACATAATCAATGTGAATGACTTTTCTACCTTTCAACTTACACTGAAGCGTGTATTACACTTAATGCAATTCACCTGTATATGGTGCACAAAAAATTGTATCCGATTTCCATAGTCTACCAATTCAGAAGACTCTTCTTGCATTTTTCTTGTATATTTCTCCAGATTCTTTAAAGGCAGTTTAAACATGCTAATCGCATCATCAAAATCTTTGAACTCCCATTTTTTGATAAAATGGTAATAGCGTTGCAATTGAACTGTAAAATAACATATCAGGATTTTACAGTACACAAACAATTCAATGTTTACATATGCACGAACAAGCACGCACGCACGCACGCACGCACGCACGCACGCACGCACGCACACACACACACACACACACACACACACACACACACACACACACACACACACACACACACACACATTGTACTTAAAAATAATGAAAAGACTTAAAACATTGGATTTATATACACATACAATGTGCACAGTACTTGTTGTTCATTACTTGTCAACAAATTTGGCTTGCGAAAAAAAAAAAAAAAAAAAAAACAGTCCTTGTTTGAAAAAAGAACTGATGGCACACGTCATTTGAGAGAGTGTAGATGGTTTAGCTTGAACCAGTTTTACATTTAGTAGGAGTGTGTAACTGTTTTTCATAGTACTCACTTTGAGATGATCACTGAGTATGTTAAATCCTCAGTGCCTCAATACCAAAAATCTTAAAAATTGCCAGTAAGCTTGCTTTGGGTGACAAACAATGGAACACATCAGTATCTTGTCTAGTAATGAATGACCTCATAAATTTATAAACAATTTTCAAAGTCATCTAGATCTTTCTATAATACATTGATCATATTCACATGTGAATAGTTTTTCTGTTTCAGTAACCAATCTTTACACCATTTACTACTTTTATTTTTTGACAGGATGATTTGGCTTGAGTACGATTTCTTTAAAAAATTGAGTAACAAGAATTAAGTTTCTGAATGTACATCAAGGCTTGTGAAAATTGCATATGTGTATGTAGTAAACCCATGTCCAGCATAATACACACTACATATTTTCTTTAGTACTGCAATGTTACATTCTGTATACATTTGCAAATACTGCAAAGAGAACTTGCTAGTTTAAAATAATTTTCACTTCCAACTTCTACTCGTTCTTGGGTAGCCTTTCTTTCTAATGCTTGAGCTATCAAACAACACAAAATTGCAACACATTCATATACACAGATATACTGTATTTTATTTATAAAGTTACTATAATCTAAGTGTGGTGTTTTACAGTTGTTTAAAATCTTACAGCTGTTTAAAATAATATAAACCAAAGTTTTGTTCTTTTACAACCGGCAATAAAGGACACTATTTTTATATTCGGAAATGTTAAATTTACGTGTTTAAATTTTTTATGTTTTGATTAATTTAGTGAATGACTTTGACTTTTTAGTTCATTTTCCTGACCACTCATGTATTATATTACCTGATGCTATTATGTAACTTACTGTTGTACAGCTTATGTCAGGTCTAAAGGTATATAGGGTATTAACTGATTCAGTCATTATATAAATAAATAAATGATATACATTATTATAAATATAATAAAATACCTGACAGTTTTAAGGTGTGTGATATTAAATCTCCTTAACATTTTGTTCTCATAAGCTTTCGAAAAAGCGTCAACTATATTGCAATATATAAGGTGGAACATAAGTCACCTGACACTAGACTTTATCCTTACTTTACAAATGACTGTCCTAAAGGTTTTATAATGTTCGGTCATTAACTTCACACAATCTTGAAATATGTGTAGATTTTTAACCGAATTGATGGTAATCTTCAGGATCTATACGTGGACAATACACAAATAATTACCAGTGTGTATGTGTGTATTCTTTATTTTTATATAAAGAATAGTAATACTGCATACATACAGTAAAATCTCTGTTCTGCGGGCACTATAAAAAGCGGATAACTCTCAGCAATAGACAGTTTTGAAGTTACCTTTCTATTCTTTATGTACTTTAATGGACGTGACTTTACCTACAAAAGTACACATTCTGAAAAATAGACGCAGAGAATCCTCAAAGCAAAACTTATAACCTTTTTTTCTTATAGCACACAGCTCAGTGATTTGCAAAAACCTTCAAACCATAATTACTATAATGCTTATCACAGCGGCAAGCTTTTCCTTATTAAAAGTTATAACTATGATGGGTCATCAAACTACTGGTAGACAGTGTTATGTCTCTTTTCATTAAACCACGATAAATATATTCCTGTTGTTCGTTTTTTTTTTACTGTACAGCACCAATACATTAAATAAAGCTTGCTTTGATACAGTATATAGTTCAACCAACATGTTCTTACCAGGGAATGGTCCAGATATATCCTGTTACAGTATGGTAGTTTCAAAATGGCACAGGAACACAAGTACTTAACGTTAAAAGAAAAAGTTGATACTATTAAAGACAACAACAAAAAAACAACTCTGTTCAAGATGCAGCAACCAAGTCTGATGTTGGTTAAACACAAATAAGCAAAATTTTAAAGGAAGTTTCTAAAAACAGGGACTGGAAATTGATGAACTTACATATGAATGGTTGTGTAGAGGAAGAGCTTATAAAACCCAATTTTTGGGGGGCCTTCATTTAAGAAAAGGCATCTGAAATTTCTAAACAAAATGGTTTTATAAGGGTTCTTATGGGTGATCAATTTCAGAAACAGCACAAAATTTCCTATAAAAATACATCAGGAGAAATTTGATGGGTGAATATGGGAGAAGTGTAAGACTAGAATACTGCTGACTACAGTAAAGGAGATATTTATAACTTTGATGAAACCAAACTCTTTTATCAAGCTTCCAATGGAAAGATTATGGTATCAGGTGAACATGTGGTATCAAGCAGTCAAAAAATTGTTCAACTATAATGTTGTGTGTGAACATACCTGGATAATTTACACAAACTTTAATAATTAGGCATCAAGAAACCCTATTGCTTCTCTGGTGTTAATATCGGCGCTTTATAAATATACTAGCGTTCAAACTAAAAAGCATGGATGACAAAGAAAATAATCAGTGAGTGGTTAACAAAGTTAACACCTGAGTGGTTTATAATAAAATGAGGAAAGAAAAAAGGAATGTGGATTTATTTTTGGACGACGCCGCCTCGCATTCCTACACTGTACTAACATAACGATCATTTTTCTGCCTGCAAATAATACAAGCGTTTGTCTGCCTTCAGTTCAAGGAATCATTGAAAATCTTGAAATTCACTACACACAGCAGGTGTTGAATCACTGATAAATAATATCACTAAAATCAAAAAACCATTCTCTGAAGTATCGAATGAACTTGTGACTGTTTTCAACGCAATCACATGGATTATTACATCTGTTCAACAAATAAAACCACAGATAATTCATAATTATTTTTTATAAAATGTGGCTTCCTTGATAAAGAAAGCATCAAACCTCGGACAGTATATTTCTGACATAAAGACTGAATCAAGACAATGAAGGCAAAGAAGAACTTACTTGAAGTGAGTCACAGTGAATTTTTGTGTACAGACAATCAACTTGAAACAGAAGACACTTCATTAAATATAGAGGAGACTGCGAGCCCCTCAAATAAAGTGAATGAAGACATAGAAGTAACATCATCTGCTTGTGATAAAACGGATAATAATGAAAAGATTTCGAATGGGCATATTTTAAAAGATGTGCTGCAATATGCTGCAAAAGTTAAGGCATAGGCCTACTTTTCATGCATTGGTGATCCCAATATAATGTGATAAGCAGATATAATGTGTAAAGCAGAAAATAAAATGGAAGATATTGGGGTTAATAAAGTAACAAAACAAACCACAAGTACTGATTAAAAAAAAATTAGTGCCAGAGTAGTACTGTAAGTGTATAAAATTTGAGAATTCCTTTACTGTGAAATTACTCTTAGTACACATTTAATTACTATAAGTTTAGTATGCCTACCGATTTTAAATTTTGCAATTATTGTACCCTATACATTAGTAAATATAATAATATAAATAAATTAATATACTTACAATTTGCAACCCTCGAAAATTGCACTCGCCCACTCGCCAGCTGGCGAGTGGGTTTTGACTGTGAAAAAAAGGAGAAAAGAGGAGAGAAAGAATGAAAAATGGAAAAAAGAAGGACGTCTATTAAACCAAAGCACGTCATGTTTTTGTTTTAGTAAAGCCGCTTGTTGAAGTCATAGGCCGTCAGCAGTTAGCTGTCACCGTGTGAATTTTATAAACAAAACTGCTCTGTTGGATATAAACATCTTAAAACACGTCGAACAAAATAGTGTTGCTGAAAGAGGGGAGCGGAAATTTCACGCCGTTCTGCGCGGGCCACGGGCCGCCGGCCTTCGTCTCCCCTTCCAAGTTGTACAGTCTGCTAATTATTGTTGAGTTGACCGGATGTGTTACGCGTGTGATTTATTGTTTCGTGTACAAAGAGTATTCTCAATTTCTAAGATCGTGTTCAGCGTGTATTTTATTTTTCGTGTGTTATTTTATTCATAATGAAACAGATTAAACTTAATTATTTCTTTAAAAAAAGTTCTACTGTCAGTACGACGACGCCTAGTGAGTCTGCGAGTGCGACGTCTACTGCTAGAGACGTAAGTGCCGGGCCTAGTTGATGCTGCCAATTCCATCCCTTACCTAGAAAAGCTTGACGAAACTGTGAAGAACATATACACATTTTACAAACGATCCTCAAAACGCCTCCATGAGCTTAAAAACACCGCGAAAACTTTAGAAAGTGAGATAGTAAAACTCAGAAATACTCACAATGTACGGTGGCTATGTAGTAAATCTGACGCTTTGAAAGCTTTGCGGCGTGATCTCGTACCTCTGGTCATCCATCTTCAGGATATAACGAACCCGAAAGCTACAACAGGAGAAGCTACGGATGCAGCTAGAGCAAAAGGCTATCTAAAAATCCTTACATCATACAAGTTTGTAAAAACATTAAACTTTTTGATTGACCTGTATGGGAAACTAGAGCCATTTTGTAAAGTTTTACAGTTGAAACAGTTACTGGTCTCACAGGTACGATTGTCAATGATGGTAATGGTAGAAATGGTTCAGTTCTTGCTTTCATCTGAAGGATCCAGTGTGAAACAATTCCTTTCTGACACTTCAGACTCAGAGAAACTGAATTGCTCAAAATACAAAGGCGACCAAGGAATTGTTCTCACAAACATGTCTCAAGGGGAGGAAGAATACAAATCAATCCGTAATAAGCTGATCGAAAGCACAGTTCATTACTTGAAGTGCCGTCTTGATACACTTGAGACTGTAGTAGGCACCAAGTGCCACGTTCTGGATTTCTTGTGCCTTCCTCAAGATGACACCCTAACTGCATATGGCAATGAGGAGATTCTTCAATTGGCGCATGTTTTTATTACTGGTGATAAAAATGAGGATGTTTTGCTATCGGAATGGCTTCAATTAAAAATGATGGTTAAAGAAGAGCAAATAACTTCAAAAGGACTGGGCGAGCTATTAAAAATTCTGTACAAGTTTCCTGAGTGTTTTGGTGAGCTAAAGAAAGTATTTTACGGCGTTGCATGCATGGCAGTAACAACAGCATCTTGTGAACGGGGATTTAGCTTCGTTAACAGGATAAAAGTGAAACAGAGACTTTCCCTGGACATCACTTCATTAGGAGATCTAATGCAGCTGGCAGTAAATGGACCACCCTTAGAAGATTTCAACCCTGGTGTAGCAATAGACAAATGGTATTTCTCGTCGGGACTTCGCCATGTTAGTGGCCACAAGAGGAAACACTCAGCCTAGTCCAGCTTGAATATTTTTAATCAATTATTTTTCATCTTCAACTCGATAAGGGACTATCAGAATATAAACTGGGCTAATGAATAATGTAGCGTGTAACTTCACGTGATTATTCCCCTCTGTTGTGAGCGCTAATCTATTACCCTTCAGGACTTACAGGTTCTTTATGCCTCACCTTGGATGTGTCAAATTACCACAAGACGGGTTTTAAATTAACTTATCCCTCTCTTTGTGTACATCCATTAGTAAACCTTGTTAATTCTATATAAATAAAAACACATGGAATAGTATCTGGTAATATAATTAATATTGTATTTTTATTCAAAAAAATTTCTATAGTCTATTCAAGGTAACTATTAATATAATTTATAAATCTCAGGGTCGATTCTCTTCTCTTTGTTTATATTATTTTTAGGTTCTTTTGGCTGATATAAAGGTTCAGTAATTATAAAGGAAAAACAAGTATAGAAAGTACATTACATTACAAACAATAATAATGATGAATAATATAAATTGAGTATTAATTATAAGAATATATATACATTACACAATGTTATTAGTTCAGTTTGGTTTCACACAGCCTTCTGGTATCCGTGATGGAAAATTCCAATGTTGGTTTGTTTATGTTGTCAAAATGACGGAATCCACTTCTTTTGGTGTTCAATAAATGTTAACTCTTGTCACTTCTGTGGTCCGAAGCCTTATGGTGGAATATTAGGATTGAAGTCCAGTGTCCTGTTATTAAGTTGATCCAAGTGTAGTTGTTCCTTCTGGTTGTAGGATCAGTAATGTTTTAAAGGTGATTTGTTTATGATATTTCTTTATCTGCTCCAATTTTATATTCTGTTATAGTTTGATATAAGGTTTTTTTACTTTCTATTATATTATTTTTTAATAATATTTATATGTTTTGTATAAATAATTAGCTTGTTTTCAGAATTTACACTCAACTCTCCTTCTTGGCTTATTCTTTTTTAATAATAATCAACAACATTCTTTTTCTCTCTTTTGGTTTCCTGGATACACATACATACTCTGGTCATATCTGTTCAAATTGAGATTTAGTTGTCATAGGATATTATTTTTATATAATACATTATTTTACCTTTTACATACAAGTTGCTTTTTAGTTATTACATCATAATACTTAATACAATTTACATATTATTTTATCTGAAAAAACTATGAACAATTTCAATATCAAATATTATAGTTATTTGTAATTTGACAAATATTTTTGAATAATTTATTATTTACTGAACATAATCATCTAGGCCTATGTTGACTGGTTATATTTTTATATTGGAAGACTCATAATCGATCCTGCTTACACTTGTTTTATATTAATTAAATTTTTTTTTTTTAATATAAACAAATTTTTTTTTTAAATATAAACAAACTATTAATTAACAATTATATTTTAATTACAATAATTCCCTTTAGGGCTTAACTGAATGCACACTTTTAAACCATTGTCTGTGTGATTAATATCTATTAAACTTATATAACTCAAACACTAATAAAGAAAAACTAAATGTTAATGTTAGTATCATCTGGTACTATGGATTAGTAATTCACTTCATTAAATAATTGTTTATAATTACTATCCACTCACAGTTCTTCTTAATTGAATATCACTGTATCTCACATCCTCTTACCAATTAATTACATTTGTAGCACATCTTATTTACATTTTACATTTACTTATAAATTTGTATTGTACTTTATATGACTTTCTAATTGATTCACTCATTATTCATTAAATTTATTATCATTATTTATTTGTTTATAGCCTACTCCAAATCTAACTGGGTACTGTCTATATAGTATAGTAATCTGTCATAGTAATGTCTGTTGTAGGACTTTTGGTTTTTAAATAGGTTCACACTTTTATTTATTATTGTTTCTTCTTTCAAATTATTTTGATTTCGATTTGTTTAGATAACTTGTTGTTACTTCTTGCTGATGTCTTCAACAGTTGAAGTGTATGATATTATGGTATTAATATTGCTTGGTGATAAGATTGACATTTATTAAACAAATTCTTCATTATTATAGGAAAATTGAAACCTACCTTTCTCATCGATACCAATTATTTTCTTCTTTATCTCTGGAGTTTAATTATTTGTATTGGTGGCTTTAACGAATTGTAATTCTTGAGTTTTCTCTTGGTTCATTGTGTATTCCATTTATATATTACATTCTTTTATTCACATTGATTCCATACTAATGTTAAATGATTCCCCCTATATTAATATGGTATTATGAATGAATATCGGCATTGAGTGGCCCTTTTACATCCAATTGCTCATCCGAACATTCACATACATGGTACAGTGCACTTTGGCTGCTGCCCATAAAATAATTCTAAAGTGGCGCCTTAGCTTTCTCACTCTATAAATAAAATAATTATAAATCTTATCATTATACACATCATCGGAATCTTTTATCTTCTGAATATTTTTTCTTCTTCTAAATTGCCTTCCAATAACTCCATTTATTTATTATATTCAATAATACTGTTGGTATATTTCTTAAGTAGATTTCTTTCTCTTTTATAAATTTCACTTCAAAGTTCAATGATTTATTAGCCTTAATGTCATTCACCTTTGTTATTCCATACCTCTTGTAATATAGTAGTTTTAATTATCCTTCTATTATTCTATCTGTTTTTATACTGCAACTCTTCTTCAGCAAGTTCATTTTCTAATTAGTTTATTAAATTTCTCTTAGGCTTTTGTTATTAATATTGTGCTCCATTATTATTATTATATTACTACATATATTATTTAAGCTTGATTTAAATAGATGCGCTTATTTCTTTTAGAATTTTGGTGTCGTTACATAATTGCCGTCCTTCAGAAGCAATTATTTCTGAACATGATCTTTGGTATGGAAGAAATAATTTCTTATGTTATGTTTCATTCTTCATAATATTTTTCCTAAAGTATGCTGTAAAATTGTTCTTACATATTTTAGAATTTGGTAGTATTTTTTGTTATCAAATTCGTTTTTTATATAATAGTCATTTCAAATAATTCATGTAAGTTGATCTTACTTAGTTTAGAATTTTGATGTTTTTCTTCTTAATAGATTCAAAATAATTTCTTCTTTAACTCATGGTAAGATGTTCTTACTTAATTTAGAATTTTGAGGTTTTCTTCATAATACTTTTTAAATGATGCTTGGTTATGAGTACGTTTAGTTTTTTCGTAATAGGATCCGCTAATTCATATGTATTATTATGATATGTTTTTGGTTACCATATATGGTCCTACGTACAATAACAATAGTTTCTTAGTGATTCCCTCCAGTGCTTTAGGAAGTTCTCTATTTCTTAGAACTACCTTATCCCCTACTTCGTATTGTATTATCTTATCTTCATTTTTCTTATACTGGTTTCTACGTTTTTCAAGATTGTCTGTTACTTTATTATAAAACTTTATTTTATCGAATTCATATCTTTGTGATTCAGGAAAATTGATTAATTCTTGGATTTCTCGGGGGGGGGGGTCTTTTTTCATACATAGCGGTATATGGAGTACAGTTGGTGGATGGATGATAAGCTAGGTTAATGAATTCTTCGGTAGCAGACAGGTATTCTTGCCATTTTCGTTGTTGGTCGTGGCAATATGTCCTTAGTATCCTACCAACTTCTCTCAATACCCTTTCGGCTGGGTTGCTACTTGGGTGATATACCGAAGTTTTGTATGTCTTAATTCCTAGCTCTAATAACGTATTCTTCCACCTTTTCCCACGAAATTGTGTACCATGATCTGTAATAATAGTCTGAGGCACACCTACTTCTGGAATGTACTTTGTAGACAAGATTTCAAGGATTTTTTGAGTTGTTGCCCAGTTAATCGGATATAGTTTAATAAATTTGGTGAAATGGTCCATAATAATGATAATGTAATTATATTGGTATCTGCCTCCACTACGCGGGAACGGTCCACAAATATCTTTTCTAATTTTTGTTTTGACGTTATTGGTATCATTGTACCTTCCTTTTTTTCATTGTTTGCTTTTACCAATGGGCAAATGTGGCATGGCTTTATATAGTTTATAACCTTCCGGTTAATATTCTTTATGTAGCAGTTCTCCTCTAACGTTTTGACAACTTTTCTTGCCCCCATATGGCCATATCTTAAGTGATAATCCATGATTAACTCTTTCTCGATAGGTTTAGGTATGATCACCTTCCAATCATCTTGGTTTAAAGTACTTTTTATAAACAATATTCCGTCGTACATACAATACAATTTATTTACGCTGTCATTTGGTTCCTCCAATCGTTCCTGGTAAGCGGTTGTCCCCTTGACTTCGACTCCTATATCGGTTTTCATAATGGTTACCATTTTCGTTATTGCCCCAACGATAGTCATTGTTACTAAAACTATTATTTCTACGACGCTGGTATCTTCTTGACTCATGTTCCTCTGCTCGAACATGGTTGATTCGGGGTTTGTATACGCGATTACCGTTATGATTATTATATTGAGTATTCCTATTATTATTATTATTATTACTATTATTTGGATACATACTATTTCGGTTATTATTCACTTGATGGTGATTATTATTGTAGTTATTATTATTATTATTATTATTATTACTAATACTATTTAAATTATTATTATTACTATTATTATTACCATTATTGTAATTATAGTTATTCCTGTGGTTGTTATGCTGGTAATTACTCATTCCATGGTTATTATTTCTTCCTTCGTATCTATCTGTTCTCTGCCTGTTTTCTCGGTAATAATTTTCATGTTCGTAATTCTCTAGTAAGCTGGCCATGGCCTGTATAGTTTTAATTTGGTTGCCTAATCGGGCTCCAGAAATCCTCTCATCATAATGGTATGCCATTTTTGTAACCAGACATTCCTCAGGTATTTTAGGCTCCAAATGTTTAGCTAAGCATACCTTTCCTAAGAAGTATGTAGTCGGTGAAGTACCACGATAGACGTCATATCTCCCATGAGTGATATTGTCTCGTCTTATATGTTGAGTTGATTCTGACCAATATTTTTCCTTAAATAATTTCTTAAATTGTGTATAGTGTTATGAAGCTTGTGTGTGGGTTGTAAAAATTTGTATTTAGTGTTCATCGTGTTTAATATATGTCAAACTGTAACTTCTCTTATCATTTACGGGTAAACCGTATTTCTCTCTGTTGCATTCAAATGTTGCCGCCTCGCCACCTGATTGGCGCACGGCTTTCTGCAGTGTTGACTCGGCTAGCGTTTTGTTTTGACGCTTTCACTTCAATAAATTCTTAGTTGTTATTGTAAATTAATTGAATCAAACATACAGAATTGCAGATTGAGAACATTTATTAACATTTTAGAAGATTTCAGTTACTTTATGATACATCAAATTTGTTTTCTGCACCGGCTATTACACTTGTTCGGTTGGTACTTGCTCAGCTCTCGTGTTTGTATACAATTCGTCAGTAATGTTAGTTTACAGTAAATTTTTTTTTCTCAGGGGTGTTAAAAAGTCCTTTCGGCTACAGAAATATATACTTGCGGCTAACACACACAAATTTATAACAATTCTTAATACTAGTTACATAAACAAATTAATATCTCATTATATTCAAGTAAGTAATTACCAATGAAAACTTGTAAAGAAATTTTGGGTTAGTTTTCGTTTGTCAAATTTATTTATCAAAAGGTTCGTCAATTATTTATTATATTTTGCTTTTAATAATTGCTAATCGATTAAAGTTTAAATAGTGAATTTAACAAAGCATTTAGTTCTAAATCGAAATAGTTATTTATTAATTTTGACCAAAAATTGTGAATTCGATAATGGGATTATGTTTATACTCATCGATTTTCCTGCTGAAGATCCTGATGTCGTCTTCTTCTTCCGGATAACTCCTGGGATGTCGTCTTCTTATATTCTCCAGAAGTTTATTTCCCTCGTCTCGATGGTTTTCCTTGCTGACTCCGGCCTCGCACTCCTTAGGTTATCGTCCGTCTTCTTCTATTAATCGATGTCCCGATGATCTTCATTCGGTGTCCGTCGTCATCTCTCTTCTTCACTGCGTCTTCCCGTCTTCTTCAGATAATTATGGTTTGTGGATAATTTTTTATTAAACAAAATTTCGTTCAGGATTCCCTGGACTATTGTTATTATCTCCGTTTGGTTTAAATTCAGTTAAAATTTACTTTAATAATAAAATTTTAGTGCGAGAGCTGCTCGATCCACTCTCGGCGTTGGTCAATAATACAGTAATGAAAATCTAACGGTTTTTTGGCAATAAATTTCTGGTTGCTATGGTTACCTAATAAATTATGTTAATTTTCATTGGTCATTAACTTAAGTCATTGTTATGTTTTACCGTCTTTTTTAGTCTAATTTTACCAAAATATCTTCAAATGAAGATTTCTATCTTATACTAATAGCTAGAGTTATTACATGAGTACCATTCTTCCTAATTTTTCATGATGATCATTTTGATATCCCTCATGCCCACTTTTGAATAGCTAATTACATTTTTACTATTTTCCATATTTATATTTTACATATATTTTATTCAAAATTAGTTGTTATTCATATATTTTGGTACTAGAAATACTCCCTTAATTGGTTTAACCATTTGGTATACTCTGCTTCAATTTTGGATTATTATTTGTTCTCAAAACTACTAAATTTATATTTTACAGTTGGGCCTAGAGCCTAGATTTTATTCTACTCCCATCTAACATTTCTTAATAGCATATTTGGTAATTCTAATACAATTTTATAAACAAAACAAACAATAAACATCAGTATTCCTAACTCTAACTCTTATTATAAAAATATTCCTTGTCAGGTTCTAGCCTGAAATAACTTTTAACTACCTTTTCTGTTTTTTACTATTATCTTGCTTATCCTATAATTTACTACATTCTATGGTTTTTTGAACAATAATAAAACTCTTACAATACTACTGTTAAACTGTGCCTTACTCGATATGTCTTATCTACTAATCCTTTCACTTAAATACAGTGTCTGTCCTTCTTAATTTACCGTTCACTCTAATAACTTAATTTTTTACCTTACTTTATAATTCTGACATCCTATTACCTAAATTTATAATAGCACAATCGGTTTAATCTTACTTGCTAACATAAAGTTTATCAAAAATTGTTTAACTGTTTATTATAGTCTGCTTATAAAATACTTATTGTATCACTTTACTTATTATCACTATCACTTTTTCCCATTATATGCTATACCTAGCATTTCATCACTTATTTATTTTTATACACATTTTTAAATTCACTCACTTGTTTATTCACACGATTTGTCTGATTATTTGATATCACTGTGTGATTATGGGTCATGAATAACTAGTTTACCTTCAAATCACTCTGATCACTTTTAGTTATTACTTAAATATTGCTTTTGTTTGGCTCAAAGCATCGTTTATTGGCTTTGACTATTATCATCACTATTAGTTTGGGTATGGTTGGTTTCTAACTCCCTACCTTATGTTATATAAGTACATTCTTTTATCAACAAAATATACATGACATTATTACTTTCCATTAATCTTATTACCCTAGGTAAATCTTATCTATTACAATTATCAATTCATTATTTAAATTACAATATAATGGTCATTATTTGGGATTATTTGATTACACTTAGGTCTCGGCTTCTTCTTCATTGTCTCTTGGTTCCTTTGGTATTTATCCGATCTATTGTGTCCAGTCATTGTCAGTTTAATAGTCATTTGTCATTTTTGGGTTACTGGGTTATTGGTCTCTAAGTTTATAAGTTTTTGCCTCTTATTCTTATCTTCAGCTTTTTATTTTATAATTACATACAATTGGATCTTCACTACCTTATGTCACTTACCTTCATACATAATGCATCGCCACCAAAATTGATTATTTCGAAACAAAGATTATTATATTTTTTCTGAAATCATCAATATAGTTTATTTTATCAAGTTGTTATGATTCAGGAATTCGTCAATCGCTACTTCTTCTGTATTCATTCTTTATTAAGTCATGGTTCATAATATGATAATTGGTATTATTTTCTTTCTTTATTATTCCCTTTTATGTTCTATTTCCCTAAAATTTTTCTTCTCTCTCCTTCATATAAATTGGTACTAGCCAGAGGGCACGTGTGGCTCTATTACTCTGCTATCCATTTATACACATTTTGAGTTCAGAGGCTTTGCCTATCTGCTCAATAACATAAATAATTGTTGGACGTATCTCAACATAAAATCATCACATAATAATATTCATAATAATTATAATAATAGTCGTTCATTTCCGACTCACATAATATTAATACAATAAAACACTTTTGGGAATTAATTATTCTCTCTTTTATACATCTCATGACTTTTTCATCTCAATAACTTATTTGGATTCCTTTGTTTAAGCTTATGGCGATATTTAATAGGTATTTTGCATTATTTCAATGGCTTATTTTATATGGTAGTGATTTTATTTGTCATCACTTTAATGCTATTAATATTTAAAATTAATATTGTAGCTGGTTTCTGGCTCACTTATATTTTCTGTTGATTGTTCAGTTAATCTGTCAGTGTTATTTTTTATTTGATCGTCTTGTCTTTTCTTTTGTGAAACATTAATTTTTATTATTCCCTTTTGTGATAGGGTTAATTAATGATGTTATGTAGCGTCATCATTATTTGTGTAACATTTAATTATTTTATCTCAATTTTTATGACATTTCATTATACATATTTTCAAAATTACATGGGTTTACACATTTTGTTTCACACTTGGTCGTAATTTTAGCCTTACTTTGTTTTGAATTTAGCTTATCTTTCTTCTAAATTCCCTTTCATTCATAATAATAATAGTTCCAATCAAATACTTATTGTAAGTTGTGCTTACATTTATTTTTGAATTTTGATAATTGTTACCTTCAAAATTCTCTTTAATTTTCTGACACTGGTTCATAATACTTTTTTAAAGAAGACTGGTTGTAAGTCCCTTTTATTTTCTTAGTTGTGATCTCACTTATGACATAGGTATTATTTTTGTTATCCTTTGCTATGAGATAGGGTATTTATTTTACTGTACAATGGACCCTGTTATATACACTCCTTTTTTCTTATAAGTTAATCTTCTCATTTATATATATTAATTGGTTTGCATGGTCGGTTTACTTAAAATCAGTCCCATTTCTCAGTGTTCTTCCACACTTGGTTTAACCATGGTCCATGATTATATGAGTTGCTCCTGTTCGGATTGCTGTCGTTTTCAGAATGACTTCTGTTCGTGTCCACTTTCTTGCTATTATCTTGTATTTAAATGTTTCTGTCATAACATTTTCACTTGTTTCCATTGCAATCTCAGTCATTTCATTATTTTGTTTATACAACGAATATGTCAATGCTATTTCCTTTGTAGATGCTATCGTTGACATTGGATTATGCATGTATATTAAGCGTCTTCTCCTTCTTATTCTGTCACACTATTTTGTAGTGATTCCCTTCTAAAGGTTCTAGTAAGTTCCTTCTGTTATTTTTAAACTTCATTATTTCATTCTGGTCTTTAATTGGTACATTAAACATCTCAAATAGTCCATTCTTCATCATCTCCAATTCTTCTCTGGTATTTATTATTTTCTTTCTATATATTTTTCTTATTTCCTTGGTCTTCATTCCCAAGTATTCATTCTTCTCCTTGGTATTGTTATTTTTATTCTCAGATAATAGTATGCTTTTGTCTTCTTTTAATTCTGTTTTCTTCTTACTCTCTTCTATTTTCGTAATTACCGGTTCCTCAACGCTTTTGGAATCCCTGTCTGGTGTTTCACTCAATTTCTCGTTAAATCTGTCAAATTTTTCATTCAGTCTTCTGAATTGCTCCATCATAACTTCCCTCAGATTGTCTAATTTCTTTTCGAATCTCATTTCTTCTATGGTCCTTTTTGGTTCCTTCTGTTGTATGGGTTCTGGTATTTTTTTCTGTTGTTCCACTTTCACGTCCTTGGCTATTTCTTTTTCTAATTGAACATTGGGTTGTTCCAGGTTTTTCTTATTTGGTGTTTCGCTGAACCCTTTTATTTGATTATGTTTCTTCCTCCAATTACACATATCTTCTCTGGGTAGCTCGAACATAACCCTTATCCATTCTCTTAGCTCTGCGTTTTCTGTTTGTATTTGACGTTCCGGTTGTCTTATAGATTGTCTCCATTGGTCATATTCCTCCTGTGTATATTCCTCTGTCACCTGTGCGTATATTCCCGTTCTTTTATTTTTCATTTGTTCTCCATTACTGCAGAATCTCTCCCAATCTTCTTCAGTCATTCTTTCCACCTTGTTATCGCCTTTTCCGTGGGCTGTCCCGATAGTCTCTTCCTTGCTGCATTTGGTTTCCAGCTTCCACATTTCATCATAAATTTCTTTCCATGACATTTTGTTGTATGGCGGTTCCATTTCATCCGCACGACTCATTTGTGCTCGTTCATGGTCAGTGGTGTTCCTTTCGATGTACTCCATCTCTCTGCTAAACTTTTTAAATAGTGCTGTCATCCATTCTGCATAACTGACTCGTTTTTCTTCTATCTCCCTTTCCGATCTCTTTGTTTCCTTTTCCGCCTCCTTCTCGTGTAACTTGGTCTGGTATCTCGTCCCGTGTTTTGCCGGTTCCATTTCTGTAGTCGCCGCTAGAATCTGTAAATTTTAAAGGTATGTTTCCTTAACTATTCTAGCCCTACTAGTTGGCGCGCCACTTTGTTACGAAGCTTGTGTGTGGGTTGTAAAAATTTGTATTTAGTGTTAATCGTGTTTAATATATGTCAAACTGTAACTTCTCTTATCATTTACGGGTAAACCGTATTTCTCTCTGTTGCATTCAAATGTTGCCGCCTCGCCACCTGATTGGCGCACGGCTTTCTGCAGTGTTGACTCGGCTAGCGTTTTGTTTTGACGCTTTCACTTCAATAAATTCTTAGTTGTTATTGTAAATTAATTGAATCAAACATACAGAATTGCAGATTGAGAACATTTATTAACATTTTAGAAGATTTCAGTTACTTTATGATACATCAAATTTGTTTTCTGCACCGGCTATTACACTTGTTCGGTTGGTACTTGCTCAGCTCTCGTGTTTGTATACAATTCGTCAGTAATGTTAGTTTACAGTAAATTTTTTTTTCTCAGGGGTGTTAAAAAGTCCTTTCGGCTACAGAAATATATACTTGCGGCTAACACACACAAATTTATAACAATTCTTAATACTAGTTACATAAACAAATTAATATCTCATTATATTCAAGTAAGTAATTACCAATGAAAACTTGTAAAGAAATTTTGGGTTAGTTTTCGTTTGTCAAATTTATTTATCAAAAGGTTCGTCAATTATTTATTATATTTTGCTTTTAATAATTGCTAATAGATTAAAGTTTAAATAGTGAATTCAACAAAGCATTTAGTTCTAAATCGAAATAGTTATTTATTAATTTTGACCAAAAATTGTGAATTCGATAATGGGATTATGTTTATACTCATCGATTTTCCTGCTGAAGATCCTGATGTCGTCTTCTTCTTCCGGATAACTCCTGGGATGTCGTCTTCTTATATTCTCCAGAAGTTTATTTCCCTCGTATCGATGGTTTTCCTTGCTGACTCCGGCCTCGCACTCCTTAGGTTATCGTCCGTCTTCTTCTATTAATCGATGTCCCGATGATCTTCATTCGGTGTCCGTCGCCATCTCTCTTCTTCACTGCGTCTTCCCGTCTTCTTCAGATAATTATGGTTTGTGGATAATTTTTTATTAAACAAAATTTCGTTCAGGATTCCCTGGACTATTGTTATTATCTCCGTTTGGTTTAAATTCAGTTAAAATTTACTTTAATAATAAAATTTTAGTGCGAGAGCTGCTCGATCCACTCTCGGCATTGGTCAATAATACAGTAATGAAAATCTAACGGTTTTTTGGCAATAAATTTCTGGTTGCTATGGTTACCTAATAAATTATGTTAATTTTCATTGGTCATTAACTTAAGTCATTGTTATGTTTTACCGTCTTTTTTAGTCTAATTTTACCAAAATATCTTCAAATGAAGATCTTATACTAATAGCTAGAGTTATTACATGAGTACCATTCTTCCTAATTTTTCATGATGATCATTTTGATATCCCTCATGCCCACTTTTGAATAGCTAATTACATTTTTACTATTTTCCATATTTATATTTTACATATATTTTATTCAAAATTAGTTGTTTTCCATATATTTTGGTACTAGAAATACTCCCTTAATTGGTTTAACCATTTGGTATACTCTGCTTCAATTTTGGATTATTATTTGTTCTCAAAACTACTAAATTTATATTTTACAGTTGGGCCTAGAGCCTAGATTTTATTCTACTCCCATCTAACATTTCTTAATAGCATATTTGGTAATTCTAATACAATTTTATAAACAAAACAAACAATAAACATCAGTATTCCTAACTCTAACTCTTATTATAAAAATATTCCTTGTCAGGTTCTAGCCTGAAATAACTTTTAACTACCTTTTCTGTTTTATACTATTATCTTGCTTATCCTATAATTTACTACATTCTATGGTTTTTTGAACAATAATAAAACTCTTACAATACTACTGTTAAACTGTGCCTTACTCGATATGTCTTATCTACTAATCCTTTCACTTAAATACAGTGTCTGTCCTTCTTAATTTACCGTTCACTCTAATAACTTAATTTTTTACCTTACTTTATAATTCTGACATCCTATTACCTAAATTTATAATAGCACAATCGGTTTAATCTTACTTGCTAACATAAAGTTTATCAAAAATTGTTTAACTGTTTATTATAGTCTGCTTATAAAATACTTATTGTATCACTTTACTTATTATCACTATCACTTTTTCCCATTATATGCTATACCTAGCATTTCATCACTTATTTATTTTTATACACATTTTTAAATTCACTCACTTGTTTATTCACACGATTTGTCTGATTATTTGATATCACTGTGTGATTATGGGTCATGAATAACTAGTTTACCTTCAAATCACTCTGATCACTTTTAGTTATTACTTAAATATTGCTTTTGTTTGGCTCAAAGCATCGTTTATTGGCTTTGACTATTATCATCACTATTAGTTTGGGTATGGTTGGTTTCTAACTCCCTACCTTAATTATATAAGTACATTCTTTTATCAACAAAATATACATGACATTATTACTTTCCATTAATCTTATTACCCTAGGTAAATCTTATCTATTACAATTATCAATTCATTATTTAAATTACAATATAATGGTCATTATTTGGGATTATTTGATTACACTTAGGTCTCGGCTTCTTCTTCATTGTCTCTTGGTTCCTTTGGTATTTATCCGATCTATTGTGTCCGGTCATTGTCAGTTTAATAGTCATTTGTCATTTTTGGGTTACTGGGTTATTGGTCTCTAAGTTTATAAGATTTTCCTCTTATTCTTATCTTCAGCTTTTTATTTTATAATTAAATACAATTGGATCTTCACTACCTTATGTCATGTTACAATAGGCAGTAATTTCATTTCTTGTTGCAACCCACCAATTATCATTCATTTCTCTAAAACATTCGTCCAACATTTCTCTATTTGAGTTCCACCTTGTTATACGGTATTTATTAAAATGTTCGTCTATTCTTGCTATGAATTCCATAGGGTTCTTTCGGTAACTCTTAAAATTAATTCCTTCACGACTCTCGGTGTATGTGTACTATTTATATTAGTTGCTCTAGTTCGCACCAGTTCTATTTCCTCTTGGTTCTGTCGGACTTGGTCATTAATCTTTTTTATTGAAATGTCCATGTTGTCACATCTCTCTCCGCATTGTTTCTGAACCTTTTCCAAAATTACTTGTTCCCTTTGTTGTCTCTATTTGAACATGACTATCTTCCTTTAACTGATCTATCTTGGAACATAAATTCACTCTATTTTGTTCAGTGGTTTCGTTAATTTGTTCTATTTTTTCATTTGTTTTGGCTATCTCTTGTCTCCTTTCTTCAGTGTTTCCATCCATCTTCTGGTTAATTATCTCATTAACCTGCTCCATCCTCCCATAAATATTTTCTCTCAGTTCTTGGTTTTGTTCGTCTAAAATTCGTCTTATATTCTTATCAACGTCTTCGATTTTTTCGTTAATTTGTTGTCCCAAACTTATTTTGATACTGTCTATTTTCTCATTCATTTGCCTATTATTTTCTTTTTGTTTCTCAAAATTTTCTTCAAAGCTTTCATTGATTCGTTTTAAATTCTCTGTATTGATTTGCTTTAACTCTTCCCTCGTGGATTTATTGTCATTTTTTAACTCGTCCATTTTCTCCTCCATTTTCTTATTGGTATCTCCGATTTTATTACACAATTCTTCCTTCATTTCCTTATTATTCTCCTCCATTTTCTTACTTAGTGTCTCCTCCATCTTATTACTGTTCTCCTCCATTTTCTTATTTGAATCTTCATGACTCTGTTTTAACTCATCCATTTTCTTATTTGAATCTTCATGACTCTCTTTTAAGTATTCCATAATGCTCTTCATGTCAACGCTCTCTGTGACTCTGTTCGGTTCTGTTCTGTCTCCTTGGGCCTCCCTTATTATTGCTTCTACTTCCTCAACCGGTATTGCTTCCGTGTCTTCCATACTAATCTCCTTTTCTGCTTCCGCTGCTCTTCTCTTTGATGTTGCTCGTTTATGCATTCCTGTTGTTTTATTTAACCTATATCAGCCACCAGCTAAAATTAAGAATTGAATTTTGTTATTATTTTATTATTTATTTGCCTATTGATTCCCTAATTACAGCCTCACAGGTTGGACGCCAATTTGTAACAACACGTATTTATTCATTATCAATATCTTATCTAAAGCCCCACTGTTGGGTTCGTCAATTTGTAACTACACGTGATTATTCCCCACTGTTGTGAGCGCTAATCTATTACCCTTCAGGACTTACAGGTTCTTTATGCCTCACCTTGGATGTGTCAAATTACCACAAGACGGGTTTTAAATTAACTTACCCCTCTCTTTGTGTACATCCATTAGTAAACCTTGTTAATTCTATATAAATAAAAACACATGGAATAGTATCTGGTAATAATAATAATAATATTGTATTTTTATTCAAAAAAATTTCTATAGTCTATTCAAGGTAACTATTAATATAATTTATAAATCTCAGGGTCGATTCTCTTCTCTTTGTTTATATTATTTTTAGGTTCTTTTGGCTGATATAAAGGTTCAGTAATTATAAAGGAAAAACAAAGTATAGAAAGTACATTACATTACAAACAATAATAATGATGAATAATATAAATTGAGTATTAATTATAAGAATATATACACGTTACACAATGTTATTAGTTCAGTTTGGTTTCACACAGCCTTCTGGTATCCGTGATGGAAAATTCCAATCTTGGTTTGTTTATGTTGTCAAAATGACGGAATCCACTTCTTTTGGTGTTCAATAAATGTTAACTCTTGTCACTTCTGTGGTCCGAAGCCTTATGGTGGAATATTAGGATTGACTTTCTAATTGATTCACTCATTATTCATTAAATTTATTATCATTATTTATTTGTTTATAGCCTACTCCAAATCTAACTGGGTACTGTCTATATAGTATAGTAATCTGTCATAGTAATGTCTGTTGTAGGACTTTTGGTTTTTAAATAGGTTCACACTTTTATTTATTATTGTTTCTTCTTTCAAATTATTTTGATTTCGATTTGTTTAGATAACTTGTTGTTACTTCTTGCTGATGTCTTCAACAGTTGAAGTGTATGATATTATGGTATTAATATTGCTTGGTGATAAGATTGACATTTATTAAACAAATTCTTCATTATTATAGGCAAATTGAAACCTACCTTTCTCATCGATACCAATTATTTTCTTCTTTATCTCTGGAGTTTATTTATTTGTATTGGTGGCTTTAACGAATTGTAATTCTTGAGTTTTCTCTTGGTTCATTGTGTATTCCATTTATATATTACATTCTTTTATTCACATTGATTCCATACTAATGTTAAATGATTCCCCCTATATTAATATGGTATTATGAATGAATATCGGCGTTGAGTGGCCCTTTTACATCCAATTGCTCATCCGAACATTCACATACCTGGTACAGTGCACATTGGCTGCTGCCCATAAAATAATTCTAAAGTGGCGCCTTAGCTTTCTCACTCTATAAATAAAATAATTATAAATCTTATCATTATACACATCATCGGAATCTTTTATCTTCTGAATATTTTTTCTTATTCTACATTGCCTTCCAATAACTCCATTTAATTATTATATTCAATATTACTGTTGGTATATTTCTTAAGTAGATTTCTTTCTCTTTTATATAACTTCACTTCAAAGTTCAATGATTTATTAGCCTTAATGTCATTCACCTTTGTTATTCCATACCTCTTGTAATATAGTAGTTTTAATTATCCTTCTATTATTCTATCTGTTTTTATACTGCAACTCTTCTTCAGCAAGTTCATTTTCTAATTAGTTTATTAAATTTCTCTTAGGCTTTTGTTATTAATATTGTGCTCCATTATTATTATTATATTACTATATATATTATTTAAGCTTGATTTAAATAGATGCGCTTATTTCTTTTAGAATTTTGGTGTCGTTACATAATTGCCCTCCTTCAGAAGTAATTATTTCTGAACATGATCTTTGGTATGGAAGAAATAATTTCTTATGTTATGTTTCATTCTTCATAATATTTTTCCTAAAGTATGCTGTAAATTGTTCTTACATATTTTAGAATTTGGTAGTATTTTTTGTTATCAAATTCGTTTTTTATATAATAGTCATTTCAAATAATTCATGTAAGTTGATCTTACTTAGTTTAGAATTTTGATGTTTTTCTTCTTAATAGATTCAAAATAATTTCTTCTTTAACTAATGGTAAGATGTTCTTACTTAATTTAGAATTTTGAGGTTTTCTTCATAATACTTTTTAAATGATGCTTGGTTATGAGTACCTTTAGTTTTTTCGTAATAGGATCCACTAATTCATATGTATTATTATGATTGTTTTTGGTTACCATATATGGTCCTACGTACAATAACAATAGTTTCTTAGTGATTCCCTCCAATGCTTTAGGAAGTTCTCTATTTCTTAGCACTACCTTATCCCCTACTTCGTATTGTATTATCTTATCTTCATTTTTCTTATACTGGTTTCTACGTTTTTCAAGATTGTCTATTACTTTATTATAAAACTTTATTTTATCGAATTCATATCTTTGTGATTCAGGAAAATTGATTAATTGATTTCTCGGGGGGGGGGGGTCTTTTTTCATACTAGCGGTATATGGAGTACAGTTGGTGGATGGATGATAAGCTAGGTTAATGAATTCTTCGGTAGCAGACAGGTATTCTTGCCCATTTTCGTTGTTGGTCGTGGCAATATGTCCTTAGTATCCTACCAACTTCTCTCAATACCCTTTCGGCTGGGTTGCTACTTGGGTGATATACCGAAGTTTTGTATGTCTTAATTCCTAGCTCTAATAACGTATTCTTCCACCTTTTCCCACGAAATTGTGTACCATGATCTGTAATAATAGTCTGAGGCACTCCTACTTCTGGAATGTATTTTGTAGACAAGATTTCAAGGATTTTTTGAGTGGTTGCCCGGTTAATCGGATATAGTTTAATAAATTTGGTGAAATGGTCCATAATAATGATAATGTAATTATATTGGTATCTGCCTCCACTACGCGGGGAACGGTCCACAAAAGTCCAGAAATATCTTTTCTAATTTTTGTTTTGACGTTATTGGTATCACTGTACCTTCCTTTTTTTCATTGTTTGCTTTTACCAATGGGCAAATGTGGCATGGCTTTATATAGTTTATAACCTTCCGGTTAATATTCTTTATGTAGCAGTTCTCCTCTAACGTTCTCACAACTTTTCTTGCCCCATATCTTAAGTGATAATCCATAATTAACTCTTTCTCGATAGGTTTAGGTATGATCACCTTCAAATCATCTTGGTTTAAAGTACTTTTTATAAACAATATTCCGTCGTACATAGAATAAAATTTATTTACGCTGTCATTTGGTTCCTCCAATCGTTCCTGGTAAGCAGTTGTCCCCTTGACTTCGACTCCTATATCGGTTTTCATAATGGTTACCATTTTCGTTATTGCCCCAACGATAGTCATTGTTACTAAAACTATTATTTCTACGACGCTGGTATCTTCTTGACTCATGTTCCTCTGATCGAATATGGTTGATTCGGGGTTTGTATACGCGATTACCGTTATGATTATTATATTGATTATTCCTATTATTATTATTACTATTATTTGAATAAATACTATTTCAGTTATGATTCACTTGATGGTGATTATTATTGTAGTTATTATTATTATTATTATTATTAATACTATTAAATTATTATTATTACTATTATTATTACCATTATTGTAATTATAGTTATTCCTGTGGTTGTTATGCTGGTAATTACTCATTCCATGGTTATTATTTCTTCCTTCGTATCTATCTGTTCTCTGCCTGTTTTTCCGGTAATAATTTTCATGTTCGTAATTCTCTAGTAAGCTGGCCATGGCCTGTATAGTTTTAATTTGGTTGCCTAATCGGGCTCCAGAAATCCTCTCATCATAATGGCATGCCATTTTTGTAACCAGACATTCCTCAGTATTTTAGGCTCCAAATGTTTAGCTAAGCACACTTTTCCTAAGAAGTATGTAGTCGGTGAAGTACCACGATAGACGTCATATCTCCCATGAGTGATACTGTTTCGTATTATATGTTGAGTTGATTCTGACCAATATTTTTCCTTAAATAATTTCTTAAATTGTGTATAGTCAGTAATTTCATTTCTTGTTGCAACCCACCAATTATCATTCATTTCTCTAAAACATTCGTCCAACATTTCTCTATTTGAGTTCCACCTTGTTATACGGTATTTATTAAAATGTTCGTCTATTCTTGCTATGAATTCCATAGGGTTTTTTCGGTAACTCTTAAAATTAATTCCTTCACGACTCTCGGTGTATGTGTACTATTTATATTAATTGGTCTAGTTCGCACCAGTTCTATTTCCTCTTGGTTCTGTCGGACTTGGTCATTAATCTTATTTATTGAAATGTCCATGTTGTCACATCTCTCTCCGCATTGTTTCTGAACCTTTTCCAAATTTACTTGTTCCCTTTGTATTGTCTCTATTTGAACACGACTATCTTCCTTTAACTGATCTATCTTGGAACATAAATTCACTCTATTTTGTTCAGTGGTTTCGTTAATTTGTTCTAGTTTTTCATTTGTTTTGGCTATCTCTTGTCTCCTTTCTTCAGTGTTTCCATCCATCTTCTGGTTAATTATCTCATTAACCTGCTCCATCCTCCCATAAATATTTTCTCTCAGTTCTTGGTTTTGTTCGTCTAAAATTCGTCTTATATTCTTATCATCGTCTTCGATTTTTTCGTTAATTTGTTGTCCCAAACTTATTTTGATACTGTATATTTTCTCATTCATTTGCCTATTATTTTCTTTTTGTTTCTCAAAATTTTCTTCATACCTTTCATTGATTCGTTTTAAATTCTCTGTATTGATTTGCTTTAACTCTTCCCTCGTGGATTTATTGTCATTTTTTAACTCGTCCATTTTCTCCTCCATTTTCTTATTGGTATCTCCGATTTTATTACACAATTCTTCCTTCATTTCCTTATTATTCTCCTCCATTTTCTTACTTAGTGTCTCCTCCATCTTCTTACTGTTCTCCTCCATTTTCTTATTTGAATCTTCATGACTCTGTTTTAACTCATCCATTTTCTTATTTGAATCTTCATGACTCTGTTTTAAGTATTCCATAATGCTCTTCATGTCAACGCTCTCTGTGACTGTGTTCGGTTCTGTTCTGTCTCCTTGGGCCTCCCTTATTATTGCTTCTACTTCCTCAACCGGTATTGCTTCCGTGTCTTCCATACTAATCTCCTTTTCTGCTTTCGCTGCTCTTCTCTTTGATGTTGCTCGTTTATGCATTCCTGTTGTTTTATTTAACCTATATCAGCCGCCAGCTAAAATTAGGAATTGAATTTTGTTATTATTTTATTATTTATTTGCCTATTGATTCCCTATTTACAGCCTCACAGGTTGGACACCAATTTGTAACAACACGTATTTATTCCTTATCAATATCTTATCTAAAGCCCCACTGTTGGGTTCGTCAATTTGTAACTACACGTGATTATTCCCCACTGTTGTGAGCGCTAATCTATTACCCTTCAGGACTTACAGGTTCTTTATGCCTCACCTTGGATGTGTCAAATTACCACAAGACGGGTTTTAAATTAACTTATCCCTCTCTTTGTGTACATCCATTAGTAAACCTTGTTAATTCTATATAAATAAAAACACATGGAATAGTATCTGGTAATATAATTAATATTGTATTTTTATTCAAAAAAATTTCTATAGTCTATTCAAGGTAACTATTAATATAATTTATAAATCTCAGGGTCGATTCTCTTCTCTTTGTTTATATTATTTTTAGGTTCTTTTGGCTGATATAAAGGTTCAGTAATTATAAAGGAAAAACAAGTATAGAAAGTACATTACATTACAAACAATAATAATGATGAATAATATAAATTGAGTATTAATTATAAGAATATATATACATTACACAATGTTATTAGTTCAGTTTGGTTTCACACAGCCTTCTGGTATCCGTGATGGAAAATTCCAATGTTGGTTTGTTTATGTTGTCAAAATGACGGAATCCACTTCTTTTGGTGTTCAATAAATGTTAACTCTTGTCACTTCTGTGGTCCGAAGCCTTATGGTGGAATATTAGGATTGAAGTCCAGTGTCCTGTTATTAAGTTGATCCAAGTGTAGTTGTTCCTTCTGGTTGTAGGATCAGTAATGTTTTAAAGGTGATTTGTTTATGATATTTCTTTATCTGCTCCAATTTTATATTCTGTTATAGTTTGATATAAGGTTTTTTTACTTTCTATTATATTATTTTTTAATAATATTTATACGTTTTGTATAAATAATTAGCTTGTTTTCAGAATTTACACTCAACTCTCCTTCTTGGCTTATTATTTTTTAATAATAATCAACAACATTCTTTTTCTCTCTTTTGGTTTCCTGGATACACATACATACTCTGGTCATATCTGTTCAAATTGAGATTTAGTTGTCATAGGATATTATTTTTATATAATACATTATTTTACCTTTTACATACAAGTTGCTTTTTAGTTATTACATCATAATACTTAATACAATTTACATATTATTTTATCTGAAAAAACTATGAACAATTTTAATATCAAATATTATAGTTATTTGTAATTTGACAAATATTTTTGAATAATTTATTATTTACTGAACATAATCATCTAGGCCTATGTTGACGGGTTATATTTTTATATTGGAAGACTCATAATTGATCCTGCTTACACTTGTTTTATATTACTTAAATTTTTTTTTTAATATAAACAAACTATTAATTAACAATTATATTTTAATTACAATAATTCCCTTTAGGGCTTAACTGAATGCACACTTTTAAACCATTGTCTGTGTGATTAATATCTATTAAACTTATATAACTCAAACACTAATAAAGAAAAACTAAATGTTAATGTTAGTATCATCTGGTACTATGGATTAGTAATTCATTTCATTAAATAATTGTTTATAATTACTATCCACTCACAGTTCTTCTTAATTGAATATCACTGTATCTCACATCCTCTTACCAATTAATTACATTTGTTTATATTACATTTGTAGCACATCTTATTTACATTTTACATTTACTTATAAATTTGTATTGTACTTTATATGACTTTCTAATTGATTCACTCATTATTCATTAAATTTATTATCATTATTTATTTGTTTATAGCCTACTCCAAATCTAACTGGGTACTGTCTATATAGTATAGTAATCTGTCATAGTAATGTCTGTTGTAGGACTTTTGGTTTTTAAATAGGTTCACACTTTTATTTATTATTGTTTCTTCTTTCAAATTATTTTGATTTCGATTTGTTTAGATAACTTGTTGTTACTTCTTGCTGATGTCTTCAACAGTTGAAGTGTATGATATTATGGTATTAATATTGCTTGGTGATAAGATTGACATTTATTAAACAAATTCTTCATTATTATGGGCAAATTGAAACCTACCTTTCTCATCGATACCAATTATTTTCTTCTTTATCTCTGGAGTTTATTTATTTGTATTGGTGGCTTTAACGAATTGTAATTCTTGAGTTTTCTCTTGGTTCATTGTGTATTCCATTTATATATTACATTCTTTTATTCACATTGATTCCATACTAAAGTTAAATGATTCCCCCTATATTAATATGGTATTATGAATGAATATCGGTGCTGAGTGGCCCTTTTACGTCCAATTGCTCATCCGAACATTCACATACCTGGTACAGTGCACATTGGCTGCTGCCCATAAAATAATTCTAAAGTGGCGCCTTAGCTTTCTCACTCTATAAATAAAATAATTATAAATCTTATCATTATACACATCATCGGAATCTTTTATCTTCTGAATATTTTTTCTTATTCTACATTGCCTTCCAATAACTCCATTTAATTATTATATTCAATATTACTGTTGGTATATTTCTTAAGTAGATTTCTTTCTCTTTTATATAACTTCACTTCAAAGTTCAATGATTTATTAGCCTTAATGTCATTCACCTTTGTTATTCCATACCTCTTGTAATATAGTAGTTTTAATTATCCTTCTATTATTCTATCTGTTTTTATACTGCAACTCTTCTTCAGCAAGTTCATTTTCTAATTAGTTTATTAAATTTCTCTTAGGCTTTTGTTATTAATATTGTGCTCCATTATTATTATTATATTACTATATATATTATTTAAGCTTGATTTAAATAGATGCGCTTATTTCTTTTAGAATTTTGGTGTCGTTACATAATTGCCCTCCTTCAGAAGTAATTATTTCTGAACATGATCTTTGGTATGGAAGAAATAATTTCTTATGTTATGTTTCATTCTTCATAATATTTTTCCTAAAGTATGCTGTAAATTGTTCTTACATATTTTAGAATTTGGTAGTATTTTTTGTTATCAAATTCGTTTTTTATATAATAGTCATTTCAAATAATTCATGTAAGTTGATCTTACTTAGTTTAGAATTTTGATGTTTTTCTTCTTAATAGATTCAAAATAATTTCTTCTTTAACTCATGGTAAGATGTTCTTACTTAATTTAGAATTTTGAGGTTTTCTTCATAATACTTTTTAAATGATGCTTGGTTATGAGTACCTTTAGTTTTTTCGTAATAGGATCCACTAATTCATATGTATTATTATGATTGTTTTTGGTTACCATATATGGTCCTACGTACAATAACAATAGTTTCTTAGTGATTCCCTCCAATGCTTTAGGAAGTTCTCTATTTCTTAGCACTACCTTATCCCCTACTTCGTATTGTATTATCTTATCTTCATTTTTCTTATACTGGTTTCTATGTTTTTCAAGATTGTCTATTACTTTATTATAAAACTTTATTTTATCGAATTCATATCTTTGTGATTCAGGAAAATTGATTAATTCTTGGATTTCTCGGGGGGGGGGGGGTCTTTTTTCATACATAGCGGTATATGGAGTACAGTTGGTGGATGGATGATAAGCTAGGTTAATGAATTCTTCGGTAGCAGACAGGTATTCTTGCCATTTTCGTTGTTGGTCGTGGCAATATGTCCTTAGTATCCTACCAACTTCTCTCAATACCCTTTCGGCTGGGTTGCTACTTGGGTGATATACCGAAGTTTTGTATGTCTTAATTCCTAGCTCTAATAACGTATTCTTCCACCTTTTCCCACGAAATTGTGTACCATGATCTGTAATAATAGTCTGAGGCACTCCTACTTCTGGAATGTATTTTGTAGACAAGATTTCAAGGATTTTTTGAGTGGTTGCCCGGTTAATCGGATATAGTTTAATAAATTTGGTGAAATGGTCCATAATAATGATAATGTAATTATATTGGTATCTGCCTCCACTACGCGGGAACGGTCCACAAAAGTCCAGAAATATCTTTTCTAATTTTTGTTTTGACGTTATTGGTATCACTGTACCTTCCTTTTTTTCATTGTTTGCTTTTACCAATGGGCAAATGTGGCATGGCTTTATATAGTTTATAACCTTCCGGTTAATATTCTTTATGTAGCAGTTCTCCTCTAACGTTCTCACAACTTTTCTTGCCCCCATATCTTAAGTGATAATCCATAATTAACTCTTTCTCGATAGGTTTAGGTATGATCACCTTCAAATCATCTTGGTTTAAAGTACTTTTTATAAACAATATTCCGTCGTACATAGAATAAAATTTATTTACGCTGTCATTTGGTTCCTCCAATCGTTCCTGGTAAGCAGTTGTCCCCTTGACTTCGACTCCTATATCGGTTTTCATAATGGTTACCATTTTCGTTATTGCCCCAACGATAGTCATTGTTACTAAAACTATTATTTCTACGACGCTGGTATCTTCTTGACTCATGTTCCTCTGATCGAATATGGTTGATTCGGGGTTTGTATACGCGATTACCGTTATGATTATTATATTGATTATTCCTATTATTATTATTACTATTATTTGAATAAATACTATTTCAGTTATGATTCACTTGATGGTGATTATTATTGTAGTTATTATTATTATTATTATTATTAATACTATTAAATTATTATTATTACTATTATTATTACCATTATTGTAATTATAGTTATTCCTGTGGTTGTTATGCTGGTAATTACTCATTCCATGGTTATTATTTCTTCCTTCGTATCTATCTGTTCTCTGCCTGTTTTTCCGGTAATAATTTTCATGTTCGTAATTCTCTAGTAAGCTGGCCATGGCCTGTATAGTTTTAATTTGGTTGCCTAATCGGGCTCCAGAAATCCTCTCATCATAATGGTATGCCATTTTTGTAACCAGACATTCCTCAGTATTTTAGGCTCCAAATGTTTAGCTAAGCACACTTTTCCTAAGAAGTATGTAGTCGGTGAAGTACCACGATAGACGTCATATCTCCCATGAGTGATACTGTTTCGTATTATATGTTGAGTTGATTCTGACCAATATTTTTCCTTAAATAATTTCTTAAATTGTGTATAGTCAGTAATTTCATTTCTTGTTGCAACCCACCAATTATCATTCATTTCTCTAAAACATTCGTCCAACATTTCTCTATTTGAGTTCCACCTTGTTATACGGTATTTATTAAAATGTTCGTCTATTCTTGCTATGAATTCCATAGGGTTTTTTCGGTAACTCTTAAAATTAATTCCTTCACGACTCTCGGTGTATGTGTACTATTTATATTAATTGGTCTAGTTCGCACCAGTTCTATTTCCTCTTGGTTCTGTCGGACTTGGTCATTAATCTTATTTATTGAAATGTCCATGTTGTCACATCTCTCTCCGCATTGTTTCTGAACCTTTTCCAAATTTACTTGTTCCCTTTGTATTGTCTCTATTTGAACACGACTATCTTCCTTTAACTGATCTATCTTGGAACATAAATTCACTCTATTTTGTTCAGTGGTTTCGTTAATTTGTTCTAGTTTTTCATTTGTTTTGGCTATCTCTTGTCTCCTTTCTTCAGTGTTTCCATCCATCTTCTGGTTAATTATCTCATTAACCTGCTCCATCCTCCCATAAATATTTTCTCTCAGTTCTTGGTTTTGTTTGTCTAAAATTCGTCTTATATTCTTATCATCGTCTTCGATTTTTTCGTTAATTTGTTGTCCCAAACTTATTTTGATACTGTATATTTTCTCATTCATTTGCCTATTATTTTCTTTTTGTTTCTCAAAATTTTCTTCATACCTTTCATTGATTCGTTTTAAATTCTCTGTATTGATTTGCTTTAACTCTTCCCTCGTGGATTTATTGTCATTTTTTAACTCGTCCATTTTCTCCTCCATTTTCTTATTGGTATCTCCGATTTTATTACACAATTCTTCCTTCATTTCCTTATTATTCTCCTCCATTTTCTTACTTAGTGTCTCCTCCATCTTCTTACTGTTCTCCTCCATTTTCTTATTTGAATCTTCATGACTCTGTTTTAACTCATCCATTTTCTTATTTGAATCTTCATGACTCTGTTTTAAGTATTCCATAATGCTCTTCATGTCAACGCTCTCTGTGACTGTGTTCGGTTCTGTTCTGTCTCCTTGGGCCTCCCTTATTATTGCTTCTACTTCCTCAACCGGTATTGCTTCCGTGTCTTCCATACTAATCTCCTTTTCTGCTTTCGCTGCTCTTCTCTTTGATGTTGCTCGTTTATGCATTCCTGTTGTTTTATTTAACCTATATCAGCCGCCAGCTAAAATTAGGAATTGAATTTTGTTATTATTTTATTATTTATTTGCCTATTGATTCCCTATTTACAGCCTCACAGGTTGGACACCAATTTGTAACAACACGTATTTATTCCTTATCAATATCTTATCTAAAGCCCCACTGTTGGGTTCGTCAATTTGTAACTACACGTGATTATTCCCCACTGTTGTGAGCGCTAATCTATTACCCTTCAGGACTTACAGGTTCTTTATGCCTCACCTTGGATGTGTCAAATTACCACAAGACGGGTTTTAAATTAACTTATCCCTCTCTTTGTGTACATCCATTAGTAAACCTTGTTAATTCTATATAAATAAAAACACATGGAATAGTATCTGGTAATATAATTAATATTGTATTTTTATTCAAAAAAATTTCTATAGTCTATTCAAGGTAACTATTAATATAATTTATAAATCTCAGGGTCGATTCTCTTCTCTTTGTTTATATTATTTTTAGGTTCTTTTGGCTGATATAAAGGTTCAGTAATTATAAAGGAAAAACAAGTATAGAAAGTACATTACATTACAAACAATAATAATGATGAATAATATAAATTGAGTATTAATTATAAGAATATATATACATTACACAATGTTATTAGTTCAGTTTGGTTTCACACAGCCTTCTGGTATCCGTGATGGAAAATTCCAATGTTGGTTTGTTTATGTTGTCAAAATGACGGAATCCACTTCTTTTGGTGTTCAATAAATGTTAACTCTTGTCACTTCTGTGGTCCGAAGCCTTATGGTGGAATATTAGGATTGAAGTCCAGTGTCCTGTTATTAAGTTGATCCAAGTGTAGTTGTTCCTTCTGGTTGTAGGATCAGTAATGTTTTAAAGGTGATTTGTTTATGATATTTCTTTATCTGCTCCAATTTTATATTCTGTTATAGTTTGATATAAGGTTTTTTTACTTTCTATTATATTATTTTTTAATAATATTTATACGTTTTGTATAAATAATTAGCTTGTTTTCAGAATTTACACTCAACTCTCCTTCTTGGCTTATTATTTTTTAATAATAATCAACAACATTCTTTTTCTCTCTTTTGGTTTCCTGGATACACATACATACTCTGGTCATATCTGTTCAAATTGAGATTTAGTTGTCATAGGATATTATTTTTATATAATACATTATTTTACCTTTTACATACAAGTTGCTTTTTAGTTATTACATCATAATACTTAATACAATTTACATATTATTTTATCTGAAAAAACTATGAACAATTTTAATATCAAATATTATAGTTATTTGTAATTTGACAAATATTTTTGAATAATTTATTATTTACTGAACATAATCATCTAGGCCTATGTTGACGGGTTATATTTTTATATTGGAAGACTCATAATTGATCCTGCTTACACTTGTTTTATATTACTTAAATTTTTTTTTTAATATAAACAAACTATTAATTAACAATTATATTTTAATTACAATAATTCCCTTTAGGGCTTAACTGAATGCACACTTTTAAACCATTGTCTGTGTGATTAATATCTATTAAACTTATATAACTCAAACACTAATAAAGAAAAACTAAATGTTAATGTTAGTATCATCTGGTACTATGGATTAGTAATTCATTTCATTAAATAATTGTTTATAATTACTATCCACTCACAGTTCTTCTTAATTGAATATCACTGTATCTCACATCCTCTTACCAATTAATTACATTTGTTTATATTACATTTGTAGCACATCTTATTTACATTTTACATTTACTTATAAATTTGTATTGTACTTTATATGACTTTCTAATTGATTCACTCATTATTCATTAAATTTATTATCATTATTTATTTGTTTATAGCCTACTCCAAATCTAACTGGGTACTGTCTATATAGTATAGTAATCTGTCATAGTAATGTCTGTTGTAGGACTTTTGGTTTTTAAATAGGTTCACACTTTTATTTATTATTGTTTCTTCTTTCAAATTATTTTGATTTCGATTTGTTTAGATAACTTGTTGTTACTTCTTGCTGATGTCTTCAACAGTTGAAGTGTATGATATTATGGTATTAATATTGCTTGGTGATAAGATTGACATTTATTAAACAAATTCTTCATTATTATGGGCAAATTGAAACCTACCTTTCTCATCGATACCAATTATTTTCTTCTTTATCTCTGGAGTTTATTTATTTGTATTGGTGGCTTTAACGAATTGTAATTCTTGAGTTTTCTCTTGGTTCATTGTGTATTCCATTTATATATTACATTCTTTTATTCACATTGATTCCATACTAAAGTTAAATGATTCCCCCTATATTAATATGGTATTATGAATGAATATCGGCGCTGAGTGGCCCTTTTACGTCCAATTGCTCATCCGAACATTCACATACCTGGTACAGTGCACATTGGCTGCTGCCCATAAAATAATTCTAAAGTGGCGCCTTAGCTTTCTCACTCTATAAATAAAATAATTATAAATCTTATCATTATACACATCATCGGAATCTTTTATCTTCTGAATATTTTTTCTTATTCTACATTGCCTTCCAATAACTCCATTTAATTATTATATTCAATATTACTGTTGGTATATTTCTTAAGTAGATTTCTTTCTCTTTTATATAACTTCACTTCAAAGTTCAATGATTTATTAGCCTTAATGTCATTCACCTTTGTTATTCCATACCTCTTGTAATATAGTAGTTTTAATTATCCTTCTATTATTCTATCTGTTTTTATACTGCAACTCTTCTTCAGCAAGTTCATTTTCTAATTAGTTTATTAAATTTCTCTTAGGCTTTTGTTATTAATATTGTGCTCCATTATTATTATTATATTACTATATATATTATTTAAGCTTGATTTAAATAGATGCGCTTATTTCTTTTAGAATTTTGGTGTCGTTACATAATTGCCCTCCTTCAGAAGTAATTATTTCTGAACATGATCTTTGGTATGGAAGAAATAATTTCTTATGTTATGTTTCATTCTTCATAATATTTTTCCTAAAGTATGCTGTAAATTGTTCTTACATATTTTAGAATTTGGTAGTATTTTTTGTTATCAAATTCGTTTTTTATATAATAGTCATTTCAAATAATTCATGTAAGTTGATCTTACTTAGTTTAGAATTTTGATGTTTTTCTTCTTAATAGATTCAAAATAATTTCTTCTTTAACTCATGGTAAGATGTTCTTACTTAATTTAGAATTTTGAGGTTTTCTTCATAATACTTTTTAAATGATGCTTGGTTATGAGTACCTTTAGTTTTTTCGTAATAGGATCCACTAATTCATATGTATTATTATGATTGTTTTTGGTTACCATATATGGTCCTACGTACAATAACAATAGTTTCTTAGTGATTCCCTCCAATGCTTTAGGAAGTTCTCTATTTCTTAGCACTACCTTATCCCCTACTTCGTATTGTATTATCTTATCTTCATTTTTCTTATACTGGTTTCTATGTTTTTCAAGATTGTCTATTACTTTATTATAAAACTTTATTTTATCGAATTCATATCTTTGTGATTCAGGAAAATTGATTAATTCTTGGATTTCTCGGGGGGGGGGTCTTTTTTCATACATAGCGGTATATGGAGTACAGTTGGTGGATGGATGATAAGCTAGGTTAATGAATTCTTCGGTAGCAGACAGGTATTCTTGCCATTTTCGTTGTTGGTCGTGGCAATATGTCCTTAGTATCCTACCAACTTCTCTCAATACCCTTTCGGCTGGGTTGCTACTTGGGTGATATACCGAAGTTTTGTATGTCTTAATTCCTAGCTCTAATAACGTATTCTTCCACCTTTTCCCACGAAATTGTGTACCATGATCTGTAATAATAGTCTGAGGCACTCCTACTTCTGGAATGTATTTTGTAGACAAGATTTCAAGGATTTTTTGAGTGGTTGCCCGGTTAATCGGATATAGTTTAATAAATTTGGTGAAATGGTCCATAATAATGATAATGTAATTATATTGGTATCTGCCTCCACTACGCGGGAACGGTCCACAAAAGTCCAGAAATATCTTTTCTAATTTTTGTTTTGACGTTATTGGTATCACTGTACCTTTCTTTTTTTCATTGTTTGCTTTTACCAATGGGCAAATGTGGCATGGCTTTATATAGTTTATAACCTTCCGGTTAATATTCTTTATGTAGCAGTTCTCCTCTAACGTTCTGACAACTTTTCTTGCCCCCATATCTTAAGTGATAATCCATAATTAACTCTTTCTCGATAGGTTTAGGTATGATCACCTTCAAATCATCTTGGTTTAAAGTACTTTTTATAAACAATATTCCGTCGTACATAGAATAAAATTTATTTACGCTGTCATTTGGTTCCTCCAATCGTTCCTGGTAAGCAGTTGTCCCCTTGACTTCGACTCCTATATCGGTTTTCATAATGGTTACCATTTTCGTTATTGCCCCAACGATAGTCATTGTTACTAAAACTATTATTTCTACGACGCTGGTATCTTCTTGACTCATGTTCCTCTGATCGAATATGGTTGATTCGGGGTTTGTATACGCGATTACCGTTATGATTATTATATTGATTATTCCTATTATTATTATTACTATTATTTGAATAAATACTATTTCAGTTATGATTCACTTGATGGTGATTATTATTGTAGTTATTATTATTATTATTATTATTATTAATACTATTTAAATTATTATTATTACTATTATTATTACCATTATTGTAATTATAGTTATTCCTGTGGTTGTTATGCTGGTAATTACTCATTCCATGGTTATTATTTCTTCCTTCGTATCTATCTGTTCTCTGCCTGTTTTTCCGGTAATAATTTTCATGTTCGTAATTCTCTAGTAAGCTGGCCATGGCCTGTATAGTTTTAATTTGGTTGCCTAATCGGGCTCCAGAAATCCTCTCATCATAATGGTATGCCATTTTTGTAACCAGACATTCCTCAGTATTTTAGGCTCCAAATGTTTAGCTAAGCACACTTTTCCTAAGAAGTATGTAGTCGGTGAAGTACCACGATAGACGTCATATCTCCCATGAGTGATACTGTTTCGTATTATATGTTGAGTTGATTCTGACCAATATTTTTCCTTAAATAATTTCTTAAATTGTGTATAGTCAGTAATTTCATTTCTTGTTGCAACCCACCAATTATCATTCATTTCTCTAAAACATTCGTCCAACATTTCTCTATTTGAGTTCCACCTTGTTATACGGTATTTATTAAAATGTTCGTCTATTCTTGCTATGAATTCCATAGGGTTTTTTCGGTAACTCTTAAAATTAATTCCTTCACGACTCTCGGTGTATGTGTACTATTTATATTAATTGGTCTAGTTCGCACCAGTTCTATTTCCTCTTGGTTCTGTCGGACTTGGTCATTAATCTTATTTATTGAAATGTCCATGTTGTCACATCTCTCTCCGCATTGTTTCTGAACCTTTTCCAAATTTACTTGTTCCCTTTGTATTGTCTCTATTTGAACACGACTATCTTCCTTTAACTGATCTATCTTGGAACATAAATTCACTCTATTTTGTTCAGTGGTTTCGTTAATTTGTTCTATTTTTTCATTTGTTTTGGCTATCTCTTGTCTCCTTTCTTCAGTGTTTCCATCCATCTTCTGGTTAATTATCTCATTAACCTGCTCCATCCTCCCATAAATATTTTCTCTCAGTTCTTGGTTTTGTTCGTCTAAAATTCGTCTTATATTCTTATCAACGTCTTCGATTTTTTCGTTAATTTGTTGTCCCAAACTTATTTTGATACTGTCTATTTTCTCATTCATTTGCCTATTATTTTCTTTTTGTTTCTCAAAATTTTCTTCAAACCTTCATTGATTCGTTTTAAATTCTCTGTATTGATTTGCTTTAACTCTTCCCTCATGGATTTATTGTCATTTTTTAACTCGTCCTTTTTCTCCTCCATTTTCTTATTGGTATCTCCGATTTTATTACACAATTCTTCCTTCATTTCCTTATTATTCTCCTCCATTTTCTTACTTAGTGTCTCCTCCATCTTCTTACTGTTCTCCTCCATTTTTTTATTTGAATCTTCATGACTCTGTTTTAACTCATCCATTTTCTTATTTGAATCTTCATGACTCTCTTTTAAGTATTCCATAATGCTCTTCATGTCAACGCTCTCTGTGACTGTGTTCGGTTCTGTTCTGTCTCCTTGGGCCTCCCTTATTATTGCTTCTACTTCCTCAACCGGTATTGCTTCCGTGTCTTCCATACTAATCTCCTTTTCTGCTTCCGCTGCTCTACTCTTTGATGTTGCTCGTTTATGCATTCCTGTTGTTTTATTTAACCTATATCAGCCGCCAGCTAAAATTAGGAATTGAATTTTGTTATTATTTTATTATTTATTTGCCTATTGATTCCCTAATTACAGCCTCACAGGTTGGACGCTAATTTGTAACAACACGTATTTATTCCTTATCAATATCTTATCTAAAGCCCCACTGTTGGGTTCGTCAATTTGTAACTGCACGTGATTATTCCCCACTGTTGTGAGCGCTAATCTATTACCCTTCAGGACTTACAGGTTCTTTATGCCTCACCTTGGATGTGTCAAATTACCACAAGACGGGTTTTAAATTAATTACTTATTTTTTGCGTACCGTATCACTTGTTATATGATATATAATTACCTTAATATCCACTTTAGTGATACACTAAAGTGAAACTGTGTATCACTAAAGTGGATATTAAGGTAATTATATATCAGTTTTAAATTAACTTATCCCTCTCTTTGTGTACATCCATTAGTAAACCTTGTTAATTCTATATAAATAAAAACACATGGAATAGTATCGGGTAATAATAATAATATTGTATTTTTATTCAAAAAAATTTCTATAGTCTATTCAAGGTAAATATTAATATAATTTATAAATCTCAGGGTCGATTCTCTTCTCTTTGTTTATATTATTTTTAGGTTCTTTTGGCTGATAAAATGTTCAGTAATTATAAAGGAAAAACAAGTATAGCAAGTACATTACATTACAAACAATAATAATGATGAATAATATAAATTGAGTATTAATTATAAGAATATATATACGTTACACAATGTTATTAGTTCAGTTTGGTTTCACACAGCCTTCTGGTATCCAGAATTTAGGATTGAAGTCCAGTGTCCTGTTATTAAGTTGATCCAAGTGTAGTTGTTCCTTCTGGTTGTAGGATCAGTAATGTTTTAAAGGTGATTTGTTTATGATATTTCTTTATCTGCTCCAATTTTATATTCTGTTATAGTTTGATATAAGGTTTTTATACATTCTATTATATTATTTTTTAATAATATTTATACGTTTTGTATAAATAATTAGCTTGTTTTCAGAATTTACACTCAACTCTCCTTCTTGGCTTATTATTTTTTAATAATAATCAACAACATTCTTTTTCTCTCTTTTGGTTTCCTGGATACACATACATACTCTGGTCATATCTGTTCAAATTGAGATTTAGTTGTCATAGGATATTATTTTTATATAATACATTATTTTACCTTTTACATACAAGTTGCTTTTTAGTTATTACATCATAATACTTAATACAATTTACATATTATTTTATCTGAAAAAACTATGAACAATTTTAATATCAAATATTATAGTTATTTGTAATTTGACAAATATTTTTGAATAATTTATTATTTACTGAACATAATCATCTAGGCCTATGTTGACTGGTTATATTTTTATATTGGAAGACTCATAATCTTGTTTTATATTAATTAAAATTTTTTTTAATATAAACAAACTATTAATTAACAATTATATTTTAATTACAATAATTCCCTTTAGGGCTTAACTGAATGCACACTTTTAAACCATTGTCTGTGTGATTAATATCTATTAAACTTATATAACTCAAACACTAATAAAGAAAAACTAAATGTTGTAACAATAAAAAATAGGCCTAAATATATAAAATAAATAAAATCCACTACCAGGACTTAAACTACTTACCTGCTGCGGAAATTTTATCAGAAGCCCAGAGTCGCCACCTATATCTTTGAAGGACAGATATGGAGACCTTTACACTTTACCTTAATAAAACGGACAATTTTGCGATCTGACCCCACCCAATTAATAACTCAGAAAGATTCCGGAACGTTAGACGAATTTTTAACACAGAAATGAGAATATGGTAATGACGAAATAACTTAGTCTAACACATATTCAAGGTAAATCAACTGATTTTAATGAATGTTAAAAGACACTGAAAAAAATAGGGTTTAAAATATACATTGATCCCTCAGACTTAACTAACATAAAATATCCTCTAACTTATCAAGTATTATAGTAATTAAGGTAGCCCATTCTGCATCACACACACACACATGCCATTTTTTACACTTTACCCATTGATGTTTCATATTGAATTCCCGGTAATAGTATTTAATTCATGTTTAATTCACTTTTCACTGCCGACCGAACACGTGTTTCTGTTATCCGATTCCTCTTTTAAAGATTACGTATTTAGTTAATCACTCTATGTCACTGCACCAACTGCCCGCCAATCACGGTAATATGGTTATTAACTTCTTGGGTCCCGGTCGGTCTTACTGGGTTAATTACATTTTATAACACCACCGACCGGGGCCTAAACGAAACGGTAAGCGTCTGTAGTTGGGGTCGGGTTCTAGTTGACTGTATGGCGTCTCTGACTAATGTGGACTGTCACGTAGAACGTAACAGGTACATGTTGCTTTGGAGAGAAGCTGTTGGTCACTGCCACTATTATTTCGTCGCCGCTCCTTGTTCCTCTGCTGTCGTGTAACCATTTTATGCGTGGCATAGAGCTGACATATGTGGATGGCCAGAGCTTAATATTGGGCTTGGCTCTGCTGATGTCATTTAAGTGGGCGTGGTCTAAACGACACTTCCGTAGTGAACCCAACGGAACGATGAAAATTTCACTCTCTGGCCATCTTGGTTTTTTGTCAGAGCGTCCTTTGAGCGTGATTGAGCAGTTGCGTATGTGCGCTGCCACACACAGGTACAAAGTTCTCAGAATTTTGTGGTTGGCGCGAATTCTCTGCCGCATTCCTCGACAACAACTGCGTCTTATAGCGTTGTTTCACTGTTCTGTTACACTGACTGTTATGTTGCACAATAATGCAGCTTTACCATACTTTATACCAGTCCGCCCGAAAACGAAATAAATAAAAACATAAATATATGCCCCAAACGGTTAAAACAAAAACACCCAAAAATCGACCCGCTACAATACCCCCTCGATGAGAATTCTGCTGTCGATGACAGAAGAAATCTCATCGATAACCCCGAAGAGGATCGGTGAGGAACTGGTGCCAACAACCCCCTGGTTCTTAATCTGCACGGGTACACGACCCCCCCGGGCTCAGTGACCATGGACTCATCTGAACGAGATCACTGGACTTCTCCGTTAGAGATCCCAACACCGAGAAATCGATCAGACTCGCACCACAGCCCACCTCGCCCTTCAACATACTACCCCCAAAAATCCTCAATCCCTGGCTAAAATCATCCCAGCTCCTCCGCCGATATGGATCCCCTTTTTTGCAAGCTGGGCTGCCTTTAGCAGATACTGGGCTCACACACACTCACGTTACATGATACACTAACACATTAAACCTAAAAATTTTCTTTTAAAATTTTTCAAAAATTTAAAAAATTCAAAATTCAAAAAAAAATAATCTTTTATCAAAAAATTCTCTTCCTCTTTTTTCTAATTTTTGTTTCAATGACTTAACCTAAACATTCCTATTAATATAAACATTTCTATTCTAACATGGAGAATCACTTATAGTCTACCAATATGAAGCAATACAATAAAAGAAACATCATTAATACATACACAATAACATAATCATTACTCAACATATTCACTCGCTGGCAGGCGAAAAATCAAAAAAAATTTTTTTTTTTTTTTTTTCAAAAAAAATTTAAAATTTTCAAAATTTTAAAATTCAAAAAAATTATTCATTAAATATTTATTAAATTTATTTATTAAATAACATTTATTAAAATTATTCAAATATTGGTTTGAATTAATTAAACAAACAAATCACAATCGGCTTCCTACTATACACAAGCTTAGTAGGTGTATGAACTTATCAGCTGATCATAACTAGGTCAAGTCCAAAACCCTTGACCTACATACGTTATGTATGATTTCTGAAAGCACTTTAAACATCTGTAATATCCTAACTTGAAATACAAAACATAATAACATAAAATATTTAAAACAAACAAAATATTAATATAATTAATCATCAACTTGACATTTAAATTATTTAAAACAAACAATTCTTAACTTTACATTATTTTCAAATTTTATCAAAATTCTGTCACTGGTTGAAAAAAATAAACAATTGTATATTCTTTATCATGAATCTCTCTGCCTTTTCAACAATCTTATCTTAATATACTGTGGGTGATGTAAATTATTTATTCTCGTTTTTCTGTATGAGATTTCTATACATATATAAACTTTCTCCCCCTGACTCTAATATTTATCAACTGCAACTCCCAAGACACCCAACTCTATCAAAAATATCTACTAATCAGGACATTCTAAACCCCAACTTATCGTTTAACACAAAACGCCACCTTCTCTACATATATGAAAAAAAATACTCTCTAACCCTTTGTACATAGGATACGTGTTTCCTTCCCAAAACTCATTCCCTTATTTGGCGGCCCGGATTCTACCTAAGGCGGCCCCTTCCCCACTAAAATCTATCCCTTTCCCGTCCCAACCCTTGTTGCGGACTCCTACATGACACTACCCCCTAATACAAACTTGCCATCCCCAAAAATCTCAATCTCATTACCTCACTACAAATACACAAAATAACCTCATTAACTATAAAAACAACAATATATCATTCAAAATCTACATAAAGTCTCCATTACCACTGTGTCAGCATTACTACTTCACCAACTTCTATAACATACATTAACTCAAAAACAACATTACATCATACTCATCTCTACTATTTCACATTCAACTTTTAATTCAACTTGGACAGGTCTGCATGTCCCATAAAACCTTTATCACCCATGAATTATCTTTTATTAATTTGCATGAATTATTGTTATTTTATTTCTCATATTCCTTTTATCTTTACTTCAAAATATCTGTAGTACACCAAACATTAATTACTTGTAACATTTACAAACCAATACACCAGTGACATTATTGCTGATCAGCTGATATCCTAACATAATTAAAACACCATGAATACCTTTCAAAATTGAACAATTACATGTAATACATTATCAACACTTACTTCTATTATGTTGATTGCCTGCCAGGCGTCTAATGATTGGCTTAGAAAAAAAATTACACACATAATGAAAATACATTTTATCAACAACTATATCTAACACACAACAATAAAATGATACCTTTAAAAATTTATAAACATTATTATTTAAAATTTTTCATTAACTCTTTCTATTTATCATCATGATGAATTTATCCTGTGTTGTAATCAGATTTTCAAAAATTCTAAATTTATTATTAATATATATTTTTAACCATTATTTTTATTTAGCACAATTATTTCAAAATATTTCATTACTGAATTAACATATCAATCACTCCTGTCAACCTTTTTGTTATACATTATTCATATTGTAAAATTTCAATACTTACAGCCCATTTCTCAAAACATATACAACATACCACAATACTCTCACCTCACCACTGAAACATTTCACAACATATTAGTTCACCTCAAATAATTCAGCCATCTATTATCAAAATGATTTAAATTCCTTAAAAAGTTAATTATACAATATTGAAATAGTCAAACAAAATATTTAACATGTATTAAATTGTTTAATTAAATTAATTATTAACAATATAGAATTCATTACCATCCAAACAATTATAATTCTCTGATTACTTGTTTTCAAAATTAATTTGGTTTATTTATTTAAATTGCAAGTATTTCCATATTATTCTTACAACAATTAATTACCTACATACACTGTTCACTTAACCACAACACATACCATTGGCTTTACTACATATTTATTTACAAATTTACTTCAGTATTTACTCAGTCATCATATCTCAATATCCAAATCAGCAAAGTCACATAGCTTAAAACAAAATATTTAACTGTCTTTTACTGTTTTCTATTTTAGCCACCATCGTCAAAAATATACCTCACATATTTGTATACTAAATGATTTTTATTTACATCCAGTTTATTATTATTATTTTTATCATAAACCATTACCTCTATGTCATTCATTTTCCCTTTTATTATCTCATAAGACTTGTCACTATTATTTGTTTTTATCACGCCTCCGTGAATATTTGTTGTTACACCCAGGTAATTTATTTTCTCATCATATTCCTCCACTACAGGTACACATTTATCATCAATATAATCATTGTCTACTACTACACAAGGTATGTCTACATTATTTATCATAACTCTCTTTATATCCATCTTCTCTATCAGCTCTACATAACCTCTATTTACCTTGAACCACTCTAACTCTTTCTCGCTCTCATAATCACTTTCATCACAATACCTGTCACCACACCACTGACCTACTTCACTCCATGCAAAGGGCACAACAAACTTACTATACCATTTCCTGGCTTTTCCAGGTTTACAAAAATTTAGGGGACTGCTTGAAGACACCTTGTCTTCCACATAATTAACGGAGGAAACTCTGTCCTCAAAATTCACTACTAGCGGAGTCCTTACTCCACTTATATCACGGGGAAAATTTGCCCTTTGACACCCTAACCTTTCATCACACTCTCTCTCAATTTCATCAACACTCGCTAACATTTTGTTATTAAATTCTACTTCACCACAAACTTCATCATCACCATTTGTTTTCACTACATCATTCTTAAATAGCTCGTTTTCAACTATTTTATCACTATTATTTATTAATTCATTTTTACAACTGTAACTTACCTTGTTAATTATTTCTTCACTATTATCAAAGACATTATTACCACTTACCTGTGTTAACTCAACTTTTAATTGACATCTATCTTCCTCCCGCCTCTCGTCTGGTTTATCAATAGCATTTTTTATTGTATTACAACCCTTACTCATTGTTTCCTTTGTTTTGTTTAATTCTACATGTAACTCATCAAAACCCTTCATCATATTATCAAAATGTTTATCCCTCATTTCCTGTAATTCATCAAAACCCTTGTTCAGATTATTATACACTGTTCTCAAAAGATTCATCACATCCTCCAATGTACGCTCCTTTTTTTCTACCCCCACTCTGTCGTTATCATTATCATTAGGCCTATTTTCTGTCTTATTCTCTACCACTATCTCTTCAACTATCTTACCTGTATCATTGGTCATCTCACTATGTTTATTAATTTCTGCGAATATTCCTTCCTCTTGTTCTTCCATTTGTGTTAATCTACTGTCTAAATTACCCCATTCCTCGTCTGTCATCTCACCCACAACACCTCGAGATTCACTCTCCCACTCGTCCCATGCAAAATCACTATCATTACTTTGTATGATTGACATTTTTTAAAGTTCGTTTGTATAACACTCTTATATATAAAGCTACTATTTTTCTCTGCTTAAACACCTACCACATTGTGAATCACAATAACATAAACCTAACCTACTTAATTCTGTACGATAAAATTTTTATACATTCGTCATTACCACATCCTATTTTCTGTGTATTAAAATAGGTCTATCTCGTATAAAATTATAATTAAACGAAAATCCTGGCAGGGTCGCCATTTGTAACAATAAAAAATAGGCCTAAATATATAAAATAAATAAAATCCACTACCAGGACTTAAACTACTTACCTGCTGCGGAAATTTTATCAGAAGCCCAGAGTCGCCACCTATATCTTTGAAGGACAGATATGGAGACCTTTACACTTTACCTTAATAAAACGGACAATTTTGCGATCTGACCCCACCCAATTAATAACTCAGAAAGATTCCGGAACGTTAGACGAATTTTTAACACAGAAATGAGAATATGGTAATGACGAAATAACTTAGTCTAACACATATTCAAGGTAAATCAACTGATTTTAATGAATGTTAAAAGACACTGAAAAAAATAGGGTTTAAAATATACATTGATCCCTCAGACTTAACTAACATAAAATATCCTCTAACTTATCAAGTATTATAGTAATTAAGGTAGCCCATTCTGCATCACACACACACACATGCCATTTTTTACACTTTACCCATTGATGTTTCATATTGAATTCCCGGTAATAGTATTTAATTCATGTTTAATTCACTTTTCACTGCCGACCGAACACGTGTTTCTGTTATCCGATTCCTCTTTTAAAGATTACGTATTTAGTTAATCACTCTATGTCACTGCACCAACTGCCCGCCAATCACGGTAATATGGTTATTAACTTCTTGGGTCCCGGTCGGTCTTACTGGGTTAATTACATTTTATAACACCACCGACCGGGGCCTAAACGAAACGGTAAGCGTCTGTAGTTGGGGTCGGGTTCTAGTTGACTGTATGGCGTCTCTGACTAATGTGGACTGTCACGTAGAACGTAACAGGTACATGTTGCTTTGGAGAGAAGCTGTTGGTCACTGCCACTATTATTTCGTCGCCGCTCCTTGTTCCTCTGCTGTCGTGTAACCATTTTATGCGTGGCATAGAGCTGACATATGTGGATGGCCAGAGCTTAATATTGGGCTTGGCTCTGCTGATGTCATTTAAGTGGGCGTGGTCTAAACGACACTTCCGTAGTGAACCCAACGGAACGATGAAAATTTCACTCTCTGGCCATCTTGGTTTTTTGTCAGAGCGTCCTTTGAGCGTGATTGAGCAGTTGCGTATGTGCGCTGCCACACACAGGTACAAAGTTCTCAGAATTTTGTGGTTGGCGCGAATTCTCTGCCGCATTCCTCGACAACAACTGCGTCTTATAGCGTTGTTTCACTGTTCTGTTACACTGACTGTTATGTTGCACAATAATGCAGCTTTACCATACTTTATACCAGTCCGCCCGAAAACGAAATAAATAAAAACATAAATATATGCCCCAAACGGTTAAAACAAAAACACCCAAAAATCGACCCGCTACAATGTTAATGTTAGTATCATCTGGTACTATGGATTAGTAATTCATTTCATTAAATAATTGTTTATAATTACTATCCACTCACAGTTCTTCTTAATTGAATATCACTGTATCTCACATCCTCTTACCAATTAATTACATTTGTATCACATCTTATTTACATTTTACATTTACTTATAAATTTGTATTGTACTTTATATGACTTTCTAATTGATTCACTCATTATTCATTAAATTTATTATCATTATTTATTTGTTTATAGCCTACTCCAAATCTAACTGGGTACTGTCTATATAGTATAGTAATCTGTCATAGTAATGTCTGTTGTAGGACTTTTGGTTTTTAAATAGGTTCACACTTTTATTTATTATTGTTTCTTCTTTCAAATTATTTAGATTTCGATTTGTTTAGATAACTTGTTGTTACTTCTTGCTGATGTCTTCAACAGTTGAAGTGTATGATATTATGGTATTAATATTGCTTGGTGATAAGATTGACATTTATTAAACAAATTCTTCATTATTATAGGAAAATTGAAACCTACCTTTCTCATCGATACCAATTATTTTCTTCTTTATCTCTGGAGTTTATTTATTTGTATTGATGGCTTTAACGAATTGTAATTCTTGAGTTTTCTCTTGGTTCATTGTGTATTCCATTTATATATTACATTCTTTTATTCACATTGATTCCATACTAATGTTAAATGATTCCCCCTATATTAATATGGTATTATGAATGAATATCGGCGTTGAGTGGCCCTTTTACGTCCAATTGCGCATCCGAACATTCACATACCTCGTACAGTGCACATTGGCTGCTGCCCATAAAATAATTCTAAAGTGGCGCCTTAGCTTTCTCACTCTATAAATAAAATAATTATAAATCTTATCATTATACACATCATCGGAATCTTTTATCTTCTGAATATTTTTTCTTATTCTACATTGCCTTCCAATAACTCCATTTATTTATTATATTCAATATTACTGTTGGTATATTTCTTAAGTAGATTTCTTTCTCTTTTATATAACTTCACTTCAAAGTTCAATGATTTATTAGCCTTAATGTCATTCACCTCTGTTATTCCATACCTCTTGTAATATAGTAGTTTTAATTATCCTTCTATTATTCTATCTGTTTTTATACTGCAACTCTTCTTCAGCAAGTTCATTTTCTAATTAGTTTATTAAATTTCTCTTAGGCTTTTGTTATTAATATTATAAAGGAACTTTATAGATACAAGTGTAGATTGATAGTGGTGTAGTAGTGTAAGTGTAGATACGCACTGGTATCTAAGGTAATGTTGTTTTTTACAAAATGTCGTAATTGTAACTACTATGGTTATTAGTGTGATTGTATAGTTTAATTGGGGGCGTATTAATAGTCCACTTTTTGGTTTAAAATGTTTCGCGCTCTCTGTTATATACCTCTCTCACTTACCACACGTGGATATTTCAGTCCTGTTCAGTGACGGTTCCGCTGAAATACATACACTTTACATACAGGTAAATATTCAGTTTGAATATTCAATATAGTTGTCACACACAATATAAATGAAATAATATCTAATCAATGCTCTGAATTATTAGATCTATTTAAACTCTTTCGCCACCTTAGGTAGAACTGATTAAAAATAAATGATTTAATTTACTTTTGAAATGATACTCCTTTTCACTGGTAATAAAAGTGGAGGTTTATTAACAGTTCGATATATTATAAAATCTTTGAACAATGAACAATCAATAGTTAACAACCTTTTAGATAGTAATTACAATTAAAAATTCAAAATAAGACTCTGTTCAGACTCAAGGCTGGTAAGCCTGTTAGTGGTACAATAATTTAATTTCAAGAGGTTATGTTCTCTTGTATCAGTGATTTACCATATTCGTAAGGTTCTTTTAGGTAACATGATACCAGGTACAGATGTAATATTACTAACGATATAAAATGAACAATAATTAATAATGAACAAACAAATATAAAATCGAAAATTAATACCATATATCTGATATTTATGGTACTATCGTACGCGGGAATGCGCACGCAACATTTTGTATTCTTCTGACAATGAACAAGCTCGTTGGCTTGTTCAGTTAAAATGTATCACTTTATTTTACTAATTCGTTTTGATAATTATCTATTTGCAAGAGAAAAATTTATTAAAAAACTCTTGTTATTATTTCCATCTAGTTTGGATTTTACTTGAGAACAGACCATTAACAGTGAAACTGGCAAGTTACCGTTACGATTCTGAGGTTACGTTATAACGGTTATTGTTATAAAGGTTAACTATTTCTTAATATTTATTATTTCTTAATCTAAATATAAACACATTATTCGTAATATATTGATATGTTATTATCAGGATTACATTTATTCTTCGTATTAAAGTTAATAATGTTTACTTTAAAACATCGAAAAGTCAAGAAAACAATTTTAGTCAAATGAGTGACTATTTTTATTACTTGTATTTAGTAATAAATGCTTCTAACATAATTTTTTAATAATGATAAATAATTAAAATATTTTTTCCAATATTTTAATAATTGTGAATTAATATTTATTTTAATTCTGATAATTCGATCATGGTTTTTGATACTTCGCCTTTTCTGACTTGCGTAGTGTCAAAAAAAATATTTGTTTACGAAATTATTATTTCTGTTCAATATTATTTAAATAAAAATTGTACTCCCTGTTCTTTATCTTCACAACACTCACGAGTACGATTGACATTATACACTAATCGTACTAAATAACTCCGCACTTTTCACTCGTAAATATTGTTGTAGTGTTAAGGTTATGTGTGTTGATTTACTTAATGTCAATGCCACGCACAAATTCAAAATTAAAACTTTTTCATGTTGGCGAGCGGCGTGGCCTCTCCGTCGAAAGACTGATCGTGAACTGTGATGCTTACTCTAAGCGTCTCCTTCTCGTCTGGCTAAGGTTCATTCATTCTATTGGTTGAAAAAATTATACTCTCCAACTCAAAAGCCTTTGTTTTCTTAAAATATTTAATTTTTTAACAAATTCGATTTTGAGGTTGAGGCTTTGTGACGTCAGCATTGGTACAAAAATGTAATTGAAAAGTTTAAAATCACAATAACTTTTTTAATCTATGTCCTATCGTTAAATGGTTGATGTCAGTGAATTGCGGACATCCTATGCTATAATTTAAGTCTAAGAATGATTATTTTCCGTCCATCACTTCTATCACTAGAACGATTCTATTAATTATCTGTGGTGTATCTTATTTTTATAAGTCTATTACACCAAATTTCACTTATTTATATTAAAACACTTTTTAAATAAACACTCTGAGTCCATATCTCAATTGGTTTGATTCAAAATTTGGGAATAATTGTTCCCTAAACATATCTCGCTATGGCGTCATTAGGCGTCCATATTTGATTTTTTATAAATGTGCTTAAAATTACTTTTTCTTATTTAAAACAGTAATATTACAATCTAATAATACTAGTAATGTCTATTTACATAATTATACACTAGAATATTTATACATGACTGTGTTTAATCTACTATTTACATTGTTTTAGTCCCCTTCTATCTCTCTTATATACAATTGTTACCTTATTTTTGTTTTTTTCTATATAAATGATATTATGTACTAGTTGTAATTAGTGTACACACATTGTACCTAATTCATTATACATAATGGTTAGCTTTTAGCTAGTTCAGAACCCTTCAATTTTTCAGTAATGGGTCTGTTTATGTTGTGTCATATCATAGTAGTCATTTACTTTTGTTAATACAATAACTAAGTTGTTATTGTCACCCTTGGTTTGGGTTTCCAAAGTAGTATTAGACATTATTCTAACTCTTGATAATGTTTTCATTTACTTTTAAACAAGTTTATATGTTATATTTTTCATAAATAACTTGCCCCTCATGGTCTGTTTACATCTGGATGCTTTCATTATAGTCATCTGGTTTTTACTTATTTGTATACAAAATGACTGTTTTTATGGTCATAGTCTGTTCTCAAAGTAGCATTGGGATTTCCCCTTACTACTGGTAACAACCTTAACAATCTGTGTTCAATCTTTGATACAGTATTTTTCTTAGCTAGTTAGTCATACAATGGTTCAGCTTACTTCTGGTTATATGTACATAGTTAGTTAGTTTACAATATTTTGGTTACGATACTGTTATTATTATGTTCAGAATCTGTTCTCAAGGTAGTACCAGATATTTATCTCACTACTGGTAATACTTTTATTAACATTGGTATTTGTTTTGATATTGTATTTTGTCTAACTAAATTGTCATACTTGTTCCATCTCTACTATCTCTGTGTCAACATATTTGCTTTATTTTATTTGCCTTGTGCTGCAATATAATACATTGTCTCTTAGGATTTATTATTATTTATAACAAATTCTTAATTGATATCATAGTTGATGATCAATTATTTATATTAACATGTATAATTTTCTGTTTCATAGGTGTCTTCCCTATGGGGTTATGTAACAAAGTACCACCTGTTTTAATGCAGTATTTTTCTACTACTAACATGACTTCAGTATGGTATCTTACTATAATATTATAATTATTTTGTTACACATGTTTATACAATTCCTTCTTAAACAATAACACAAATCTTTTTGTATTAATTACCATACTTTCCTGGTCATTGGTTGAATTCAATTCCTGTCATTTTGTTTGATACATAACAAAGGTTTTGTATTTGTTCTCAGTTCTCTATGAACAATAACATAATTGTTCTATTTTATTCTATTCTGGTGGTCTTATGATTATCTGTATTGATCACAACCTTTATTAAATTAGTCACACTCATTGTCTGTGTTTATTTGACTATTTTAATTCTTGCTGTTTCATTATGAAATTAACATATTTTCTTACACTATAAACTTCAGCACTGGGATTGTTTGTGTGGTTTATTTAGTTGAAATTAGTTAACTATTCACAGGTTTCACATCTATGTTAAGTACTCACTGTAATTGTTTGTGGTTCCTCAAATGTTAAACACTGGTTTTCTTTTCATATTTGATAATCATCACTTCTTTTGGTCACTTATATTGTCTTTAGTATACGTGGTTTATTTTGAGTCCTTGCATGATCCATCCATCTTCTTCTCTCTTCATGGTATGCTTCCTTGTCCTTCTTCTTTCTTCTTCTTCAATATTTTCGTTGTAGTCACTATCTTTATTTATTTTCCTCGCTGTTGGAGTTTGTTGGTCCTTATTTTGTCGGTTCCCCTCACTGTTGGATCCTATTGGGTCTGGTTACTGATATTTTGTTTTGGCTCATGGGATTTTCCTTCTTCATTTTGTATGATGTTGCTATGTTAATATTATCTTCTTTATCGTTGGCTTTTTATATTAATATATTTGTAGATACACACTTTTATACACTTAGGTTTATTTATCTAGACATACTTCCATGCTTTTCTCTTACTTGACGTTATTTTAGCTTATATTATGTAACTACCATATTTGGTAACGTTACATATGCCTTCCTATAAGAATTGATTAATTCTGAATTATTATTATACTATATTTTTCATTGAAGAATTTATCAATTGTTGTACATTCCATGTCGATTCACATGTTTTTTCCATATATCCCAACACTTTCTTCTATTTGAATCATATTTATTTCTTCTCTATGTAATCATCTCCCTTGTTTATTTAGTTCCCTAATTCCCTAACATAAGTTTAGCTGGGGCAGTTTAGAGCGGCTCACTTTGGCTATTCAACTCTACTGGCCATACTAACTTCAATAAATATGGAGGCAAATCATCTCCTTCAATAATAATAATAAATGATTGCTGGCATTACTCCTCAGTCAATTCATCTCAAATCATCAAAAATAATAATAGTGGTCGTTCTTCCGACAAATAATAAATATCCTTGGGATTAATTCACGCATCTGCGGTTTATACATTGTTATTCTCTCTTTTCTTGATTCAACTTAACGATATTCTTCACATATTATAGGGATAGTTTGTTTTACATTTCCTCACTGGTATACTCTCATGATTATCTTCGTTAGTATATTACTTTTCATTCTTCTTCATTATTGATTAATCTCTTCATTTTGTATCATTTTGAACATCATTTCGTCATATTCTTCATTTCAGGTTTCATTCTTCTAGATATAATTCATAAGTACATTTATTTTTTCTTCTTTCTCATGGTTTTAGTGGGTATTTAAATTCCATGTCGTATTGGCTCTTCTCTAGTAAAATACATTAGAATACTGTGGTTGTGTGTGGTGGTTTTTCTACATTAATACATTTCTTTGGTTTTATTCTTCCAACTTCTCATTTGCTCCTTCTTCCTTTTTTCAATAGTATGGGTGAGATGTTCAATTTTACTTGTTGACGTGGCTCTTGGAAATTTTCGTGCCAAAGATGTAATTTGTCTTTCTCGTATAGTACATTTCTTTATATTAGTACGGGTAAGATGTTAAATTTACTTGTTGACTAGGCTCTTGGAATTATTTGTGCCTAAGATGTAATTTGTCTTTCTCGTATAGTTTTCTCCTTTTTTTTTCTATAGTACGGGTGAGGTGTTCTTTTTTACTGGTTGACGTGGCTCTTGGAAATTTTCTTGCCAGGGATGTAAGTTGTCAGTCTCGTATAGTACATTTCTTTATATTAGTACGTTATTATTCATAGATACAATGTTCTGAATCCTTTACATTAATTCTCTGGGAGCATGTTTGCTCACATTATAAAATTACAATATATATTCAATGTTCAATACATAGTTATATAGTTACTTTTCATTTAATATAAACACATAATAATTTTCATAACAATAATACATCCTTTTTCTTTAGTCAACATCTACTTTTATAATCATACTTTCATTTTTCACATTTTTAGGAAACGATAATCTTCATGGCCACATTTCATTTTTCATCTTGATATAGTCAACAGTTATATTCATAATTATATTTTCATTTTTCATAATGAACATTTTCATCCTTTACATAATATCCATAATAAAATAATTCTTATCGCCATCTTTTCACTTTTAGTTCCTTATTTTAATTGTCAATATATCTTTTCATTGAAGTCTGATTATAGCTACCCTTTATCATAATAGTCGGTCCCATAATTCAGTGTACATTTTATTCATTTTAACCGTAATCGTCGTTCTCCTCTCTTCTTGTCGATCGGACTTCTTTAGTATCCATACTCCTGTCCGTTCTTGACATGTATCGGGCTATCATCTGGTTCTTCCATTTGAAAGTTATTAGGGCTGAGCCTTCCTTCCATTCTTCTGTCTTCTTCCTCTCGCTCTCTTCAATATATTTGTTTCTGTTGTTCTTCTGGTGGCTGTCAGTACTGATGTTTGGTAACTCCCTCAATTTGGTTTGGGTATCGTCATCTATCTTCTGATTGGGTACTTCCGTTAATTGGCTCCTCTTCTTCTGCATTTCTCTGATCTCTCTGGCGTATCCTTCAACAATCCGGTCCCATTTCTCTTGGTAGCCTTCCTTTTTCTTAAAGTATCTGACTCTTCTTTTGGAAACACGTGGTTGAGATATTCTGTTAGTAATCTTCTTCTCTGTTGTTACATAATCTTCCTCCTCGTCCATTTCCATGATACTTCTCCGATATTCCTTCCTGAAAACCCTTTCTTCGTGGTTGATAATTGGTAAGTTGACCACATTAATCAGACCATTTCTAGTCATTTCAATTAATTCTTTTGTAACTCTTGCCTTCCTCGGACGTAGGGTTCTTCTTTCTTCCATCTTCACCTCTTCTTTTTCTTGAATTATTTGGATCTTCTTATCTCCATTATTTTTAGGCTCTGGATTCGCCTGTTCCATGTTCTCATCTTCAGGTATTTCTTCAACTTCCATTTGATCGTCTACTATTAATTCTCTTCTTATCTTCTTAACACTCTCTTCTGCCCCTTCACAACATCGTTTTATTGTCTTCCTTGACTGCTTGTAATCATCCTTCACTACCGTATTTATTGATTCCATGATCTCCTTGTCATCTCCCTTTATTCTCTTATTCATGCGGTCTAATTTCCTGTTGATCTTGTCGATTTTTACTCCCAACTCTGCCGATAAATCCTCTTTCATTATGGTCATTTTCTTCTCCAACAATTCTTCGGTTTTTCTTTGCCCATCTTCCATCCTTCTGTTTGTCTCATTTATCTGGTTATTAAATTCTTCTTTTAATAACTCCATATTTTTCTGGTTCTCCTTCTGGCCTTCTTCTATTTTTTGGTTGGTAGATCGACTGGCCTCTTCTATTTTACTGTTCAAGTCTGCCTTCATTGACTCCTGACCTTCCTTCAGTGACTCTATGGATTTGTTGGTCTCCCTGTTGGATTGGCTACTTTCGTCCATTTTTTTATTCATCATCTCCATCTTCTGGTCTGTGGATTTCTGGCTTTCTTCCATAAATGCTCTCATACTCATTAACATTTCTACAACGTGTATGTCTCCTGGTTGCACCGGTCTCTCGGGTTGGTTTGTTTCCGGTGGAGGTTCTTGAGGCATCACTTCCGGTTCCTCCTCGTCTGGTTGTTGAACCCCCTCCGCTGGTTCAATTGGTTTGTCCTTTACTTCCACTAAAATTTCTTCCACGTCTTCCGTCGACATAGCCTCCTTTTCTTCTCTTCTGGCCTCCTTCTCCACTTCTGTTGCCCTCTTTCTCGATGTTGATCTCGACTTTGATCTCGATTTTAATCTGCTGGTGTACATCTTGATATGCTGGTAATGTACCTGCTGTCTTTTCACGGATTGGAGTGATTAGGTTACTGGTTATGGTATATTTTCCCTAATCCGCGCTCAGACGTTGGGCGCCAATCTATAAAGGAACTTTATAGATACAAGTGTAGATTTATAGTGGTGTAGTAGTGTAAGTGTAGATACGCACTGGTATCTACGGTAATGTTGTTTTTTACAAAATGTCGTAATTGTAACTATTATGGTTATTAGTGTGATTGTATAGTTTAATTGGGTGCGTATTAATAGTCCACTTTTTGGTTTAAAATGTTTCGCGCACTCTGTTATATACCTCTCTCACTTACCACACGTGGATATTTCAGTCCTGTTCAGTGACGGTTCCGCTGAAATACATACACTTTACATACAGGTAAATATTCAGTTTGAATATTCAATATAGTTGTCACACACAATATAAATGAAATAATATCTAATCAATGCTCTGAATTATTAGATCTATTTAAACTCTTTCGCCACCTTAGGTAGAACTGATTAAAAATAAATGATTTAATTTACTTTTGAAATGATACTCCTTTTCACTGGTAATAAAAGTGGAGGTTTATTAACAGTTCGATATATTATAAAATCTTTGAACAATGAACAATCAATAGTTAACAACCTTTTAGATAATAATTACAATTAAAAATTCAAAATAAGACTCTGTTCAGACTCAAGGCTGGTAAGCCTGTTAGTGGTACAAAATTTAATTTCAAGAGGTTATGTTCTCTTGTATCAGTGATTTACCATATTAGTAAGGTTCTTTTAGGTAACATGATACCAGGTACAAGATGTAATATTAGTAACGATATAAAATGAACAATAATTAATAATGAACAAACAAATATAAAATCGAAAATTAATACCATATATCTGATATTTATGGTACTATCGTACGCGGGAATGCGCACGCAACTTTTAGTATTCTTCTGACAATGAACAAGCTCGTTGGCTTGTTCAGTTAAAATGTATCACTTTATTTTACTAATTCGTTTTGATAATTATCTATTTGCAAGAGAAAAATTTATTAAAAAACTCTTGTTATTATTTCCATCTAGTTTGGATTTTACTTGAGAACAGACCATTAACAGTGAAACTGGCAAGTTACCGTTACGATTCTGAGGTTACGTTATAACGGTTATTGTTATAAAGGTTAATTATTTCTTAATATTTATTAAATATCACTATAATATTGACGACTCGGAACACAAAGTTTTTTATAAGTAAAAACGTAAAGTTTTACCTTACAGCCTAAACCGGCTTTCACCTATAGAAGGCTTCATCAGAGGCTCAAATGAAGCCTTCTATAGGTGAAAGCCGGTTTAGGCTGTAAGGTAAAACTTTACGTTTTTACTTATAAAAAACTTTGTGTTCCGAGTCGTCAATATTATAGTGATATTTAGTTAAGTAACGGACACGTCATGGACAACGAAATCCAAGAATTTAATATTTATTATTTCTTAATCTAAATATAAACACATTATTCGTAATATATTGATATGTTATTATCAGGATTACATTTATTCTTCGTATTAAAGTTAATAATGTTTACTTTAAAACATCGAAAAGTCAAGAAAACAATTTTAGTCAAATGAGTGACTATTTTTATTACTTGTATTTAGTAATAAATGCTTCTAACATAATTTTTTAATAATGATAAATAATTAAAATATTTTTTCCAATATTTTAATAATTGTGAATTAATATTTATTTTAATTCTGATAATTCGATCATGGTTTTTGATACGTCACCTTTTCTGACTTGCGTAGTGTCAAAAAAAATATTTGTTTACGAAATTATTATTTCTGTTCAATATTATTTAAATAAAAATTGTACTCCCTGTTCTTTATCTTCACAACACTCACGAGTACGATTGACATTATACACTAATCGTACTAAATAACTCCGCACTTTTCACTCGTAAATATTGTTGTAGTGTTAAGGTTATGTGTGTTGATTTACTTAATGTCAATGCCGCGCACAAATTCAAAATTAAAACTTTTTCATGTTGGCGAGCGGCGTGGCCTCTCCGTCGAAAGACTGATCGTGAACTGTGATGCTTACTCTAAGCGTCTCCTTCTCATCTGGCTAAGGTTCATTCATTCTATTGGTTGAAAAAATTATACTCTCCAACTCAAAAGCCTTTGTTTTCTTAAAATATTTAATTTTTTAACAAATTCGATTTTGAGGTTGAGGCTTTGTGACGTCAGCATTGGTACAAAAATGTAATTGAAAAGTTTAAAATCACAATAACTTTTTTAATCTATGTCCTATCGTTAAATGGTTGATGTCAGTGAATTGCGGACATCCTATGCTATAATTTAAGTCTAAGAATGATTATTTTCCGTCCATCACTTCTATCACTAGAACGATTCTATTAATTATCTGTGGTGTATCTTATTTTTATAAGTCTATTACACCAAATTTCACTTATTTATATTAAAACACTTTTTAAATAAACACTCTGAGTCCATATCTCAATTGGTTTGATTCAAAATTTGGGAATAATTGTTCCCTAAACATATCTCGCTATGGCGTCATTAGGCGTCCATATTTGATTTTTTATAAATGTGCTTAAAATTACTTTTTCTTATTTAAAACAGTAATATTACAATCTAATAATACTAGTAATGTCTATTTACATAATTATACACTAGAATATTTATACATGACTGTGTTTAATCTACTATTTACATTGTTTTAGTCCCCTTCTATCTCTCTTATATACAATTGTTACCTTATTTTTGTTTTTTTCTATATAAATGATATTATGTACTAGTTGTAATTAGTGTACACACATTGTACCTAATTCATTATACATAATGGTTAGCTTTTAGCTAGTTCAGAACCCTTCAATTTTTCAGTAATGGGTCTGTTTATGTTGTGTCATATCATAGTAGTCATTTACTTTTGTTAATACAATAACTAAGTTGTTATTGTCACCCTTGGTTTGGGTTTCCAAAGTAGTATTAGACATTATTCTAACTCTTGATAATGTTTTCATTTACTTTTAAACAAGTTTATATGTTATATTTTTCATAAATAACTTGCCCCTCATGGTCTGTTTACATCTGGATGCTTTCATTATAGTCATCTGGTTTTTACTTATTTGTATACAAAATGACTGTTTTTATGGTCATAGTCTGTTCTCAAAGTAGCATTGGGATTTCCCCTTACTACTGGTAACAACCTTAACAATCTGTGTTCAATCTTTGATACAGTATTTTTCTTAGCTAGTTAGTCATACAATGGTTCAGCTTACTTCTGGTTATATGTACATAGTTAGTTAGTTTACAATATTTTGGTTACAATACTGTTATTATTATGTTCAGAATCTGTTCTCAAGGTAGTACCAGATATTTATCTCACTACTGGTAATACTTTTATTAACATTGGTATTTGTTTTGATATTGTATTTTGTCTAACTAAATTGTCATACTTGTTCCATCTCTACTATCTCTGTGTCAACATATTTGCTTTGTTTTATTTGCCTTGTGCTGCAATATAATACATTGTCTCTTAGGATTTATTATTATTTATAACAAATTCTTAATTGATATCATAGTTGATGATCAATTATTTATATTAACATGTATAATTTTCTGTTTCATAGGTGTCTTCCCTATGGGGTTATGTAACAAAGTACCACCTGTTTTAATGCAGTATTTTTCTACTACTAACATGACTTCAGTATGGTATCTTACTATAATATTATAATTATTTTGTTACACATGTTTATACAATTCCTTCTTAAACAATAACACAAATCTTTTTGTATTAATTACCATACTTTCCTGGTCATTGGTTGAATTCAATTCCTGTCATTTTGTTTGATACATAACAAAGGTTTTGTATTTGTTCTCAGTTCTCTATGAACAATAACATAATTGTTCTATTTTATTCTATTCTGGTGGTCTCATGATTATCTGTATTGATCACAACCTTTATTAAATTAGTCACACTCATTGTCTGTGTTTATTTGACTATTTTAATTCTTGCTGTTTCATTATAAAATTAACATATTTTCTTACACTATAAACTTCAGCACTGGGATTGTTTGTGTGGTTTATTTAGTTGAAATTAGTTAACTATTCACAGGTTTCACATCTCTGTTAAGTACTCACTGTAATTGTTTGTGGTTCCTCAAATGTTAAACACTGGTTTTCTTTTCATATTTGATAATCATCACTTCTTTTGGTCACTTATATTGTCTTTAGTATACGTGGTTTATTTTGAGTCCTTGCATGATCCATCCATCTTCTTCTCTCTTCATGGTATGCTTCCTTGTCCTTCTTCTTTCTTCTTCTTCAATATTTTCGTTGTAGTCACTATCTTTATTTATTTTCCTCGCTGTTGGAGTTTGTTGGTCCTTATTTTGTCGGTTCCCCTCACTGTTGGATCCTATTGGGTCTGGTTACTGATATTTTGTTTTGGCTCATGGGATTTTCCTTCTTCATTTTGTATGATGTTGCTATGTTAATATTATCTTCTTTATCGTTGGATTTTTTATATTAATATATTTGTAGATACACACTTTTACACACTTAGGTTTATTTATCTAGACATACTTCCATGCTTTTCTCTTATTTGACGTTATTTTAGCTTATATTATGTAACTACCATATTTGGTAACGTTACATATGCCTTCCTATAAGAATTGATTAATTCTGAATTATTATTATACTATATTTTTCATTGAAGAATTTATCAATTGTTGTACATTCCATGTCGATTCACATGTTTTTTCCATATATCCCAACACTTTCTTCTATTTGAATCATATTTATTTCTTCTCTATGTAATCATCTCCCTTGTTTATTTAGTTCCCTAATTCCCTAACATAAGTTTAGCTGGGGCAGTTTAGAGCGGCTCACTTTGGCTATTCAACTCTACTGGCCATACTAACTTCAATAAATATGGAGGCAAATCATCTCCTTCAATAATAATAATAAATGATTGCTGGCATTACTCCTCAGTCAATTCATCTCAAATCATCAAAAATAATAATAGTGGTCGTTCTTCCGACAAATAATAAATATCCTTGGGATTAATTCACGCATCTGCGGTTTATACATTGTTATTCTCTCTTTTCTTGATTCAACTTAACGATATTCTTCACATATTATAGGGATAGTTTGTTTTACATTTCCTCACTGGTATACTCTCATGATTATCTTCGTTAGTATATTACTTTTCATTCTTCTTCATTATTGATTAATCTCTTCATTTTGTATCATTTTGAACGTCATTTCGTCATATTCTTCATTTCAGGTTTCATTCTTCTAGATATAATTCATAAGTACATTTATTTTTTCTTCTTTCTCATGGTTTTAGTGGGTATTTAAATTCCATGTCGTATTGGCTCTTCTCTAGTAAAATACATTAGAATACTGTGGTTGTGTGTGGTGGTTTGTCTACATTAATACATTTCTTTGGTTTTATTCTTCCAACTTCTCATTTGCTCCTTCTTCCTTTTTTCAATAGTATGGGTGAGATGTTCAATTTTACTTGTTGACGTGGCTCTTGGAAATTTTCGTGCCAAAGATGTAATTTGTCTTTCTCGTATAGTACATTTCTTTATATTAGTACGGGTAAGATGTTAAATTTACTTGTTGACTAGGCTCTTGGAATTATTTGTGCCTAAGATGTAATTTGTCTTTCTCGTATAGTTTTCTCCTTTTTTTTTCTATAGTACGGGTGAGGTGTTCTTTTTTACTGGTTGACGTGGCTCTTGGAAATTTTCTTGCCAGGGATGTAAGTTGTCAGTCTCGTATAGTACATTTCTTTATATTAGTACGTTATTATTCATAGATACAATGTTCTGAATCCTTTACATTAATTCTCTGGGAGCATGTTTGCTCACATTATAAAATTACAATATATATTCAATGTTCAATACATAGTTATATAGTTACTTTTCATTTAATATAAACACATAATAATTTTCATAACAATAATACATCCTTTTTCTTTAGTCAACATCTACTTTTATAATCATACTTTCATTTTTCACATTTTTAGGAAACGATAATCTTCATGGCCACATTTCATTTTTCATCTTGATATAGTCAACAGTTATATTCATAATTATATTTTCATTTTTCATAATGAACATTTTCATCCTTTACATAATATCCATAATAAAATAATTCTTATCGCCATCTTTTCACTTTTAGTTCCTTATTTTAATTGTCAATATATCTTTTCATTGAAGTCTGATTATAGGTACCCTTTATCATAATAGTCGGTCCCATAATTCAGTGTACATTTTATTCATTTTAACCGTAATCGTCGTTCTCCTCTCTTCTTGTCGATCGGACTTCTTTAGTATCCATACTCCTGTCCGTTCTTGACATGTATCGGGCTATCATCTGGTTCTTCCATTTGAAAGTTATTAGGGCTGAGCCTTCCTTCCATTCTTCTGTCTTCTTCCTCTCGCTCTCTTCAATATATTTGTTTCTGTTGTTCTTCTGGTGGCTGTCAGTACTGATGTTTGGTAACTCCCTCAATTTGGTTTGGGTATCGTCATCTATCTTCTGATTGGGTACTTCCGTTAATTGGCTCCTCTTCTTCTGCATTTCTCTGATCTCTCTGGCGTATCCTTCAACAATCCGGTCCCATTTCTCTTGGTAGCCTTCCTTTTTCTTAAAGTATCTGACTCTTCTTTTGGAAACACGTGGTTGAGATATTCTGTTAGTAATCTTCTTCTCTGTTGTTACATAATCTTCCTCCTAGTCCATTTCCATGATACTTCTCCGATATTCCTTCCTGAAAACCCTTTCTTCGTGGTTGATAATTGGTAAGTTGACCACATTAATCAGACCATTTCTAGTCATTTCAATTAATTCTTTTGTAACTCTTGCCTTCCTCGGACGTAGGGTTCTTCTTTCTTCCATCTTCACCTCTTCTTTTTCTTGAATTATTTGGATCTTCTTATCTCCATTATTTTTAGGCTCTGGATTCGCCTGTTCCATGTTCTCATCTTCAGGTATTTCTTCAACTTCCATTTGATCGTCTACTATTAATTCTCTTCTTATCTTCTTAACACTCTCTTCTGCCCCTTCACAACATCGTTTTATTGTCTTCCTTGACTGCTTGTAATCATCCTTCACTACCGTATTTATTGATTCCATGATCTCCTTGTCATCTCCCTTTATTCTCTTATTCATGCGGTCTAATTTCCTGTTGATCTTGTCGATTTTTACTCCCAACTCTGCCGATAAATCCTCTTTCATTATGGTCATTTTCTTCTCCAACAATTCTTCGGTTTTTCTTTGCCCATCTTCCATCCTTCTGTTTGTCTCATTTATCTGGTTATTAAATTCTTCTTTTAATAACTCCATATTTTTCTGGTTCTCCTTCTGGCCTTCTTCTATTTTTTGGTTGGTAGATCGACTGGCCTCTTCTATTTTACTGTTCAAGTCTGCCTTCATTGACTCCTGACCTTCCTTCAGTGACTCTATGGATTTGTTGGTCTCCCTGTTGGATTGGCTACTTTCGTCCATTTTTTTATTCATCATCTCCATCTTCTGGTCTGTGGATTTCTGGCTTTCTTCCATAAATGCTCTCATACTCATTAACATTTCTACAACGTGTATGTCTCCTGGTTGCACCGGTCTCTCGGGTTGGTTTGTTTCCGGTGGAGGTTCTTGAGGCATCACTTCCGGTTCCTCCTCGTCTGGTTGTTGAACCCCCTCCGCTGGTTCAATTGGTTTGTCCTTTACTTCCACTAAAATTTCTTCCACGTCTTCCGTCGACATAGCCTCCTTTTCTTCTCTTCTGGCCTCCTTCTCCACTTCTGTTGCCCTCTTTCTCGATGTTGATCTCGACTTTGATCTCGATTTTAATCTGCTGGTGTACATCTTGATATGCTGGTAATGTACCTGCTGTCTTTTCACGGATTGGAGTGATTAGGTTACTGGTTATGGTATATTTTCCCTAATCCGCGCTCAGACGTTGGGCGCCAATCTATAAAGGAACTTTATAGATACAAGTGTAGATTTATAGTGGTGTAGTAGTGTAAGTGTAGATACGCACTGGTATCTACGGTAATGTTGTTTTTTACAAAATGTCGTAATTGTAACTATTATGGTTATTAGTGTGATTGTATAGTTTAATTGGGTGCGTATTAATAGTCCACTTTTTGGTTTAAAATGTTTCGCGCACTCTGTTATATACCTCTCTCACTTACCACACGTGGATATTTCAGTCCTGTTCAGTGACGGTTCCGCTGAAATACATACACTTTACATACAGGTAAATATTCAGTTTGAATATTCAATATAGTTGTCACACACAATATAAATGAAATAATATCTAATCAATGCTCTGAATTATTAGATCTATTTAAACTCTTCCGCCACCTTAGGTAGAACTGATTAAAAATAAATGATTTAATTTACTTTTGAAATGATACTCCTTTTCACTGGTAATAAAAGTGGAGGTTTATTAACAGTTCGATATATTATAAAATCTTTGAACAATGAACAATCAATAGTTAACAACCTTTTAGATAATAATTACAATTAAAAATTCAAAATAAGACTCTGTTCAGACTCAAGGCTGGTAAGCCTGTTAGTGGTACAAAATTTAATTTCAAGAGGTTATGTTCTCTTGTATCAGTGATTTACCATATTAGTAAGGTTCTTTTAGGTAACATGATACCAGGTACAAGATGTAATATTAGTAACGATATAAAATGAACAATAATTAATAATGAACAAACAAATATAAAATCGAAAATTAATACCATATATCTGATATTTATGGTACTATCGTACGCGGGAATGCGCACGCAACTTTTAGTATTCTTCTGACAATGAACAAGCTCGTTGGCTTGTTCAGTTAAAATGTATCACTTTATTTTACTAATTCGTTTTGATAATTATCTATTTGCAAGAGAAAAATTTATTAAAAAACTCTTGTTATTATTTCCATCTAGTTTGGATTTTACTTGAGAACAGACCATTAACAGTGAAACTGGCAAGTTACCGTTACGATTCTGAGGTTACGTTATAACGGTTATTGTTATAAAGGTTAATTATTTCTTAATATTTATTAAATATCACTATAATATTGACGACTCGGAACACAAAGTTTTTTATAAGTAAAAACGTAAAGTTTTACCTTACAGCCTAAACCGGCTTTCACCTATAGAAGGCTTCATCAGAGGCTCAAATGAAGCCTTCTATAGGTGAAAGCCGGTTTAGGCTGTAAGGTAAAACTTTACGTTTTTACTTATAAAAAACTTTGTGTTCCGAGTCGTCAATATTATAGTGATATTTAGTTAAGTAACGGACACGTCATGGACAACGAAATCCAAGAATTTAATATTTATTATTTCTTAATCTAAATATAAACACATTATTCGTAATATATTGATATGTTATTATCAGGATTACATTTATTCTTCGTATTAAAGTTAATAATGTTTACTTTAAAACATCGAAAAGTCAAGAAAACAATTTTAGTCAAATGAGTGACTATTTTTATTACTTGTATTTAGTAATAAATGCTTCTAACATAATTTTTTAATAATGATAAATAATTAAAATATTTTTTCCAATATTTTAATAATTGTGAATTAATATTTATTTTAATTCTGATAATTCGATCATGGTTTTTGATACTTCGCCTTTTCTGACTTGCGTAGTGTCAAAAAAAATATTTGTTTACGAAATTATTATTTCTGTTCAATATTATTTAAATAAAAATTGTACTCCCTGTTCTTTATCTTCACAACACTCACGAGTACGATTGACATTATACACTAATCGTACTAAATAACTCCGCACTTTTCACTCGTAAATATTGTTGTAGTGTTAAGGTTATGTGTGTTGATTTACTTAATGTCAATGCCGCGCACAAATTCAAAATTAAAACTTTTTCATGTTGGCGAGCGGCGTGGCCTCTCCGTCGAAAGACTGATCGTGAACTGTGATGCTTACTCTAAGCGTCTCCTTCTCGTCTGGCTAAGGTTCATTCATTCTATTGGTTGAAAAAATTATACTCTCCAACTCAAAAGCCTTTGTTTTCTTAAAATATTTAATTTTTTAACAAATTCGATTTTGAGGTTGAGGCTTTGTGACGTCAGCATTGGTACAAAAATGTAATTGAAAAGTTTAAAATCACAATAACTTTTTTAATCTATGTCCTATCGTTAAATGGTTGATGTCAGTGAATTGCGGACATCCTATGCTATAATTTAAGTCTAAGAATGATTATTTTCCGTCCATCACTTCTATCACTAGAACGATTCTATTAATTATCTGTGGTGTATCTTATTTTTATAAGTCTATTACACCAAATTTCACTTATTTATATTAAAACACTTTTTAAATAAACACTCTGAGTCCATATCTCAATTGGTTTGATTCAAAATTTGGGAATAATTGTTCCCTAAACATATCTCGCTATGGCGTCATTAGGCGTCCATATTTGATTTTTTATAAATGTGCTTAAAATTACTTTTTCTTATTTAAAACAGTAATATTACAATCTAATAATACTAGTAATGTCTATTTACATAATTATACACTAGAATATTTATACATGACTGTGTTTAATCTACTATTTACATTGTTTTAGTCCCCTTCTATCTCTCTTATATACAATTGTTACCTTATTTTTGTTTTTTTCTATATAAATGATATTATGTACTAGTTGTAATTAGTGTACACACATTGTACCTAATTCATTATACATAATGGTTAGCTTTTAGCTAGTTCAGAACCCTTCAATTTTTCAGTAATGGGTCTGTTTATGTTGTGTCATATCATAGTAGTCATTTACTTTTGTTAATACAATAACTAAGTTGTTATTGTCACCCTTGGTTTGGGTTTCCAAAGTAGTATTAGACATTATTCTAACTCTTGATAATGTTTTCATTTACTTTTAAACAAGTTTATATGTTATATTTTTCATAAATAACTTGCCCCTCATGGTCTGTTTACATCTGGATGCTTTCATTATAGTCATCTGGTTTTTACTTATTTGTATACAAAATGACTGTTTTTATGGTCATAGTCTGTTCTCAAAGTAGCATTGGGATTTCCCCTTACTACTGGTAACAACCTTAACAATCTGTGTTCAATCTTTGATACAGTATTTTTCTTAGCTAGTTAGTCATACAATGGTTCAGCTTACCTCTGGTTATATGTACATAGTTAGTTAGTTTACAATATTTTGGTTACAATACTGTTATTATTATGTTCAGAATCTGTTCTCAAGGTAGTACCAGATATTTATCTCACTACTGGTAATACTTTTATTAACATTGGTATTTGTTTTGATATTGTATTTTGTCTAACTAAATTGTCATACTTGTTCCATCTCTACTATCTCTGTGTCAACATATTTGCTTTGTTTTATTTGCCTTGTGCTGCAATATAATACATTGTCTCTTAGGATTTATTATTATTTATAACAAATTCTTAATTGATATCATAGTTGATGATCAATTATTTATATTAACATGTATAATTTTCTGTTTCATAGGTGTCTTCCCTATGGGGTTATGTAACAAAGTACCACCTGTTTTAATGCAGTATTTTTCTACTACTAACATGACTTCAGTATGGTATCTTACTATAATATTATAATTATTTTGTTACACATGTTTATACAATTCCTTCTTAAACAATAACACAAATCTTTTTGTATTAATTACCATACTTTCCTGGTCATTGGTTGAATTCAATTCCTGTCATTTTGTTTGATACATAACAAAGGTTTTGTATTTGTTGTCAGTTCTCTATGAACAATAACATAATTGTTCTATTTTATTCTATTCTGGTGGTCTTATGATTATCTGTATTGATCACAACCTTTATTAAATTAGTCACACTCATTGTCTGTGTTTATTTGACTATTTTAATTCTTGCTGTTTCATTATGAAATTAACATATTTTCTTACATTATAAACTTCAGCACTGGGATTGTTTGTATGGTTTATTTAGTTGAAATTAGTTAACTATTCACAGGTTTCACATCTCTGTTAAGTACTCACTGTAATTGTTTGTGGTTCCTCAAATGTTAAACACTGGTTTTCTTTTCATATTTGATAATCATCACTTCTTTTGGTCACTTATATTGTCTTTAGTATACGTGGTTTATTTTGAGTCCTTGCATGATCCATCCATCTTCTTCTCTCTTCATGGTATGCTTCCTTGTCCTTCTTCTTTCTTCTTCTTCAATATTTTCGTTGTAGTCACTATCTTTATTTATTTTCCTCCCTGTTGGAGTTTGTTGGTCATTATTTTGTCGGTTCCCCTCACTGTTGGATCCTATTGGGTCTGGTTACTGATATTTTGTTTTGGCTCATGGCATTTTCCTTCTTCATTTTGTATGATGTTACTATGTTAATATTATCTTCTTTATCGTTGGATTTTTTATATTAATATATTTGTAGATACACACTTTTACACACTTAGGTTTATTTATCTAGACATACTTCCATGCTTTTCTCTTACTTGACGTTATTTTAGCTTATATTATGTAACTACCATATTTGGTAACGTTACAATATTGTGCTCCATTATTATTATTATATTACTATATATATTATTTAAGCTTGATTTAAATAGATGCGCTTATTTCTTTTAGAATTTTGGTGTCGTTACATAATTGCCCTCCTTCAGAAGTAATTATTTCTGAACATGATCTTTGGTATGGAAGAAATAATTTCTTATGTTATGTTTCATTCTTCATAATATTTTTCCTAAAGTATGCTGTAAATTGTTCTTACATATTTTAGAATTTGGTAGTATTTTTTATCAAATTCGTTTTTTATATAATAGTCATTTCAAATAATTCATGTAAGTTGATCTTACTTAGTTTAGAATTTTGATGTTTTTCTTCTTAATAGATTCAAAATAATTTCTTCTTTAACTTATGGTAAGATGTTCTTACTTAATTTAGAATTTTGAGGTTTTCTTCATAATACTTTTTAAATGATGCTTGGTTATGAGTACCTTTAGTTTTTTTCGTAATAGGATCCGCTAATTCATATGTATTATTATGATTGTTTTTGGTTACCATATATGGTCCTACGTACAATAACAATAGTTTCTTAGTGATTCCCTCCAATGCTTTAGGTAGTTCTCTACTTCTTAGCACTACCTTATCCCCTACTTCATATTGTATTATCTTATCTTCATTTTTCTTATACTGGTTTTTACATTTTTCAAGATTGTCTATTACTTTATTATAAAACTTTATTTTATCGAAATCATATCTTTGTGATTCAGGAAAATTGATTAATTCTTGGATTTCTCGGGGGAGGGTGGTCTTTTTTCATACATAGCGGTATATGGAGTACAGTTGGTGGATGGATGATAAGCTAGGTTAATGAATTCTTCGGTAGCAGACAGGTATTCTTGCCATTTTCGTTGTTGGTCGTGGCAATATGTCCTTAGTATCCTACCAACTTCTCTCAATACCCTTTCGGCTGGGTTGCTACTTGGGTGATATACCGAAGTTTTGTATGTCTTAATTCCTAGCTCTAATAACGTATTCTTCCACCTTTTCCCATGAAATTGTGTACCATGATCTGTAATAATAGTCTGAGGCACTCCTACTTCTGGAATGTATTTTGTAGACAAGATTTCAAGGATTTTTTGAGTGGTTGCCCGGTTAATCGAATATAGTTTAATAAATTTGGTGAAATGGTCCATAATAACGATAATGTATTATAATTGGTAATGTATGATATTGGTATCGGCCTCCACTACGCGGGAACGGTCCACAAATGTCCAGAAATATCTTTTCTAATTTTTGCTTTGACGTTATTGGTATCATTGTACCTTCCTTTTTTTCATTGTTTGCTTTTACCAATGGGCAAATGTGGCATGGCTTTATATAGTTTATAACCTTCCGGTTAATATTCTTTATGTAGCAGTTCTCCTCTAACATTTTGACAACTTTTCTTGCCCCCATATGGCCATATCTTAAGTGATAATCCATAATTAACTCTTTCTCGATAGGTTTAGGTATGATCACCTTCCAATCATCTTGGTTTAAAGTACTTTTTATAAACAATATTCCGTCGTACATAGAATAAAATTTATTTACGCTGTCATTTGGTTCCTCCAATCGTTCCTGGTAAGCGGTTGTCCCCTTGACTTCGACTCCTATATCGGTTTTCATAATGGTTACCATTTTCGTTATTGCCCCAACGATAGTCATTGTTACTAAAACTATTATTTCTACGACGCTGGTATCTTCTTGACTCATGCTCCTCTGCTCGAATATGGTTGATTCGGGGTTTGTATACGCGATTACTGTTATGATTATTATATTGATTATTCCTATTATTATTATTACTATTATTTGGATACATACTATTTCGGTTATGATTCACTTGATGGTGATTATTATTGTAGTTATTATTATTATTAATACTATTTAAATTATTATTATTACTATTATTATTACCATTATTGTAATTATAGTTATTCCTGTGGTTGTTATGCTGGTAATTACTCATTCCATGGTTATTATTTCTTCCTTCGTATCTATCTGTTCTCTGCCTGTTTTTCCGGTAATAATTTTCATGTTCGTAATTCTCTAGTAAGCTGGCCATGGCCTGTATAGTTTTAATTTGGTTGCCTAATCGGGCTCTAGAAATCCTCTCATCATAATGGTATGCCATTTTTGTAACCAGACATTCCTCAGGTATTTTAGGCTCCAAATGTTTAGCTAAGCATACCTTTCCTAAGAAGTATGTAGTCGGTGAAGTACCACGATAGACGTCATATCTCCCATGAGTGATATTGTCTCGTATTATATGTTGAGTTGATTCTGACCAATATTTTTCCTTAAATAATTTCTTAAATTGTGTATAGTCAGTAATTTCATTTCTTGTTGCAACCCACCAATTATCATTCATTTCTCTAAAACATTCGTCCAACATTTCTCTATTTGAGTTCCACCTTGTTATACGGTATTTATTAAAATGTTCGTCTATTCTTGCTATGAATTCCATAGGGTTTTTTCGGTAACTCTTAAAAAAAATTCCTTCACGACTCTCGGTGTATGTGTACTATTTATATTAGTTGGTCTAGTTCGCACCAGTTCTATTTCCTCTTGGTTCTGTCGGACTTGGTCATTAATCTTATTTATTGAAATGTCAATGTTGTCACATCTCTCTCCGCATTGTTTCTGAACCTTTTCCAAATTTACTTGTTCCCTTTGTATTGTCTCTATTTGAACACGACTATCTTCCTTTAACTGATCTATCTTGGAACATAAATTCACTCTATTTTGTTCAGTGGTTTCGTTAATTTGATCTATTTTTTCATTTGTTTTGGCTATCTCTTGTCTCCTTTCTTCAGTGTTTCCATCCATCTTCTGGTTAATTATCTCATTAACCTGCTCCATCCTCCCATAAATATTTTCTCTCAGTTCTTGGTTTTGTTCGTCTTAAATTCGTCTTATATTCTTATCAACGTCTTCGATTTTTTCGTTAATTTGTTGTCCCAAACTTATTTTGATACTGTCTATTTTCTCATTCATTTGCCTATTATTTTCTTTTTGTTTCTCAAAATTTTCTTCAAACCTTCATTGATTCGTTTTAAATTCTCTGTATTGATTTGCTTTAACTCTTCCCTCGTGGATTTATTGTCATTTTTTAACTTGTCCATTTTCTCCTCCATTTCCTTATTGGTATCTCCGATTTTATTACACAATTCTTCCTTCATTTCCTTATTATTCTCCTCCATTTTCTTACTTAGTGTCTCCTCCATCTTCTTACTGTTCTCCTCCATTTTCTTATTTGAATCTTCATGACTCTGTTTTAACTCATCCATTTTCTTATTTGAATCTTCATGACTAGGTTTTAAGTATTCCATAATGCTCTTCATGTCAACGCTCTCTGTGACTCTGTTCGGTTCTGTTCTGTCTCCTTGGGCCTCCCTTATTATTGCTTCTACTTCCTCAACCGGTATTGCTTCCGTGTCTTCCATACTAATCTCCTTTTCTGCTTCCGCTGCTCTTCTCTTTGATGTTGCTCGTTTATGCATTCCTGTTGTTTTATTTAACTTATATCAGCCGCCAGCTAAAATTAGGAATTGAATTTTGTTATTATTTTATTATTTATTTGCCTATTGATTCCCTAATTACAGCCTCACAGGTTGGACGCCAATTTGTAACAACAAGTATTTATTCCTTATCAATATCTTATCTAAAGCCCCACTGTTGGGTTCATCAATTTGTAACTACACGTGATTATTTCCCACTGTTGTGAGCGCTAATCTATTACCCTTCAGGACTTACAGGTTCTTTATGCCTCACCTTGGATGTGTCAAATTACCACAAGACGGGTTTTAAATTAACTTATCCCTCTCTTTGTGTACATCCATTAGTAAACCTTGTTAATTCTATATAAATAAAAACACATGGAATAGTATCTGGTAATAATAATATTGTATTTTTATTCAAAAAAATTTCTATAGTCTATTCAAGGTAACTATTAATATAATTTATAAATCTCAGGGTCGATTCTCTTCTCTTTGTTTATATTATTTTTAGGTTCTTTTGGCTGACATAAAGGTTCAGTAATTATAAAGGAAAAACAAGTATAAAAAGTACATTACATTACAAACAATAATAATGATGAATAATATAAATTGAGTATTAATTATAAGAATATATATACGTTACACAATGTTATTAGTTCAGTTTGGTTTCACACAGCCTTCTGGTATCCGTGATGGAAATTCCAATGTTGGTTTGTTTATGTTGTCAAAATGACGGAATCCACTTCTTTTGGTGTTCAATAAATGTTAACTCTTGTCACTTCTGTGGTCCGAAGCCTTATGGTGGAATATTAGGATTGAAGTCCAGTGTCCTGTTATTAAGTTGATCCAAGTGTAGCTGTTCCTTCTGGTTGTAGGATCAGTAATGTTTTAAAGGTGATTTGTTTATGATATTTCTTTATCTGCTCCAATTTTATATTCTGTTATAGTTTGATATAAGGTTTTTTTACTTTCTATTATATTATTTTTTAATAATATTTATACGTTTTGTATAAATAATTAGCTTATTTTCAGAATGTACACTCAACTCTCCTTCTTGGCTTATTATTTTTTAATAATAATCAACAACATTCTTTTTCTCTCTTTTGGTTTCCTGGATACACATACATACTCTGGTCATATCTGTTCAAATTGAGATTTAGTTGTCATAGGATATTATTTTTATATAATACATTATTTTACCTTTTACATACAAGTTGCTTTTTAGTTATTACATCATAATACTTAATACAATTTACATATTATTTTATCTGAAAAAACTATGAACAATTTTAATATCAAATATTATAGTTATTTGTAATTTGACAAATATTTTTGAATAATTTATTATTTACTGAACATAATCATCTAGGCCTATGTTGACTGGTTATATTTTTATATTGGAAGACTCATAATCGATCCTGCTTACACTTGTTTTATATTAATTAAAAATTTTTTTTTAATATAAACAAACTTAATTAACAATTATATTTTAATTACAATAATTCCCTTTAGGGCTTAACTGAATGCACACTTTTAAACCATTGTCTGTGTGATTAATATCTATTAAACTTATATAACTCAAACACTAATAAAGAAAAACTAAATGTTAATGTTAGTATCATCTGGTACTATGGATTAGTAATTCATTTCATTAAATAATTGTTTATAATTACTATCCACTCACAGTTCTTCTTAATTGAATATCACTGTATCTCACATCCTCTTACCAATTAATAACATTTGTTTATATTACACTTGTAGCACATCTTATTTACATTTTACATTTACTTATAAATTTGTATTGTACTTTATATGACTTTCTAAATGATTCACTCATTATTCATTAAATTTATTATCATTATTTATTTGTTTATAGCCTACTCCAAATCTAACTGGGTACTGTCTATATAGTATAGTAATCTGTCATAGTAATGGCTGTTGTAGGACTTTTGGTTTTTAAATAGGTTCACACTTTTATTTATTATTGTTTCTTCTTTCAAATTATTTTGATTTCGATTTGTTTAGATAACTTGTTGTTACTTCTTGCTGATGTCTTCAACAGTTGAAGTGTATGATATTATGGTATTAATATTGCTTGGTGATAAGATTGACATTTATTAAACAAATTCTTCATTATTATAGGAAAATTGAAACCTACCTTTCTCATCGATACCAATTATTTTCTTCTTTATCTCTGGAGTTTATTTATTTGTATTGGTGGCTTTAACGAATTGTAATTCTTGAGTTTTCTCTTGGTTCATTGTGTATTCCATTTATATATTACATTCTTTTATTCACATTGATTCCATACTAATGTAAAATGATTCCCCCTATATTAATATGGTATTATGAATGAATATCGGCGTTGAGTGGCCCTTTTACGTCCAATTACTCATCCGAACATTCACATACCTCGTACAGTGCACATTGGCTGCTGCCCATAAAATAATTCTAAAGTGGCGCCTTAGCTTTCTCACTCTATAAATAAAATAATTATAAATCTTATCATTATACACATCATCGGAATCTTTTATCTTCTGAATATTTTTTCTTATTCTACATTGCCTTCCAATAACTCCATTTATTTATTATATTCAATATTACTGTTGGTATATTTCTTAAGTAGATTTCTTTCTCTTTTATACAACTTCACTTCAAAGTTCAATGATTTATTAGCCTTAATGTCATTCACCTTTGTTATTCCATACCTCTTGTAATATAGTAGTTTTAATTATCCTTCTATTATTCTATCTGTTTTTATACTGCAACTCTTCTTCAGCAAGTTCATTTTCTAATTAGTTTATTAAATTTCTCTTAGGCTTTTGTTATTAATATTGTGCTCCATTATTATTATTATATTACTATATATATTATTTAAGCTTGTTTAAATAGATGCGCTTATTTCTTTTAGAATTTTTGTGTCGTTACATAATTGCCCTCCTTCAGAAGCAATTATTTCTGAACATGATCTTTGGTATGGAAGAAATAATTTCTTATGTTATGTTTCATTCTTCATAATATTTTCCCTAAAGTATGCTGTAAATTGTTCTTACATATTTTAGAATTTGGTAGTATTTTTTGTTATCAAATTCGTTTTTTATATAATAGTCATTTCAAATAATTCATGTAAGTTGATCTTACTTAGTTTAGAATTTTGATGTTTTTCTTCTTAATAGATTCAAAATAATTTCTTCTTTAACTTATGGTAAGATGTTCTTACTTAATTTAGAATTTTGAGGTTTTCTTCATAATGCTTTTTAAATGATGCTTGGTTATGAGTACCTTTAGTTTTTTTCGTAATAGGATCCGCTAATTCATATGTATTATTATGATTGTTTTTGGTTACCATATATGGTCCTACGTACAATAACAATAGTTTCTTAGTGATTCCCTCCAATGCTTTAGGTAGTTCTCTATTTCTTAGCACTACCTTATCCCCTACTTCATATTGTATTATCTTATCTTCATTTTTCTTATACTGGTTTTTACATTTTTCAAGATTGTCTATTACTTTATTATAAAACTTTATTTTATCGAAATCATATCTTTGTGATTCAGGAAAATTGATTAATTCTTGGATTTCTCGGGGGGGGGGGTCTTTTTTCATACATAGCAGTATATGGAGTACAGTTGGTGGATGGATGATAAGCTAGGTTAATGAATTCTTCGGTAGCAGACAGGTATTCTTGCCATTTTCGTTGTTGGTCGTGGCAATATGTCCTTAGTATCCTACCAACTTCTCTCAATACCCTTTCGGCTGGGTTGCTACTTGGGTGATATACCGAAGTTTTGTATGTCTTAATTCCTAGCTCTAATAACGTATTCTTCCACCTTTTCCCATGAAATTGTGTACCATGATCTGTAATAGTCTGAGGCACTCCTACTTCTGGAATGTATTTTGTAGACAAGATTTCAAGGATTTTTTGAGTGGTTGCCCGGTTAATCGGATATAGTTTAATAAATTTGGTGAAATGGTCCATAATAATGATAATGTATTATAATTGGTAATGTATGATATTGGTATCGGCCTCCACTACGCGGGAACGGTCCACAAATGTCCAGAAATATCTTTTCTAATTTTTGCTTTGACGTTATTGGTATCATTGTACCTTCCTTTTTTCCATTGTTTGCTTTTACCAATGGGCAAATGTGGCATGGCTTTATATAGTTTATAACCTTCCGGTTAATATTCTTTATGTAGCAGTTCTCCTCTAACATTTTGACAACTTTTCTTGCCCCCATATGGCCATATCTTAAGTGATAATCCATAATTAACTCTTTCTCGATAGGTTTAGGTATGATCACCTTCCAATCATCTTGGTTTAAAGTACTTTTTATAAACAATATTCCGTCGTACATAGAATAAAATTTATTTACGCTGTCATTTGGTTCCTCCAATCGTTCCTGGTAAGCGGTTGTCCCCTTGACTTCGACTCCTATATCGGTTTTCATAATGGTTACCATTTTCGTTATTGCCCCAACGATAGTCATTGTTACTAAAACTATTATTTCTACGACGCTGGTATCTTCTTGACTCATGCTCCTCTGCTCGAATATGGTTGATTCGGGGTTTGTATACGCGATTACCGTTATGATTATTATATTGATTATTCCTATTATTATTATTACTATTATTTGGATACATACTATTTCGGTTATGATTCACTTGATGGTGATTATTATTGTAGTTATTATTATTATTAATACTATTTAAATTATTATTATTACTATTATTATTACCATTATTGTAATTATAGTTATTCCTGTGGTTGTTATGCTGGTAATTACTCATTCCATGGTTATTATTTCTTCCTTCGTATCTATCTGTTCTCTGCCTGTTTTTCCGGTAATAATTTTCATGTTCGTAATTCTCTAGTAAGCTGGCCATGGCCTGTATAGTTTTAATTTGGTTGCCAAATCGGGCTCCAGAAATCCTCTCATCATAATGGTATGCCATTTTTGTAACCAGACATTCCTCAGGTATTTTAGGCTCCAAATGTTTAGCTAAGCACACCTTTCCTAAGAAGTATGTAGTCGGTGAAGTACCACGATAGACGTCATATCTCCCATGAGTGATATTGTCTCGTATTATATGTTGAGTTGATTCTGACCAATATTTTTCCTTAAATAATTTCTTAAATTGTGTATAGTCAGTAATTTCATTTCTTGTTGCAACCCACCAATTATCATTCATTTCTCTAAAACATTCGTCCAACATTTCTCTATTTGAGTTCCACCTTGTTATACGGTATTTATTAAAATGTTCGTCTATTCTTGCTATGAATTCCATAGGGTTTTTTCGGTAACTCTTAATATTAATTCCTTCACGACTCTCGGTGTATGTGTACTATTTATATTAGTTGGTCTAGTTCGCACCAGTTCTATTTCCTCTTGGTTCTGTCGGACTTGGTCATTAATCTTATTTATTGAAATGTCCATGTTGTCACATCTCTCTCCGCATTGTTTCTGAACCTTTTCCAAATTTACTTGTTCCCTTTGTATTGTCTCTATTTGAACACGACTATCTTACTTTAACTGATCTATCTTGGAACATAAATTCACTCTATTTTGTTCAGTGGTTTCGTTAATTTGTTCTATTTTTTCAATTGTTTTGGCTATCTCTTGTCTCCTTTCTTCAGTGTTTCCATCCATCTTCTGGTTAATTATCTCATTAACCTGCTCCATCCTCCCATAAATATTTTCTCTCAGTTCTTGGTTTTGTTCCTCTAAAATTCGTCTTATATTCTTATCAACGTCTTCGATTTTTTCGTTAATTTGTTGTCCCAAACTTATTTTGATACTGTCTATTTTCTCATTCATTTGCCTATTATTTTCTTTTTGTTTCTCAAAATTTTCTTCAAACCTTCATTGATTCGTTTTAAATTCTCTGTATTGATTTGCTTTAACTCTTCCCTCGTGGATTTATTGTCATTTTTTAACTCGTCCATTTTCTCCTCCATTTTCTTATTGGTATCTCCGATTTTATTACACAATTCTTCCTTCATTTCCTTATTATTCTCCTCCATTTCTTACTTAGTGTCTCCTCCATCTTCTTACTGTTCTCCTCCATTTTCTTATTTGAATCTTCGTGAGTCTGTTTTAACTCATCCATTTTCTTATTTGAATCTTCATGACTAGGTTTTAAGTATTCCATAATGCTCTTCATGTCAATGCTCTCTGTGACTCTGTTCCGTTCTGTTCTGTCTCCTTGGGCCTCCCTTATTATTGCTTCTACTTCCTCAACCGGTATTGCTTCCGTGTCTTCCATACTAATCTCCTTTTCTGCTTCCGCTGCTCTTCTCTTTGATGTTGCTCGTTTATGCATTCCTGTTGTTTTATTTAACCTATATCAGCCGCCAGCTAAAATTAGGAATTGAATTTTGTTATTATTTTATTATTTATTTGCCTATTGGTTCCCTAATTACAGCCTCACAGGTTGGACGCCAATTTGTAACAACACGTATTTATTCCTTATCAATATCTTATCTAAAGCCCCACTGTTGGGTTCATCAATTTGTAACTACACGTGATTATTTCCCACTGTTGTGAGCGCTAATCTATTACCCTTCAGGACTTACAGGTTCTTTATGCCTCACCTTGGATGTGTCAAATTACCACAAGACGGGTTTTAAATTAACTTCTCCCTCTCTTTGTGTACATACATTAGTAAACCTTGTTAATTCTATATAAATAAAAACACATGGAATAGTATCTGGTAATAATAATAATATTGTATTTTCATTCAAAAAAATTTCTATAGTCTATTCAAGGTAACTATTAATATAATTTATAAATCTCAGGGTCGATTCTCTTCTCTTTGTTTATATTATTTTTAGGTTCTTTTGGCTGATATAAAGGTTCAGTAATTATAAAGGAAAAACAAGTATAGAAAGTACATTACATTACAAACAATAATAATGATGAATAATATAAATTGAGTATTAATTATAAGAATATATATACGTTACACAATGTTATTAGTTCAGTTTGGTTTCACACAGCCTTCTGGTATCCGTGATGGAAAATTCCAATGTTGGTTTGTTTATGTTGTCAAAATGACGGAATCCACTTCTTTTGGTGTTCAATAAATGTTAACTCTTGTCACTTCTGTGGTCCGAAGCCTTATGGTGGAATATTAGGATTGAAGTCCAGTGTCCTGTTATTAAGTTGATCCAAGTGTAGCTGTTCCTTCTGGTTGTAGGATCAGTAATGTTTTAAAGGTGATTTGTTTATGATATTTCTTTATCTGCTCCAATTTTATATTCTGTTATAGTTTGATATAAGGTTTTTTTACTTTCTATTATATTATTTTTTAATAATATTTATACGTTTTGTATAAATAATTAGCTTATTTTCAGAATGTACACTCAACTCTCCTTCTTGGCTTATTATTTTTTAATAATAATCAACAACATTCTTTTTCTCTCTTTTGGTTTCCTGGATACACATACATACTCTGGTCATATCTGTTCAAATTGAGATTTAGTTGTCATAGGATATTATTTTTATATAATACATTATTTTACCTTTTACATACAAGTTGCTTTTTAGTTATTACATCATAATACTTAATACAATTTACATATTATTTTATCTGAAAAAACTATGAACAATTTTAATATCAAATATTATAGTTATTTGTAATTTGACAAATATTTTTGAATAATTTATTATTTACTGAACGTAATCATCTAGGCCTATGTTGACTGGTTATATTTTTATATTGGAAGACTCATAATCGATCCTGCTTACACTTGTTTTATATTAATTAAAATTTTTTTTTAATATAAACAAACTATTAATTAACAATTATATTTTAATTGCAATAATTCCCTTTAGGGCTTAACCGAATGCACACTTTTAAACCATTGTCTGTGTGATTAATATCTATTAAACTTATATAACTCAAACACTAATAAAGAAAAACTAAATGTTAATGTTAGTATCATCTGGTACTATGGATTAGTAATTCATTTCATTAAATAATTGTTTATAATTACTATCCACTCACAGTTCTTCTTAATTGAATATCACTGTATCTCACATCCTCTTACCAATTAATAACATTTGTTTATATTACACTTGTAGCACATCTTATTTACATTTTACATTTACTTATAAATTTGTATTGTACTTTATATGACTTTCTAAATGATTCACTCATTATTCATTAAATTTATTATCATTATTTATTTGTTTATAGCCTACTCCAAATCTAACTGGGTACTGTCTATATAGTATAGTAATCTGTCATAGTAATGGCTGTTGTAGGACTTTTGGTTTTTAAATAGGTTCACACTTTTATTTATTATTGTTTCTTCTTTCAAATTATTTTGATTTCGATTTGTTTAGATAACTTGTTGTTACTTCTTGCTGATGTCTTCAACAGTTGAAGTGTATGATATTATGGTATTAATATTGCTTGGTGATAAGATTGACATTTATTAAACAAATTCTTCATTATTATAGGAAAATTGAAACCTACCTTTCTCATCGATACCAATTATTTTCTTCTTTATCTCTGGAGTTTATTTATTTGTATTGGTGGCTTTAACGAATTGTAATTCTTGAGTTTTCTCTTGGTTCATTGTGTATTCCATTTATATATTACATTCTTTTATTCACATTGATTCCATACTAATGTAAAATGATTCCCCCTATATTAATATGGTATTATGAATGAATATCGGCGTTGAGTGGCCCTTTTACGTCCAATTGCTCATCCGAACATTCACATACCTCGTACAGTGCACATTGGCTGCTGCCCATAAAATAATTCTAAAGTGGCGCCTTAGCTTTCTCACTCTATAAATAAAATAATTATAAATCTTATCATTATACACATCATCGGAATCTTTTATCTTCTGAATATTTTTTCTTATTCTACATTGCCTTCCAATAACTCCATTTATTTATTATATTCAATATTACTGTTGGTATATTTCTTAAGTAGATTTCTTTCTCTTTTATACAACTTCACTTCAAAGTTCAATGATTTATTAGCCTTAATGTCATTCACCTTTGTTATTCCATACCTCTTGTAATATAGTAGTTTTAATTATCCTTCTATTATTCTATCTGTTTTTATACTGCAACTCTTCTTCAGCAAGTTCATTTTCTAATTAGTTTATTAAATTTCTCTTAGGCTTTTGTTATTAATATTGTGCTCCATTATTATTATTATATTACTATATATATTATTTAAGCTTGTTTAAATAGATGCGCTTATTTCTTTTAGAATTTTTGTGTCGTTACATAATTGCCCTCCTTCAGAAGCAATTATTTCTGAACATGATCTTTGGTATGGAAGAAATAATTTCTTATGTTATGTTTCATTCTTCATAATATTTTCCCTAAAGTATGCTGTAAATTGTTCTTACATATTTTAGAATTTGGTAGTATTTTTTGTTATCAAATTCGTTTTTTATATAATAGTCATTTCAAATAATTCATGTAAGTTGATCTTACTTAGTTTAGAATTTTGATGTTTTTCTTCTTAATAGATTCAAAATAATTTCTTCTTTAACTTATGGTAAGATGTTCTTACTTAATTTAGAATTTTGAGGTTTTCTTCATAATACTTTTTAAATGATGCTTGGTTATGAGTACCTTTAGTTTTTTTCGTAATAGGATCCGCTAATTCATATGTATTATTATGATTGTTTTTGGTTACCATATATGGTCCTACGTACAATAACAATAGTTTCTTAGTGATTCCCTCCAATGCTTTAGGTAGTTCTCTATTTCTTAGCACTACCTTATCCCCTACTTCATATTGTATTATCTTATCTTCATTTTTCTTATACTGGTTTTTACATTTTTCAAGATTGTCTATTACTTTATTATAAAACTTTATTTTATCGAAATCATATCTTTGTGATTCAGGAAAATTGATTAATTCTTGGATTTCTCGGGGGGGGGGTCTTTTTTCATACATAGCGGTATATGGAGTACAGTTGGTGGATGGATGATAAGCTAGGTTAATGAATTCTTCGGTAGCAGACAGGTATTCTTGCCATTTTCGTTGTTGGTCGTGGCAATATGTCCTTAGTATCCTACCAACTTCTCTCAATACCCTTTCGGCTGGGTTGCTACTTGGGTGATATACCGAAGTTTTGTATGTCTTAATTCCTAGCTCTAATAACGTATTCTTCCACCTTTTCCCATGAAATTGTGTACCATGATCTGTAATAGTCTGAGGCACTCCTACTTCTGGAATGTATTTTGTAGACAAGATTTCAAGGATTTTTTGAGTGGTTGCCCGGTTAATCGGATATAGTTTAATAAATTTGGTGAAATGGTCCATAATAATGATAATGTATTATAATTGGTAATGTATGATATTGGTATCGGCCTCCACTACGCGGGAACGGTCCACAAATGTCCAGAAATATCTTTTCTAATTTTTGCTTTGACGTTATTGGTATCATTGTGCCTTCCTTTTTTTCATTGTTTGCTTTTACCAATGGGCAAATGTGGCATGGCTTTATATAGTTTATAACCTTCCGGTTAATATTCTTTATGTAGCAGTTCTCCTCTAACATTTTGACAACTTTTCTTGCCCCCATATGGCCATATCTTAAGTGATAATCCATAATTAACTCTTTCTCGATAGGTTTAGGTATGATCACCTTCCAATCATCTTGGTTTAAAGTACTTTTTATAAACAATATTCCGTCGTACATAGAATAAAATTTATTTACGCTGTCATTTGGTTCCTCCAATCGTTCCTGGTAAGCGGTTGTCCCCTTGACTTCGACTCCTATATCGGTTTTCATAATGGTTACCATTTTCGTTATTGCCCCAACGATAGTCATTGTTACTAAAACTATTATTTCTACGACGCTGGTATCTTCTTGACTCATGCTCCTCTGCTCGAATATGGTTGATTCGGGGTTTGTATACGCGATTACCGTTATGATTATTATATTGATTATTCCTATTATTATTATTACTATTATTTGGATACATACTATTTCGGTTATGATTCACTTGATGGTGATTATTATTGTAGTTATTATTATTATTAATACTATTTAAATTATTATTATTACTATTATTATTACCATTATTGTAATTATAGTTATTCCTGTGGTTGTTATGCTGGTAATTACTCATTCCATGGTTATTATTTCTTCCTTCGTATCTATCTGTTCTCTGCCTGTTTTTCCGGTAATAATTTTCATGTTCGTAATTCTCTAGTAAGCTGGCCATGGCCTGTATAGTTTTAATTTGGTTGCCAAATCGGGCTCCAGAAATCCTCTCATCATAATGGTATGCCATTTTTGTAACCAGACATTCCTCAGGTATTTTAGGCTCCAAATGTTTAGCTAAGCACACCTTTCCTAAGAAGTATGTAGTCGGTGAAGTACCACGATAGACGTCATATCTCCCATGAGTGATATTGTCTCGTATTATATGTTGAGTTGATTCTGACCAATATTTTTCCTTAAATAATTTCTTAAATTGTGTATAGTCAGTAATTTCATTTCTTGTTGCAACCCACCAATTATCATTCATTTCTCTAAAACATGCGTCCAACATTTCTCTATTTGAGTTCCACCTTGTTATACGGTATTTATTAAAATGTTCGTCTATTCTTGCTATGAATTCCATAGGGTTTTTACGGTAACTCTTAATATTAATTCCTTCACGACTCTCGGTGTATGTGTACTATTTATATTAGTTGGTCTAGTTCGCACCAGTTCTATTTCCTCTTGGTTCTGTCGGACTTGGTCATTAATCTTATTTATTGAAATGTCCATGTTGTCACATCTCTCTCCGCATTGTTTCTGAACCTTTTCCAAATTTACTTGTTCCCTTTGTATTGTCTCTATTTGAACACGACTATCTTACTTTAACTGATCTATCTTGGAACATAAATTCACTCTATTTTGTACAGTGGTTTCGTTAATTTGTTCTATTTTTTCAATTGTTTTGGCTATCTCTTGTCTCCTTTCTTCAGTGTTTCCATCCATCTTCTGGTTAATTATCTCATTAACCTGCTCCATCCTCCCATAAATATTTTCTCTCAGTTCTTGGTTTTGTTCGTCTAAAATTCGTCTTATATTCTTATCAACGTCTTCGATTTTTTCGTTAATTTGTTGTCCCAAACTTATTTTGATACTGTCTATTTTCTCATTCATTTGCCTATTATTTTCTTTTTGTTTCTCAAAATTTTCTTCAAACCTTCATTGATTCGTTTTAAATTCTCTGTATTGATTTGCTTTAACTCTTCCCTCGTGGATTTATTGTCATTTTTTAACTCGTCCATTTTCTCCTCCATTTTCTTATTGGTATCTCCGATTTTATTACACAATTCTTCCTTCATTTCCTTATTATTCTCCTCCATTTCTTACTTAGTGTCTCCTCCATCTTCTTACTGTTCTCCTCCATTTTCTTATTTGAATCTTCGTGAGTCTGTTTTAACTCATCCATTTTCTTATTTGAATCTTCATGACTAGGTTTTAAGTATTCCATAATGCTCTTCATGTCAATGCTCTCTGTGACTCTGTTCCGTTCTGTTCTGTCTCCTTGGGCCTCCCTTATTATTGCTTCTACTTCCTCAACCGGTATTGCTTCCGTGTCTTCCATACTAATCTCCTTTTCTGCTTCCGCTGCTCTTCTCTTTGATGTTGCTCGTTTATGCATTCCTGTTGTTTTATTTAACCTATATCAGCCGCCAGCTAAAATTAGGAATTGAATTTTGTTATTATTTTATTATTTATTTGCCTATTGGTTCCCTAATTACAGCCTCACAGGTTGGACGCCAATTTGTAACAACACGTATTTATTCCTTATCAATATCTTATCTAAAGCCCCACTGTTGGGTTCATCAATTTGTAACTACACGTGATTATTTCCCACTGTTGTGAGCGCTAATCTATTACCCTTCAGGACTTACAGGTTCTTTATGCCTCACCTTGGATGTGTCAAATTACCACAAGACGGGTTTTAAATTAACTTCTCCCTCTCTTTGTGTACATACATTAGTAAACCTTGTTAATTCTATATAAATAAAAACACATGGAATAGTATCTGGTAATAATAATAATATTGTATTTTCATTCAAAAAAATTTCTATAGTCTATTCAAGGTAACTATTAATATAATTTATAAATCTCAGGGTCGATTCTCTTCTCTTTGTTTATATTATTTTTAGGTTCTTTTGGCTGATATAAAGGTTCAGTAATTATAAAGGAAAAACAAGTATAGAAAGTACATTACATTACAAACAATAATAATGATGAATAATATAAATTGAGTATTAATTATAAGAATATATATACGTTACACAATGTTATTAGTTCAGTTTGGTTTCACACAGCCTTCTGGTATCCGTGATGGAAAATTCCAATGTTGGTTTGTTTATGTTGTCAAAATGACGGAATCCACTTCTTTTGGTGTTCAATAAATGTTAACTCTTGTCACTTCTGTGGTCCGAAGCCTTATGGTGGAATATTAGGATTGAAGTCCAGTGTCCTGTTATTAAGTTGATCCAAGTGTAATTGTTCCTTCTGGTTGTAGGATCAGTAATGTTTTAAAGGTGATTTGTTTATGATATTTCTTTATCTGCTCCAATTTTATATTCTGTTATAGTTTGATACAAGGTTTTTTTACTTTCTATTATATTATTTTTTAATAATATTTATACGTTTTGTATAAATAATTAGCTTATTTTCAGAATGTACACTCAACTCTCCTTCTTGGCTTATTATTTTTTAATAATAATCAACAACATTCTTTTTCTCTCTTTTGGTTTCCTGGATACACATACATACTCTGGTCATATCTGTTCAAATTGAGATTTAGTTGTCATAGGATATTATTTTTATATAATACATTATTTTACCTTTTACATACAAGTTGCTTTTTAGTTATTACATCATAATACTTAATACAATTTACATATTATTTTATCTGAAAAAACTATGAACAATTTTAATATCAAATATTATAGTTATTTGTAATTTGACAAATATTTTTGAATAATTTATTATTTACTGAACGTAATCATCTAGGCCTATGTTGACTGGTTATATTTTTATATTGGAAGACTCATAATCGATCCTGCTTACACTTGTTTTATATTAATTAAAATTTTTTTTTAATATAAACAAACTATTAATTAACAATTATATTTTAATTGCAATAATTCCCTTTAGGGCTTAACCGAATGCACACTTTTAAACCATTGTCTGTGTGATTAATATCTATTAAACTTATATAACTCAAACACTAATAAAGAAAAACTAAATGTTAATGTTAGTATCATCTGGTACTATGGATTAGTAATTCATTTCATTAAATAATTGTTTATAATTACTATCCACTCACAGTTCTTCTTAATTGAATATCACTGTATCTCACATCCTCTTACCAATTAATAACATTTGTTTATATTACACTTGTAGCACATCTTATTTACATTTTACATTTACTTATAAATTTGTATTGTACTTTATATGACTTTCTAAATGATTCACTCATTATTCATTAAATTTATTATCATTATTTATTTGTTTATAGCCTACTCCAAATCTAACTGGGTACTGTCTATATAGTATAGTAATCTGTCATAGTAATGGCTGTTGTAGGACTTTTGGTTTTTAAATAGGTTCACACTTTTATTTATTATTGTTTCTTCTTTCAAATTATTTTGATTTCGATTTGTTTAGATAACTTGTTGTTACTTCTTGCTGATGTCTTCAACAGTTGAAGTGTATGATATTATGGTATTAATATTGCTTGGTGATAAGATTGACATTTATTAAACAAATTCTTCATTATTATAGGAAAATTGAAACCTACCTTTCTCATCGATACCAATTATTTTCTTCTTTATCTCTGGAGTTTATTTATTTGTATTGGTGGCTTTAACGAATTGTAATTCTTGAGTTTTCTCTTGGTTCATTGTGTATTCCATTTATATATTACATTCTTTTATTCACATTGATTCCATACTAATGTAAAATGATTCCCCCTATATTAATATGGTATTATGAATGAATATCGGCGTTGAGTGGCCCTTTTACGTCCAATTGCTCATCCGAACATTCACATACCTCGTACAGTGCACATTGGCTGCTGCCCATAAAATAATTCTAAAGTGGCGCCTTAGCTTTCTCACTCTATAAATAAAATAATTATAAATCTTATCATTATACACATCATCGGAATCTTTTATCTTCTGAATATTTTTTCTTATTCTACATTGCCTTCCAATAACTCCATTTATTTATTATATTCAATATAACTGTTGGTATATTTCTTAAGTAGATTTCTTTCTCTTTTATACAACTTCACTTCAAAGTTCAATGATTTATTAGCCTTAATGTCATTCACCTTTGTTATTCCATACCTCTTGTAATATAGTAGTTTTAATTATCCTTCTATTATTCTATCTGTTTTTATACTGCAACTCTTCTTCAGCAAGTTCATTTTCTAATTAGTTTATTAAATTTCTCTTAGGCTTTTGTTATTAATATTGTGCTCCATTATTATTATTATATTACTATATATATTATTTAAGCTTGTTTAAATAGATGCGCTTATTTCTTTTAGAATTTTTGTGTCGTTACATAATTGCCCTCCTTCAGAAGCAATTATTTCTGAACATGATCTTTGGTATGGAAGAAATAATTTCTTATGTTATGTTTCATTCTTCATAATATTTTCCCTAAAGTATGCTGTAAATTGTTCTTACATATTTTAGAATTTGGTAGTATTTTTTGTTATCAAATTCGTTTTTTATATAATAGTCATTTCAAATAATTCATGTAAGTTGATCTTACTTAGTTTAGAATTTTGATGTTTTTCTTCTTAATAGATTCAAAATAATTTCTTCTTTAACTTATGGTAAGATGTTCTTACTTAATTTAGAATTTTGAGGTTTTCTTCATAATACTTTTTAAATGATGCTTGGTTATGAGTACCTTTAGTTTTTTTCGTAATAGGATCCGCTAATTCATATGTATTATTATGATTGTTTTTGGTTACCATATATGGTCCTACGTACAATAACAATAGTTTCTTAGTGATTCCCTCCAATGCTTTAGGTAGTTCTCTATTTCTTAGCACTACCTTATCCCCTACTTCATATTGTATTATCTTATCTTCATTTTTCTTATACTGGTTTTTACATTTTTCAAGATTGTCTATTACTTTATTATAAAACTTTATTTTATCGAAATCATATCTTTGTGATTCAGGAAAATTGATTAATTCTTGGATTTCTCGGGGGGGGGGGTCTTTTTTCATACATAGCGGTATATGGAGTACAGTTGGTGGATGGATGATAAGCTAGGTTAATGAATTCTTCGGTAGCAGACAGGTATTCTTGCCATTTTCGTTGTTGGTCGTGGCAATATGTCCTTAGTATCCTACCAACTTCTCTCAATACCCTTTCGGCTGGGTTGCTACTTGGGTGATATACCGAAGTTTTGTATGTCTTAATTCCTAGCTCTAATAACGTATTCTTCCACCTTTTCCCATGAAATTGTGTACCATGATCTGTAATAGTCTGAGGCACTCCTACTTCTGGAATGTATTTTGTAGACAAGATTTCAAGGATTTTTTGAGTGGTTGCCCGGTTAATCGGATATAGTTTAATAAATTTGGTGAAATGGTCCATAATAATGATAATGTAATTATATTGGTATCTGCCTCCACTACGCGGGAACGGTCCACAAATGCCCAGAAATATCTTTTCTAATTTTTGTTTTGACGTTATTGGTATCATTGTACCTTCCTTTTTTTCATTGTTTGCTTTTACCAATGGGCAAATGTGGCATGGCTTTATATAGTTTATAACCTTCCGGTTAATATTCTTTATGTAGCAGTTCTCCTCTAACATTTTGACAACTTTTCTTGCCCCCATATGGCCATATCTTAAGTGATAATCCATAATTAACTCTTTCTCGATAGGTTTAGGTATGATCACTTTCCAATCATCTTGGTTTAAAGTACTTTTTATAAACAATATTCCGTCGTACATAGAATAAAATTTATTTACGCTGTCATTTGGTTCCTCCAATCGTTCCTGGTAAGCGGTTGTCCCCTTGACTTCGACTCCTATATCGGTTTTCATAATGGTTACCATTTTCGTTATTGCCCCAACGATAGTCATTGTTACTAAAACTATTATTTCTACGACGCTGGTATCTTCTTGACTCATGCTCCTCTGCTCGAATATGGTTGATTCGGGGTTTGTATACGCGATTACCGTTATGATTATTATACTGATTATTCCTATTATTATTATTACTATTATTTGTATACATACTATTTCGGTTATGATTCACTTGATGGTGATTATTATTGTAGTTATTATTATTATTAATACTATTTAAATTATTATTATTACTATTATTATTACCATTATTGTAATTATAGTTATTCCTGTGGTTGTTATGCTGGTAATTACTCATTCCATGGTTATTATTTCTTCCTTCGTATCTATCTGTTCTCTGCCTGTTTTTCCGGTAATAATTTTCATGTTCGTAATTCTCTAGTAAGCTGGCCATGGCCTGTATAGTTTTAATTTGGTTGCGTAATCGGGCTCCAGAAATCCTCTCATCATAATGGTATGCCATTTTTGTAACCAGACATTCCTCAGGTATTTTAGGCTCCAAATGTTTAGCTAAGCACACCTTTCCTAAGAAGTATGTAGTCGGTGAAGTACCACGATAGACGTCATATCTCCCATGAGTGATATTGTCTCGTATTATATGTTGAGTTGATTCTGACCAATATTTTTCCTTAAATAATTTCTTAAATTGTGTATAGTCAGTAATTTCATTTCTTGTTGCAACCCACCAATTATCATTCATTTCTCTAAAACATTCGTCCAACATTTCTCTATTTGAGTTCCACCTTGTTATACGGTATTTATTAAAATGTTCGTCTATTCTTGCTATGAATTCCATAGGGTTTTTTCGGTAACTCTTAAAATTAATTCCTTCACGACTCTCGGTGTATGTGTACTATTTATATTAGTTGGTCTAGTTCGCACCAGTTCTATTTCCTCTTGGTTCTGTCGGACTTGGTCATTAATCTTATTTATTGAAATGTCCATGTTGTCACATCTCTCTCCGCATTGTTTCTGAACCTTTTCCAAATTTACTTGTTCCCTTTGTATTGTCTCTATTTGAACACGACTATCTTCCTTTAACTGATCTATCTTGGAACATAAATTCACTCTATTTTGTTCAGTGGTTTCGTTAATTTGTTCTATTTTTTCAATTGTTTTGGCTATCTCTTGTCTCCTTTCTTCAGTGTTTCCATCCATCTTCTGGTTAATTATCTCATTAACCTGCTCCATCCTCCCATAAATATTTTCTCTCAGTTCTTGGTTTTGTTCGTCTAAAATTCGTCTTATATTCTTATCAACGTCTTCGATTTTTTCGTTAATTTGTTGTCCCAAGCTTATTTTGATACTGTCTATTTTCTCATTCATTTGCCTATTATTTTCTTTTTGTTTCTCAAAATTTTCTTCAAACCTTCATTGATTCGTTTTAAATTCTCTGTATTGATTTGCTTTAACTCTTCCCTTGTGGATTTATTGTCATTTTTTAACTCGTCCATTTTCTCCTCCATTTTCTTATTGGTATCTCCGATTTTATTACACAATTCTTCCTTCATTTCCTTATTATTCTCCTCCATTTTCTTACTTAGTGTCTCCTCCATCTTCTTACTGTTCTCCTCCATTTTCTTATTTGAATCTTCATGACTCTGTTTTAACTCATCCATTTTCTTATTTGAATCTTCATGACTAGGTTTTAAGTATTCCATAATGCTCTTCATGTCAACGCTCTCTGTGACTCTGTTCGGTTCTGTTCTGTCTCCTTGGGCCTCCCTTATTATTGCTTCTACTTCCTCAACCGGTATTGCTTCCGTGTCTTCCATACTAATCTCCTTTTCTGCTTCCGCTGCTCTTCTCTTTGATGTTGCTCGTTTATGCATTCCTGTTGTTTTATTTAACCTATATCAGCCGCCAGCTAAAATTAGGAATTGAATTTTGTTATTATTTTATTATTTATTTGCCTATTGATTCCCTAATTACAGCCTCACAGGTTGGACGCCAATTTGTAACAACACGTATTTATTCCTTATCAATATCTTATCTAAAGCCCCACTGTTGGGTTCATCAATTTGTAACTACACGTGATTATTTCCCACTGTTGTGAGCGCTAATCTATTACCCTTCAGGACTTACAGGTTCTTTATGCCTCACCTTGGATGTGTCAAATTACCACAAGACGGGTTTTAAATTAACTTATCCCTCTCTTTGTGTACATCCATTAGTAAATCTTGTTAATTCTATATAAATAAAAACACATGGAATAGTATCTGGTAATAATAATAATATTGTATTTTCATTCAAAAAAATTTCTATAGTCTATTCAAGGTAACTATTAATATAATTTATAAATCTCAGGGTCGATTCTCTTCTCTTTGTTTATATTATTTTTAGGTTCTTTTGGCTGATATAAAGGTTCAGTAATTATAAAGGAAAAACAAGTATAGAAAGTACATTACATTACAAACAATAATAATGATGAATAATATAAATTGAGTATTAATTATAAGAATATATATACGTTACACAATGTTATTAGTTCAGTTTGGTTTCACACAGCCTTCTGGTATCCGTGATGGAAAATTCCAATGTTGGTTTGTTTATGTTGTCAAAATGACGGAATCCACTTCTTTTGGTGTTCAATAAATGTTAACTCTTGTCACTTCTGTGGTCCGAAGCCTTATGGTGGAATATTAGGATTGAAGTCCAGTGTCCTGTTATTAAGTTGATCCAAGTGTAATTGTTCCTTCTGGTTGTAGGATCAGTAATGTTTTAAAGGTGATTTGTTTATGATATTTCTTTATCTGCTCCAATTTTATATTCTGTTATAGTTTGATACAAGGTTTTTTTACTTTCTATTATATTATTTTTTAATAATATTTATACGTTTTGTATAAATAATTAGCTTATTTTCAGAATGTACACTCAACTCTCCTTCTTGGCTTATTATTTTTTAATAATAATCAACAACATTCTTTTTCTCTCTTTTGGTTTCCTGGATACACATACATACTCTGGTCATATCTGTTCAAATTGAGATTTAGTTGTCATAGGATATTATTTTTATATAATACATTATTTTACCTTTTACATACAAGTTGCTTTTTAGTTATTACATCATAATACTTAATACAATTTACATATTATTTTATCTGAAAAAACTATGAACAATTTCAATATCAAATATTATAGTTATTTGTAATTTGACAAATATTTTTGAATAATTTATTATTTACTGAACATAATCATCTAGGCCTATGTTGACTGGTTATATTTTTATATTGGAAGACTCATAATCGATCCTGCTTACACTTGTTTTATATTAATTAAAATTTTTTTTAAATATAAACAAACTATTAATTAACAATTATATTTTAATTGCAATAATTCCCTTTAGGGCTTAACCGAATGCACACTTTTAAACCTTTGTCTGTGTGATTAATATCTATTAAACTTATATAACTCAAACACTAATAAAGAAAAACTAAATGTTAATGTTAGTATCATCTGGTACTATAGTTACAGATAATTCATTTCATTAAATAATTGTTTATAATTACTATCCACTCACAGTTCTTCTTAATTGAATATCACTGTATCTCACATCCTCTTACCAATTAATTACATTTGTTTATATTACATTTGTAGCACATCTTATTTACATTTTACGTTTACTTATAAATTTGTATTGTACTTTATATGACTTTCTAATTGATTCACTCATTATTCATTAAATTTATTATCATTATTTATTTGTTTATAGCCTACTCCAAATCTAACTGGGTACTGTCTATATAGTATAGTAATCTGTCATAGTAATGTCTGTTGTAGGACTTTTGTTTTTTAAATAGGTTCACACTTTTATTTATTATTGTTTCTTCTTTCAAATTATTTTGATTTCAATTTGTTTAGATAACTTGTTGTTACTTCTTGCTGATGTCTTCAACAGTTGAAGTGTATGATATTATGGTATTAATATTGCTTGGTGATAAGATTGACATTTATTAAACAAATTCTTCATTATTATAGGCAAATTGAAACCTACCTTTCTCATCGATACCAATTATTTTCTTCTTTATCTCTGGAGTTTATTTATTTGTATTGCTGGCTTTAACGAATTGTAATTCTTGAGTTTTCTCTTGGTTCATTGTGTATTCCATTTATATATTACATTCTTTTATTCACATTGATTCCATACTAATGTTAAATGATTCCCCCTATATTAATATGGTATTATGAATGAATATCGGCGTTGAGTGGCCCTTTTACGTCCAATTGCTCATCCGAACATTCACATACCTGGTACAGTGCACATTGGCTGCTGCCCATAAAATAATTCTAAAGTGGCGCCTTAGCTTTCTCACTCTATAAATAAAATAATTATAAATCTTATCATTATACACATCATCGGAATCTTTTATCTTCTGAATATTTTTTCTTATTCTACATTGCCTTCCAATAACTCCATTTATTTATTATATTCAATATTACTGTTGGTATATTTCTTAAGTAGATTTCTTTCTCTTTTATACAACTTCACTTCAAAGTTCAATGATTTATTAGCCTTAATGTCATTCACCTTTGTTATTCCATACCTCTTGTAATATAGTAGTTTTAATTATCCTTCTATTATTCTATCTGTTTTTATACTGCAACTCTTCTTCAGCAAGTTCATTGTCTAATTAGTTTATTAAATTTCTCTTAGGCTTTTGTTATTAATATTGTGCTCCATTATTATTATTATATTACTATATATATTATTTAAGCTTGATTTACATAGATGCGCTTATTTCTTTTAGAATTTTGGTGTCGTTACAAGCGGTACACGCTAAATATTAAATAATAAAGTTTTATTCCCCCCCCCCCCCCGGGAAACGGTATCTGGCGAGTGGGGAACGCCAACAATTTTCGAGGGTTGCTTACAATAATAATAATAATTATTATTATTATTATTATTATTATTAAAGATTATTATTGTTATATAACGTATGTATTACAATTAAGTATTATTCATACGTATGTATTGAAACTAATATATATACTTTCAAAAAACTTCATTTTACTTGTATTCTGGACCCAAACTGATACTGCTTTCTGAAAAGCAATATCACCTTTCCTGATAAGGGGAGATTATATTGTATTATTATTATTATTATTATCATTATTATTATTATTATTATTATTATTAAACAAGTGTAGCAAGTTCTCAGTTAAACTCAACCATCTGGCATTTATCTGTCTATGTATATCTGTTTAGAGTGTGTCTCACAAAGCTTTTGAATGCATTATACAATGTTTGTCAAACTGGACATGCACATCCATACTTTTACCTTTACTTTACAGGCCTCTATTGTTCCTGAGATAGGCAGGAGGGAAAAGTGTCAAGGGTGTCAAAATTAATTGTGAAATAATTCTCAAGAGACCAAGTGGGGTATCAAATTAAAGAGAAATTTAACCAAAATTTGAATACACTGGTCAGTTTTAAAAATTTCAAATTTTGGGATTCTAGGGCCCAATAGTGGCTCAAAATTTTGATAAGACTGCAATATAGAGAGAATTTTGCAGAAACTAAATTGAAGAGCATTTTAATCCAAAATCTGTATATAATATACAATTTTGGAAATTTCAAATCAGGTACGAGTCCAAAAAAACAGACCATAAATTTTTTTTAAATTGTAAAACTCCAGCCACGTGTCAGACTAAAGAGAATTTCAAACCAAATCCGAATATAGCATTTACTAGAAAAATGTATTAACTTTAGAGGCAATACAGGCCTCAAAATAGAACTCAAAATTTTAAAAGTCTATTTGGGGGGACCACATTATAAGGAATTTTATTCAAAATACAAACTTGGTATCTTCAATAATTTGACAGGATTTATATCTTTCAACACTACTTACAAATTCTGGATTGCCTTCAAAAAGTTTATAGCCTAACCTGTGTTTACAAAAAAAACTTATCTTATTGGTATCAGTTATGTGTATTTATGAAAATTGTAGGTGTAGGCCTAAGGATATTTATGGAACGCATAAACTTAAATGCTAGGAATAAATTATTTGTCATTTAGGCATGATGAATTCAACTAAAAAACCGAAGTAGAAGTTTGTAATTTTTAGTGTTTATTGCTTAAAGTTATTTTACTAAATACAACAGTAATCCGGGTTTTCATAATAATATATTTCATTCAAAGCAGTAAATGAGTTCTGCAGCTGAGCGAGCTTACTAACTAGCATAAAACATAATTGAATTGGTGAGAAGAAGAAGGAAAAGATTCCATGTCTGTTGCTGTACCGTATATAAAGGAAACATTTCATTATTTTTAATGTAGTTATCAACAGGATGGAAATTTGTGTGAGAGCAAGAAGGAAAACATTCCTGGAATATGTTCCTTCTTACTCTCAATGTGTAGTTAGTGTACTGTATATTCCTTCAGAGCATGCTACTGTTGTTTATATTATAGACTTTCTGATTCGTCAGTTTTAAGGTTTGTTTCTTTGAAATAGATTTTTATGTGTTAATTTACTTTAAAATCAATTTAAATTTTAACACTGGTTGTGAAACTTTCTGAAACTGAATATGAAAGCCATGTAAAAAAAGAACAGGATGTGGTAATATAAAAGAACTGATGAAAACAGATAGGCTTAAAGGAGATGAGTGTTACTAGTGACGGGAGGTTAGTGGAGCAAAAGATTACTGGACCTAAATGTGAGTGGAAAAAGATGTGTACTGGGACGTTTACTTCTAATAACAGAGAAAATATTATTAATGCAGGGTACAATGGTAGATAAAAAAATGAACAACAAATGTGTTTATAGGTAGGTGGCCTAACTATAAAAGGTGGTTTCAAATAATGCACCACTACTTTCCAATCCACGGTCATACCTTTCTTCCTTGTAACCAAAACTTTGCAGTTGTAAAAAGAGTTATTCGTCAGCATAACCGGATTTACACACCACTTCAGTATGATTAAATGATACAAGGTTATGAAACAACAGAGCCATTATTCAAAGTAAGATCAGTGGAAAGTCAACAAATATTAAATTCTAAAGAGTACTGGTCTAAATTTTTCAAAAGAAGTACTATAAGCTTTCAGGGTAGAGATATGTGCAACATAAGCAAATATCAACATTTTATCTACAAAAAAGAACAAAAGGAACTTGTGCCAGCATGCGAGTTTATTGATAGTATTAACAATGAAGTGTTCAAGCTTTACAAGGGGGGAGGGGATGATACTTTTCTTTCTTCATGTTAGTAATGCTTATGATAGGAAAGTTCCTATAAATGACAAGAAGAGACAAGATTTGCTAAAATTATACAGTATATACCAGATGAACTTAAATAATTTATGTTATGTTGTAGCCTACATCAAAAACACAAGAAGATAATGAACTACTAAGTGGTTAAAGTGCTATTAATATTGGAAAAGGACAACAGTGGATACTTTTACTCTTTATATTTTTGTAATGATATTCGAGGTGATTAAAAGTGTTACTAACTGAGAATAGGAAGACACTTGTTATATTTAGTTTTTGTGTATATTCCTTTGTTATTTTCTAATATGCATAACATAAAAAGATTACTGTGAACCTAAAAAATGTTATGAACAACAGTAAAAAGTAGGCCTAGATAAAATATTCAATTACTATTTTTAAAAATGTTATTTGATATCGGTTGGAACTGAGATCAAAAAGGAAAAGATTTCACGAACTTGACTATCATATAACGGTTCACTTGTTCAAATTATGCTAATATCGTAATTTGGGACTTATAATCATAGTTTTATTGAGTACCTTTATAATTGTAAGTTTTTCGATACAGTCACTCATTTAGCCACAAATCAGTTTTTTATTGTTTTCTAAAAATGATGATCTGTGGAATGTTTTCCTTCTTCTTCTCACCCATTTTATATTCCACAAATATTAACATTAATATTATATGTGTATCATTTCTGTATTGCCCAAATGCAGAACCTGATGATAACAATAAAATTTAAACCTAGTCAATAAAAAGTTTAAATTCCAACAGTTTTAAAATTGTGTGTTTAGTTAATGACCTAACATTACAAAACCTTCCACTACTACAAAGTTATCAGTCAAGCAAATGCTACTAAAATCATTTCAGTCCAGCAACTTATGAACCACCTGTATTGTTATAAACATAGAAAAGAATGAAATTGTTTAATCGAATGGATATAAAAACATTTGTCTTATTTTTTGCCATTTGTTTATGATATATCAGGCCAGGCCATTATATAAATTTGAATGCTGACCTGAAAATTCTACATGACACATCCATATTAGGCTTTTCTATAGAATATTGAAACTTTCAACTTGTGAAACTTACTTGTCTTTTCTTCTCGTACGCGTTTCGGCGTGGTGTTCGCCTTCATCAGCTTTGAGACAGACTGCCATTAACTTGTAACGGTTTTTATTTTGAAAGGTATAGTGGGGGTGGTGTGTGGAGGAAGGGGATTGGCGCGGGGATCCTAATTATTGTTAGTTTTATGTATAATTGTGTCAAAAAGTGTGTGTGATTTATACTGTAATTGGTCGTTAAGTATGTTGTTTGGCTGTGTTGTGTGGTGTTTGTATATTTCATATTGTTCTGCTGTGTTAAGTTTTCGACCTTTGGGTAAATAGTGTAATATTTCAAGATTAGTATCTATGTTAGTGTACCTGTGGTTTTTTGTGTGTATGTGTGTGGCAAACATGGAATGTATATTGTTGTTGGATAAAGCTTTTAGGTGTTCAGAGTAACGAGATGAAAAAGATCTTCCCGTCTGGCCTATGTAGAAACTATTGCAGGCATTACAATTTAATTTGTAAACACCTGTTTTGTTGTATTTGTGTATGTCCGTGTTTGTATCATTGATGTCTTTTTTGATGGTATTGTTTGTTCTGTATGCTATTTTGTACTTGTGTTTTCTGAATGTGTTGGCGAGTTTGTGTGTGTTGGAGTTATGGTATGTGAGTGTGATGTATTTAGTTTGTAGTGTGTTGTCGGTATTTTGTGTTTTGTTGTTTTTGTTTATGATGTGTTTGTGTAGTTTGTTTATTAAATTAGGGTTGTATCCTAAATTAATAATTATAATTTTATTTTGTTTTGATAAGATGAAGAAATCTGTATTATTGCAATGATTTGCTTGGTATTTCACAGGATCATAGATCCTTTACATATTACTAAATATGCTTGAAGCATATTAGTATTATCCTAAATTATTACTATCCTAAGTTAATAAACAAACTACACAAACACATCATAAACAAAAACAACAAAACACAAAATACCAACAACACACTACAAACTAAATACATCACACTCACATACCATAACTCCAACACACACAAACTCGCCAACACATTCAGAAAACACAAGTACAAAATAGCATACAGAACAAACAATACCATCAAAAAACACATCAATGATACAAACACGGACATAGACAAATACAACAAAACAGGTGTTTACAAATTAAACTGTAATGATTGCAATAGTTTCTACATAGGCCAGACAGGGAGATCTTTTTCATCTCGTTACTCTGAACACCTAAAAGCTTTATCCAACAACAATATACATTCCATGTTTGCCACACACATACACACAAAAAACCACAGCTACACCAACATAGATACTAATCTTGAAATATTACACTACTTACCCAAAGGTCGAAAACTTAACACAGCAGAACAATATGAAATACACAAACACCACACAACACAACCAAACAACATACTTAACGACCAATTACAGTATAAATCACACACACTTTTTGACACAATTATACATAAAACTAACAATAATTAGGATCCCCGCGCCAATCCCCTTCCTCCACACACCACCCCCACTATACCTTTCAAAATAAAAACTGTTACAAGTTAATGGCAGTCTGTCTCAAAGCTGACGAAGGCGAAAACCGCGCCGAAATGCGTACGAGAAGAAAAGACAAGTAAGTTTCACAAGTTGAAAGTTTCAATATTCTATAAAGTTTAGTGCTGTGAAAAAAAGATGATGAACAATCAAAACAACTATTAGGTTTTTGTTTAAGTTTTTATATCAGATTAAGTTAGGCCTACAAAATGTGTTAGTACTTTAAAGATTACTTTGAATGTTTTCAACAAAAATAACAGTTTCTATCTACAGATTACACTACTTGAATTACAAAAGCAAGCATTCAAATCAATTATTTTTGCATAAGTCGTCAATGATAAATCTACCATTTGCTTGCAGATTTATTTGGAACTTTCAATACATAAAAGTCTGATTACGCATTTAGTCTATGCTTGCCAATAATAAAATGTAACAGAAAATAAAAAAAGGGTTATCCTTGACCAAATATTTTCGGACTTCAGTATTTTTCTCTGTTCCAAGTACTCAGAGCTATGACAAGAAATTAACACGGTGGTAAAACAAAGTTTACATGAATATCAAACCATGTGTCCAACACCTGACTCTGGGACATTCTTGAAAAAGGTTTTGCTTCAAGCATATTTAGTAATATGTAAAGGATCTATGATCTTGTGAAGTACCAAGCAAATCATTGCAATAATACAGATTTCTTCATCTTATCAAAACAAAATAAAATTATAATTGGCCTACATTACAAGCTACAAACAAAATATGCAAAATTTTTGACAAACACTTCTCCGACAATTTAGTGATATGGGTAAAACACATAAGGTCCATACAAACATGGATCTGTGGCAACTTTATTGATACTCACTACTTTCATACACACAATATTAAATATGTAGCAGTGGCAACGGCATTGTCTATAGTTATTTAGAATTACCCTAATATTGCCTCTTTTATTATAAATATTTACCTCTTGGTATTATTAATCTACTACTTACTTACCCACAGTAAACGACAGGATCCAAATATTCTCCTTTATAGTTTGAACTGTAATCCCTATATTTTGTAAAACTCCAATCTTATGTAGTGAAACTTCACCAAGTGTATACATCAAATGATGATTATTATTCACTAAATTTCGTACTTCTTCACGAGTACAATCAAATAGTTTTTCAACGCCTTTTATCCATTTCACTTTAGCTGTCTCTTTATTGGGCGACTGGTCTGCAGCATTATCCAAATTTCCCCTTTGGCTGCTTGTGCTACATGCTACATTGTTTAGAAAACTGTAATCAGATAACCCCGACCTCAGACTCCTATCTATAAATTTTGAAGTGACAGTCACTTTAAATAATTCGTATGCGCTCCCAAACCGTTTAAAGCTATGCACAGCGCATCTACTAATCAGACTCGTCATGATTATTTCAAGTGATTTGCACAAAATACTACATGTTCTACGAAATTTTAGGTACTGATTTGGTTACTACTTTCACCGGTAAAAGTTAATATGACGGCAGCTTTAACTTTAAATAAGTGATGTAGAGTTAAGCACAACATAACCTCTCGCACAAGAAAACTTAAAACCTTTGCACAAACTGACTGGTAGCCTGTGCTAATATCCCGTAATTGTACAAAACTGTATTCTACATATAAACTCGCGTTTTCGTACGAAAACACGATAAAACAGTCTCTTTTCCCAGCCTATTTCTCAAATGTAATCTTTGAAAAATAATACAATTCAAAACACACAGTCACATTGCCGCCAACTTCGTTGCTTTGCATATACTTTACGTGCGTTTAATGCTACAGAAATCGATACTCACAATTTATTTACAATCTATAAAATAAAAACACTGGTATTAAAATGTATAGGAAAATTTACAAAAATTCACAATGTAAAAGAAAAAACTCCTTAGTCAATGAAAATTTGCATAGACGTTGTACAAACTTTTACCCATAAAAAACTTTGTTCCGAGTCGGTAGTGAATTAATTATATTTAGTTAAGTAACGGACACGTCATGGACAACGAAATCCAAGAATTTTCGTACCTCCCTCCCGATTTGTTTTTTTAATAACTCTGGGTGGGATGTATATACCTGCGAACAAAGTAAATGGGGGGGGGAGAAGTCATGTAGGGGCTCAGTATTGGATACATGGAGAGGTTTGGGAGAGAGAAGTTTCATAGTGTAAAAAAGGACTTTCGAATAGCGAGCCAGTGGCCAGTATTAATTTGGGTTGACCCTCGTCTGGTTAAGCGTGAATGTAGTAGAATCACAAACTTTAGACTGTAGGTAGGATGTACCCATAGCCTACTACCCTGGAAAAAGTCAGTACGACAAAGATGAACAAAACAGACAAACAGCAAACCTTTCTCTTTTGTTTGATTTTCGCCCACATTTTTCTTAAGATTAAACAGATGTCATCACTCCTTGTTTCATCAGTTTTCCTTGAAATTTTACAATTCTTCGTTTCAAGACCTACTGCTGATGACAATACTTCATACAAATTTCCTGGAATAATATTTGAATAGAGATGTGCAGATTTCATAAACAACCTGAAAGCTAAATTGTCAGTGCTCATCAGTAATTTGTACAGACGTTTGTGATAGTGGCTCAGTTTTGTGATTGCACTGTTTTCTTATGGGCGTCATTGTCTCTGTGTGGTGATGTGCATTGCATTCCTGTGATTAAATATTTTATAAAATCATATTTTAAAATTACATCATAAAAAATTGTATAAACATAAATTCTGGACATTAAGTGTGCATTTAAAAAAGAAGATGTCCAAGAAGAGAAAACCAAGTGGTTTGGAATTTTATAGACGAAAGAAAAGATTAATAAACTGTCAAACAATCAAATTTGTAGATTTTTCATAACGTAATCATATGAGAGTGACTCTTCTGAAACACTTACAGACCTAACATCTGACAGTGTTCAGTTACTGCCATGTAGCAGCAATGTTTCCATTGTTAACGCAATCCCTATTGTGATCGCTGTGCTGGGACCTTGGCCATGGATTATATTACCTTTAACATAGACATACCCAGCTCAACCATGTCTGCTGCCTGTCTATCCTGCTTTTTAGAATGAATACAGATACAGAATCGCATACAAAACTACAAACAAAACAGAACACACACACAAAGCACAAAACAAATTTGATCTACCTGGTGTTTACAAACTAAATTCCTCAGATTGCAACAAATTCTATATAGGCCAGACAGAACATTGCTTCAAACAAAGATACATTGAACACACAAAGGCACTACACTCCACTACTGAATCCACCTTTGCAAACCACCTCATTGAAGCAAACCTCACATACACAAACATCGACAACAACATGGATATTCTACAAGTACACACAAAAGGCCAAAAACTAGACACTCTTGAACAACTGGAAATAGACAAACACATAAAAACGGCATCCTAAATGAACAGACAATTCAAATCACACACAACATCGATCCTTCAAAAGTCGAAGCCGTCGCCAAGAACAAGACGGACAGCGCTCCAAGTGGCAGCCTCTGATGAAGCTTATAATAAGTGAAAACTGGTTCAGGCTATAAGGTAAAACTTTCACGTTTTTACCAATAAAAAACTTTGTGTTCCGAGTTGGTTGTGGTATAATTATATTTAGTTAATCAACGGGCACATCATAGACAACGAAATCCAAGAATTTGTAGCTGTATTAATCGATGAAATTATAGAAGTTTCAAATGAAACACATTTCTCTATAGCTTTGCATTATACGTATGTTTACAATGAAGAAGTAAAAAGAGAGAATTTTGGGATTCCGACATGCCCAGGGTATTACAGTGCTCATTCTCCAGTTGCTGATTGAGTTTGAATTCGCAGTGAAAAACTAGTCACTCAAGTGTATGATGGTGCAGCAACAATGGCAGGAAATTTTAATTACGTACAGACCTAAGTATGGTATTGGATATAACTCAGCTTTACCAAAATTTTTACCCACCGCACACCACTGGATTTCAGTAAATACAGCTCAACATACTTTTTACTGTACAACATATGACTCATAAAACTAGGTGTTTGAAGATGTTCAGCAGCTGTATATTTTAAAATTCATTATCCTCTGCAATCGTTGCAACCTCTGAAGAAGCTTTTTAAAAGTGAAAACCGGTTCAGGTTGTAAGGTAAAACTTTATGTTTTTACTCATAAAAAACTTTGTGTTCCGAGTCGTTAATGAAATAGTTGTATTTAGTTAAGCTAATAAATTATCATTTAAGAATGCTGAGATTTATTCAAAGGTATAATTTGTTTTTGAAACTATCACTGAATATGACTGAAAAGTATTGCTTTTGTAATCCTTATTTTTGTTTTCAACAGCTTTTATTATTATTTGCTGTGCTAAGAAAAAATTACTTTGGTTTGATAAGTTAAGTTTTTACACTGCCTGAATCTGTAAATACAGATTTGCTCATTTTTAATAAATGATTCATTGAATCCAGTCTCCTGTCACCTTATAAAGTATTCAGCTTTTATTTTCAGTTATTTTCTTATCATATCACATGATAAAAAATGTGACAAATTTATTTTTCTTGCACTTAAAAAAACAGCATAATATTGTTCATTGTTTTCCTATTATTCACAAAAATGAAAATTATTATTAACATAAAATTTAGGAATTATTACCATCAACATTATTAGTGTTAAGTTAGAAAACCTCTTAATCCTTTTTGAAGCTAAGAAATTCCTTTTCAGATCCATGCTGAGGGATTAATCTTCATCTTAGGATTCTTCTATAACCATACCAGAAAAACAGTACTACATACGAAAAATAGTTTTATGTTACACCATACCTGTAAAACAGATACAGTTTTATCATATCTGTAGAACCATAAACTTACACCTTACCTCAGGGGATTGTCAATTTGCTATTCTTTTATTTCAAAGGGCATACTGTAGCATTTTTCTGTTTTCATTTGTGGTTATCATGAAGTCTCTGTAAATTTTTGTCTTGTTTCATGTTGACAGGTCAAAACATTAATTATTTTATGTTACAAGAAAAATTAATTAACACGTTTAATTCATTGATTTTAAATGATATTAATTACACAATCTTGTTCAAATCATATTATTTCTCAGTATTTGCTCATGTCAAGTGCTAATTCAAGTTGTCAAACTTAAAAAAAGTATATTTTTAACTCAAATGTTACTAAGTTATCTTCTTTCTGTTAAGTGTATATTTATTTGACTACTTACATAACACTTGCTAAAATTTTAAAAATATCAGTGAATGTAAAAGATATGTAAAAGATAAAAAAGTGACATTAAAAAGCTCTAAAAGACAAACAATTATATCACCTAACAGAACTTACAAAATGATTATTGTTGTTACTTGATATCAAAATATATAAAAATCTGTTTTTTGTAGTGGTGTGTATGTTACTAAAATCATTTCTCTGTGTACTTTTGAAAGTGCTGTAATTTTTGGTACACATGATAACAGCTGATTTAAAAAAAACACCATTATGTTTGAGATATTTTGTTTCAAAATTTTCAACAAACTTTATAATTACTCTCTTACACACTATTATTGTATGTTCATAAATTAATTCTAAATAAAGAATGGCAGGGTAAGATATACAATTTTTTTCTTAAGAAAATAAAAACAAATTATAGTTACTTTTTAATTTGAGACAAATTTAATAATTGAAATATGTACATGTACACATTACTAACTGTTAATCATATGTTATTATTACACTTTTGACACAATTTTTTGCAAAATAATAGTAGTTTTTGTTCAATGACAAAATTAGAACTTCCAGGAATTTATTTTCTTATAACAGCTGCCATTACTATATTTACATTGGTCAGTTTCAAAACTGTCTTTTTCTTTTAGGTTTATTTATAAGTGAGTAAATATTCGAAATATATCTGTATTAAGTACTTGATAGGAAATTTAATTAAAATAAGCTGAGCATGTTAAATTTTTTTTGTATACCACCAAATTAATAATAAATACTTAAGCAAAACTGAAACAACCCATGCATTAATCACATGACATGTGGTATAGGGTAGTTGCCATAAGTTTGTTAACATTCAAAGTTAAATGTGAATATAAACTGTTTAAACCTTAATCAATAGCAATGCAAGATTACCTCTATCTTTGAGAAAGGTTTTTCAAAACACAGAACTCTGACATTTGCAAATCTAAGTGCCAGTAGAGTCTCTGTTATTAGACATAAAGAGGTTATATTGTCAGATAAGTGAAAATGTCGGAAATAGGGAAACAAGACCATAAAAACGTTTTTAGTGAAATAAAATGCATTTATCAAATGTACTTTTATTTGTAAACATATGAACTTACAGTAGACCAACTTCAAGACAAAAACAGTTATGTTTTAAAAAATCTATTCAGTACAGTGCATTTATGAAAAAGAAATATTGTACCTTGAAAAAACTAAAATTAAAAAAGAAGTACAGTGCATTTATTACACATGTATTTTTATTTGTAAACATATATATTTAAAGTAAGCGTATCTCAAGACAAAAACAGTCATGTTCTTTGCAAAAAGTTTGTAATTGATAACAGTTTTCCTGTTTTCATGCTACTCACTGTTTTCTAGCCGCTATGTCACGCCATCTCATTAGAAGCCTCACATCTGTGCTCAAGGCTTCTTCTTGCTGCTCAATGTATTTTAAAACTGTTTTAATACCATTTAAGCTGTCTGCATGAGTCATTTTAATACATCCGTTATTATTGTCCTCAGAAGGCTGCTCATCATCGACTTTGTTTTTGTCACAGTTAACAAGCTGAACTATTTCGTTATCTGTCACTTCAGTTTGCTGGTCACTATTCATCCATTTGTCAGCATCTTCCATTTAGCTTCCTCACATCCAGGAATTTGCTGTAGTAATGGAAGAATACAGTTACCACCAGATTCTGTTGTTTCAGAGTTCTGATTTTACATAGGTACCCTTATTCTCTGATGTTTTTTTGTCTTCATCTTTTCCTCGCCCAACAAAACTTTCCAAGACTTTGAAATTATACCTGAAGTAAAAGAATTATAAAAATTCTCCGACAAGTGATAAAAACTAGATTCTATGGAATCAGTCTAGAGATTGGAAGAAAATGTTTTCTTATTTTAGACCACCTCTATATAAATGACTTTCCCACAGTAATAAATTGGATACAAAACATTCAAAATTAAAGTTAAAAATATTACTCTGATAATGGTTTATAAATAAAAAGAAATAAATGAATCAAATTCTCAAAGAATAGGGATTAAATTATTTACCTAATTGATTCTTTTTTGTTTTTCGGTCATGTCCTATTCTTCTTCAATTGTTTCAATCTGGAATGTCAAATAATCCTTTGATAATTTCTCTTCATTGACTACAACACAGCCTGGTCCATAGGTTGACAAATGGCCATAACATTTGGTGGGAGAAACATTGCTTTTATGTCACCACTTTGAAGTTCATTTTCATCAGAGTGCATAGGAGCATTGTCCATGAGGAGTGTCTTCTTTCTCAGGAGATTGTTTTCTCTTAAATATTTTTTCTGTGCAGGGCACAAAATTTAAGTAAAACAAATTTTTGAAAATTTTGCTGCTCATCCAGGCATGTTTTTGATTTTCATATTTAACTGGAAGTGTGGTTTTGGAAATTCTCCAAGTGCCCTTGGAGTTTTTGATTCACCAATCATTTTATAGTTGGCTGTAGCATTACTGCAGGCTAAGATGGTTACTCTACCTTTGCTACGTTTGTAGCCTGGAGCTGCTGCCTCTGCTTTGGCTGCAACTGTGTTTGTGGCAGCATTTTATGGTTTAGTCCAGTTTCATTGCAGTTGAATATTTGATCATGAGTTAAGCTTTCATTCTAAACAAGCTTATGAAATTTTTTCTAAATTCGTTCAATCCGATATCATCATGTGATAACTTTTCCCCATAAATATTGAACTGAGCACTTGTCTACTCTTTATGCTTGAAAAAAACTTTTTGTACTTTATTGTTCTATTTATTTTTAATTATTAATTAGTTAGAACAATGTTGGTTAAAATGAAATGCCAGATAAGTTCATGTCGGATAATGGGACTCTGCTGTAATTACATATTTACTGAAAACAACACAAAGCTTTAGTCATCTCCAACAGCATGTAATAAAATTATGTATTAAATATAAGCAAACATTTTTCAATCCTTTGAGAGTAAAAATGTTTAATTCCAATTTCATTACTTTAAAATTAAGGCTTTTACAATTCTTCATTTACAGGTGTTTCTGTTTTGGATGGAAAAAGAAAAAACAAAAAAATCTGAATTATGATGTTTCTTCAGCAAATGATGAATACATTTATGAAAAACTTTATATTGTAAAAAGGTCATCACGGGGAAGAGGAAGTCATGTTTATGGCAATGAAAGAAATCCAAATCTGTTGCACCAGAGGTCAGAAAACAGAATTACATCTAGCACTATTAGACCTGTATCTGAGGTGACTGATATACAAAAACTGATCAATTTTAAATCAAAGTCATATCCATCATCTCCTGAACATTTTAAAAATTATTTAAATATTCATGAGAAAAAGATACTGGTATCAAGGGGAAGTACAGTACCTCTTATTTACACTGCTCACTTACTGAGTTGTAAAAAGCCCTTTGACAGTCAACAAAATGACAAAACTGAAGCTTTTTCTTTCCAAAAAAGTACAGATCTAGTTTACAGTAAAACAAGTGGTAGTGACAAAAACAATGAACATGATGATGAAGATAATTTTTCTCACTACACAAACACTAGTAAAACTTATCAGAACCTTCCACCAGTGAACAGAGAGAAGGAAGTTATAAATAATTTGTACAGGGATCCATCTAAGTATGTAGTAAAGCAAAAGCATAATTTACAAAGAAATACCAATCTGCAGGAGTTGAGTTGCCTAACACAGAATAAAAAACTTTCAAATTGTTTAGTTGATGATTGTAATGAGAAAACAACTAAGCAGACCATAAGTTTAAACTACAAAAGGCAAAACAATCAGAGTGAACAGGTTTTAAAAAATAATCCAAGTGGAGAAAACCACCAAAATATTAATCCTGAAAATAACGTATACGGAGATACAGCAGTTAAGGAAAGAGTGCAATCTAATGGACTTAAAATACCTATTACAAGTACACAAGTGTACACAATGTGTAATGCAGAGCTGCCTCAGGACTGTGTGAAACAATTCTGTTGTGGCAATACTTCACCAGACCATGAAAAGCCATCTGAAAAAGTACAAATATCAGAACAGGCTGAAGACAAAAGTGATATATCTGATATAGCTGTTTCTACAAGTGATGAATTTTATACTGTACATCAATCAGTTGCGACATACATAGCGCAGCCTTTTGAAGACTCAGGCTTTGCTAACAAAAGGAACACTAGGTTTACTAGAAGGAAATCATATGCACATACTCCAAATATAGATCATAATGAAAATAGATACAGAGAAACAAGAAATTCAGATATTACCGAGGATATGGTGAATAGTTTATCTTCAAGAAATCCAATTCCTGTAGTTCCAAGGAAAGGATACAGAATATCAACTGAATACGATATTCTTACTTCTGACAGATGCTGTCCAAGTACCACAAGAGAAAAAGATTTCCTTATAAATATTGGTAAGGGTCAACATCTACCCCCAACTCAGGATGAACTGGTAACTGACATTTTAAATAGATATTCCTCAATTTTTGTGGAAAATCTGAAAGATCCTATACCAAAAGATCCTTTGAATAAACCAAAGGCATACAATATTATTCCTCCACCAAGGCAACCAGGAAATGCTAGACGGAAAACAACACACAGGGAACAAATAACAAAACGAAAAAGTAGTGCTTTTAAACAACATCCTACACATATGCAAGGTCAAACACCTATTCAAGGAGGCTACAAACCAATAGCAGTAGGTGGGGAACCAAGGAAGAGTGTTGCAAAACCACATGTTTCATCTGCCCGTCAGACTGTTATGAATCGCAGAGTCACTGCTTATAAACATGGAGGAAATCGCAGAACTGTTATTGTTACGCCTCCAGCAAATAAGGGTTACATACGTATACATGAAAGGAACATTCCACAATCACACTATGAATCAAGACCTTTGACACCAAGTAGAGAATATATTGAGCCAAGAAAGAGTATGGCTAGGTCACATGTTTCATCAGCTCGACTGGTGATGACATCTATAAGTTCTCCATCTGATGAATCTCACAAAATCATTGCTATTTCTTCCCTTCCTCATAAATCTGCATATGACAAACCCCATTATAATACACCCCCTAGTTATCACAGACAGACTGTTATTATACCTGGAAATCAGCGTAGACAGACTGTAGTTGATGGGCAATTTAAGCGCACTGTTCGTAGAGCAACTACTGCCCATGTGCCTCAACAAAATAATCGGAATAATACTGTTTATAAGTTGAATCATACACCTACTGGTAGGCATAATACACATCATGCTTATATGGCAAACATTTCTATAGCTGACTTCAGTGATTTAAGTGGAAAAAAAACTCCACTCTACAGAAAAAGAAGTAGCATTACACTACCACGTGACAATACTCATTCAAATGAACATGACAACACACTTGAACCTGAAAGCAATAGTGAGACACAAAATGATAGTACAAAATTGTTAGGTACTAGATGTCTTGGGCCCAGTGAGATAAAGAACTTTGCCTATCAAAAAGACAACAAAGCATATGTAAATTCTCAGGTGCAAACTGATGATGGATCTGACAATGAAGCAGACTTGTTTTATCCTACACAAAAGTTTATTAAGGAAGCTGCCAAAGTTAAATCAGGTAACAAATTAAGGTGGAAAATTGTCATTAAACGCAGTGATCATGCAGGGTCCTGAAAAATACTGTAATAACTGATAATTAATAGTATTATTTATGTTAGTGTATTTGTTAAAGCTTTCATTTTTTTAATAATATGTTATATTCTCTCTCTCTCTCTCTCTCTCTCTCTCTCTCTCTCTCTCTCTCTCTCTCTCTCTCTCTCTCTCTCTCTCTCTCTCTCTCTCTCTCTCTCTCTCTCTCTCTCTCTCTCACACACACACACACACACACACACACACACACACACACACACACACACACACACACACTTTACAATAATGAATTTTATTTCACTTTTTGATAATGCAAAATTTAAACTTGTACTATAAAAATGTTTTATTTTTATAGAAATAAAACAATGAAGGTTACAATGAAATGGGAAGAATGATGTTTTCTTCTATAACCATAACATGCTGTGAAACTATAAAGTCCGGAACTAATTGTATTTCAAATGTTTTATATTAATATGATTAGTATGTTTCATTAAGTATAAAACTAATTATTATGTATGAATTTTCATTAAAGTTAACTCCCTTTAAATACTACTCCAACTTCATGGTAGCAATCCAAATATTAATGTACATATTACTATTACCAATGTATTGTATGTGAACCAATACCAGTATACTTTATTGTTAAACACATATTATGTTTTGAAATTAAGAAGAAGTAATGAATATGTTAATGGTCTTCATGGTCTTTTTTTATGCTGACGCCTATCATGATGTATATATATTTTTTTATTACCCTGATGGTTATTTTCCATGTGAAACACAACTTATGTTACACTAATGCCACATGGCTAGCTCAAGTGTAATTTGTAAATGGATCACTTTACTACCAAGTGACCATATCATAGTGAGTGTTCACAAGCTCAGCTACTGCCTTATTACCTGCTATAATTGGCTCAAAGATGAGACACTATAACAAAAGGGAGAATTGGGTATGATTTTGAACTGTAACATTTTGACACAAATGTTAATGTTAGTAACAAACCATGTTACTGTTGGGTAAATAAATGAATAAAACTGACCACACACAAACACACAATAGAAAACAGGTATACAAATAAAATATGTTTTAAATTTATCAATTATATTCATTGTAATAATTTTAAGTATACGTTTCATTACTTTTTAGATTAACTATTCACTTTAAAATTTGGAGAATAAACAAATATATATTAGAGAATAGGTAAGTCACATACTGGTGTGGTAGTCTAAAGTACTACATGAAATAAGTGAGGAGTCTTTATAGTACTGAATTTTTTACATACAGGTGTAATCTTTAATATTGTTACAACACAAATAAGCCACCCCAATACCAGGGAAAAAACGATGAATCAACTATATAAAATGTTTAAACTAAAGAAAATAAAATGACGATGACGCGACAAACGACTACATGACCCAACCCAAGTGATTGGCCAAATAAAATGAAACCAAATGAGAAAGTGATTGACCAAATAAAATGAAACCAAATTAGAAGGGAAAAAACAAAATAAATGAAATAAAATGAGAAGAAATGAAAAGACCCAAACAAATAATATAGAACAGAAAAAGGAGAAATGTTACACTCAAATATAATAATGAAAAAGAAACCAATAAATAACAAATGTAAAAGATAGTTATTAGTATCGACTAAATAATCAATGTAAATGATAATTGTAAATGATAATTGATAAAATCCAATAAAGTAAAGACAAACAAAGTACACTAACCAAAGAAATAGAGTTTAAATGTAATAAAGGACTCTATAATGACATGAACTTGTTAACAATATAACTTACCTTTGTAAAGTGAGAGATAGAGAAGAGAGATAGAAAGATAATGAACATAAGTAAGTGACAAAGAGAAGGTAATGTTAGGGAATACCCACTAATAACACTTAAATAAAATATAAGAAGTGCAGAGTGATAGGGTAAAACCCCAAAATAAATAGAAACCCTATTAACACATTCAGAACTATATGAAAAATGCATTCATTTACCATACAGACTGGGCTTTTTTGCATTTTTTCAAAAGCTTATACTTCTAAACCATATAATATTTAAATATATAAAGCTATATTATATTATAAAACCAAGCATTCTCATTAATTTAGTGCAAATTTTATGTCAGTAGATTGTAAAATAAATAAAATATTAATTTTTAAACTTACCCTGTTTTTAGTGTTGAAAAAAATTTCACATTGGCAATTTGACTTGTGTCACTTTTGCTATTGTTCAATTTTTCAGTTAAAATTAAGAAAATACTACTAAACACTTTTTCACTACATTATAATATAACACTAAAAAAACAGGGTAGCACCGACCATGTGGCTTGGTTACGTACAGTGTGTTGGGTACAACATACAAAAAAAAGCTACTGTTGTGTTCAGACTCTGATTGCTGCTGCCATCTACATTTGAAAATGTTAACTACTAATACGGTACTGCTATCGTTTCATTGTGACTAACAGTGAGCGGGAGCCGTATTACATTTATTACGCAGTTAGATACGCGACTGCGAGCTATGCCCGCACTTCGACTTTATGGGACTCTACGGTACTGCGGGCAGTGCCCGCAGTTTGTCTCGAATGTGTTAATAAGTATAAACACCTAATAAACAGTGATGAACACTAAAGGTTTATTGGTAAACAGTATTGTTAAATAAGAATTTTGTTATTGATAGTATTAAGACTAATTGTAGATGAGGGATACAATAGTATTCAGGGAAGGAATCCCATGGAAAGTCAAATATTAGTGTTACCATGGATAGAGAGTAAAGTTTATATAAGAAAAAATATAGTAAAGAATAGGAAAGCCAAAATCAATAAACATCCTATGTTCTAAAGGATAGTTAGTTAAGTAAAGTTAGAGGGTGTGATGATGTTTATCACCAAAAAATAAGTAAGAATAAAACAAATTCTAAACAAGAGTAGCATAATGAATGTTAAAGAATGGTTTGATCAAATCTATGAATAGGAATATGGCAGAAGGAGTTATACAGTCCATAAGCCTAATGTTATGTTATATTTGATAGAGAATAATAAATAATAGACAAACCATAATGTGGAAACTAATAAAAACATACAATTATTATAAAACAAACCCAAACAATTCAACAAGTAAACAAATCATTTGTAATACCAAATCAAAACATGTATAAGAGTAAATTAATATGTAATTTGTATAAATTAAGAAAAGATAGCCAATTACTAACTAGGCCTATGAAATGCCTAACTGTATAAAACCAATAACTACAAATTGTAAAAAATTAATAAGAATATTAGCAAATCCAAGGCAAGTAACTAGTCAAGGATAATTAATGAATCATATTAAAAGATAAAATGTTAAATTAAGGACATAAAATTAGAAAGAAATGTAATTAGATAATATCAACATAATTGTTCAAACAATAATACATAAGCAAACCCAGCTTTGTGGGATGTCAAAATGATCTTTGAAAGAAAATACGAACAGTTGTGATAATATCTCATACATAAATAAGAAGACAGAAGAATAATAGCAATCAGAAGATATACAGTCAGTTTGAATAAAAATTCAAATATGATAACAATGGGCTTAAGTCAAGTTCAGCCAATCAGAGTCAATCAGTTACCATGACAACTGAACGTTATTTAGGAATTTTCCGTTAGAAACTATTATTCCATTATTGACGCTCAACAGGAATAGACGCCAAGCCGTGAATGACCAAAATTTTAATATAAAATGTAATCCAAATTTGAAAAAATGAAGAAGTAAGAAGATGAGGACAAGTTGAAACTGATGCCTAATACCTGATTAATAATGACTAAATTAATAAATTTAAACCAACTAATACGAAAAAGAAGCCAGGCGTACTTAAATCCCAAGATGATTGAAGATTGATGACTATCGAAGACAACAACCCATTTCAACTGAATGACATGACACCTCAAGTCGACTGATTTGATAAGTATTGCTGAGTTACCCGAATTTATGAAATAAATTCTCTTTAATTTTTTCCGACAACACTTTGAACTTTCACTATAAACTGGTGATATTATTTCTTTCAAAGATTAATAAAAAATAAAACACTAAACTTAAGTTAATTAAGAAAAATAACCTGTATAAAAATTACGAACTTTTGAAACACACTTTATAACCCTTTAGGAACAAAGTATAATTACACATTATATTATATAAGTACAATTAATGTAAAGTAGTGTACTTTATTGTAATCAAATTGATATTTTTTCGTAATCACAAGAATCCAGAATCTTAACGAAATTAATAGTAAACAAACTGTTGCAGTCGCCACGTCTGACTGAATAATTCGTTCAGAGTCACTTCGCCGAACCTTGAGATTTTTGTCTTATAATAATTGCCGGTGCAAATTTGTTGAATAACAAAATATAATTTTGTATAATACTGAATAAATACTAATCGAAATTTAATAAACTAGTACAGGGTTGTAACCACTGTTCTATATTCCATAGGAAAGTACATTATATTATTTGTGTATTTTAGTGAACAGCAAAGGTGACGGTAAGCGCTCACATCGGAAACTCGGCTAACTAACAACTAGATTAAGAAATTCGCACAGGTGGCGGGAGTAAATTTGAATTCAACATACCGTCCTAGCTAAGAACGCTCAATCGTCCTATTTTTTTATTTAATTGTTTTTAGTTAAACAATTTGGCGCCACCCGGGATTAATGAACACATATTGAAAAACAGGTAAGGTTCCCACTATAACGTCTCGTCGTTATAATATCGGGAACCTGGTTAATTGGCTCAGGTCAATTAAACAGGCTGCCATAATCTTAACAAACTCATAAATAACTGGAAAGTAAACAAATGTTAAATAGGATCCCGTGAATTGAGGAATATTGACAGGGGTTTGTAGATTTATTCACTCACCTTTTTGGACCATGACATCTCTTTATTACATAATGTTTTAACATCTGCGAAGAAATTTAGTAATGAGTATATTAAAAATAAAAACATTTGCACCTCTTGTACAAATAGAATTAGAGTAATTAATGAGTTAACATAGCTTGTACTGCCTTCGGATCCGAGTAGTTTGTTTCAGTATATGATATTAAAATTATAATCTTTATTTTGTGCCATCTGAAGAATGGGCTTATTTACCTTTAACGTGTTATATTCATAAAAGCCTTAAACTTAACACATATTATTACTAAGCATGAAATTACAATTTTATGGTAATTAAATCAGTCTTTCGTGTTTTACTTTACTTTCATTGGTTAATTAAGTGTCTATCATGTATTATTTTAAGTTAAGTTCTGAACCACGGAAGTTGAACTTCCGTGTCACCTGTATGTAACACCGTCGGTGAATCGGCGCTTCTATAGATTGTGCAGGGTGTCTTGGAGATCTTCTGGCTATTGTGTTTTGGTGAAATCTGCTGTCATTCCTAAAGATGAGTCGTCTGTTGGGTCTGTAGATTCTTGTGGTAGGTTTTGGGTTGTAACTTTTACTGGTATTCACATTGTTGTACCGCACATATTACTTACGGTTAACAGTTACATGTTAAAAGTTTAACATCACATTTAGGTGATGTTAGTTTGTTACAGAGATGTAATTGTCATACACTCACGTCATTTTCAACATTTTTATATCATCCGGCTATCTCACACAAGCTTCTCCTCGTTTATAGGTTTTTATATTGACTACATAATTTTGTATGCTGTATCAGCAGCGGAGTCTGAGATACAACTGAACTGGCTAACTATAGGGGTGAAGAGGCTGTCCGCGCGCGGGTAGCTTCTCAGCGTAAAAGTAGTTCTCACTTATTATTAATTATTTTCCTTTAATTCGCTTACAACTTAATGACATCGCTCTTTACTTTGATTACTCTTTTATGTGACTAGGGGTAGTTACGGATTTATTTAGTTTCTGTAATCTAATTTTATTAACTGCTACATTGGCAAATCGGCAGGTTACTACCGGTTTGGGGCTTGGAGAAGGGTTCATTCGTACCTTATTAAAGCTAATATTAGTATTATAGAATTTTTTTTTATTTTTGTGGGATTTAGGCTTATTAAATTGTCACATATTCCTCCACTTAAAGAAGACACAGGGTCAGGGACCGATGTGTTTTCAACGGGGAAATAGATTAGAATTGCACTGGGAGTATGCTTGGAATTTCTGTGTGAAATTCCTTTCTCTCTTTTTAACAACTTCCTCATGAGGTATATGAATCACTCTCAATTCACTATTTACTATTAGCAAGAAATACAATACCTTATTAACTAATACTTAAAATACATAAAATTCAAAGGTCATAAAATATATAAAATACACAAAATTCATCTTAATTCTACTACTTAAGACTACTACCAGTTTTTTCTTTAGCTTTTTCTTACTCTTGTTATGGAGTTACTCTTCACAGAGTAGGTTTCACATCCTTACTGTGTTTCCTTTTCTCTTTCAAGGATTTCGTTGAATCGCGGTTGACGAATCATTTTATTAAAATACTTGTAAAGTAACGTTACTTATATTCTGTGTCAGCTGACTTCTCACTTTTCTTATTCTCGATGAACATCTCGATGAACAGGATCTAAGGTTGATCAGGCCTCATTCCTATTTATACGATTTGGTAATTAAGTAGTGACTCAATTACAATATAGCAAATATACGTCTTAATACATCTATCCTTTTCTACTTCATTTATTTTCTTGCTCACTAGCATTTTTCTTCCCGTGATAATATTTTATCTGGGAAACATGACTTCTACGTACATATTTATTCGTAGTGGGTTCATACAGTGCTACGGTTACGGGAGTTAAGTATCTGTATCTGTTTGGAGGTGGCCTTATCAATTGCACTACTCGTAGGGTGAGTTTTGTACATCACTAAGTCTCCGACTTGATACTTTACTTCTTTACTATCCCGCTCGTGATATTTTCGTGATTCTCTCAAGTTCACTCTTAAGTTAGCGTGAGCTTCGTTCCATATCTTTTTTATATTCTTACCACTAATTTCGTGGGGTAGTAATTCATGTATTTTCCACTTTGTGGATAGTGGGTGATTCGGTTTATATTTATACATCAAATCAAAAGGTGTCGATTCATGTCCTTCATGATATGCTGAGTTGAAGGCAAATTGTATCCAGGATAGGTTCTGGTCCCAAGAGGTATGGTCGTTTGCATGGTAGGCTATTAAAGCAGATTTTAGGTTTCGCAAATAGCTTTCAGCTATATTACCTTGTGGACGATACTCTGTAACGGTAATGTGGTCTATGCCTAGTCTGAAACACATGTCCTTGAATTCTTTGGACTTAAACTGGGGTCCGTTATCTGACACTAGATGTACTGGTGTACCGAAGTCTTTAAATAATCTATCTTGCAAAATCTTCACAGTGGTAGATGCTAACGCTCGTCGCATGGGATACATCCAGACAAATTTGGTAAATGAGTCTACACAAATGAGTAGCATGGTATTACCTGATTTTGAACGTGGGTAGGGGCCAGAAAAGTCCAAGTAAATTTTAGAAAAGGGTGTCGTGGGAGTCTCCGAGATTAATTTTCCTATGTGGCTGTTTCTCGCTGGCTTGCTCAGTGCACACAACTTACACTGTTTTACGAATTTAGCTATCTCGCTGTTCATATTTTCCCAATGATATTCTTTTTGAATGCGATGTATCGTTTTATTTATTCCCATATGTGCTCCAATGGTGGATGAGTGGTAGTATTCCATAAGCATAGGTTTAATAATATCCAGGGCAATTATTCTCAAGGATTTTCCATTAGCTACTCTATAACATAATACTCTCTTACTCAACATATATTTTTCTGAATTATTTCCTTTATCTAGCTGTTCTATTATTGTATTTAAATACGGGTCTTGTTGTTGATACTGAGCTATATCAGTAAATGCAAGAGGGAATTCAGTAATTAGCGTATTGATAATCGATGTTTCACCACTTTCCTTATTTTCGGATATTTTATTAGGCGGCTGGAACATACGGGACAGTGTATCGGCAACTATATTTTGGGTGCCACGAATGTGTTGTACCTTAAACTTGTAACAATTTAATCTCAATACCCATCGTCCAATACGACCTAACTGTTTAGGGTGATTTACTAACCAAGATAAGGCTTGATTATCCGTTTCTAACAGAAATTCTTTATGTTCTAAAAAGGGTTTGAATTTCTCAAATGCGAATACTACAGCTAAACATTCTAATTCGTATGCGGAGAATTTCTTTTCCTGGTCGGTTAGAGTTCGTGAGGCATAACTGATTGGTAATCTAGAATTATCTACTTTCTGATATATTACTGCTCCTAGTGCTACACTTGAACTGTCTGTCTGTACTACAAATGGTTTAGTAAAATCAGCTAATTGTAATACCGGGGGTGATATTATGCTTTCTTTCAGTTTTTCAAATGCAGATTGGTGTTGTGGAGTCCATTCAAATTTCGCTCCTTTTTTTCTTAATGCGTTCAATGGAGCTGCTATATCAGCTAGGTGAGGGATATACTTGTGGAAGTAATTTATCATTCCCAAAAATCGGGCTATTCCTTTTGTATCCCGTGGTGGTAAAAATTCTGTGATAGCACGGGTGCGTTCTGGGTCTATACTTACTTTTCCGTCGGCCTTTCCTATGTGACCTAAAAATGAAAATTGTTTAACGGCAAAATTTACTTTACTTGGGATTACTGTTAATCCGGCTTTCTTTAATCGTGATAATACTTCACGTAAATGATGAAGATGTTGATCCATAGATTCGCTGTAGATTACTATGTCATCTAGGTAGTGATATACAAATTTAAATTTTATCTTGTGGAATATTTTCTCTAACAATCGGCTACATACAGAACTTCCTTGGGATATTCCAAAGGGTACTCTAGTAAATTGGTACAGGTTGAATGGGACGGCGAAGGCGGTTAGGCGTTTGGATTCTTCCGATAGTGGTATTTGATGAAATGCCTGATTGAGATCCATTATGGTGAAAACTTTAGCTTTTGTAAAGTAATGGAAGGCGCTGTGGATGTTGGGGAGTGGTATGGACTCGAATTCTATCCTTTTATTGAATTGTCTATAGTCCAGAACTAATCTATGTTTATCGGTGCCTTTAGGTACTAAAAACGCAGGTGATGAATACGGTGAAGTGGAAGGTTCTACGACTTGTTGTTCTAACAATTTATTGATTTGATTTCTCATTATTTCCATTTTTGGTGGTGATAATTTGTATGGGTGCAGTCGTATTACTTTATTGTCACTCAGGTTGATCTTGTACTCTATAAGATTTGTTAATCCTAACTTTGGGGTGAGGATGGTGGAAAATTCTTTTATTAGTTTCTGTATTTTAAGTCTATCTTTACTTTCTAAGTGATCTAATTCAGACTCGCGGTGTTCTAGGTGCGTTGCAGAAGTTTCCATTTTTTTTACTGTTATTTACTTCATAATCAAAATTATATTTTGAAGTACGGTCGAATCTAAAATAATACTTCTTATCGTACATGTCAAGAATTATACCTGTTTTACTGATAAAGTCCGCTCCCAATAATAAGTCTGGTCCTAATTCGTCATATACTAACACTGGAAAATACCACGTTAAATTTTTAATTTTTAACTAAATATCACTATAGTATTGACGACTCGGAACACTAAGTTTTTTATAAGTAAAAACGTAAAGTTTTACCTTACAGCCTAAACCGGCTTTCACCTATAGAAGGCTTCATCAGAGGCTGCCATAGGTAGCGCTGTCTGTCTTGTTGTTGGCGACGGGATAGTTTTTCGAAAGATCGAAGCTGTGTGTGTGTGGTGAGATGTGTTCGAATAATGCGTGCGATTTGAATTGTGTCTGTTCGTTTAGGATGTCGTTTTTATTTGTTTTTGTGTGTTTGTATAATTCTAATTGTTCTAGAGTGTCTAGTTTTCGGCCTTTTGTGTGTACGTGTAGAATGTTCACGTTATTGTCGATGTTTTTATATGTGTGGTTTGCTTCAATGAGGTGGTTTGCAAAGGTAGATTCTGTAGTGGATGTGCTACAGGCCTCTGATGAAGCCTTCTAAAGGTGAAAGCCGGTTTAGGCTGTAAGGTAAAACTTTACGTTTTTACTTATAAAAAACTTAGTGTTCCCAGTCATCAATACTATAGTGATATTTAGTTAAGTAACGGACATGTCATGGACAACGAAATCCAAGAATTTAATTTTTAGTTTAATCGTAACGCTGAGTTTTATGATTAAGTTTTGTTTGTTAGCGGTAGCGCATTTAATATTCACCGGTTAACTACGTTTAACAAGATTGTGTTTAGCTAAAATATCGGCTAGCTGTTGGCTGATTAAGCTCCGTGTCGATCCAGAATCAATTAATCCAAGTGTGGTAGTAACGCCAAGGTCAACTTGTATGTATGGTAATTGACACATGCTGGACTTGCATGTAGTAATTGAGTTGCATTTATCAATAAATCTCTCTACGTAGGGGTCTAATAATTTTTGTTATTATTTTTTTTTGTTTCCTTTTTGGTACTCCCGGGTTTTACCTATTTTCACGATGCTGCGGAAGACACAGGATTTCGGATCTACCTGCCTTACATGTTTTTTGAATAAGAGGGTTTTTGGTAGTGCAGTTTCTGTTTACAATATCTACTGATGTGTCCTAATTTCCCGCAGTTATAACATCTTTTTTAATTATCTTGTTGATTCATCCTCTTCGTTCACTTTATAAAATATTATTATATATATAAACTTTCACAATATGAACTTACTTTCTTTATCACTTTCCCATACATTTCGAGGTGATGTTCCTCTTCCTCAGTGGGAGTAAATACTGAATGTCATTTTACAGAATAACGGTTATGGACTAGGTGTGTGTGGTGGGGGTTGATGGTGGGAGGGAATTGGCGCTGAGGTTCAAATTGTGTGTTTGGATCAATACATCGAATAGTGTATGTGATCTATAATGTAATTGTTCATTTAATATGTTGTTTGGTTGTAGTGCGTGATATCTGTATATTTCAAATTGTTCAGCTGTGTTTAGTTTTCTACTTTTAGGTAAGTAGTGTAATATTTCCATGTTGTGTTCTATGTTTGTGTAACTGTGGTTTTCGTTTTGTAAATGTGTGGCAAATGTGGAATGTATGTAGTTTGTGGTGAGGGCTTTTAAATGTTCTGAAAATCTGGAGGAAAAAGATCTTACCGTCTGGCCGATGTAGAATTGGTGACAATCATTACAATTTAATTTAATATAACAGGGGTACACTCTGATTCTTTTAATCACTACTATTGGTTGTTGTTACAATTATGATAAAGTATTTGTATTCTGAATGGGATAATTTATATCAATTTGGTCTAGTTTCTATTAATTTATTTTCTCTGATTTGATTTACAGGGTCAAAGTTGAATTTGGCTTGGTTATCAATTTTCAATTTTCCTACCAATGTTATAATCAATTCACATTATTATTTTTATATTTCCTGATTCACTATTTATAGGTCGTTTCAATTAATATTTTGCCTTTCCTTACTTCACAAAATTATGACATTAATTAACATTATTCAAATACAATAAACACTTACATACTAACATCTAGTATCTCCTACTATCAACATGGTCTGTATCATATACACATAAAATAATTAAACATAATAATTAGATAAATAAACAAATTAAAGTCTTATCCTAATGATTGTCTTTTGTTGTCCTTTTGAAACTGGTTTGGGGTGTTCCCCTCAATCACACACTATTTTATTTATACCTAAGTTTACATTAGCTCTGATTATTTTGTATTGTATTCTCTTACTTTATTTGTTTTTCTAAATTGGTATAACTAATATAGTTTAAGTTCTTCCATTTATGTGGTTTGCTGCTATAGAGTGTTCTGTCCTTAAAGTAGATTTTTGGGTATCTTGAAATTTTTCATTTTAACTAGTTTGTTCTTGGCTGTAACTCCTTACTACTCCGTATCTTAAGATTTTTCATTTTAACTAATTTGTTCTTGGCTGTAACTCCTTACTACTCCGTATCTTAAGATTTTGCATTTTAACTAATTTGTTCTTAGCTGTAACTCCTTACTACTCTGTATCTTACTGGGTATACTACTTATTTTACTGGGATAATAATCATACTATTTGTTTTTAGCACATTTTGCTCTAAATTGTATGTATATTATTTCTTTTAATTGAGATTTTTCTAGTTCTGTTAAGGCATTTTATATATTATTGTGATTACTTCTTTCTGTTACTTTTATTTACGTTTATTTGCTTCTTCCAGATGGCTTCTTCCCTTCTTTTTCTATGTGATATTAACTTGTAGAATAAGGCAAAAACTTCGTTGTGCTACAATATGCATAAAAATAAGACACATGTGCAGTGCGAAAACGGTGTGATTAGGATGGTCAGTGCGAATTCTGTGCGATTATTACACTAATTATGCGAGTCCAATAGTAATTACACAGAATATGTGTAATTAAATCAGACAATGTTACAACACCTTGAAATCCGCATTAGAAGTTGCAATTGGCAGAAATGTGCAAAAATATGAAATTGGACGATAATGGGGGAACTGATGCCACGGACAGTTTCTGACATGCAGAATTCTGTTCCGACAGGTGTGGTTTCTTGATTGAATATAAATACGGGCCCAGGAGAGCCAATTTTACTCTCAATCAGTCTTCAGAAGCGGCGGGACGCTATGTTCAGTATCAAGGCGATTTTTTAAAAATAAACTGTAAAGTCGGATGGACAATACGTTCATCCAAGTATCAAACAGTAACTCTTAGTTTGATTTTTTTAAATACAATTATCAAACATACTCTACAAGTCTACAACCACAAACGTTCAGCACTCTAGACAACCGACGAGTCACATCAGGCAGAGGAACGCTATAGAGAGCAATAGAGGCATCTGCTAGGACAACAGCAGCTGATGCAGAGCAACATATCACTACACTACAGCAACCAGATGGGACCATGAGGGACGAGTAACTGGAGGACGACAAGTGGAACCGGAGAACATGCAGGGAACTCCATTAGAAGGGAACCTACAGATCAATGGAGGACATGGGTACAATCTACAGAATCGAGGTGACAACCAATTTATAATTTGTAAATGAGAGAATAAAGACATTGAAAAAAGACATTTAAAAATTTAAAAGAATAAATAAAAGTTATGTTAGATGTAGATAGAGATAAGAGAATATAATTTAAAATCAATAAGAATTTCCTTGGATGATTAACAAGTAATTTAGTAAATGTAAATTTTTATTTCAAGCTTATAAAGTAATCAATGAATAATATTACACGCAATGCAGAAGCTAAAGTAGTTGGGAAGTTATAGAAAGAGAATAACAATTCTCTTAGTCAATTTAAATTTTTATAAAACATTAAGATGTATGCAATGCATAAAGTAATGTAATAAAAAAATATATAAAGCAAAGAAAACAAAAATGCAATAAAGCACACAGACTGAGCGGTCGAGAAATTTTAACAAATAAATGTTTAGCATATACTTTTGTTAATATAGGATATAAGATTTATTTTATGATGAATGTATTGCAACAAAGAAACATTTAAACAAACAATAATGAATATTTTATGGAGAAGTAAATGCGATTTTAAAAACCTTGTGATTTTTTTTTAATAAATTAATGAAAACACATACATTTCAATTAATGACTACTCTTATTACTATTACACCCAAACCCCAGTAATTGGTACATTCTAACAGTAATGTTAGATACATGTTAGCACAGCACAAATTAAATTACATTAAATAATCAATTCGTGTTGTTATATAATTTTGTCTCCCAAAAGCGTGGGGCTATACAATTTAAAATACATTTAAATTGGTAATTTGTATTGTTATAATATATATATATATATATATATATATTGTAATGTGACATAATGAGAGTCCCAAAACGATTAACGAAAATAGCCCAAATAATAATAATAAAGTCAGAATAAATAAAATCCAGTACGTAACAATTTAAAATAAAAAGTACAACACAATAATGTGATAAATAAGGAGCCATGTACTATAGATAATAAGACAAAGCCTGTGAAAAGTGCATAAGTGAAAAGTGGGGAAGGTGGAAAACAAGGGTGATCATTAATCACACAGATAAGACTGTAAAGATCAGTGATCCCTCTAATTATGTTAAATGTAAAAAAACCAAATAGGTCTATACAAGAGACACAACTCTTAAAAGTATTGTAAGGTGACAGACACACTAAATGTTAGAGTGTAAACAAACAATTGTAGTAATGTAGCTTATTTATTGAAAGGTTTTATATTTATTTATCCCATGTTGTTGGTTGTTAAAGTAGAAGGCATTAGCAGTGCTTAACCATGTTTATTTTTCTTTTATTTAGGCCAATGCCAATAATTGTTATCATTAATAAATCATATGTAAAGGATTATAAGGAGTGTATTAAGCCTATAGGCAGAATAGAAGGTATATGTTACAACATAATACCCAAAAATACTTAAATAGAGGTCTCATATGAACACTATTAATGGTCCATTAGTAGAGCTTAATGGTATGGAAATGTAATGGGTATTATAGTAAACTAAATATTTTATGTTATCATGTGTCAAAAAATGAATGTAATCTTGGCCATGAAGGCAACCATTTTAGTTAGTATGTTAAAGAATTTTGTGTTAGTTAATAAACATTGTTAGAATAAGTCAAAGGAAAATGTAGTAATCTTTAAAGCAAATGTAATCAGGCAAAAGGGTTCAAACCAGAAAACAATTTAATAATTAATGTAATTTAGACAATGAGTATGAAGTCAAATTTGAGGCCTAGGCCGCACATGAAATATAAAATAAAATAATGTCAGAAATGATTAAGGTATCAAATCAATATGATACAATAATAACAAAATAGGATCAAAATTTAATAATGGACAAGTCTTAGAGTAATTGTGTATCAAATGAAATTAATCAAATGAAAATTAAGTATTGTATCATAGTGAATGTAAGGGCAGTGTTATAGTCCAGATTTATAGATTTTGTAAAGGTGAAAGGACACCTAATATGAAGTTAACTTATACAAAATTATATACCAAAATGTAGACCTTTAAAAAAGGAACAGAAATATGTAAACCAATTTTAGTTTAAACAAAAATTAACAAGGGAGTATTTTTTGACTGTAAAGGCAAGGATATAAATTTTGTAATATGTGCCGCTTGACCTCAAGTTCACGGAAACTGACCAATCAAAACCCTAGTCTACTGGTCAAAAAGCCGTTACAAAGACGAGATGAACGGAGAGTTGTATTGTTAGATGCCACGCTGAAGAGTTGAGTCTGATAGCGGACGCTTGTGAAAAAACCAAACCAATCAAGCAATGCTCAGCCGATGTTATAAAATAAACCAGTGAAATAAGGAAAAACTCCAAGACAATTATAAAGAAGTAAATACTGACCAATGGAAGTGTAATCCTACCCTAGAACCACAAAAGACGCTAGCGAGGGATTGCTTGCAGTGCTTCAGGAATGTAATTATAAATCCGAAGTATTTTCATTGCCACAATATATACAGATTAAATTCACTACACCATATAAACAATTTACTGTGCTAATTGGAATACCCGTTGATCATTAATCCAGTGATTAACGATAAAAACAACTTCATTTAAAACCAAAAAACAATCAGCTACATGACGTTTGGGTTAGCAGACCAAGCGGCCATCTTGTTTATTATTCAATTTCCAGTGCCGACAGAGTTCGTTACCGCTGACGGTGAAAAAAACTAAAGATTTTATTTTGTAAACATTGATAATTCAGTTTTATTGTTTTATATGTAATTGTAATGTGTTGTACTCCCTTTTAAAGCATTTTTCTGACTTCATAACTGGCCCAAAGAACCCTAGCCCTGAGATATTTAATTTATGTTAAAATTATTTACAAATCATTGAAGAGCGGATTCAAATATGAATCGATACTGAACTGTTAAGGTCGATCCAAGACCGAACCACTTGTGTTGTTTAACCAAAAAGCTGAAAAAATAATAAAACAAACTTATGATTACCAATACCAGAGTTGTCACTTCATGTGTGTGAGTAGAATAAGAGTTTGTTCACAGGTGTTTGTGGGAGCGAGCAGGTACGCAAGGCGAACATAGCTTTGCCGGCGACAAAAGAAACAAACTAACCTACAATTGCCAACATACGGTTAGAGCCGGTCGCCGTGTCAACCAGAAGTGTGGGAAAATTTAAAAGCACTAGCCCACAAATACAAACGCTTTTATCAGAACAACATTATACAGAACACTAGTTATAGAATTGCGCATCCTATGTGCGGCAAAATAACCGTATATACAGAATATGCACGTTAGTAAGATTATTACAAATTATTAATAACGTGGAGCTTATTTAAACCTCAAACAAATTTACATTACAAAGTGGAGATCACAACGGTGAGGCGTAAGACGCATCACAACACAAGTACACAATAATAAATTAAACGTTATAGAATTATTAATTGACAAGTAAGCACGCAAACAAATAATATTTATTATAATATATATAGTAGCACGACAGATAATGCCCATAGTTCTGAATGGAAAGAAATATCATAAAATAAAATAAAAACAAATTTAAATCCAAGGAAGCAACATTAAAAATTAATTAAGAACCACTGTAAAGCACAATCATCATAGTTTGAAGTAAGAATTTCATTAAAACCAGATATACAATGAATGATGAGTAAGAAAAATAAACCAAAAAACTAAAAATAGAGTAAGGAAATACCCAGGTAGGATAGGAGTAAGTAAGGAAGAAACCTGAACAAGACAACATCCACAATAAGAAGGAATGCTTTTAAAAGAAATCAAAACGAAACCCCAAAAGAAAGTAAAAATAACCAATGAAAGTATAACAAAAACCCAAATTTAGAAAACCATGTAAAATAGATATAAACAAAAGTGTATAAAGTAGAATTAAAAGTGAACCAATGGGAATTAGTTATATAATGGAAAAAACAAACCTTCATTATCCTCTATAAATAATAATGGAAAAAAAACAAATCTTCATTATCCTCTATAAATAAAATTCTTGATTTTAATAAGACTATAAAACTGATTAGAAATAAAATCAAAGAATAAAAGGGGACCAGTGCAAGTTATTATATTATATTAAATAAACTTAATGTGTCAATGTTTAAGTTCATAAATTAAGTAAATGGTGCATTTATACAACTTTAAAGTTTTTATATTGTGTCGAGAAATAATATTTAATAGAATATTATAATGACAAATAGGATACAAGTGTTTCTAAATAACTGCCACTCTTTAGATAACAGCATTCATTAGACTGACAGTGATAAAACAAGAGCAGGCCATAAAAAAGTGAAGTGACCAAGAATAAATACCCAAAAATCAAACAAAAACAGCTAAGACTGCAAATAAAATTAGTTATAAGAAATAGTTTAAATGATGGAAGGACAGATATGTTTTATTTATAATAAGTTCAAATAACTCAAGACTGAAATGTCAGAGTTGAGTACAATTCTTTTAGTATAAAACTTTTATTATGTGTTAATAGTATTAATCAAGGCTGAAATGTCTGGGCTTGAATACCATTTTAAGTTATAAAATATTTGTTATGAGTTAGTCGAATTAATCAATGTTAAATGTTAATATAACTAAGTAAGGGAATTGTAATTAAGATGTATAAGAAAAGAAAGTCAGAAAGGGTATAAGCAGGCTGTAATATTCAAGAACCAAGTATATAAAAACATGTGAAATCTAGGCCAAATGGCAAATCTCAACAACATTAAAATTAATAAATAAGAGAAGTAAATTGATAAACCGGATAAAATTTTTATAATATGAATCCAACACAGTGTATTACAACTATACCAATACTTTATAAAGATAGTGAAGCAATACATGAAGTATTAATAGAAAAATTGTAAATGTATTAACAGTAGAACATAAGGGGAATTATTTAAATTAAAACTAATAATTAATTTAGACAACCAATTCATTAAATTAAAAGGAATTAAGGGAAAATAAACATTTTATTTCAATCAAAGATTTTGTTCAATCATAATTACGACATAATAAAAATGGCAAACAGTTTAATGACAGGAAGTAAAATTTTAGAGCCTACATTTTCAAAATGCAGTAAATATGGCATTTTGAGATAAAAAACATTGTAAGAATATCTTATTTGGTATCAAATCACGCAGAAGTAACTAAGGAAAAAGATTATGTAATTATTATTTGATAAAATCAAATAATAATAAAAATTTATTAAGTAATATAATGTGTCAACCATGTAACGTAAATGATAAAATTTTAAAACAATGTCTTGCTAATATTAACTGGGCTAAGACGTTTCGGATGAAGAAGAAAATGAGGGAGTTGATTATTATATGTTGAGCAGTACACATCAAACGAGCTCTCGCCAAAATAGTTACATATAGTGAAGGAAGAAGCATGGCGTACATCAGCCCAAACCTATAAAATTTAAACTCGCGAATTTTGGAAAAAGCGTTCAATAACGATTAAAGTCAGTGAATTAAACCAGTTAAACAATAAAAGTGAACCACTATTGAACAATAAACCGATAATAACCATTTAAACACTTATAAATGATAATTCCTAATATCTAGACGAAACTTGCTATTCTCGACCTTGTTCACGGGAGTGAAATAAAACATAAACCAACACAATTTATCGAAGGAAATCACTAACAACTGATCCAGGACAACCACACTAACACTAGAGGAACGAATCACTATCGCTGTGACGAGAAACCATTGGAAAAGCAACATTTATTTGAAGCAGATTCTTCGAGGTGCAGTCGTCTACTACATCTAAATACGAAGCGGCCATCTTTGAGTTCCCACAATTCTATGCGCCACAGCCAACATACCTTCGAATGGTTCGAAACATTTTCTTTACTAACCATTATATATTGAATAATATGTTTGTATTTTAATTAATAAGCTTGTAATTTGTAATGTTATACTTTCTATACTTTGCCCTTTTCTCTGACTATATAAAATAACAGTTCAAAGAACCCAAGAATTAATAATTTGTATAATCTATTAATTTGCCCTGAGAGAGTCGATTCATCAATCGTTATAAAATTGATTATTTTACTAATTGTCAATAAAAACCATTGAATATTATAATTTTGAATCCTATTTATTTCTAACTTATAAACAGAATAACATAAAACAATATTTGAGACATAACTACCAGAACAGCTGAATTTAACAACTTTAAAGGAGGACAAACTTCAAATAAGGAAAGATCACAAATCGTTTGTTCCTGGAGACAATCCTATTAACATAGTACAAGAATTCTAATTACACAAAAGGATACAATTCGACAAAAACAATCAATAAGAAGTTCCAAATACAACAAAACAGTTTAAAATAATTAATACTAAATTAATTAAAAATATAAAAAAAAATAATATAATAAATAATAAAAAAATTTTTATTTACCAAACCACAAGAATTTTTTAATAGTCATACAAGAAATTTATTATTTGTTACAAATTGGCGTCCAACGCTTTAATTAGTGATTGATAGGCCACTATAATTTGCCCAATTCCTAATTTAAGCTTGGCAGCGGTTATCAGGTCAGAGGAATAAGAAAAATACAACGTCGAGCAACATCGAAGAAACGGGCGGCGGAGGCCAAAAAGGAAATCAATGTGGAAGACAAGGAGGCGACGCCGGTGGAAGACGTGGAAATGATGCTACCTCCGATCGAACCAACCAAACCGATGTTACAGAAGGAACAACCCGAGGTACACATGCAAACAGGGGACGTAAATATCCCAGAGAAACAGGTAGAAAAGTCCACATGAACAGAGAATGGGGAGATGCAAGAAATGTTCAGGCTGATGATGGAAATAAATAAGAACATAGAATCCACAAAGGAAGAGTTAAGGGAAAATAATAAGAAAATAGAGGAAACCAATAAGAAAATGGATTCTACAAAAGAAGAATCGAGTAAAGAAAGGAAGGAAGACAACCAATCCTTAAATAAGAAGTTGGAAGATTTGAAGGAGGACAACCAGTCTTTAAAGGAAGAATTGGGTAATAAAATTGAAAATACAAATAAGAAAATAGAGGAAACCAGCAAGGAACTGAAAGAGGACAACCGATCCTTGAGCCAGAAAATTTATGAAACTAATCAGAAGATGGAGGAAACCAGCAAGAAGATGGAAAGTGACAACCAACAGTTGAAGGAAGAGTTAAGGGAGAATAGTAAGAAGATGGAAAAAATGGAGGAAAATAATAAGAAAATGGAAGAGAAAATGGATGAGAAGTTGGAAGAATTGAAGGAGGATAACCAACTATTAAGAGAAGAATTAAGGGAGGTTAACCAAGAAAATCTGGACAAATTAGATGAGAGGATAGGGTTGTTAAAGGAAGAGTTGAGGAAGGAAATCAACGATAATAATGAATCCACAATTAAGAAATTAGAAGAAGAAACCATGGGAATCAAACAACAAATTAAGGAAGTGGTGGACGAAAGGTGTAGCCAGACGGAGAGAGAAGTACAGGGTTTCAAAGAAGAGGTAAACACCAAATTCACTAATATCGAAGAGTACAGTAGAAGGAAGATGGAAGAAAACCGAAGAGAAACCCAGGAAGAATTAGGGAAGGTACGGAACCAAGTCGCGGAAAGGTGTGACGGAATGGAAGAGGCTATGACGAATATAACGGGTCAGGTACGGCAGAGCCAAGAAGAAATGGAAGTCATTAGAAATCGACCCACTAACTTTACTGGGATACCAATGAATGAAAATCGGGAATGGTTAAATTTCCGACAATACAAAAGAAAACCGATGGAGTTCCTGGCCCGGATTGAGGAATACTTTGCCAAACATAGAGGGAATAGGTGGAATAACAACCGGGAGATATTGGACAAGTCGTTCAGGGAAATGACCGACAATTGGTGGATGGCGAATCGAAGTGAGATCGCGGACTACCAACAGTTCAAAAACCTATTCAAAGCGAAGTACTGGTCAGAAACCACGCAGGACTTGATACGGGACAATATCTGCCATGGACGATATAAGGCCCAAGTAGGTAACACCATGACGGCCTATTTCCTAGGAAAGGTGTGTCTGGCGAAACATTTAGAACCGGCAATACCCGAGGAATGCCTGGTGAACAAGTTGTCCTACCACTATGATGAAGACATAATCAGAGCAAGAAGGGGTAGCCAGATAAAGACGGTGCAAGCCATGACTGAATTACTGGAGAGTTACGAGAACGAGGAATACTACCGTCAGAGTAGAAGGAGGAACGATCGGCCGGAAATAAGAAGTAATCAGTACCCCAGTAACAGTAACAACCAGAATGGTAACAACTACCAAGGGAACCGTAACCATCAGAATAATTATAATGGTAATAATAACCCTCAGAATAATAATAATAACTTTAACAATAATCCGAATAATAATAGGAATAACAACAACTACCAAAATAACCGAAATAACTATTATCAGCACCCTAATAATTCTTATAGTCAGAGAAACCCCCACCCAAGTAATACTGAACGTTATTACCAAAATAATAGGAATTACAATTCCAATAACTACAATAATAACAACAGGGTTTCCCGACCACGGGTAAATTTCATAAGAGCTGAAGATAATGGGCCAAGAAGGTATAACCGTCAGCAAAGAAACAGTTTCCACGATGGAGATCATCGGCGGAGGAGCGGAGAACGTGATGGTCCGAGGTAGACCAACATAGACGAAGTACCAGTCTAGATGATCCTGGCCGGCAACCAAACCAAGAACAAACATTTGAACATCATACAGAGCGGCAGGAACCGACGCAAGGTTTCCAGACTGACACCTCGGTCGGCCCTAATAACAACAACGAACATGATAATTTAAACGGGAAGAGACAGTGATGAATTATCATGACCCTTCACTGATCCTATCTCCTGGGTATAAACAAGAGTTGCAAGGTGCAACTGAATCGAATAACATTACCATCATTAGAAATAACTATCTAAAAAACATAAGAACCGAACTATTGGAGGAGAACGACACTAGCCTCAATAGTCAGAATAATGAAATAATATATATAAAAGCGGAAGTAGAAGGAATCCCCACCAAGATCATGATTGATACCGGTGCGAATATATCGATAATTAATATAATTGAATTGGAAAGAATCCAGAAAGAATGTGGTAGAACATTGCCAATGTTGCCAGTAAATAATATTATCTTAGTAGGTGCCACTGGCCGCCAAAACAAAAGTATTAGAAAACAAGTTTCTGTAAATGTCATTAGCCGTGGTGTAGCTTTAAATATGGTATTTTTAATTGCAACCGGACTGCCATTTAATATATTGGTAGGGTGCGATGTATTAAGGAGGAACTCCGCTATTATAGATTTGAACAAAGAAAAGGTATCACTGTTTTCAGAAGGAATAACGTGGACAGCAGATTTAGTAGGAGGCGAGAATATACTTCCCAGCAGTATACACCAACAATTTCGAAACATAAACTATGTAGAGAACAACTCCATGAATAACCAAATAATATATAATAACATGGAAGAGGATTTATGGTCAGTTAAGATACAGGGAATACGGGACTTCCGGTGCGGAATCACAAAAGAGAAATTACCCATACACCAAGCAAATCGTCTGATAAGGGTATATGAGAAATATAAATCAGTATTTTCCGATGAACCCGGTAAGATAAAGAATTATCAATGTAAACTTAAATTTAGGGAAACCGTGGAATTTAACCGAAGGTCATATCCCATCGCGCATTCACTGAAGGAGGCCGTGAGAGCGGAAATTAATAAGATGATCAGCAGTGACATAATTGAGAGTAGTCAATCTCCATTCACCAGTCCAATCGTAGCTGTTCCCAAGAAAAACGGACAAGTCCGGCTTTGTTTGGATGCGCGCGAAATAAATAAAATGATCATAAATGACAGAACATCACCCGGTGAGATAGAGGAGATCTTGAAACGATTCCACGGTACCAAGTTTATTAGTACATGGGACACTGTGTGTGGTTACTGGCAAGTGGAGTTGCACCCACAGAGTCGTCAGTATGTGGCGTTCATATTCGAAGGGCGCAATCACCAGTTCAAGAGATTGCCCTTCGGACTTGTGAATTCAGTAGCCATCTTTGTGGCCTGCATGGACCAAATACTTGGACAGGAAGCCCTCCAATTTACCACTGTATATGTAGACGATCTACTGATTACCTCAGAAACCTGGGAGGAACACTGCTACAGAGTGGAACATGTACTCGAGAAGTTAGCAAAAAATAACATAACTCTTAAACTGGAGAAATCCAAATTCATTGCTAGAGAAGTACAGTTCTTGGGTTTTAATTTAGATGATCAAGGTATTTCCCCATCATTAGAAAAAGTGGAGGCAATTCAGAAGTTCCCTAAACCAAAGAACAGGAAACAATTACAGTCTTTTCTCGGACTCTGTAACTATTACAGAAAGTTTCAGCATCAATATTCCGAGCTAACAGCCAAGTTTCAATCGCAATTATCTTCGAAAAACAAATGGATCTGGGGTCAAGAACAGGACATTACTTTCCAACTCATTAAAGACAAGTTCTTAAAGATCGTTATACTTCATCACCCGAATTTAAAAAAACCTTCTTCTTAAATTGTGATGCTAGCAACATCAGTTTAGGAACGACTTTATATCAGGAAGATGAGGAGGGTCACCATCTAGTGATTAGCTTCGCTAGTCGGACCTTGAATCAATACGAAAAGAACTACAATGTGGATTGTGGAAGGAAGGTTTAAGTGACGGACAGCTGCCGATTTACGATAATTTTATTAGATTTCTAAATGCAAGACGTCAGCTGTTGCAAAACGTAAATGCTCCGACTGGTTCGTCTGGCGGCAGACAAGTTAGCGATAAGACTTCTTATCGCAAATCGGCTAAACGCGCGGAGTTCACTGGGTCACTCATACACACTCAAACAAACAATAAATTTTGCCAGCTGTGTCGTGGTAATCATAAATTGCTCGAATGCCCACAATTCATAGCCTTACAACCTACGCAACGTAGAGAGGTTTTAATAAGTAACAAACTCTGCCTCAATTGCACACGTTCGGGCCATGAAAGCTCGCGTTGCCCTTCTAAATTTTCCTGCAAAGCATGCTCGAAAAGGCACCACACCATGATCCACGCTTCAATAAATAACTCGACCAACAGGAGCAATAAGCAATGTTCCTTGAAGCTACAAACTAACAAATCAATTTTATTGTCCACCGCCATATGCATCACCATCGATCATGCCGGTAACAAGCGCCCGGTAAAAATCCTGCTGGATTCAGGGTCGCAAGCGAATTTTTGTACAATGGGTTTCGCCCGCCTCATGGGCTTAAAACTAAACAAATCCGAGCTGCCTATCACGGGCATAAATAACTCACTATGTCAAGCCAATTTTAGCACACGGGTGCGCCTAAACTCACGCTATAAGGATTTCACTTTAAATGTCCACTGCGCTGTTCTGCCCAGAATCACAAGTAACCTCCCAACAGAATCCTTTGACATGACATCGTTGAAAATTCCAAAGGGGATATTTTTAGCTGACCCGCAACTTAATCATTCGTCACAAATTGACATATTACTCGGGGCACAGTATTTTTTGCAGTTGATTGAGCTGACTAAATTTGTTCGCAGTCCGCACTTTCCGATAATACAGGAAACAAAGCTAGGGTTTATACTCGCCGGGAATTTACCCTTCAACGTAGACATGACTAAGCCGGTCTCTTCGTTCATGGCTCGTGACGACATTAATGCTACTCGCATTAATTACCGCACGCCAACCGCCAACCGCGTCTCGGAGATACAGCAGCTCTCTGCAAAGGGCAATTGGTATCATGTCGCCTCGCATGACAATACCGCGGCCGTTTACCCCGTTTGTTACACGGCCACCAGCAATGGTGGCATGGTCCTTACTGGTTGTTAAAGGAGCCTCCGGCGTGGCCCATCCGTCCTTTTGATTCCAATTCTTCCTGCGCTCATCCGGATTTGGACAAGGAAGAACGTAAACAGGCTCTACTCGCTCTGGCTACTGCTTCGTTCTCTTCAAGCTACGTTGAAGATTACTCTTCTCTCTCTAGACTTCTCCGCGTCTTTGCTTACTGCCTGCGTTTCATTCAGAACGCTAAGTCTCCCGCTTCTAATAGAAACACTTCCTTTTTGACTGCGCAAGAGTTACACAGCGCGCTTTTGGTTTTTATACGCCAAGCCCAGTTTTCGCATTTCAATATCGAAATTAAAGAACTCCAGGCACAACGCCCTGTACCTACTAATAGTAAAACCTTCTCGCTCAATCCATTTATAGACAACGCTGGTATACTACGTGTAGGCGGACGCCTTCAACAGTCTCAGCTAAACAATAATAAGCACCAAATCATACTTCACCCTCAGGCTCACCTTACTAGACTAATCATTGAATATGAGCATATTCGACTACTCCACGCTGGAGTACAACTAACGCAGTGTTCTCTGCGCCAAAAATATTGGATTATCAATGACAAATCTTACGTACGCTCAGTGATTCACAAATGTATCACTTGTTATCGATTTCGTGCAACTGGTTCAAGCCAACTTTTAGGTCAATTACCTGCTCCCAGAGTCACTCCCTCCAAGCCATTTTCACAATGCGCCGTCGACTACGCCGGTCCTATGTTTCTACGTCAGGGCGGGCAGCGGTCCAAATCTTTTACAAAGGCTTATATTTCTCTTTTCATTTGCATGTCCACTAAGGCAATTCATCTTGAATTGGTTTCAGATTTGTCTGCAGACGCCTCTCTGGCTGCCTTGAAACGCTTCATATTCCGCAGGGGCATCCCCGCACAAATATTTTCCGATAATGGTACCAATTTCCGTCGTGCTGGCACTATATTACACGATCTGTACAAACTCTTTCAGCAGGACGAATTCCAAAAATCCGCTCAAGACTTCGCCAGTCCACGTGGGATTAAGTGGTCTTTCATACCTCCGTCAGCGCCTCACTTCGGCGGTTTGTGGGAGAGCGGTGTCAAAAGCGTTAAGTTCCACTTGCGGCGCGTTATAGCCAGTACGCTCCTCAACTTCGAAGAGTTTTCCACGGTTTTGGCTCAAGTTGAAGCTTGTTTGAATTCGCGTCCCTTGTTCACTATGTCAAATGATGCCAGGGACCCCGAGCCTTTGACTCCAGCGCATTTTTTGATTGGTTCCCCCCTTACCCCGCTCCCGGAACCCGATTACTCGGATGTAAATATGGGTCGCTTGGGGAGATGGCAGCTTCTGCAGAGATTTACCCGCTCTATATGGAAGAGTTGGTCTAGAGACTATCTGCATCAGCTGCAGCAGAGAAATAAATGGAAAAGGCATTCTAAAAATTTGTCTACAGGACAGCTAGTCCTCATTTTAGAAGACAATACACCACCATTGCAGTGGAAATGTGGTATTGTCACTCAGACTTATGTAGAGCAGGATTCGTTAGTACGCGCTGCGGACGTCCGTACTGCTCACGGCATCCTGCGTAGACCTATTCACAAGCTGTGCCCCCTTCCGGTGGCATCAGACTAATTGACATTTCGGTGCTTCATGCCCGGGACATTTCCGGACGAGCACATGCTCTACTTGCTACTAAGTACAAGTACTTATTTATGCATTTGTATTTATTTGTATCAATTAATGTACACTATGTATCTATGCATTAGTAAACATTTAAACGTTTCTCTTTTTCTCAGTGTGATGTCAGTTATTGTGTACTGTTTGGTGCAGTGTCTATTATTATAGTGAATTTTTGGGTATATTTCTATTGTCTATTATTATAGTGAATTCTTGGGTATATTTCTATTGTCTATTACTATAGTGAATTTTTGGGTATATCTCTATTGTCTATTATTATAGTGAATTTTTTGGGTATATTGCCTTTTGTATTATTATGTAATACTGCTTATTATGCACTAAATGTCACGCTGTTATTGTTAAATTTGTTGGATTTCTTTAATTATTGTACAATGCTACTTACGATGTACTTATTGCCATGTATTATTGTTATTATTCTTATTATGTTTTATCACACATTCAAGCCTTTGGACTATTATTACATATTATTCGGTGAGCATTAATTAATAATGTATTTACATTTGTTTATGTTATATTTGTATTTATGCCAATATTCATGTACCATGTATTGTCACATCTCTCAGATTTGCAACTTATTAATGTATACTTGTATGTTTTTGAGTAACCTTGTTTTTTTACTGTAAACTATGTCAAAATCGCCCGATTTTGGGCGGGCAGTATGTTAATACATTGTATCTGCTTACTTGCTCACGCGCAATCAGCCCACGCACTTACGTAATTCGTTGCAGTGCAGCTCGCGCTGGCTCGCTGCTGTGTTCGTTAGTTAAGACTCAGCTCTTCATCCATACACTACATTCTTCCATTTTTTGCTAGCCGCGGCAATGTAAAATTTTAATATGTAACTTCTCATACAGTTTATTCTCGCTTCTATACGTTATGTATTTCGGCAGTCTACGCCACACGTAATTGCTTGGGCCTGCGCTTCTTTGTAACGGGGCTAAAATGAGGGGTTTTTTATTTTTATTAAAATATTTTTAAATTCATTTTCCACCTGTGTGATCAGCCACGTGTTAAAAGCTTTGTTCAAACAAAGAACGGTGGGATGAAGCAAGTACAAAGGAATGTGCGTGTCGCACACAGCTTCGTAATTCTTAAAGTGTAAAGGTTTCGATATATAACCAAAAATATCGTGGCGACTCTGGGCTTCTGATTAAAGTTTAAAAAGGTAAGTAAGCGAAGTAATATCGCAGGTAAGTTTCTGGCAGTATTTCTATTTATTTATTTCGATTAAGTTTGTTTCTCAACAATTGGCGACCCTGCCAGGATGTTCGTATAAAAATTATAGGAACTAGACCTGTTTTAAAGCACAGAAAGTAGGATTTGGTAACGGCGTATGTGTAAAAAATAATCGTATATATTTACGTTAAAGGTTATGTTTGGGTTATTGCGTTTATGATTGTGTTAGGTGTTTTGATTTTATATGTGTAGTGTTATAATAATAGTGGTTTTTATATAGAAAGGGGTTGTATAAATAAATTTTGAATATGGGGGAAGTACAAGAGAATGATATTGGTTTCGCGTGGGAGGAGTGGGAAAGCGAATTTAGAGGGGTGGTAGGTGAAATGACAGACGAGGAGTGGGGTAATCTGGAGGTTAGTTTAACATGAATGGAAGAACAAGAAGAGGGAATATTCGCAGAAATTAAGAAACATAGTGAGATGACAAATAATAAAGGTAAGGTAGTTGAAGTAAGAGTGGTAGAAAATAAGGCAGTAAATAGGCCTAGTGATAATGATGATAGTGTGGTGGTGGTAAATAAAGGTAGAGAGACAGACCAATTTAACAAGAAGCAACACTATCAGGTGGCAGATAATGAGGTAAGTAATGAGATGAGTGAATCTGATTATAAAATGATAATGGATATGTTGCGAATGATTGATAAAAAATTTGATGAAAGGGTGGAAATGATGGATAAACATTTTGACGAGTTATACACAAAACTGGAGGAAACAAGGAAGTAATGGATAAGGGTTTTGATATGATGAACAAACATTTTGACGAGATGGATAAACTTATGGGAGAGTGGCGAACAGATAGAGGTGAATCAAAACAGGTAAGTGTTTGTGGTGGTAGTAATATAACGAAAAATAACGGAGGAATAGTAGACAAGGTAAGTGGTGGTGGTAAAATAAGTAATTATAATGGTGAAATAACGTTAAATAAGAATAATGAGTATATAGCTGAAAATGGGGTATCAAAAAGTGATACAGTAGACAATAGTGAAAATGAGAGTAGGATGAGAGTTGAGGTTGATCAGGGATTGCTAGTTAGTGCTTATGATTTAGAACGGGAGTATAGTGATAGTTTAAATGTAGAAGGTGAACAGGGGGCAACATTTTATGGGGTTAAATGTGAAGCAGAGACTTCACAAGAGTTGATAGAGGAGAAGAGTTCCTCAATAGTTTTTGTAGAAGACAAAAGGTCTTCAGAATGTCAAATAAGTTTTTTGTGTTTATCTGGTAGGGCCAGATGGTGTTTAAAGAATTTTGTGGTATTGCCCTCTGCATGGAGTGAGAGAGAGAATGTGAAAGGGTGTGGTGATGAAAGTGACTATGAGAGAGAGAAAGAGTTAGAGTGGTTCAAGATAAATAGAGGTTATGGAGAGCTGATAGAGAAGATGAATATTAAGAGAATTATGATAAATAATGTAGAGATACCTTGTGTAGTAGTAGACAATGATTATATTGATGATAAATATGTACCTGTAGGAAGAATTAGTGTACTGGTAGTGGAGGAATATGATGAGAAAATAATTTACCTGGGTGTAACAACAAATACTTACGGAGACGGGACAAAAATAAATAATAGTGACAAGGTTTATGAAATAATAAAAGGGAAGATGAATGACATAGAGGTAATGGTTTATAATAATAATAATAATAATAATAAATGGTGCGTAAATAAAACTGAAAAATGTTATGTGAAACCCAGACTAATTTTTGATGATGGAGACTGAACATAAACTTAATAAATGGACATTTTAAATATTTTGATTTATGGTTCTGACGTGCTGATTTTAGAAAATGAAGTGTGGTAAAATTGAACAATTAATGATGGTGAAGAATTGTAAATAATTGATAGTGAAATTAATTGTGTGTATTGTAAAATGTTAGGTAAACAATGTGTGTATGTAGTAGAAATTGTTGTGGTAATAATAATAATATTGTTGCAGTCTAAATAAATAACAAAAATAATTTTGAAGATGATAACAAATGAATTGTAATTATTGTAATTGGTGAAAGTAATTAAAAATGTTGTGTTTTCCATAATTAATATTTTAAAATAATTTGAGATGTTTCAATATATATTTTTTTTATTGATTTAAATGTTATATAATTGAATTTTTCTAATAAATTTAAATTATTTTATGAGATGTGGTTTTGACAATAATTAATAAATAAATAAATGTTAAATTGTTTAGTATGGAATAACATTGTTGTTAAAATTGTTTCAGAAGGTACAGGGTGTTTGGTGTTTATATTTGTGTAGTTAGGACAGTGTATGAGTGATATTCTGTAAGTATAAATTTCCTAATACAATATGTAAAGTAAAACTTGATATAATTTTGAAATGTGTTTATAGTAAGGTCATTCACCTTGCCTAGAAAATCAGCTGATCGCTGTAGAATGACACTTATAAATTGTTTGCAAGTTTCGAATGTAATTAATGTTTGAAGATAATGATTTTAATGTGTTAAAGATTTTAATTTAAATGATGATAAAATGAATTGAAATAGTTAAGAATTTTAAAGGGTTTGTAAAAGATGGTAAATATTGGGAGATTTTGGGTGATTAATATTTTGTTAGGACATATAGATCAGTCCATGTGAATGTAAAGGGGTACCAGAGAGAATAATATTGTTATGAAAAAGTAATGTAGAATTTGAGATGTAATGTTGACACAGTAGCTATGGGGAAAATATGTAGAGTATTGATTTATATATTGATGTAATACGTAAATGGAGATATTTTGTAGTTGACAGTGATGTATTGGGAGAGTAATTAGAGTTGATGGGAATTTTGTAAGGGGGTTGGTGTGGTAAGGAGTCCGCAACAAAAGGGTTGGGATGGGAAGGGACCGTTTAGCGCCGGAAAGGGTTGCCTAGGGAAGTCCAGGGACCAGATAAGGGAATGAGCTTTTGGGGGGGGGAACACACATCCTGAGTACAAAGGGGTAGAGAGTATTTTTTTTTTTATAAGGGTAGAATGATGCGAATTGAGTTGAGTAGTAAGTTGGGTTTAGAGATTGTTTGATAGATGTTTTTGATAGAGATGGGTGTCATATTAGTTAAAGCTGTTAGTGATATTAAAGTCAGGAGGGGATTAAGAGTATATATAAATGCCAAGTGGTAAATCAAGTTAGTATGAATAATTAAATCACCCAAACTAATGGAGATTGAGAATGTTAAAGAAAGAGAGTCAGAGTAAAAATATAAAATTAATGGAAACAAGTGACAGATTTTAATAGAAGTTGAAACTAATTAGAACAATAAATGCGTAAATTTTAATTAATTTAAATGTCAATTTTATGGTTAATTGTAATAATAACCATGTTAATTTTGAATGTCTTATTATATTATGTTTGAAGATAAAAATTTTAAAGATGTTTAATGTATTTTATGATGTAGATCTATGTATAACCTATGTAGGTCAAGGTTGTTGACTTGACCCAGTTTGATCAGCTGATGGTTGATGTTATAAACTAGACCAGTTTTGGCAATGAAGTGATGCAAATTTCGTTGTTTAATTGATTTAAATATTTTTAAATTTTCCGAATATTGAGAAAAGTATATTTTAATACATTTAAATTTTTTTGAAAAAAAAACTTGATTTTTGTGCCTGCCATCTAATTGATGTTTTGAATTTTGATTATATTATTGTTTATGTGTGTCAATAGTGTTATTGAATTATATTGTTTAGAATATATGTATAATCAAATGTTAGGATAAGGGAGTTCATGTTTTAATTAGATGTTCAATTTATTTGTTTTTCTGATTATTAATAGTAACGAAGAGAATTAATCAATGCAGATAAAAGATTTTTCTTTTTGATTTTGAAGAAAGTAATGGAGATAGAGCAGTTTGATTTCGACTTAAATGAACTTTTGAATGTAAGAATAAATTTTTTGTTAGGATGTAGTAATAAGTGTGTGTACAAGCCCAGTAACTGCTAAAGGCAGCCCAGTGTGCATGATAAGGGGGAACATATCGTTTGAGGATCTGGCATGGTATAAGACCAGGGGTTTGGATTTTGGGGTGGCATGTTAGAAGGTTAGGTGTGCTGTGGTACGTGTCTGTTCGATGTTATGGTGTTGGGATCTCGGATAGAGAAGTCCAGTAATCTCGTTCAGGTGCGGCCATAGTCTCCGAGCCAGGGGGTAGTTTACCCATGAGATATAAGAACTAAAGGGGTTGTTGGCAACATATTCTCACCGGTCCTCTTAGGGGTTTAGCAATGAGATTTCTTCTGTTTCAACAGAAGATCTCTCATTGGGGGGGGTATTGTAACGGGGCTAAAATGAGGGGTTTTTTATTTTTAATAAAATATTTTTAAATTCATTTTCCACCTGTGTGATCAGCCACGTGTTAAAAGCTTTGTTCAAACAAAGAACGGTGGGATGAAGCAAGTACAAAGGAATGTGCGTGTTGCACACAGCTTCGTAATTCTTAGAACGGCAAAACCGTGTAAAACGCACAAGCACCAACATCTGCGGAGCGCCTAAACGACACCAAGAAGCGAAAAACAAAATGGCTTGAAGAAGAATTTTGCTAAACACGTGGTCTCAAAACGACGGAAACGAAATTAAGTCCTGCCCACATTTGTGACGTCGACCAGTGAACACTAAATATCGTCAACGTCCAACACACAAAAATCCCATGTGTCGTGTGTGCAACTAATGAGACTTTGACAACGAAGGCTGTGTGCAGCGACGAAATTTGTTCGCAGGCATGGCAGTGATATCCGCCCGCATGTAACAGTGAGTCAACTCACCGAGGCGGCATCAGCCGGACGCTCGCTAAGGTTCGTGGGCCCTAACGAAATTTAAAGTTATTATGTAGAAGTGTTATACCACAAATAAAAGTGAACAGAATCGGAGGATTGAGTGGGTGTAGTGGACGGAAAGGTGGAAGTGCAAAATAAAACTTTCGGACAAAAAACACATATGGACACGAGAGGAGCTACGCCGGTGGGGTAATCCGTCAGAAAATAATTTCATTTTTTTTGGGGTTCAAATAAAGTAGTCAGGGAAAAAAGGGGTATTTTTTTGGAATGAATGTGAGAGCGAGCAGGCTGGGCTGTTTTATTTTTTAATATCAGATGTCTATTTGAAAATTTATTTCTATCCGATTGTTTCAGTAATAGAATGTGGAAAGAATGTTGTGTCTTAATTGTTGAGGAAGAACAGTAAACAGATTTATTTTAGAATATAAATATGTATTAGTGTCGTTATTACGCCATAACCTCTTCCTACTATTCTGTGCTGGCAGATTCGTCTAACGTTCCCGGATTTCTTCTGAATTATTATTGGGGGGTAGTCAGATTGCAAAATTGTCCCATATTTTTTTATTAAGGTAAAGTGTAAAGGTTTCGATATATAACCAAAAATATCGTGGCGACTCTGGGCTTCTGATTAAAGTTTAAAAAGGTAAGTAAGCGAAGTAATATCGCAGGTAAGTTTCTGGCAGTATTTCTATTTATTTATTTCGATTAAGTTTGTTTCTCAACAATTGGCGACCCTGCCAGGATGTTCGTATAAAAATTATAGGAACTAGACCTGTTTTAAAGCACAGAAAGTAGGATTTGGTAACGGCGTATGTGTAAAAAATAATCGTATATATTTACGTTAAAGGTTATGTTTGGGTTATTGTGTTTATGATTGTGTTAGGTGTTTTGATTTTATATGTGTAGTTTTATAATAATAGTGGTTTTTATATAGAAAGGGGTTGTATAAATAAATTTTGAATATGGGGGAAGTACAAGAGAATGATATTGGTTTCGCGTGGGAGGAGTGGGAAAGCGAATTTAGAGGGGTGGTAGGTGAAATGACAGACGAGGAGTGGGGTAATCTGGAGGGTAGTTTAACACGAATGGAAGAACAAGAAGAGGGAATATTCGCAGAAATTAAGAAACATAGTGAGATGACAAATAATAAAGGTAAGGTAGTTGAAGTAAGAGTGGTAGAAAATAAGGCAGTAAATAGGCCTAGTGATAATGATGATAGTGTGGTGGTGGTAAATAAAGGTAGAGAGACAGACCAATTTAACAAGAAGCAACACTATCAGGTGGCAGATAATGAGGTAAGTAATGAGATGAGTGAATCTGATTATAAAATGATAATGGATATGTTGCGAATGATTGATAAAAAATTTGATGAAAGGGTGGAAATGATGGATAAACATTTTGACGAGTTATACACAAAACTGGAGGAAACAAAGGAAGTAATGGATAAGGGTTTTGATATGATGAACAAACATTTTGACGAGATGGATAAACTTATGGGAGAGTGGCGAACAGATAGAGGTGAATCAAAACAGGTAAGTGTTTGTGGTGGTAGTAATATAACGAAAAATAACGGAGGAATAGTAGACAATGTAAGTGGTGGTGGTAAAATAAGTAATTATAATGGTGAAATAACGTTAAATAAGAATAATGAGTATATAGCTGAAAATGGGGTATCAAAAAGTGATACAGTAGACAATAGTGAAAATGAGAGTAGGATGAGAGTTGAGGTTGATCAGGGATTGCTAGTTAGTGCTTATGATTTAGAACGGGAGTATAGTGATAGTTTAAATGTAGAAGGTGAACAGGGGGCAACATTTTATGGGGTTAAATGTGAAGCAGAGACTTCACAAGAGTTGATGGAGGAGAAGAGTTCCTCAATAGTTTTTGTAGAAGACAAAAGGTCTTCAGAATGTCAAATAAGTTTTTTGTGTTTATCTGGTAGGGCCAGATGGTGTTTAAAGAATTTTGTGGTATTGCCCTCTGCATGGAGTGAGAGAGAGAATGTGAAAGGGTGTGGTGATGAAAGTGACTATGAGAGAGAGAAAGAGTTAGAGTGGTTCAAGATAAATAGAGGTTATGGAGAGCTGATAGAGAAGATGAATATTAAGAGAATTATGATAAATAATGTAGACATACCTTGTGTAGTAGTAGACAATGATTATATTGATGATAAATATGTACCTGTAGGAAGAATTAGTGTACTGGTAGTGGAGGAATATGATGAGAAAATAATTTACCTGGGTGTAACAACAAATACTTACGGAGACGGGACAAAAATAAATAATAGTGACAAGGTTTATGAAATAATAAAAGGGAAGATGAATGACATAGAGGTAATGGTTTATAATAATAATAATAATAATAATAAATGGTGCGTAAATAAAACTGAAAAATGTTATGTGAAACCCAGACTAATTTTTGATGATGGAGACTGAACATAAACTTAATAAATGGACATTTTAAATATTTTGATTTATGGTTCTGACCTTGCTGATTTTAGAAAATGAAGTGTGGTAAAATTGAACAATTAATGATGGTGAAGAATTGTAAATAATTGATAGTGAAATTACTTGTGTGTATTGTAAAATGTTAGGTAAACAATGTGTGTATGTAGAGAAATTGTTGTGGTAATAATAATAATATTGTTGCAGTCTAAATAAATAACAAAAATAATTTTGAAGATGATAACAAATGAATTGTAATTATTGTAATTGGTGAAAGTAATTAAAAATGTTGTGTTTTCCATAATTAATTTAATTAAAATAATTTGAGATGTTTCAATATATATTTTTTTATTGATTTAAATGTTATATAATTGAATTTTTCTAATAAATTTAAATTATTTTATGAGATGTGGTTTTGACAATAATTAATAAATAAATAAATGTTAAATTGTTTAGTATGGAATAACATTGTTGTTAAAATTGTTTCAGAAGGTACAGGGTGTTTGGTGTTTATATTTGTGTAGTTAGGACAGTGTATGAGTGATATTCTGTAAGTATAAATTTCCTAATACAATATGTAAAGTAAAACTTGATATAATTTTGAAATGTGTTTATAGTAAGATCATTCACCTTGCCTAGAAAATCAGCTGATCGCTGTAGAATGACACTTATAAATTGTTTGCAAGTTTCGAATGTAATTAATGTTTGAAGATAATGATTTTAATGTGTTAAATATTTTAATTTAAATGAATTGAAATAGTTAAGAATTTTAAAGGGTTTGTAAAAGATGGTAAATATTGGGAGATTTTGGGTGATTAATATTTTGTTAGGACATATAGATCAGTCCATGTGAATGTAAAGGGGTACCAGAGAGAATAATATTGTTATGAAAAAGTAATGTAGAATTTGAGATGTAATGTTGACACAGTAGCTATGGGGAAAATATGTAGAGTATTGATTGATATATTGATGTAATAAGTAAATGGAGATATTTTGTAGTTGACAGTGATGTATTGGGAGAGTAATTAGAGTTGATGGGAATTTTGTAAGGGGGTTGGTGTGGTAAGGAGTCCGCAACAAAAGGGTTGGGATGGGAAGGGACCGTTTAGCGCCGGAAAGGGTTGCCTAGGGAAGTCCAGGGACCAGATAAGGGAATGAGCTTTTGGGGGGGGGGAACACACATCCTGAGTACAAAGGGGTAGAGAGTATTTTTTTTTTTATAAGGGTAGAATGATGCGAATTGAGTTGAGTAGTAAGTTGGGTTTAGAGATTGTTTGATAGATGTTTTTGATAGAGATGGGTGTCATATTAGTTAAAGCTGTTAGTGATATTAAAGTCAGGAGGGGATTAAGAGTATATATAAATGCCAAGTGGTAAATCAAGTTAGTATGAATAATTAAATCACCCAAACTAATGGAGATTGAGAATGTTAAAGAAAGAGAGTCAGAGTAAAAATATAAAATTAATGGAAACAAGTGACAGATTTTAATAGAAGTTGAAACTAATTAGAACAATAAATGCATAAATTTTAATTAATTTAAATGTCAATTTTATGGTTAATTGTAATAATAACCATGTTAATTTTGAATGTCTTATTATATTATGTTTGAAGATAAAAATTTTAAAGATGTTTAATGTATTTTATGATGTAGATCTATGTATAACCTATGTAGGTCAAGGTTGTTGACTTGACCCAGTTTGATCAGCTGATGGTTGATGTTATAAACTAGACCAGTTTTGGCAATGAAGTGATGCAAATTTTGTTGTTTAATTGATTTAAATAATTTTAAATTTTCTGAATATTGAGAAAAGTATATTTTAATAAATTTAAATTTTTTTTGAAAAAAAAAACTTGATTTTTGTGCCTGCCATCTAATTGATGTTTTGAATTTTGATTATATTATTGTTTATGTGTGTCAATAGTGTTATTGAATTATATTGTTTAGAATATATGTATAATCAAATGTTAGGATAAGGGAGTTCATGTTTTAATTAGATGTTCAATTTATTTGTTTTTCTGATTATTAATAGTAACGAAGAGAATTAATCAATGCAGATAAAAGATTTTTCTTTTTGATTTTGAAGAAAGTAATGGAGATAGAGCAGTTTGATTTCGACTTAAATGAACTTTTGAATGTAAGAATAAATTTTTTGTTAGGATGTAGTAATAAGTGTGTGTACAAGCCCAGTAACTGCTAAAGGCAGCCCAGTGTGCATGATAAGGGGGAACATATCGTTTGAGGATCTGGCATGGTATAAGACCAGGGGTTTGGATTTTGGGGTGGCATGTTAGAAGGTTAGGTGTGCTGTGGTACGTGTCTGTTCGATGTTATGGTGTTGGGATCTCGGATAGAGAAGTCCAGTAATCTCGTTCAGGTGCGGCCATAGTCTCCGAGCCAGGGGGTAGTTTACCCATGAGATATAAGAACTAAAGGGGTTGTTGGCAACATATTCTCACCGGTCCTCTTAGGGGTTTAGCAATGAGATTTCTTCTGTTTCGACAGAAGATCTCTCATTGGGGGGGGGGGAGTATTGTAACGGGGCTAAAATGAGGGGTTTTTTATTTTTAATAAAATATTTTTAAAGTCATTTTCCACCTGTGTGATCAGCCACGTGTTAAAAGCTTTGTTCAAACAAAGAACGGTGGGATGAAGCAAGTACAAAGGAATGTGCGTGTTGCACACAGCTTCGTAATTCTTAGAATGGCAAAACCGTGTAAAACGCACAAGCACCAACATCTGCGGAGCACCTAAACGACACCAAGAAGCGAAAAACAAAATGGCTTGAAGAAGAATTTTGCTAAACACGTGGTCTCAAAACGACGGAAACGAAATTAAGTCCTGCCCACATTTGTGACGTCGACCAGTGAACACTAAATATCGTCAACGTCCAACACACAAAAATCCCATGTGTCGTGTGTGCAACTAATAAGACTTTGACAACGAAGGCTGTGTGCAGCGACAAAATTTGTTTGCAGGCATGGCAGTGATATCCGCCCGCATGTAACAGTGAGTCAACTCACCGAGGCGGCGTCAGCCGGACGCTCGCTAAGGTTCGTGGGCCCTAACGAAATTTAAAGTTATTATGTAGAAGTGTTATACCACAAATAAAAGTGAACAGAATCGGAGGATTGAGTGGGTGTAGTGGACGGAAAGGTGGAAGTGCAAAATAAAACTTTCGGACAAAAAACACATATGGACACGAGAGGAGCTACGCCGGTGGGGTAATCCGTCAGAAAATAATTTCATTTTTTTTGGGGTTCAAATAAAGTAGTCAGGGAAAAAAGGGGTATTTTTTTGGAATGAATGTGAGAGCGAGCAGGCTGGGCTGTTTTATTTTTTAATATCAGATGTCTATTTGAAAATTTATTTCTATCCGATTGTTTCAGTAATAGAATGTGGAAAGAATGTTTTGTCTTAATTGTTGAGGAAGAACAGTAAACAGATTTATTTTAGAATATAAATATGTATTAGTGTCGTTATTACGCCATAACCTCTTCCTACTATTCTGTGCTGGCAGATTCGTCTAACGTTCCCGGATTTCTTCTGAATTATTATTGGGGGGTAGTCAGATTGCAAAATTGTCCCATATTTTTTTATTAAGGTAAAGTGTAAAGGTTTCGATATATAACCAAAAATATCGTGGCGACTCTGGGCTTCTGATTAAAGTTTAAAAAGGTAAGTAAGCGAAGTAATATCGCAGGTAAGTTTCTGGCAGTATTTCTATTTATTTATTTCGATTAAGTTTGTTTCTCAACATCTTTATAATGTCTCAATAAATGCTACTTAACTCAGATTTCATACAGTCCACTTATTCATTCAAACACTTTCTGACTCCTATACCAGCAACCGTTAGATTGCAACACCAGAAGTAAAACTATAAATATTAATGAGCTCAAATATATGGGGTAAAGAAAAGAGAGAGAGAGAGAGAGAGAGAGAGAGAGAGAGAGAGAGAGAGAGAGAGAGAGAGAGTGAGAGAGAGAGAGAGAGAGAGAGAGAGAGAGAGAGAGCATAAGAGTGTGTATACGTAAAAAATCGAAGTACTGGTTTGCCAATTTAAATATTTGCTAATAGAATTTTATATTTTGTATTTTTGATGTCATTAAGGAAGTAAGAAACAGAATTTAATTATTGAAATAAATAAAATAGTATTTGATTTACTATAAACATGTGTTAAGAGTCGTTATTACGCTAATTTACCATAACCAATCCCGTACGGAGAAGCACGCCTAAAACGAACCAGGGTAAAGTAATTAACCAAGGGAATTAAATTAACCAAATTCTAAAAAGGGTAAAGTGTAACAAGGTTTCCATATTTCCTTTTCCAAATGTTGGTGGCGACCTGTAAAAAATCTGAAGTCTTCTGTTTGGTAAGTCATAGTAAGATGGTCAAAATCAGGGTACGTGCATAGAAAAGATCGCGCAGGTAAGTAATGCGCACGTGGGTTGTTTGCAAAATAGTTTTATACCTTTACACTGTGATATATAAACTTCCATAAAAAACATTTGTTGAAATTACATGGATATTTATATTTATGACTGGAAAAAGACATCAAGCTCTGTTGTTAAAAGTGAGACATAATGGTAATAAATAAATAAAACAATACATTTTTTGTTAATGTTTTGTGTTAACGTATACTATATTTATTTTCTTAACCACAACATACACATTTTATACACTACTAATACATATTAATATATTACTCTAAAAATGAACATACATGTATAATAATAGTTTAACAAAACAGCAACATTACAAATTATTTTTATAACAAGGTGGGCATATTTAAACATTAAACCGAGTCTCAGATCCATCAGCCAACATCAGTGTCACTGTACGGTTGTTTATCCACACTAACTTGGCAAGTCTCATTGGGTTTAGGCGTGACATCTCAGCTAATGGTGATGTGCTGTATGATTTTGTGCACTTTGTCTGGCTGTTGCCTAATCCAAACATACCTGTTGAAGTCTGCAAAAAATAGAAAAATGTATAAAACAGATAAATTTAACTTAAATTTGTACGACAATTATAGACTCATGAAACTTTCATGTTCAGCAATAGTAAATTCATATGTCTATGATTTGTATAATGCTATTACGCTCATAACTGATGAGCAGAATATTAAAGAAAACTATGTTAATACACAGGCATGTTAACACTTGTTTGACTGGTTACAAGTAATATAATTCACTGATTACTAGTACAAGTAATATAATTCTGTACTAACCTGCCAGAATGACAAACGGTTTTCTCCACAGCTATAAGACACAAGAAATTTTCCATCAGGAGAAAATGCCAGGGCTGTTATTGGAGCACCATGCGCAGATATCATCTGGAAAAATCCATGTGTTTATAAGAAAAAAATGTCTTTACAGAATTAGGTTTAGTATTCACTGTAAGTCAGTTATTTTGAAAATTTCAACACATGTTAGTATATTCACAGGAATATATGTTGTTTACAGATTTGAATAACGCCTGGAAAGCAAAACTTAAAAAAACTTAGTGTACACTAAGATATGACTATTTTCTGCCTCTTTTTATTTTTAAAATATTCTTGTATGGTGTATTTTATACTGCGTATTGTTAAAAAGTTTATTTATTTATTTATTTGCTATTTTCAATCTGCAAGTTTTACAAATGTATCTACTTAATTTGTTGACTCCTTTAGACTTTATTTGCAAAAGTTGTTATTCAAACTTCTATGTTGACTATTCCAGAGTTTGACAGTCATTTGTAATCACTGACAGTAAACATTTACCAAAGCTCTTGCAAAGCAACTGACTCTTTACATTTTATATAGAAGCGTTCACACCACAGAATATCAATGGTATTAAAAATATGCTCTTGAATTTCTTATAGGCAATATAGGCACAGTAGGTGATTAGCATAAATATATAAACTGCATCTGATACAACTGACTACAAATATATTTTAATTTCTGTAACAATATAATTGGGTGTTATAATATAGGCCTAATTATACTCCAATACAGTTAAACACTATTAAAGAATTATTTTTCACTATTACAACATATCCAACATTTAATTGAAATAAACGTATGTGGTGAACTGAATTGATTTAAAATGTATCAGTTTCAAAAAATCATGCTCAAAAGCCTGCTGAACCTACTTAGTCTGAAGTCCAATAACAACAAGCTAACTGGGACATAGATTGAGGGGGTTGCATGTATCGTGTGAAGGATAGCATGTGAAGTGTGCAGTGTTCCAAGTTCAATTAGGACTCCTGCCACTGGGTTGGTATGATTTCAATTAATTTGATTTTGTAACTAATATGGGGGTATAAAGCTACTACTCTTGACTGGAGGATCACTGCACTGGGACTAACAGGATTGGTTCCAAGAGTCATTTGGTCTTCAATGATGTTTGCTAAGTTCAGAGATCTGGTGGCAGCACAAGCTGCCCGAACATAAAATCTATGTGCTAAGAATTTCAGGACATTATCCAGTGAGTGAACACCTAGTCCCTTTATAAGCATATAAAGAGGAACAGGTGAGAAGGACTTTGCCAGCTAACTTCACTGACCCGTCAAGTACACTTTGGCGTGACTCCTCTGTGACAGGTGGCCAGTACCTCCTCACAGGACAGGCAACAACAAATAGGTGTTGAGTAACGGTTTACCAACCAGCTGGGAGTCAATGGAGTCATTGCCAGACTTGAAAGTACAGTCCATAATATATGGAGTTGTGCTGAAGTACACTTTAGACGGTCTGTGCATGGGTGCGCCAGGTAAGCCTCAAATCAAAATGGATCCTGATGTGCTAGACGCTACTTGCTACACAGCAACTCAACTGTGCCTGTTTTTAGCGGACATGGCCACATGGCTCTTAACAGTATTGACAGCAACTATCCAATTATCAGCCCTCAATGTACGCATCGAGTTGATACAGGAAGCTTGACAGCCACAAAATTTGTATTCTGTACTAACTAAATGACTAACTGGCTGTGACCACAAATTCTTGTATATACTAGACCTGGGCAAGAATGTTATAGGATTCTTAGAACACTTTACGAGAACCATAGAAATTTATAGAACTGTTATGCAATTTACATTTTGTTCTTCGTGATCTAGGTTTGTAACATCTTTAATACAGTTTAAAATAACAATTTGTATACTAAACTGCTTCAATATAAACAAACCTTGATATCACTAATTACATTATCAAGTTGAATAATTATTTTACAGATAAATAATTCTTTATTCTTAATCATTGTTATATAAATTAAATTAAATACTTCTGAAGATAATATTATAGATAAATTCATTCATTTTACAATCTTTATAACCTCAACATTAGTGTTTTCCACCCTTAAAACTTCCAACAGTTGTTTTAACACACACACACACACACACACACACACACACACACACACACACACACACACACACACACACACACACACACACACACACACACACACACACACACACACACACACACACACACACACACACACACACACTTATATCAATTGAATACAAGATATACATACAAAATACATAGATTTATACAAGAATAATTATAATTATGGCAGCACAAACTGCCTGTTCAGAGAAAAGAATTCATCTTGGTTAAAATCTAACTTTTCACAAGTGAATGTTCTCTCCTAAACCTGTCCAAACCTGAATTCTAATCTGTATAGCAGTGTGTGTGTGTATGTGTGTGTTTTTTATGCTGCCTACTTCTTTTGCTGGGAGTTTTGAGGCCAAGGATTAAAATCCTACAAATTGATATAGCATTTATGATTAGCTTTTAATAAACTACAGCATATTGGTTGTGTCTGAACTGACCAGAATGACTAAAGGTAATCTTTAACTGAGGGTAACAAAATAAAGATATTTAAAAAGATCCAGACTCCTGTACCTGACACTTTGCAGACCGTAACTCATAAAGTGCAATTGATCCATTCTTTGCTCCAACAGCAATGCGGCGAGTGGCAGGACAGTGGCTAACTTGGTTGAACCGACAGATTGCTGGGAAAACCTCTGCAAGGCCTTTCACTTTCAGATGTCCTGGGTCGACACAGTGTAGTATCACATCCATTACCTTTTCATATTACATCATACTGTGTTATTACAATATAATGGATTTAAATTCATTAACTGTATTAGTAACATTTTTATTTGTTCTTTATCTTTTCAAATATTTTTTACAATAAATTTTTTTGTACTAGGTTCTTAAAAAGCCTAAGTTACACATAAAAAAAGTATTAATTTTTACCAAATAATATATAAAATTGTGATAGTACATACAAAATTATAATTTTGTTAAGATGTTATGAGTACAACAAAACCGATTACTGAGGAAGTGACATCAATGAATTCTTACATAATACAAAATTCAAAAATAATGAAAAGTTTATTTATTGTAATTATGTGTCCATAAATATTCCTCAGTGTTTGAAAGTCATGCAAATATTTGTTTGCAGTTTTTCAAAATATCATGTGGACAAAACTAGTTATACCTCGACTAACAAATCGGCCATTTCACTATGCATTTTGTCAATGAGTAGTTCTACTCCCCTAAGAATTTCTGGTTTAGCACGATGTAGTACAGCATTGTTGAGGTTAACATTCAGTGTTTGTGCATTCTGTTGTAGTGTGTTGTAGCGAGCAACCTGTAACATAATTTATAACATTTTTTAGCTGACACGCAACAGACAGACTATACTATGTTCAAATAAAAGAGAATCCTGAGTTTAAAACTTCATAATTTTTATAATATCTGAGACACAAAATTACACAAATATGCCAATAAAAACCTTGTTCATTCCTCCATTTGACTGTACAGTTTCATATTTTTTGCATTTTTCATTGATAATTGAGGGAAATGTCACTTTTTTTGCTCTTCTACCACAAGCGTTGACTTTGTCTAACTGTTGTGTAAAAAGTAGACACAATAAAAAATTATCCTACCAAGAAATTATTTATAATTCTGTTGTATGCAATATATTGTGCCAAGTTTTGGAATACTCGGCCATTTTCCTAGTTAATTATGTCACGGTCATTGCGGGGGTTTGTGATTTAATTATTTGAGCGAAGTATGAGCCGTTATCTGCATGTCTCGTTCGCGATCTGTGCGCGCTCTAGGCGGGAGTGATAGAGATATTTTCCTGTGACTACGGAGTTCAGTTTTCGTCAGGCAGCCAAACACGAAACACTTCCTATTTCTCCCGGCGGACATCAGTTTGATTTTGTTCTCTACTATTAACCTTCATGACTAGATAATCGACTAAGCGACTCTTCGGTAAGTCTGTTAAAAGTAACTTATTTATTATTTAAGAAAAGAATAGTTATTTAGCTTAAAGTAATGCCGATGCAATGCGATATAAATACGAAAGTCACCACGTGGCGAGTGCAAGTTAAACTCTGTGTATGCATGCCTTGAAAGTTAACACTGGCTGAGCTAAAGCATTTATAAAGTAATTATAGCTGTGTATTTTCCTAATTATATCATAATAATTTCTTTATAATCATAGGGGGGCATAAGAGAATGTTTTATGCACTAAATGTAGAGGTATATGAACTGTATATGTCTTATGAACCTGTTTAAGTTTGCAACTCATCTCGATATTGTAATAAGGGTTTATTAAGTTGACGAACTGTCCATAAATACTAGTAATTTAATTCTAAAATTTTCTACTGAAGGTAACTTCTGTGCTTTCTTAAAAATTGCAAATTTTCTTTTAATCTGAGCATGTGGTAGTGTGTGATTTTGCTGGAGTCATGAATATTAGGGGGATCGTGAATTGGGTAACATTAAGTAATTGTCAATATATATAATTGTTCAGGGTTCCCGACCTAAGACGATCTCGATCCACTCCAGCGGGTGGCCGAAGTTCTGCCACCAATGACATTATACGAGTAATTCTCCGTCTGTGCCATCGGGAGGAAGAAATGGACAATACACCAGGTTTTGTGCCGGATTTCACAGGTGACATTTAACCATTTATCTATATTTTGGCCTCTACAATGTAGAACACCGTATTCTCTTCCTGGAACTTCTCCAATTAAAGTTGTTGGGACACAAGTCCAGCGAGACAATAAGTGCTTTTAAATTTTGTCAGTATATTTTATTAAGGCTTATGCCCCCTTAGTAAGTGTGAGCCCGGACGGGGTCATGCGCTACCGAATTTTGCTAAGAAATTTTCTTTAAGGGTAAAAGTGTGGGTGACTTAAGTTTACTGATTTGTAGGGGGTGAATTATGCTTACATTGATTAAGGGTATTCATAGCTATATGGGTTTCGTTTTTTTGTAGATTTAAAGGTTTGGGGTGGTGCTGTAACCTGTGGACGTCACCCGCTGGTGCCGTTCGTACAGGTTTATAGCATGTTTTAGGTTGCTGGATCTGGTGGTGCGCATGGCCTCGCCTGTGGCCAAGCCAACACTGTAGAAACAACTCAAACGTGTTTTATTAGGGGCTGATGTTATAAAGTTTTTTTAATTAAAATGGTCTTTATATATATATTTTATAAAATTATATTAATTCAGTAATATTTCAATATAAGTGAAATTTCATTCAGTTCTTTTACTGCCATAGCCAGTGTACTACTAGTTAAATTGTTAATATGAGCACACTATTGGTTCAATCATAAACCATATTTTATATGTTTTATAAAATTACATTAAATCAGTAACATTTCAATATAAGTGAAATTTCATTCAGTTCTTTTACTGCCATAGCCAGTGTACTACTAGTTAAATTGTTAATATGAGCACACTATTGGTTCAATCATAAACCATATTTTATATGTTTTATAAAATTATATTAACTCAGTAGCATTTCAATATAAGTGAAATTTCATTCAGTTCTTTACTGCCATAGCCAGTGTACATAGTTAAATTGTTAATATGAGCACACTATTGGTTCAATCATAAACCATATTTTATATGTTTTATAAAATTATATTAACTCCGTAACATTTCAATATAAGTGAAATTTCATTCAGTTCTTCTACTGCCATAGCCAGTGTACTACTGGTGCAGTTGTTAATATGAGTACACTATTGATTCTTACTGCTATTCATAAATTCTGTTATACCTTCGTACGGCCGTGCGCCCATGTTGACCTGGCCATGGCGCAGTCCTATCTGGGGGAGCTTTTCTAAAATTTTGAAATTTTGTGATAATTTCTTTGGTTGCAAGCAGTCATAACTGGACTGGTTAATGGTTTGGTTTATGAAGGTTTATGTAGGCTGGGTACTTTACCCTTTTACAGTATTTTGGGATGGGGATCTAGGTCACTGATACTGAAGATGCTATTCTTCGGTGGCATGGTTAAATGTTTCTGAGCTGCCTGCCAGGTGAACATGTGTGTAGTATATATATATATGTGTGCATATCGATATGTGTCCGCCATGTGTATTTATGTAACTATTTATTTGTGTGTAATTATGTGTGCATATTGATTGATGTTATAGTTATTTATATTTGGGAGGTATTATTATGCTGATGTCTACATGTAAGGAGGTATTATTATGCTGATGTCTACATGTAATTTAATTTGATGAAAGGATACTTGCATGTTATTTGAAATAGCTAAATAAAATTGTTATTGTTGCTAAACAATGAGTTTAATTGCAAGTCCCGTCATACTGGACCCAGCGCAGTTTTGGCTTCCCTAGGCTCTGGCCTAGTTTTAAATAACTAGTGGCCCCTCTTTCAAAAAAAAAAAAAATAAAAAAAAAAAAAAGGTTTTTTTTTTAATAAAGTCTAAAAGTTGAAAGAGGGGTTACAATATCAACAATTTTTATTCTCCTATATTTATGAGTCAATTTTTTTGTAAACAACTGCTAATTTCAGCTAAACAGCTACACAATTTAAGAAGTACTTTTTACACAACAATTGACAAAAAATTGTATTAATATAGTAAGCATATATATCTAATTTATACAAGTTAATATTTAAGCTGGTATTTAGAAGAATTATAAAGTGAAGTTTGATCTTGTTTATAGTCAGTTACTTACTGGGACCATTTTCCTCACATCAAACCAGTCACACAACAGTGACAGTTGGGAGAATAACATACTGTAGATAATCAACTTTATTTTATCATCGTGTAACAAAAAACTAAATCCCCCCCCCACACACACACACACACATGCACAGTGGTTAGTTCAGTTGTAAAGTTTTATAATAATTGAAATACTTGGTTGTTGCTCAAAAATTTTGTGCAGAATCTTTACGCATAAGTATACATTGAGCTGAATTTAAACTCTTACACTTTAATTTTTAGTGTTTGTTTTCAATAAGTTAACAGATAGACTTACTTTGTACACAAAAATACATTAATTAAATATGAATTAATGTTCGGAGATCTTTGACAGAAGATTGCAAATAAAAACAAGAACGTTACCATATATTTGCGCGTGCACACACACACACACACACACACACACACACACATACACACACACACACACACACACACACACACACACACACACACACACACACACACACACACACACACACACACACACACACACAGGGTTATTTATTGGTTAAAAAAGATTAAAAATATTATAAATCTATAGTAAATGTTAGTGAAAGTGTAAGATGATGTAAAAAAAAACATTAATGACATATCACATTTGATTGGTTTAAAAAAAAAGTACCATTTTTATGCTCTATTATATAGCATACTGGTACTGGTCCACAAGAGATGTTACTTAGAAAAATAATTAAAAGTAAAATCCATAAGTTACTAATTACTTTCATAGATCAAAATATGCTACAACTTTAATAAATGAATTTATTAATGTTATTTAGTTACGCTGATATAAAAGGTGAGCAAGCATTTATAGCACTTAGAAAGTCTAGTGAGTCTGGTTTGTGCACTGTGCACTATGCACTTCCACAATAGGCAAAACAAACCATTAGTATTTCACAATTAACTCTGTTTAATTCTTTATGCAGTACAGAATACAACCTGAACTGTAGTTTGATGACATTCTGATCAGTTACTCCTTGTGTGTCTTGCAAGTTTTACTGCAAGATTTTATTAACTGTTAACTAATCACTTTTAAAATAATTGCTTTCTAGTTAGGGTTGCCAGACGTACGGTTTTAGCCGGAACATTACGGAATTTTGTTCCGCGTACAGTGCGAATCTTTAACCGTACGCCAAATGTTCCAATTTTGAATATGAAGCATGACTTGTATTTTTGAATCTAGCGGCAAATTTTACGTTGATGCAGTTTCTGTTGTTCACGCTAGGGCGAGCATCGGATCATGTGATGGCAGTTAAGTGAGACGGATGTGACGTCAGAACTGCGTTCCATGCCGCTGAGCGAGGCACGTGGCTTCGCTCATTTCGTTGGGAGGCTTGGAGCGCATGCGTGACCAACTCATTACTCAACTCTTTCACTTTATCGCAAGTCATTGTTCAGCCTGACGGTTCAGGGTGTATTTTACATTTTGAAAGTGATTCTTTTTGTAATAGTAGTATGATCAAAATGGATGGGAGTGAGACAGATCCCATGAAAAGAAAACTAGATTGAAACCAGCACAAACCAGAAGAGAAGACTGCAAGTGTATTGCCCAGTTTGGGAAAAAGATTTTCCAGAATTGCAGCCATTTCCAGGAAATGCATATAAAGCAAAGTGTACTTTACGCATTGGAAAAGCTGGAGAGGGATTTTCCATCTCACACGGTGGCATAATCGATGTTAGGCATCATTTTAACAGTGCAAGCCATAAACAAAGATGCTTAATATCGGTACAAACCACGCTGATGAAAAGTTTCTACAAGGTGGACTCCGTTGAATCAGACAAGGTATGTAAGTGCATGACAATTTTAACATTTCTAATTTTCAAGATAATAATAGGTTTATTTAGGATTTTTTTATGAAAAGGCGCTATTAATAGTGTTTTTTTTCGTTTCAGATAAATGCTTTTGAGCTTACATTTGTGTATCACACGGTTAAACACCACCTTAGCTACGCCAGCACTGACTGCAATGTGAAAATATCATCTCAGTTATTCGCAGATTCGACAATTGCAAATAAAATTACATGTGGTAAAACAAAATGTGAGGCATTAGTTACGGGTGTTTTAGGGCCAAATAGCGTGAATAATTTAACTCAAAAGTTAAAGGATAACAAGTTTTTTGGTGAGGGGGTTTGATGCTTCCAACAAAGGAAATCAAAAGTGTTATCCTATTTGTGTAAGGTACTTTGATGTGCAAGAAGGTGTGTGCCACAGAATTCTCGATTTTTATGAGGACTCTCGTGAATCTGCATCTGCAGTGTCTGAGCAAATCTTGGACAGGATCCCAAAACACGAGTTGAATTTGTCCCAGGTTTCAAGCTTTACTGCGGACAATACGAATGCAAACTTTGGGAAGAAAAACTCTGTTTATGTTCACTTAAAAAGGAAAATCCTGGTATAATAAAATCAAACTGCTGTGCACATATAGTCCATAATTGCTGTAAATCTGGTATGAATGCTATGTCCATAGATATTGAAATGTTAGTAATTAAGACTTTCAATTATTTCTCAAATTCAGCTAAAAGAGTATCTCAATTGAAAGATTTCTTTTAATTTGTTGATATGGAATACAGTAGTTTGTTAAGACATGTACCTACAAGGTGGTTAAGCCTAAAGCCTGCCATAGAAAGATTGTTGAAAAATCTTCCTGCAATTATATCGTACTTTGCTAGTATAGATGATTGCCCCAACTTCATTAAAAAGAACATGATGGGTGTCTCTGGTTCAGAAAATCAAATTATATTAGTGGAATTATATCTCCAGTTTTCTCTGCATTTAACTGAAATTTTTTCCACGGGTGTACTCAACTTAGAAAAAAATGAACTGACAATTTGTGAAGTATATTGTGTGATGGAGAAAATAAAAATAGAGTTAGAGCATACGATAAATGATCTGTTTTTTTGTTATAATGTGCAACAGTTGTTAGATAAATTGGAGGACCTTTTCCCAGGTGAAAAGCAAAGATAATTGGGAGAATGTATATATATATATATATATATATAGTTACGACGGTCTACTCGATCGTCGTAGGTACAGTGGAAACAAAATAAGTACAAGACACCAATTAAGTCACTAATCACACCTTTAATTATTATAGTAAACAGTTCGTAATTAACAACACAGTGTCTACAACAAATCAAGTGAAATTGTTCATACGCAATAAAATGTCCACAAATATTAAAACTCAACTGTATTACAATTATACCGTCCGAATATAAAACGCAACACTTCACTAATAACTACTTGAACGTACACCGTAATAACCCGAACCGCTCTGTAAATATCGCACTAATACTCTCGAACCGCACAGTCAAAAATCTCGCATTGAACTGAAAAACTAAGGCCGCGACGCGATGTATTTATAGTTACGCTACACACACCAGAAGCTTCCAAACTGCGTCTTATCTCTCGCGAACTACGTAATTGCTGCGGCCTTGACACAGTCCGAGCGCCCGAGCGAAGGCTGGCAAAGTCGAGATTTTTCTCGCAACATGCGTTTAGTAGCACGTACACCACACGCTTACATCGAGATCTTTCTGGGACATTCGATAAATGCCTAGATTGTTCTACGCTGTCGTAGCACTGCCCCCTCCTTAAGCCTGTTCGTCCCGAACTGGCAAAGCATCTCTAAATTTGTATTTAGCCAGGCGATCTAGGTGGACGACCTTGAACTTTCGCTGTCCTTCCTGTTGAATCCGATAAACAACATCGTTAATCCTTTTTTTTACAGTGTAGGGTCCTTCCCAGTTAGACTGAAGCTTAGGTGAGCGACCATGACGGCGCTTTGGATTGAACAACCAGACCTGATCTCCTTCTTTGAAACCCACACTATTGCTGCGAATGTCATACCGAGTTTTCATTTTATCACTGGCAATCTTGAGCCGTCCTCTTACCAAGCGATTCATTTCTCGCAGTTGGTTTTCTAATTGCGAGGAATAGTTCTTTGGCTCTTGGGACTGAGTCTCAGGTGATCCAAACATCAAGTCCCCAGGAAGACGAATCTCCCGCCCAAACACCAATTTTGCTGGAGTCATGCCGGTTGTGTCATGTACTGATGATCTATACGCCATAAGGAATAGTGGTATACGTTGGTCCCAGTCTGTTTGGTTCTCATCAACAACTTTCGAAAGATGCTGCTCTAGTGTCCTGTTGAATCTCTCAACCATCCCGTCCGACTGAGGATGCAGAGGCGTTGTCCTGGTCTTTCGAATTCCCAGTAGACGGCATAATTCTTTAAACACTCCTGATTCGAAATTTCTCCCTTGATCCGTATGGATTTCCATAGGGGCTCCATAACGGCAACAGAAGTTGTGAACTAACTGCTTTGCCACAGTGGTAACCTCCTGATTTGGAATTGCGTATGCTTCCACCCACTTAGTAAAGTAGTCACCTACAACCATGATGTACCGGTTTCCATCGTCAGTAACTGGGAATGGTCCAGCAATGTCTATGGCAATTCTCTCGAAAGGTTGTCCAACGTTATACTGTCTCATTTTTCCCCTGCTTCTGGTTTGTGGGCCCTTGCTTGCAGCACATATTTCACACGTCCGAACCCATTCCTCTACGTCGTGGCGAAGATGAAGCCAATAGAATCGCTTCCGTATTTTGTCAAGGGTTTTGTTAACGCCAAGATGGCCTCCAGATGTTCCATCATGCATCTCCTTCAAAACAGACTGCACTTTACTTCGGGGAACTATCAACTGCATGACCACGTCTCGTCCATCTGCACTTTCCCAAGCCCTTTTCAGCAATCCGTTTTCTAAGGTGAGAGATTCCCATTGTGCCCAGTACCCTTTCAGCACTTCGGAACCATGGCAGATATTTTGCCAATCCGGGCGGCGACCTTCCTCTTTTGCTGTAAAGATCGGTCCAATGTCTTCATCAGTCATCTGTTCTTGTCGACAGTCTTGTGTTGTCCAGCCATCAGCCAGGAAATCTACAGTGATGGCTTGAACATGTTCGCTTGAGTTTTGTTCTTCCTTTCTGTGGCAATGTCGGCAGTCTTCCGGGCATGGTCTTCGTGATAAGCCATCTGCATTACCGTGCAGGCGCCCCCGCCGATGTTGTACCTTGAAGTTATACTCTTGCAGACGTTCGAGCCACCTTGCCAACTGTCCTTCCAGATTTTTAAATCTCAAGAGCCATGCAAGTGCAGCATGGTCGGTACGTAGTGAAAACTCTCTCCCATAGAGGTATTTATGGAAGTGCTCCAAAGCTCTGACAATTGCCAACAACTCTCTTCTTGTAACACAATAATTTCTCTCTGGTTTAGAAAGCGTCTTTCTGTAATACGCTATTACTCATTCTTCACCGTTCTGCACTTGAGATAAAACTGCTCCTAGACCAGTATTGCTTGCGTCTGTGTCTACGATGTACTTCCCTTCGGAAGCTGGAAAAGCGAGAATTGGCTGCGAACATAATGCAATCTTCAACGTTCTAAATGCTTGTTCACACTCTCTCGACCATTGGAAGTTTCGTTTATTTTCCGTTAGCTCATGTAGTGGTTTAGCAATAGTAGCAAAGCCTTTCACAAAACGTCGGTAATATGAGCATAACCCCAGGAAACTCCGAACTTCGTGTTTATTCTTCGGAACTGGCCAGTCTCTTACGGTGTCTACTTTATTAGGATCCATGCTAACGCCCGCTGCCGAAACCAGATGGCCCAAATACTGTACTTCCTTCTGGAATAGAGAACACTTCTTCGGGCTCAGCTTCAGTTGTGCACCGTGAATTCTAGTTAGAACTTCCTTAAGGTTTTCCAAATGATCTTCGAAAGTCTTCCCGATCACTATGACATCGTCTAAGTAAACAAGGCAAGTTTTCCACGTCAGGCCTCGGAGTATCAGGTCCATCAATCTCTCAAATGTTGCCGGTGCATTACAGAGTCCAAATGGCATGACGTTAAATTGGAATAAGCCACTTGGGGTCGAGAAAGCGGTCTTTTCCTTGTCTTCTTGATGAAGACCTACTTGCCAATATCCACTCTTCAGGTCCAATGTGGAAAACCACTGTGCTCCGGACAACGTGTCGAGTGTATCGTCAACGCGAGGTAATGGATAGCAGTCTTTCTTTGTAACGTCATTTAACCTCCGGTAGTCTACGCAGAAACGCAATCCACCATCCTTCTTTGCTACCAGCACTACAGGGGAAGACCAAGCACTTGATGAAGGTTCGATTACTCCCTCTGTCAACATGTCCTGTACTAACCGAGACATCTCCTCTTGTTTAGATAATGGAGGCCTTCGAGGAGGTTGGCGTATCGGTGTTGTGTCCCCGGTATTGATGTGATGTTGCACAAGAGAGGTTCTTCCCAGTGACTGTCCCCGAACTGCAAAACAATCTTTGAATTCGTGTAAAAACTGTCCGAGTTCTTTTACCTCACCACTTGAGAGGTCGTTAGAAGATCTGTTCAATAATTCTTGCAGTTCGTCTGGTAATTTAGAAGTATCCAAAGAACTGGATCTTCGTTGCGTTATTCCGGCTACCCAGGCCACAGGAGTCAATTTGCCTAGGAGCGTATTGCTTTGTAAAGTGATAGCTTGATCCAAAATATTCGCCACTCTAATAGGTACATTTCCGGTTTCGTCAGGTTTTACTAAACTTCTGGCAATTAGTATGCCCGGTGTGCTGACTACCTGGGGTTCGAATATAGAGCACTGATTGCCCCTAGTATCTACTGCAGTTCTAACCATGATGATCTTTTCGGAGTTTGGCGGAACAGTTACGGCCACTTGGTTTATGACGTCCATCGATTTTTCTGCTGTCGTCATTGTTGATAGCATTACCTCTTCGCCTCCGATTCTCAAGACATTGTTTTTGAAGTCGACTATAAATCCGTATGCGTTCATAACGTCCACACCAAGAATTGCTTCATCCACAATGTCTGCAACAAGTACTTGATGATTGAACTCAAGTCTACCGAGGCGTAGGTGTATCTCCACTTTTCCATACACTTTTACAGGCCGTCCAGTAGCTGTTCGCAAGCTGCACGAGCACCAGATTGGCTTGAGATCTTTCACCACGTCGGGGCGCACAATAGAAACTGTTGCGCCTGTGTCAACCGTAATCGAGGTTGGCCTTTCTTGAACAAATCCGGTAACTACCAAGCTCCCGGTGTTTTTCTGAAGCGTAGAAATTGCGTATTCTCTAGGGGCTTCGTTCCTCCAGTTAGTCAGCACACGCCCCGTTGCACCGACTATTGCTCGTTTCCCTGATGCTGAATTCTAACCCGACAATCTCGTTGTAGATGTCCAGGTTTCCCACATCGATAACACTTCGGTCTTCCATCCTTTCTTATTTTATTCTGTGGCGCCGACCGTCGAGTCTCTGTTCCTTGTTCTTCTTCCTCATCGTCTGTGCCGTCGCGATCTTTTAGCTCGCGCACTTTATGACTTGTCCAACCAGACGCTGATTTGGCGGCCTCAAATTGCAAAGCATGTACCAGGGCGTCCGCACTGTTCTGGTGTCTTGCCATTCGTAACACTTGCTGTAGTTCGTTATCTCGGACACCGGCAGTGAATGTCTGCATTGCAAAACGCGTTCGAAAATCTTCTGGCGCTTCAGGATAGGCCAGTCTAATTAGTCTGTCGATACTTGCTTCAAACTCTTGAAGACTTTCCCAGGAATGCTGTCGCCTTGCTCTCAACTGGGTGCAGTACACATCTCGCAAATGTTTATCACCATACCGTAATTCCAGAGCTTTTATCAACTCGGCATAGGTGTTCTGGCTGTCAGGTGGCACTTTCTGTAGTAGTTCTGCCGCGGGTCCTTTTAATGCAAGAACAAGTGAAACAGCCTTGTCTTTTTCTGTCCAATTATTTGCGCATGCAGCAGCTTCAAATTGGCGGAGGTACGTTGCCCAGTGAGTGCTTCCGTCAAAGGTTGGAGCTTTGACATGAACTGTCCCTACTGCAGGCAAAGTGACTTTCTCTGTTAACTTATTTTCTGTGTATTTTTCTGTCTTGATCACTGGTACAGTCTGTTCAGAAATTTGTTTTGGTTGAATCTTCATGCACTGTTCAACTTCAATTTTAATTTGTTCTCTTATGTTTGCCATTGAGTTTTCTACTGCAGATATTTTTGTTGACATAACTTCTTCCACAGTCAAGACAGATTTTTCTACTTCAGCTATTTTTAATGTCATTGATTCTTGTACCTCCGATATTTTAGTTACTTGCTTATTAAGCTCACCTCGTAGGAGACCCAACTCTGCAGCGGTTTGTTCTTGTGTCTGCTTTTGCTGCTGTATTAACTCCTTGATGTCCTCTGTTTCACGTTTACGTCGTTCCTCTGTTTCTTGCTTTTCTTGTCTTCGGTCTTCTTTTTGTCTTTCTTCTGTTTCTAGCATTAGTGCTTTCTGACGTTCCTCAGCTTCTTCTCTTTCTTGTATTCGTTCTTCTTTTTGTCGTCTTTCTGCTTCTTCTGCCTCCTGTCTGCGTTTCTCATCCTGTCGTTTTTCTGTCTGCAACAGCAGCGCCTGTAAATTTTCCATCATCTGACTGGCATCCATTGTTTATCGATTAATTACGAATCACACTTGTCTTGTACAAAGTGTCCCCTGTTTCCACTGTTAACCGTTCTATCCCAGTTCTGACACCACTGTTACGACGGTCTACTCGATCGTCGTAGGTACAGTGGAAACAAAATAAGTACAAGACACCAATTAAGTCACTAATCACACCTTTAATTATTATAGTAAACAGTTCGTAATTAACAACACAGTGTCTACAACAAATCAAATGAAATTGTTCATACGCAATAAAATGTCCACAAATATTAAAACTCAACTGTATTACAATTATACCGTCCAAATATAAAACGCAACACTTCACTAATAACTACTTGAACGTACACCGTAATAACCCGAACCGCTCTGTAAATATCGCACTAATACTCTCGAACCGCACAGTCAAAAATCTCGCATTGAACTGAAAAACTAAGGCCGCGACGCGATGTATTTATAGTTACGCTACACACACCAGAAGCTTCCAAACTGCGTCTTATCTCTCGCGAACTACGTAATTGCTGCGGCCTTGACACAGTCCGAGCGCCCGAGCGAAGGCTGGCAAAGTCGAGATTTTTCTCGCAACATGCGTTTAGTAGCACGTACACCACACGCTTACGTCGAGATCTTTCTGGGACATTCGATAAACGCCTAGATTGTTCTACGCTGTCGTAGCAATATATATATATATATCATTTTCTATATAAGTAACTCGATGTTTCTTGCAGTAATTATATAATTTGTGATGTTTTCAATTTGTTTCTTCTGCAAGTAGATAATATTGTATATTCTTTTTAACACCTGACGCACGTTTCACTGAAAAATATCAGTATCATCAGAGGTTTCTAAGTGAATTCACTTAGAAACCTCTGATGATACTGATATTTTTCAGTGAAACGTGCGTCAGGTGTTAAAAAGAATATACAATATTATCTACTTGCAGAAGAAACAAATTGAAAACATCACAAATTATATATATATATATATATATATATATATATATATATATATGAAGTGTGTCTGAAATATTTAAATAAGTGGTTTGATTTTGGTGATGGCAACATTTTGTCCTTAATGGACTGCATATCACTTGAAAAAAAACCCAAGTTTCAAAATATTTTAAAATTAGCAGAGTCACTTTGTATTGTTGATCACTTTAGTGTAGATATTATGTATTCAGAGATCACTAGGGTTTCTGATTTGTTTTGTGGGGAAGGAAATGAACCGTTGAAAGCAAAATTAACTACTATGACAATACCACAGAGATGGTTGTACATTATTGAACTGATTGGTGCATCAAATCTGTGTAATGTTTTAGTTTTAGTTAAATTTGTTTTGAGTATATTTCCATCAAATGCATTCACAGAGAGAGTTTTCTCCATTATGAACATTAAATGGAGGGATGAGCGAAACAGATGTTCAGTTGACCTAATAAAAAATGAGTTGTATACTTACTTCAATTATGATGAAAGTTGCAGTGATTTCTATAAGAATGTACTTTCTAATGAAAACGTGTTGAGAATTGCATGCTCAAGTGAAAAGTACTCGTGTTAATTGTGTTGAGTATAGTATATTATCCATAAAATGTGCTGTAAATAAAATCAAGAAATTCATTGTTGATACATGTGTTCCTATTTCTCATCTCTGAAATCTGGCAACCCTATTTCTAGTTTTAAAAAATTTCAAATAAAAATAATGGAAGTAGTCAAGATAAATCATGTGGCTCTTCTGAGAAAACACGTTTTTGTACAGGCTCAACAATTAAGAGCAGTGGGAGAAAAATGACACTACTTTATATAGTAAAGTAGTGAAGTACAGAGCACAAACTCTCCTTGTAAAGCAGGTTTGTAAGGAGATGCCTGAGCCAAAGTATGAAAAAAAATATAATTAATATTTTAAATTTCAACAGAAATTTAAATCTTTTTATCAGCACTACAACTCAACATGTGCCTTGGGCTCCACCACCAATCCTCTCCAATGTCTATTATCCGTTGCCATCTCAGTGTAACACCTCTTGCCCATTCTTCTGAGGTCTTCAGACATATCATCCAACCATCTTATCCTAGGCTGATCCCTCTTTGTGCTTTTATACACCCATGCCCTCAGGATTTTCTTTGCCACACACTGATCATCCATCTGTTGGCCATTGTATCTGTTGAGCTTCTATGAATCTTACGATGTCTTCATGCTTCAATAGCTCACCTATCTCCTGGTTATTTCTTACTCTGCATTCGTCATCTTCCTTAACTGGGCCATAACACATACAATGTTTCTTTCCTTTCTTGTTTCTTGAACCTTTTTTGCTACTCTCCATGTCTTACCTCCATAAGCAACAACCGGTCTAATCAGTGTCTCATATATTTTCACTTTTGTGTTGTGACTAGTGAGCTTGTTTCTCAATAGTCTACTGTTAACATAGTATGTCCTGTTTCCTATGTTTACCCTGTTGCGTATTGTCATGTTTATGCACCCCTCATTATCTATCATGTTACCTACATAATATCTAAACTTACTAACTGCATTGAATGAATTAGGCTATCCTCTGTGCATAGAAATTAGAAATATAGAAATAAGCATGTATTAGGTTTTGCTGATATTTACATTCAGTCCTATTCCTGCACGATTTTGATATAGCTCCTTGTAAACCTCAACTAGTCGATGTCTTGATATAACAGAAATTTTAAAATAGATATTAAATTCAATGAAAAATATTCACTATTCCAATTACTACTGTTTCCAGCTATGCCACATCCATAATTTATTAAATTTTAATTATTAACATAAATTACAAAAATATGTAAAGGGTGCGTTTCTTTAAGACATGATTTAATGTTAACTGTAAAACCAAATATTCTTGTATACAGTACTTCAATGTAGCACATAAGTTTATAACTGTATAACTAAAGTCATAAATTTATGAGTAATATGCTTGTTTAGTATTTTGTCCTAATAAGTGTGAACCAATAGTGTTTGAAGTACTGCTGTACATATGTATAAATGAGTCATATTTCACAGCATATGCCAGTGAACTTTTCCTGCTGCAGTATATCAATTTTCATGTTTCACATATCTATCGATTAAAACTCTACAAACAGTTATATATTTCTGACACTATTTGGAATTATCTGTAATAAACATTTTGCTTAAAAGGAAACAAAATTTAGTCCTGTAACATTTTCAGGTAACACAATAGCAGAATACAAAAATATATTGATAATATTTAAGTATTACAGGTACAGAAATACAATTTTTAGACGTAATAGAGAATATACATACAAACCACAATTTAATAATTTTTTGCTGACATTTGGTTTGTTCACAGTAGGTCTAAAGGTAATGCTGGATTTCAGTGCAGTGTAAAATAACAAAAATCCCCCCAAAACAAGAAACTACATGATCAACAGAGATTTAATAGTTTAAAGAAGTATCTGAAACAACCTAAAACGATTTTTAACCATATACATTAAGATATTCACTACACAAGATATTCAGAGGGTTCAAAACTTCATGATCAGAACCTGCATTTGTTAATGCCTACAGTTATATATATTGCAATGGTACAACCATTAACGGTACTGTGCATTGCAAAAATAAATGAAATAATAAAAATAAATAAATATGAATTAATAAACATGATTCAGATTGCATAAGCTGTATCGTAGTTAAAAATAGGGAGCGCAAAATTCATGCATGGACACGCATTCCTGACGAACCTGTCGCTAGCGTTGTGTACATGCGTATTTTGTTTGTGTGTGTGAAGTCTGTCCGTTCCTGAAATGTAACCAACCCTTTTCAAGTAGAATAGTTTTATATTTTATTTTAATTATAAGGAAAATATGTACGATAGGGTAAAACAAAATACACCAAAGTGTATAGAAATTAAAGGTGAACAAAGGGTTAAAAGACCATGCCGAAATGACGAAAAGTGCAATTACTATACGTAAAAAGTGAAGAGCTCTTTTGTAATTACAATAAAGAAGTGTAATTTACGTATAGTAAACACATAAAAATTAGTGAACGATTGAGCATCGAGTGATGAGAAACAAACTTCGTAATTTCGAAGATAGGCGAGAATAGTGAATTGAACCAGATGTAACAGTACAGTTGTTTAAACTTTGTACTGGTTTATCAGCTGTAAGCGGTCCACCACCGTATACGGCACGCGCGGATGACGTCACGCGTTTATCAAACGTTGCAGCCGGCCATCACCGCCGGCTGCAAGCCAGTTTAGTTCAGTTTATAACACGACTCCGAGCGCAACTCTCGTAAAACACTTCTCTTACAGCCGCGGCTTCTGGCTATTTTTTAGCATGCATTTATAATATTTCATTTCATTCAACTACCTGCGTCCATCTACAATGGACCACGATTTCATTCAAAATTAATTTTGGGCGTTATTGCCTCAAATGCATCCGCACGTGCCGATCGTAATTAACAATCAGATTTTTTCAATAAACAAATGTTCAACATCTTTAATGCAGTCCACTTCTTTCTAACAAACAATCCAGCCTTCCTCATTAGCGTCTTTGGAATAACTCACGATTATTCAAGAGCTTCCAAACGACATCATTTTTGGTCCCACCGGACCGGATTTCATATTTTCAGGCCAAAAACGACATCATTTTTGGTCCAACCAGGCAGGATTTCACATTTTCGGGCCCAAAAAACTACATCATTTTTGGTCCCCACGGCACAGATTTCTCATAACTGAGTACACAAGCGACAGCATTTATTTATACACATCATTTCTGGAAAAACCAATCTGAAGTTAATCACGCCCTACGGGCATCATTTTCGCCCTGAGCGACACCATTATTGTGAATCACGTCGCAGTCATCTCGACAAGATTCAGCCAAGCAGTAGACCAGAGACGACGGGACGAAACAGGACAACATTTTCGAGATTCCACAGCTTTAATTGATGGAAGGTACAACATGAGGCATCGGCTGACCGGCAGAGACAGGAGGTGTAGCAGCTCCAAACGGGATCGAAGCCAGCTTCATCACGAATGGATCGACGGCCACGTGACTATAAACTTTACTTATATTTGATTTTTAATAATATTTCACTCAGTGGGTATTTTTTGACACATTTATATAAACAAATACCTCATTACACAATACAAATTAATAAATGGTTGGCAGCTCATTATCAGTCAGAACTTTAAAGATAAAGATATACTTTGTAACCATTTAGATTCATAATTTCAATAATTTAACTGCCAACAAGTTTGATTAGTTAGAGAGAGTAAGTTTATGTTCAAAACAACGATCGCTAGCTACCAAAACGTAGTTAAACTCATTCAAAATTAAGTTTGTGGTTCACATGCTCTATGCTCAATTGCTTTCTAAATATCTTTCCCTTTTTATCTTAAACTGTAATAATGGCCGATGTAAGAGCTCTAATAAAAAAACGAGGCACAATTAAGGCCTCAATATCCCGAGTAAATACCTTCGCGGATAACTTCGATTTGTTAAACAGCGATCCTCATGCGCTGAAAATAAAACTGCATCATTTGATGGAATTATCCACCAAATATGACGAGATTCAGTCACAAATCGAAGCTGAGGAAGCAGACGTTGCGTCAACGAGTGATAGAGTGCAAACGGAGGACGATCTCTGTACTATAGAATGTAAATTGCAACACCTGCTAGAGCAAGCTGAGCATATGAACCAAAAACCAGTAATTAATGCTGAAGGTAAACAGCCTAAAACACCCCCCATTCAATTGGAACCAATAAAATTACCACGGTTTGAGGGTAGTATTGTGGAATGGCAACATTATTACCATATTTTTATGGAACTAATTCATGTCAGAGCAGATCTGACAGATATACAGAAACTTCATTATTTGCACTCGTCATTACATGGCGAGGCGCTTAACGTAATAAAATTGTTGCCCATAACACATGAGAATTACGCGGTGGCTATCGATCTGTTGAGGAATAGATATGATAGTAAGCTGATTGTTTCCGCTCACCACGTGTGGAATGTCCTAGACGTACCATTAGTTCAGCAGGAATCCCAAGTTAGCATATCGCAATTTATTGATCAAATCTCTGCAAATATAAACGCTTTAAATAATCTCAAACTGCCAGTCAACACGTTTGAAATTATTGTCGTAAATTATTTAGCCAAAAAACTTGACAATTACACTTTACGTTTGTGGAAAGAGAGTTTATCGGAGCATAAATTCCCTGATTTTAATAATTTTCTAAATTTTCTAAATTCACGTAGGAAATTATTGCAAAATCTCGATAATGCGACTAGCCCAACGAGCAGGTTGAACAAAAGCGATGTCTCCTTATCGCAAGGCAGTTAAACAGATAAGCACTCCAAAGGGCGCATTCCACTCACATATTAGAAACAATTTATGCAGGCTGTGTAACGGTGTACATAGACTTAGCGATTGCCCACAATTTACATCGCTGTCTATCCCTGATAGAAAAAACGCGTTAATAAAAACAAACTTTGCTTAAACTGCCTCCGTTCGAGACACGAGGGTTCAAAATGTCCCTCAAAATTCTCATGTAAAAAATGTTCTAGGCGTCACCACACAACGATTCATGTCCCAACAGGGACGTAACTTCTGTTAACAACCAGTGTTCACTGAAATCACAGACCAATAAATCGGTATTGTTATCTACTGCCGTCTGTATGACATACAATAAAGTCGGCAAAAAATTTCCCGTTAGGATATTACTGGATTCCGGTTCTCAAGCGAACTTTTGCACAATGGATTTCGCCCGCAGGATGGGCCTCCAATTGGTTAAATCGCAACTGCCCATCACGGGTATAAACAACTCGCTTTCCCAGGCTGACTTCAGTACTAATGTAAGGCTACGTTCACGCTATAAACCCTTCACGTTAAACGTACATTGTGCCGTATTACCCAGTATAACTAATAATTTACCGGCGGAGTCATTCAATCTTGCCTCTTTAAATCTACCCAAGCGCATATTCTTGGCGGATCCACACCTACATTGCTCGTCGCAAGTCGATATATTAATCGGCGCTCAATATTTTCTCCAATTAATTGAACCTATGAAATATACGCGCGGACCACACTTTCCTATAATTCAGGAAACCAAGTTAGGATTTATTTTGGCCGGTGACTTACCATTCAACATCGATATAACTAAAACGGTTTCTTCCTTTATGGTCTGTAGGGACGATAATCAGGTTTCCTTGCAACTAAAGGAATTTTGGAAGTTGGAGGAGATCTCTAGTCGCGAAGCCCGATCTGAGGACTCACCGTGTGAAAGGCATTTCGTGGAAAACACTAGCCGCAATCGCGACGGGAGATTCGTGGTAGCCCTGCCCCGCAGATCTGATAAATCTTATTTGGGAGATTCTCTCCGCGGAGCCATACGCAGATTCCAATCCTTAGAATTCAAATTCAAGCAGAACCCTATCCTTTATAAGGATTATAGTGAGTTCATGAGTGACTACTTAAGACTTGGCCACATGTCGCCGCTTAATGAATATGATCTGTCGCTTGACAGGTCAGAGATCTTTTATCTGCCCCATCACGCAGTCAGACTCTAGCTTAACCACTAAATTGCGCGTGGTATTTGACGCATCCGCTAAAACCACCAATAATTTGTCCCTTAACGATACTTTAATGGTCGGTCCTACGATCCAGCAGGATCTGTTTTCGATAATGGTTCGGTTCCGCACCCACCGATACGTACTTATTGCGGACATTGAAAAGATGTATCGCCAGATCATTGTTAATCCTAAGGATTCAAACTTGCAACGCATTGTTTGGCGTGATGCACCGCATAAGGAATTGCGACATTACGCGTTAAGGACGGTTACATATGGCACTGCTAGTGCCTCCTTCCTTGCTACGCGTTGTCTGGCTCAAATAGCATATGAAAATAAATCCGACTACCCTACAGCTGCTAAGGCCATAGCAAATGACTTTTACGTAGACGATCTCATAACGGGTTCGGATGATCCGAACGGCTTAGCTGAAATGAAATGCGAGATCGAGAAGTTGTTGAGGAGGTATGGTTTTTCGTTACATAAATGGTTCTCTAACCACCATAAGATTATGACTCTTCGCGCCCAAGTAACCCGTGACTTCAGCAAGGGTCAAAACGTGCGTACCTTGGGAATACAATGGAATGTTGAGGGGGATAACTTTTTATACACCGTTAGGGGTGATGACAATTTAACCGTTTTCAACAAGAGAAGCGTGTTGTCAATCATCGCCGGGATCTATGATCCACTAGGTTTAATCGCTCCCATCACATTTTGCTGCAAACATTTCGTGCAGCAGTTGTGGTTGGCGGGCACTGATTGGGACGAACCCTTGTCTGGATCATTAGCCAATCAATGGTTGGAATTATACGCTCAATTAGTCTCCGACACTCATTTTGAGATTACGAGGTCGGTTAAGAGTTCGAACAGTTACCCAGTTAGTTCATTGCAGCTGCACGGATTCGCCGACGCTTCGGCTAAAGGTTACGCGTGTTGCATTTATGTGCAGGCGGTCTATTCGAACGGCGCCATATCATCAAACTTGTTGTGTGCTAAATCTAGGGTCGCTCCGCTGAAACAGATAACGCTTCCTAGACTTGAACTTTGTGCTTGTTTATTGTTGGCTCAATTAACGTCCAAGGTTTTAAATGCCGTCGATTACAATTTTGACGGACTATATCTTTATTCGGATTCGATGATAGCGTTGTACTGGATACATCAGCAATCTTCCCGCTGGAAGGTATTTGTGGCCAACCGTGTCGCGGAAATACAGCGTCTTGTTAGCAGCAGGGGAATTTGGCGTCATGTAGTATCAAATGACAACCCTGCCGACGTTTTATCGCGCGGTTGCCTCCCTCGTAGTTTGCACTGTCATACTCAATGGTGGCATGGTCCCTCCTGGTTGGCTCGTGATGCGGCCTCATGGCCGGTCAGCGCGTTCGACATTAATACTCCCTGTACTTTTCCCGACATTGAAGAGGAACGTCGCAAGCAGGCTCAAACCTCACTAATTGTCGCGTCCTCAACACATAGTTATATTGAAAATTATTCATCTCTTACGAGGCTTATTCGCGTCTTCGCATATTGCCGTCGATTTTTTCGCAATTCTAGGCTCGCGGTGGTTGATAGAGACAAGTCCTTTTCGTCGGCTCAAGAATTGTCTGACACGCTCTTGATTTTTGTCCGGCAATCACAGAAGTTGCATTTCGACGTGGAGGTTAGGGAACTTGAGGCACACCGGTGCCTTCCACGCAGTAGTAAAATTCTTGCTCTCAACCCATTCCTGGATAAATCAGGCATTTTAAGAGTGGGTGGACGCTTGCAATTCTCCCCACTTAGCTACGAGACTAAACACCAAATAATTTTGCACCCGCACTCTCATCTCACGAGATTAATAATTGAATACGAACACATCCGTTTGTTGCACGCTGGAGTGCAATCAACTCAAGCTTCGCTTAGGCATAAGTATTGGATCATACACGATAAGTCCTATATCCGCTCAGTGATACATAAGTGTGTCACTTGTTTTCGTTTCCGGGCTAAAGGCGCGAATCAATTACTCGGTCAATTACCCTCTTCTAGGGTCACGCCGTCAAGGCCATTCTCACAGTCGGCCGTGGATTACGCCGGTCCTGTGCTTTTGCGCCATGGCGGGCAGCGCTCTAAGTCCACGACCAAGGCATATATCGCTCTATTTATATGCATGTGTACTAGGGCCATCCATTTAGAATTGGTGTCGGATCTCACTTCCAACGCCTTTATAGCGGCTTTAAAAAGATTCATATCGCGCAGAGGTATTCCCGCGCAAATATTTTCGGATAATGGCACGAATTTTCGTCGTGCCAACCACACGTTGCATGATTGGTACAAATTTTTAACCTCCAAGGAAGTTGAGCAATCTTCTCTGGAGTTTTGCGGTCTCCACGGCATCAAATGGTCCTTTATCCCCCCTTCAGCCCCTCATTTCGGTGGTTTGTGGGAAAGTGGTGTAAGGAGTGTTAAATTCCATTTACGTCGCGTAATTGGCGGTACGATCTTGAATTTTGAGGAATATTCTACTCTTCTTTCTCAAATTGAGGCTTGCCTTAATTCACGCCTGTTATGCGCGGTGTCCGACGATGCTAGAGACCCTGAACCCTTAACACCCGCTCATTTTTTGGTCGGTGCTCCACTGACGGCACTTCCGGAACCCGACTATACACAAGGCAATAATACTCATTTGGGCAGATGGCTTCTGCTCCAAAAATTTACGCAGACCATCTGGAAACGGTGGTCTAGGGATTATCTGCACCAGTTGCAGCAGCGCAATAAATGGCGCACCCCATTAAAGAATTTGAACGTCGGACAACTTGTCCTCATTTTGGATGACAATTCCCTCCCTCTAGAATGGAAGCGTGGGGTAATTACCAATGTTTTTCCGGGTCAAGATTCCTTAGTACGCGTCGCAGAAGTTCGCACCGCACTAGGTATCTTACGCCGACCCATCCACAAATTATGCCCCCTTCCGGTGGCTACAAACTAATCGTATGCGTGCCATACGAGGTGTGTGTGTGTGTGTGTGTGTGTGTGAGTGTGTGCGTGTCACATTACATGGACCACGCCCGGGACATTCCCCGGGGCGAGCATACAAGTCAATTGTATCATAAGCATTGTAATGTTGTTTACGTGCCGCTAGCTATTACAGCAATAGTGACTGTGTCTCATATGTACTATCAATCATTATGGATGTTGTGTATTGTTAATATGTTTGTGTGATTCAAATTCTGAGAACCACAAGTGTCATTTATAGTGTCAATTATTCTATATATGTATTGTATTTTCTAAGGGTCAAACATTATGAAATTCATTGGGTTTGTTATGTCAATATCATGGGGAAATTATTGTATTTTTTATGGTGTTATCATTTGTTATTGTAATGCTTGGCAAATATCAAGGGGTATTATTTGGGAAAGATCAATATCTACTTAATTATTGTATTATTGTGCGTATTGTATTACTATTATGTTTTGAGTAATTTTAACGTCAGTAAGCCCTTGCTATTGGCGTAAGGGTCAATTTATTGTATGCTTGGTGATTGTTAATTGAATTCATATTATGTTTATTATGTCATTGCTCTCTGGCCAGTGCGCCAATTATTGTATCGCTTACGACATGTAAGTTTAATTATTATATTGTTCAATTTAACCTTTAATGTACAAAATCGTCCCGATTTTGGCGGGCAGTATGTTTAAACTTTGTACTGGTTTATCAGCTGTAAGCGGTCCACCACCGTATACGGCACGCGCGGATGACGTCACGCGTTTATCAAACGTTGCAGCCGGCCATCACCGCCGGCTGCAAGCCAGTTTAGTTCAGTTTATAACACGACTCCGAGCGCAACTCTCGTAAAACACTTCTCTTACAGCCGCGGCTTCTGGCTATTTTTTAGCATGCATTTATAATATTTCATTTCATTCAACTACCTGCGTCCATCTACAATGGACCATGATTTCATTCAAAATTAATTTCGGGCGTTATTGCCTCAAATGCATCCGCACATGCCGATCGTAATTAACAATCAGATTTTTTCAATAAACGAATGTTCAACATCTTTAATACAGTCCACTTCTTTCTAACAAACAATCCAGCCTTCCTCATTAGTGTCTTTGGAATAACTCACGATTATTCAAGAGCTTCCAAACCGCAACAACAGTTAAGTACATGTTTTGCATCTTAACATATTATGCCATTCTTCAATCTGTACTTTTACATTACCTTAATCCTACATTCTTACCATACTTTCCTTAACCTATTATTCCACTCTTCATTCTTACATTACTTATACAATACATTCTTTCATTACCTTTTATTACATTTCTTTAACATTTCCTTTCTGATCGCTAATAATTTTCTTAATTTTTACCATTACTTTCTGAAATACACTTCAGTAACAGAATACTCTTTTAGTGTGTCGCATGATCGGTTACAGATGAACTGCCTTAGACAACAACGATATTTTACTCGTAGTCCTAATCCTAAGTAGTCTCAGCCCTTTTGACTTTCCACTATCGCTTTCTTCTGTGTCCTTGCATTTCCACTAACGTATGAAGATTTCGCTTGATCAGCCATTCTGACAATAATACATTTATTTCTCATTCCTAACCCTTTCTTCATATTAATAACAACATCAATAATAACATTCCTTTACAATCATTTTTTAACATACTTTTAACATTTAACATTTCTCAACCATTAATAATACATCTGTTACCTTTCTTTGAACATACTTTTATTTAGCATAACATTCCTTTATTATTTATTATTTCTTATATTTCTTTCCACTAACATTTTCTTTTTATTTGCAATCATAACCTTGATAAATAACATTTCTTAATTAATCTTTTATCTTTTTACACATATTATATTTTATTAATAAAACCCCTTTTCTTATTATTAGTAATTAACAGTACTATTTTTCTTTTAAAAATAATTATTTATTCCACTAGCATTGAGTTCGGTGTGTCATTTGATCTTACACCCTCCTTAGTTTAAGTTCACGCTTGTTTGTCATACACAGGAAATTCATTGTGCTCCTTTGTGACATAGTCCGCCGTGTAACATTTCCGTTTTGCTTATTCATTGTGTTAACGTCCCATTGTACCGCTGTGAATGTGCAATCACCTGATGTCATTGCGTAACTCACCTGTTTCATTCTAGTAGTTCGTTTGAAGCTATAAACAGCTGAACATATTTTTGTTCATCGTTTATGATAATACTCACTACTGTATGGTTTACTATTATACTTACGGTTATAATTATCGTTTGCTTTATACTTCTCATGCGTATACCTAACATCATACTTATCACAAGTTTGCGTAGTGTTTCGTAGTGATAATTTATTAATATGTTTCTTATTACCACGATTTTTCTCTCCGTAAGTGTGGTGTCTTAAGTGTTTCACATGTGTATTTATCTTATGTGACTTACTAGTCTGTGTATCACCTGCAATTGGGATATTTCTATTAATAAGGTATGCTTCCTTAATATTTATTTTGCTCTCTTCCTTAATGTTAATTATTGTATATGATTATCGTTACTAATTATAAACGTATTTTCTTTCTTACTCTCAATTATTATGGTTTGTTCCCATACCATCCTTTCACATATTTGTTCCATTTGTTTACCAATTACTTCACATATATCTTTTCCAAGAGTGTCAATAAGTGAGTTGGTCTCAACAATTTTTTCAGTTAACTGTGCATTACTGTCGATTATACTTTGTTTTATTTCAAGATTATCGTTCTTCAATTCTTCTAACTTTCAGTTATTCTTATAGTGTCTTGTTTAGAATTCTCAAACTGTTGTTCTAATCTATTTTCTAAACTTTCTGTTTGTTTGGTATTTATTTCATCTATTTTTTTATTTGCTTGATATTCTCCTCTTTTAACTCTTCTTTAAAATTGTCAGCTTGTTTTATGACTAATTCGTCCATCATTGCTAGTATCGAATTTTTAAATGCTTCTAGATTCAACCTCCTGGTTCTGCCATGTTAAATAATTATTAAAATATTTATTTATAATATTTAAGAATATTATTTTTATGGAACCGACTTATTAATTTTATTTATTTATTGTTTCATTATTATTATTTATTTATTCTTATCTATTTATACACAATTACACCTGTTTGTTGGGGTGGGCACCAGTTGCGTTATTACAATACAATATACACAACAAAATTAAACACATATAAAAATATTCATTAATACACATCAATTATTATACATAAATCCTATGCACACATTTAACAATAGAGCATACATTTCTTTATTAAATGTAGGCGTGTCGAGCCCCACGTTGGGCGCCAATTTATACAATGATACAACGTTATTAAATGTAAGTGTGTCAGGTGCACGCTCATGAGAGACAAAATTATACAACGGTAAATAACATTTCTAACAACGTGTACGTATATTTAGGGGTTCAGGTGTAATTATAATAAGGGTAGCCTTTTTAGAAAATTCAAAATGTTCACATTTATTAATTTAAACAAACATATCAAGAAATAATAATATACAAATAATGATTACTTCGACATATGATATTCATTATACATGGTTTCAAAGTTTCTTTGTTTGCTGTAATCTCATCACCAACATAAAGCTTATATCATAGACATAATATTATTAATTTTAATTAAAAACATTTCTTCATTATGTTATACTGTCTGGACTACTCAGTCTGAATGTGTGCTCTCAATATAAAAATATTTCTAAGTTAACTATTTGTTCATTCTTTGAACAAATCTAATTGATTCTTTCAAATGTACATTAAAATATTTTCAATAAATTATCACTTCAAAAATTGTGCTTTCATAATTACTCTACAATTTAAATTTAAATATTTTCAATAAATTATTAATTCAAAAATTATGCTTTCATAATTACTCTACAATTTAAATTTAAATATTTTCAATAAATTATTTATTCAAAAATTATGCTATAATTTTTTATACAAGACATTTATATTTATAAGTTATAAATTACACTTTTTTTTGAAATTATTGTCTTTCTTTTGACAATGTTTATCAATCTTTGATTAAGTCTTTTGTTATGAGGAATACATGGCTTTCTTTCACCTTAATTGTAGCGGTTCCTCAGCATACCCTCTCCTGGTCCTGAGTCCTTGATGTTGTGAATCCTGCATAGTCATGAAGTCCTGGATCCTTTCCTCATTCCTCCGGGTTCTCTCGGAAGTCCTGAATCCTTTCCTCTTTCTCCGGTTCCTCTCGGAAGTCCGATGACTCGTCCTTTACGTCTGGAATTTATGCCATGTAGTGCTCTCGTCCTCGGTCTGGAGTAATGCTCTTAGATGTAGATCATTTGTAGACATCTGACGATTTCTTTGTTACGGTAATTTTTAATTACTGTTTTCCATTACTATTTTAAATCGAAATATTTATCGTAATACTTTATAAGTTATGCTTAACAAAAAGGTCTTATTGGTGTTAGACATATTGTCTAACTCTGTCCAAAGTAATTAAAATTTCGCGTCTCTGACGGACATAGCGTTCCGCTACAAATGAAGATTGTTAGAAGAGAGAGATTAGCTCTCCTGGGCTTGTATTTATATTCACCAAGAAAACTGCAGCTGCCAATTCAGGAATAGCCTGTCGACAGTTGAACCATGGCGTGATAGCCCCCACTCTTGTCCTATTTCACATTTTTGCACTTTTTTCGCCAATCGCACTGTTTAACGCAGATTTCACGGCGATAAAATATTGTCTAATTTAATGACCTAAGTGATGTGCAATTATCATGATGCTCGCACCACTAGTGTAATTATAATGCTTTAAAAATCACAAGAATTCGCACTGATTGTGCGAATTACGTAAAATTCGCACTGCACTTGTGTCTGATTTTTACACATTTTTAGAAGTTTTTACCTTCTCGCTAACATTTATGGTTTGCTTAATATTAAATATATTCTTAATTTAGCATTGACTTGGGGTGAGGTTGCAAACTTTCAGGCTCAAACAGGCTTCACGCACACACACTATTTACTTGTGTACACGCATGCAGCGGTAATCACGTGATCCTGCATGTTGACTCCTGTTTGCAAGCCAGCTTCCAATTACACACCTGCTCGTCTATTATCTATTATTAAAATTAAATTAAATATTTATTTTATATTATACATATGCGTTACAGCCTATGCTTGTATTGTCGCAATATAGAATTTTGATGTATTTTAGGTATAATTTACTGTTATCAAAATATAGTATTTTCATAAAAATAGGGAATTAAATGCCTTGAAATGATTTGTAATACAATAACTAAAGTAACTGACAGTATTGAGAAAAAAAGAGGAATACAGTAATTTGATTCAATTTAATAAAAAAAAAAAGATTCTTTTGAGAAACAATTGTGTAAGTTATTTACCAAAAAATCAACCATTTCTGTTCTCCAAAATATGCTCAACGACCTCTGGACCTAGTAAGAATGTGATTACGAAGTTTGGCAACAATTAAAAGACGGCATCCGAAAGCAGACACAGGCCACAACAGCTTCGTTGGTAAACAAGATAAAATTAAAGGTAAATAATTAAAGTTACATTGCCGCCCGAACAGGGACGTTTGCATAAATATTATTTATGCAAATGTGGGCCTGTTTGGGAGAACAAAATGGTTGTTTGAAGTAAATAGACAAAAATTGTAGGTACGTAAAAATAGACACAAATATGGGGTTATGTTTTGGTAATGTGATGTATTTGGTGAATTATTTGTTTACCGTAATATATTGGTGTTGATGTTTTGTAGCGGGTATTGTGAGTTAATATGTGTCACTAGTGTGTATGAGGAGGGTTGTAGTTTGTTAAGGGGTATAATATAAAAAGTTTTGTGTTTAAAATGGCTAATGCACAAGTAAACGAAATAGACTTCTCATGGGACGAATGAGAATATGAATTCAGAAGTATTGCGAATAAAATGACGGAGGATGAGTGGAGTAAACTGGATGATAATTTGAGACGAATGGAAGAACAAGAAGAGGGAATATTCGCTGAAATTAAAAAGCATAGTGATGATACTATTAAAATAAATCAGGTAGTGGATAAGAAGGGGAGTAAAGGTAATAGTGGTAATGATATGACAAAAAATAATGGTAACATAGCTGAAGTGATAGTGTTAGAGAATAAGACAGTGAATAATGATAATGATGATAGTGTAGTGGTGGTAGAAAATGGTAGAGACAGATCAATCAAACGAGAATAAAGGCGATCAGGGAACAGATAATGAGGTAAGTAAAGATGATATGAGTGAATCTGATAAGATGCATGTGATGAATTTTCTGCAAACAATGTTTGATAATATGAATAAATGGTTTGACGAGATTGACAAAAAGTGGGATAAATTATTGCAGAAACCAGACACAGATAAATTAAAGGAGAATACAGAAGTTGAATTAAAACAGGTGAGTGTTTGTAATGGTGACAAAATGACGAATAATAACGAAGAAATAATTAACGAGGTAAGTGTTAGTTATAAAAATGAGTTAACAAGTAATAGTGGTAAGACAGTTGAAAACGAGGTATTTAAAGGTGACACAGTGAAAATTAATAGTGATGATGAGAATACAGAGATAGTAAGTGGGAGTGAGAGAATAATGGGAGTAGGGGGTTGTGAAGGGGTAGAAATCAGTGTTTGTAAGTTAGAGAGAGAATAGGAGGAGATTTAAGTAGAAGTATGGGGCAGAGGGTAAATTTTCCCCGGGTTTATTGTGAACCAAGGTGTTTACAAGTGTTTTTGAAGGGCGAGAGTCCCTTTGTAGAAAACGATGTGTTTTCAAATTGTTCCCTGAGTTTTTGTGGTGTTCCTGGAAGAGCCAGGAGGTGTTTTTATGTAGTAGTACCCACTGCATGGAATGATAAGAGAAAAAGTGAAATGGTGTTATGATGAGAGGAATTGTGAGAGAGTGAGAGATATAGAGTTGTTCAAGTGGAGAGAGAGAAAGGTGTTGTTGTGTGATGTTAGTAGAAGTTATGAAGAATTATTAGAAAGAATTAGGGTTGAGAGAGAATAAAATAAAAAACTTACCTTGTTGTGAGAATGGTGGAGCAATAGATGATGATAACGTTGATAATTATATTGAATACTTACCTGTACACAGACATGGGATATTAATAGTAGATAACTCTGAAAATAAGGAGAGGATAAAATGCTTAAGGGTGACAGCTAATAATACTGACGGTGACAAGATCAGAATTACTGATGTAGACAGGTTATATGATTTGATAATAATGTGGGGTAATCCTGTAAAATATTGTTACGAGGTAATGGAACCATTTGAAAAAACAAATAGTTATTATAATAGTAATAACAAAATGCACTTAATTACAAATGAATTGTGTAGACATAAGACAAGATTATTATTCGATGATGGTGGTTAAACAATTATTGTTCATGGACATTTAACTATGTGAGTAGGGGGTTCTGAAATGGACTGAATTATGAAATGATTGTGGTAAACTATAACAGATAATAATGTGGATTGTATATACTTTTGTGTTGATGTCAAATGTATTGGTGTATTAGATTATGGTGTACTCTGAATTTTATGTAAACAATGTATTTATGTAATAGGAATTGATTTAATAATAATAATGACATTTTATCAGACTAAATAAATGATGAGAGGAATTGTGAATTTTATAATGTAATTAAAGTAACTTAGTGTTTTAAAAAACTGATTGAATTAAATAATTGGAGATTAATTAATTAATTTAGAATGTTGTACAGATGAATTTTGGTGATAAATTTAAATGATTTTTCTGAGATTTAGATTTTATAATAAATAGTAAATGATTAAACATACAATGTGTTTGGATATTAAGTTATATTGTTATTATAAGGTAAGTTATGAATTTTATAATGTAATTTTCAACAATTAACTTAATGTAAAATGTTGTAAAAGATGGAGTTTGGGTGATGATTATTTCAATAAGGCATTGAGTCAGTCACAGTTAATTTTAAATGGGTATTAGACAAAATAAGAATTTCTGGAATAAAAGTAATACAGAAACGGAGTATTAGTAGGGACACAGTAGCAAGAGTGAATGTGTGTGTAGAGATAAAGTATGTAGAGAAAGTGGAGAGTAAATAGGTGAGAGCAGGGTACATAAATTTTGTAGTGAGGGTGGAGGTGTAAGGAGTCCTTAACGCAAAGCGTTGTGGCGGGAGGTGAAAAGTTTTAAAAAAGGGTTGTGGAGTTACCTGGAAGGGCCAGGAACAGATAAGGGAATGAGCTGGCGGTGCGGGAACACACATCCTATGTACAAAAAGGGTATCAGGTGCTTTGTTATAAGAGGAGAAGGATTTAAGTAGAGTTAGATAAATGGTTGGAGGGGTATATTATTGAGAGATCGGTGTCACCCTATGCAAATCCGTTAGTGGTCGTTAGAAGGAAGAAGGTGAGTAAGGTTATATCTAAATGCCCATTCAATAAATCAAATCATTATGAATGACTGGGAATCACCCGAACCAATTAATGATGAAAATGCTTAATAGAAATTCATGGCTGAAATTATAATGTAACACGTGAAAGATTTAACAGAATTTGAAATTAAAGTTGTAAAGTTGTAAGGTGTGTAAATGTTGGTCAAACTTAAATTTGTAATATTTGTCTCGATGTAATAATAGCAATGTTAATTGTGAGTGTTTATTATATTTTATTATGATGTATTATGTAAGTGTAGGGATCTTAAACATGTATTATGTGTTTTAAAAGCGATTCCCCACATTTCGGGGGTCCCGGCCTTACCAGCCCATACCATGGTTTTTAATGACAACCAGTTGTGGCCAGACTTATTGTAAACTGACCATGGTTGGTTGCGTATGAAATTGGTACAATTTAGAAATTAATAGGGGGTTTAATCAGGGGAATCACCATAACTATGGAACAGCGGCTACCACCGAATGGGGTGATAGAACCGTATTAAGGGCGTATGAATCATTGTAGTAGGATTACTGGTGTCCTCGGATACTAGTAATGCCGAATTTTAATATAACGCCGAAGCAAGGACGGGGTAAATAATGTTTACACCCTAGCCGAACCATTCCTTGTGGCAGCCACTGGGCGCCACAGTCCAGACATGGGGGGAAATAGAGAGATGGATGGCCGGTGGCAACGTTATATGCTGCGAGGGAGAGGCTTCATTTATGCGAGCCTGCGTCATATCAACATGGGTGAAATTCCTTGAGGTCACTGACACTTTTGTAACACGGGGTATCAGGGGTTAAGGGATTAATAAGAGGGGATATTAGATAATAATGGAGAAGGAGGTTACTGAACTGTTAGTAATAAGTTTTATTGAGTCATTTCGGGTGGTTATGTCGTTATGTAGAATGTGTAGTTGATTTTATGATGTAACTAAATGATTTTATGTTGATTTGAGGAGTATTAGGAAGATGCTTAACGATTTTTAAGGAAATAATTTGTTATGATGTAGTTGATTTAAATGTGTTTTATTCTATATAAGAATTTTATTAATTAATTTAATTATTTTGAAATGTGAATTATATAATGGAAGGTATTTGTAATGTTGTAATGGGAAATGTTTATTTAAATTCTGATTGGAATCAGGGAAATATTTTGAATTTTGGAATAAGAATTAACGAGAGAAGGGTATACAGAATGTTGGTATTGAAATTTAAATGTATCATGCTAGGTTAAGTATGTATTCATTACATGTATATGTTAAAATTTAAGAAAAACCAGTGCTTCTTAACGCAGACCTGCACAGCTAAGGGGAACCAGATCAGTTAGGGATATGGTGTTATACAAAGCCACTATTTGATATTTTGATTTGATGTTTCAGTGTCTGGTGATGTTGTGGCGGCGGTCCTGTGCTGGCCTGCACGTCAGAGCAGGGGCGTCAAGTGCCTCTCTGGCCTTGCAGTGTTGGGATCTCGAAAGGGAAGTCCAGTAAGGTCAGTCAGGTGCGGTCACAGTCACTGGACCAGGGGGTAAGTTAACCATGATTTTTAATAAAACATAAAGGGGGTTGTGGCGACATATCCAGGCTGATCCCTTTAGGAAGTATGTGAGTGTCAATGAGAGTTTTTTATGCTTCGGCATAAAACCTCTCATTGAGGGGGTATTGTAACAGTACAGTTAAGCCCACCCAGGGGTAATTTGGGGAAAATAGAACCAAAATAATAATTGTAAATTTTATTTGGAAATCATAACGACGTATGCAATGTGAACGAGTTAATGTCACGGTCATCTTTAGAACGCAGGAGAAGCAGTTATTTTTAGTCGTATGACATTTGAACTTTCTAAACCGAAGTCACGCCAGATGACATCAGAGCCAAACCTTTGAATACGTTACTTGGAATGTCGATCCAAATTAACAACACTGTCAAATATCGCTACAAAACACAAGTAGAACAATAGAGTGAAATCATGTGACTCCCCCTCTACCTCAGAAATTGAGGAAGTAAATTTCGCCCAGTCTGCAAAATACTCTCATGCTGTACAGCCACTAAAAAGTTCCAGAACGAAATTGCAGGCGCCCGTACATAACAATGTGATTTTTGTAAACGAAAATAGTATTAGGAATCACGATATAAATACATAGTGATAAATGTAAATTAAAATTACAGTTTTCGGAAATATAAAACAGTGAAAGAAGCAGTGTGAAAAGTGACAACAAATTCACGAAGAGTCTGGACTATTACGAGTCACCAAGAAAGAAAATGAACAGCTAAGTACACAACGAAGAGACTAAACCTCGAGTTTGGTTTTTTCTCTTTTCAGAATTAAAAAAAATTAAAGCTTTCAAAATTAACATTATTATGAGCTCAAAAGGGAAATCTCAATTATGTACTGGGTGAAAGTGTGTGTGTGTGTGTGCGTGTGTGTATCATAATAAAAATAAGGGGCGCTGGTTTGCGTAGAATAATAAGTCGATATATATATAATTTTGATAGATTTTAGGTATAATTTACTGTTATCAAAATATAGTATTTTCATAAAAATAGGGAATTAAATGCCTTGAAATGATGCCTTGTATTACAATACAATAACTAAAGTAACTGACAGTATTGGGAAAAAAGAGGAAATACAGTAATTTGATTCGATTTAATAAAAAAAAAGATTCTTTTGAGAAAAAATTGTGTAAGTTATTTACCAAAAAATCAACCATTTCTGTTCTCCAAAATACGCTCAACGAACTCTGGACCTAGTAAGTATGTGATTACGAAGTTTTGCAACAATTAAAAGATGGCATCCGAAAGCAGACATAGGCCACAACAGGTTCGTTGGTAAACAAGATAAAATTAAAGGTAAATAATTAAAGTTACACAGAGTGGGGGAAGTGACGCTTCGACAAAATCTGACAAGTTAAAAATTGTTCAGACATGAGTTTTTGCACAACCTGACTATAAATACCAGGTCACGCTAATAAAGTTTCTTCTTCTCGATTCAACTGTGTCACAGGAGGCTATGTCAGTCGACGATGCTAATTTAAATTTATAGTAAGAGGCACAGGACAAACTGAAGTCCAACCAGAGCAGCAGAGCACATACGAGGAGGTCTATGGACACACCCACAGCATATGATGTGAGGCGTGACGACTCGTAAACCGTACATGCAGTAGAATCCGACCAGAGGACCAAGAGGACCAAGAGGACACGGAGTACGCAGACTGAGGACCAAAGGAGGACGTAGGGATGGTTAACTACGTCGAACGAGGTGATGAAAAACCAATGTAATTACAGACATTTGAAAGACACTAATTAAAGTTAGAATGCAAGACATTCAACCTGTATTAAAATAACTAATTCTACATAAATGTAAAATCAGAGTAAAATTTAGAATAATATCTCTTGTATAAAATTTAGTAATTGAGAGTAACATAAATGATAAGAGAAATATTTGATTTTTTGAGTTAACATAATTAATAAAGTCTTGGTTGATAAAGGAGAATGCATATGCAGTAGAAAGTTTTGTAACTAATTAATATTAAAGAAATTGGAATAGAAGTAACTTCATTATTAAAGTAAATTAATCAGAAATTCCAAAAAGATGATCACACAATGAGTAAGCCGAGAGCAAAATGAATATTCAATTAATTAAAATTAGATAATAAGATTTATGTATAACCTGTGTATGTAAATTGTTAGCTATACGTTGTGTACAAAGGAGTCGTACAAACGATATAATAATGAGTAGTATTTCTATATGCGAAATGAAAAATTTTGTTTAATAAAAAAATAAATAATGGAACAAGTTCAAACTTAAATAACGTATCATCTTATTATGATTACACCCATGAATTCAATACATTATATAATTTGTTATGTTATATAAATTGGCCCTGAACTTGGGGCTACACAAATTAAATTATATATCAATGTTTGTGTTGTTATAATATATCTTTTAAATCTACAGTGAAACCAAATATTCTTGTATACAGTACTTCAATGTAGCAGTATAAATCTGTGGATTTATATCTTATAAATACAATATTGGTCTGATCATAAGATGGGTTCACATATAATGTGAAAATTTTAAACGTATAAAAAAAAGCTTAAAACATTTGATCTTATCATGCTGAATGTGTTTTACAGGAAATACGAGGATTGTTCAATAGAAACATGTTTGATCTGAGCAGCTGTGACTTCGTTGCCATGGCAATGGAATTCATTAGTTTATATTGTCTGTTTAAGTACTAGTGACGCGTCTGTCAAAAGTATTTGCAGTTTGCTCTTTTCTGAGTGTTGTGACTGGGTTAAAAAATCTGCGTGCCGTTATTCAGGTTTTGGCCGCTGAGGGGTGTCAGCCAATGGAAATTTACATGAGAATGATAGCTGTATATGGTGACTATAGTTATTCTCATACAGCAGTGGTTGAATGGTGCAATAAATTTTGACATGGAAGAGAAACTACTAAAGTTTTGGCCCGTCCCGGACCTGCACGTGTTGCAGCATCAGATGAAAATGTGAGACAGCTGGAAAGTGCTTTACGTGCAAATAGACGCATCAAAGTTAGAGAACTTTCTCAAATGTTGAGCATCAGCGTGGGAACTGTTCATTCACAGTCTTGGCTATCACAAAGTTGCTGCTCAGTGGATTCCATGACTGCTTACTGATGAGCAGGAAAATTTGCATTCGGCCTTATCATTACAGCATTTGATGCGCTATCAACAACAAGGTAATGCCAAATTTTTGCCAGTGATGAGTCTTGGTGTTATCACAACACTACGAATCAGAATCCAAACGTCAGAGTATGCAGTGGAAGCATGCGCTATCTCCGAAGGTGAGAAAATGTCGGTTCCAATCTTTGGCAGGAAAAGTAATAGTGACCGTATTTTTTTATTATCAGGGTGTGCTGCTCTTAGATTTTAAAGAGCCTGGTGTCAACATCAACACTGAGCGATATGCAGACAGCTTAAAATGCTTACATGTCAGCATCCAGAATAAACGTCCTGGGAAGCTCACAAATGGTGTCATTCTTCTGCACGATAATGCTCGACCCCATGTAGCCCAGGTAATTCAAGATCTGCTTGGTCGTATGAAGTGGGAAGTCCTACAACATCCACCTTACAGTCCCGACTTGTCTCCGTGCGATTATCATGTTTTTGACCATTAAAGAATTCACTAAAAGATGGTGGTTCAAATCAGATGCTGAGGTAGAGTTTGCTGTTAGCGAATGGTTCCACAAACAGCCGCAAGAATTTTACCAGCAGGGAATCTACAGATTAGTGCAACATGGGACTCATGCCTTAATGTTAATGGAGACTTCTTTTTAAATTGTTGAATAAAAAATGCTTTACAGCCTCTAAATGTGTTTCTATTGAACAATCCTCATATAATTCAATGGACCAAACAGTTAAGGTATGTCTGTTAGATTACTTTATGGAATGAAATAGATTATTTTTGGAAACTATTATTGTTTGCTTAGTTTTAAATATATCAGGTTCTCAAACAAAAATTTTATGGACAAATCATTGACTGTTATGATCCAAATCAAACCAAAACTGATCTCCAATGGATATGATTGTGGAGTTGTTATTAGGGAAAACCACAGTTACCATACTTACCAACTTTCTCTCATTCCTACTGGAAGTGAAGAGGCAGTGTCAGATATGATTTTGAAGGTCGCTGATGGTAATGCCAACATCAGCAGTCATTTATATAAGACACATATACCTCAGCTTAAATCATATGATTTTCAATTTAAAACTACATGCTGTTTCAATGAAAATGTACATTAAAACTATTATGATTTAATAAAAATAATAAAGTCTACAGTATAGAACATGTTTGCTACACACTGATTCATGTTAAATAATAATCTCACTCACTGCTTATGTCAGTATTTACCTCTCTGGCCATAGTGGTAATAAATGCAGCTGGACGTGCAGTAGCAATGAGTGTAAGAGCGTGACGGGCTGTGCGACATGAGTCTGCTGCAGGAGTCAGAGGTAATCCGTAGCTCATGCTAACATACAGAAATAAATATTATAAGACTATAAAATACATAGTTTTGCATCTTGTCTTTATATGGTTACACACTTAATACATTTATAGCAATTATTAATTAAAACAACAATATCACAAAATGTCTGGAAGTCTGAAAGAACTTTAGGAAAATAAAGTACTACACTGGCTTGGTTGTTTACAAGAAATGAATATGAGACTACAAACAAAGGTTTAGATATTGTGTTACTACTGCTGTTTAAAACCAAACAAAATGCTCAATTTGAATTAGGGTTTTTATTGTAAAGCAGGAACATATAGATTCTCAATTTCATAAAATGTAGCACATATAATAATAAAACAAAAAATTAGTTCAATTAGATCAATTATATGTTTTAACTTAACTATAACAATTTACTAATGTTCAGTTTGTTTTAAAATACTTTAAAAGTAGCCAGGCAGAGCCGCTATCTTGTCAGCAATTGATACTTCTGTGCCCAAGCTGCCATCTTGTAAACATTCAATGTACTGGCCAATGCCAACAACTAATGCTGACCTCATAACTTCGTTTCAACTACAGTTTATTTGTAAATGTTTATTTTAAACAGTTTCATTTTAAGGTGTACTCGTTAGAATTTAACACTATTAATGCCACACAATAATGTATAAAGCTTAAACGTTTGGTTTTGTCACTTAGTTTCTGAAATATCAGTGTTCAAGTGTTATGTGTTGTTACAACACAAATAAACCACCCCAGTACCAGGGATAAAAAAGATAATTTTAAATATAAATATACTTCATATTAAATAAAATGATTAAATATAAATAAAATATAAAGACAGGGACACGACAAACGACGACATTACCTAACCCAAGTGATTGACCAAACAAACAGGAACTAACAAAGAAGGGAAAAAACCAAAACCAAAGAAGGATAAAGACAATTGAAGGAAGTGAACGAATTCCTACAACTAAATAAAATCAAACCAGATGAGAAGGGGAGAACCGAATTAAAATGAAGCCAATTGAAAATGAAGAAGAAGGAGAAGAAGCAGAAAAATGAAGAGGAAACGAAGGGAAACCAAGAGATTAAGAAACACCACATATAAAAAGGGAGAAATGGTACACTCAAATATAAAATAGTGTGAATAAAACCAATAATTATCCAATACTGGAAATAAATATTATTGTAAATGAAATAATTAATACAACTGTTTTAACCAAAACTGTAAAGTAATCTAATAAAAAGAAAAAGTACACTAACCCAAAAATTAGAGTTAGATATAGCAAAAGCTATAGAAAAATATCATTAATACTGTGTATAATTTGTAATGAAAGAAATAGTGAGAAAGTGACAAAGAGAAATAATTATAGGGATTACCCACTAAAAAACACTTAATGTAAACAGTTAAAAAGTGCAATAGTGAAGGTGTAAATACCCCCAAAAATAGTGAGTGTATCAGTGATAAACACCAATTAATTAAAGGTGGAAGTGATAAGTGAAAAAAGATATTGTAAATAATAAAAAGATAGTAATAGATAAGAAAACACTTAGTAAATCAATGATGAACCAATAAATGATTTAAGAGTGAGCTTATAAAAAAATTATATAGTTAAGGATAATTAGAAATAGTATTTAAAGTAGAGATAGATAAAGGATATGATGTTATTCAGGGGAGAAAGCCCATGTAAGATGAACAGTTTGTGTTAACATGGAATGGAGAAAGGGATTAGTAAAGAATTAAGAAATTAAGAATATAATTAATAAACACCCTATGTTATAAGGGAAAATAAATTAACTAAGTTTGAAGGAAGTGATGATATTCCTCACTCAAAATAATAGTAAGAGAATGAAAGATATGTTAAACCAACAGTAACTAATAACTTGTAAAGAATTGTTCATTTTTAATTTTATGGATAGGATATGGCTGAAGGAAGCTTACAGTCCATAGGCCTAATTGTTATATTTTAAGTATTAAGATACAGAAAATAATCGTCACATGTAATCAGAACACAAACCAATTCAAGACACAACCACCACTAAACAAATCAATTGTAACAACAGGACAAAACGCTTTGTAATAAAATGAAATATAATTAGAATATAATAAGTAAAAATAATCAATGGCTACTAAGGCCTAGCTGAATGAATAGTTATTTCATTTATTACTAGCGAGTACCGGCATGCGTTGCAATGCCACTCAAAGAAAGAAAGTGTTTGTATATATATAATATATAAAGACTTCGTTCGCGTGGTCTTCAATTTAATGCGATAATATATTTAGAACAGAATCTATTCCATTGGGTTGCCATAGTAACCAGATCTAATAAGTTAGTTTTTTAAGACTCCAAAGGACCCCCCAGAGGATCGTATCGAAAAAACACCTGTCCTATGTTGGTTCTCCCGTTGCGTAAAATATTTGTGCCAAGTTTGGTTGAAAGCGGTCCAGTGGTTTAGGAGAAGATGTGGAAGACCCCAAAGGACCCCATCGAAAAAACACCTATCCTATGTTGGTTCTCCCTTTGCGTAAAATATTTGTGCCAAGTTTGGTTGAAATCGGTCCAGTGGTTTAGGAGAAGATGTGGAAGACCCCAAAGGACCCCCCAAAGGACCCCGTCGGAAAAAAAAAACCTATCCTATGTTGGTTCTCCCGTTGCGTAAAATATTTGTGCCAAGTTTGGTTGAAATCGGTCCAGTGGTTTAGGAGAAGATGTGGAAGACCCCAAAAGACCCCCCAAAGGACCCCATCGAAAAAACACCTATCCTATGTTGGTTCTTCCTTTGCGTAAAATATTTGTGCCAAGTTTGGTTGAAATCGGTCCAGTGGTTTAGGAGGAGATGTGGAAGACCCCAAAGGACCCCCCGAAGTATCATCGAAAAAACACATATCCTATGTTGGTTCTCCCGTTGCGTAAAATATTTGTGCCAAGTTTGGTTGAAATCGGTCCAGTGGTTTAGGAGGAGATGTGGAAGACCCCAAAGAACCCCATTGAAAAAACACCTATCCTATGTTGGTTCTCCCTTTACGTAAAATATTTGTGCCACGTTTGGTTGAAATCGGTCCAGTGGTTTAGGAGGAGATGTGAAAGACCCCAAAGGACCCCCAAAAGGACCCCCCGAAGGATCATATCGAAAAAACACATATCCTATGTTGGTTCTCCCGTTGCGTAAAATATTTGTGCCAAGTTTGGTTGAAATCGGTCCAGTGGTTTAGGAGGAGATGTGGAAGACCCCAAAGGACCCCCCAATGGACCCCGTCGAAAAAAACACCTATCCTATGTTGGTTCTCCCGTTGCGTAAAATATTTGTGCCAAGTTTAGTTGAAATCGGTCCAGTGGTTTAGGAGGAGATGTGGAAGACCCCAAAGGACCCCCCAAAGGACCCCATCGAAAAAACACCTACCCTATGTTGGTTCTCCCGTTGCATAAAATATTTGTGCCAAGTTTGGTTGAAATCGGTCCAGTGGTTTAGGAGGAGATGTGGAAGACCCCAAGAACCCCCCATAGGACCCCATCGAAAAAAATTCATAAACCTTCGCGGGCGTGCGCACAACAACTCACCGAAGTTTCATCGCAATCGGATGAATGGTATAGGAACGCATACGGGACAAAGAAAGAAAGAAACAAACATTCATTTTTATAGATATAGATTGGAAATGCCTAACTGTCAAAACCAATAATAACAAATTGTATAAAATCCACCAGGAAATTAACAAATCTAAGGCAAGTAACTAGCCAAAAATTATGTATAAATCATTTTAAAAGAAAAATGTTACAATAAGAGTTTAAATTAAAAGAAATATGTAATTATCAAATGTCAGCATAATTAGACAAAAATTAATATCTAATAGAACATGACCTTATGAGGTATTGTTTTAATCTTTGAAAGGAAATAAATACAATAGTGATAATATTTAATACCCAGAAGGGAAGACAGAAGAATAAAATCAATCAGAAAATATATAATAAATTTGAATAAAAATTTCAAATATGATAACAATGCTTTTAATCTAGGCCTTAACCAATCAAAGGGTTTCAGTTACCATAGAAACGGGCCGTTGGTTACTAATTTTCCGTTAAATTTACTTACTTGGAAAAATGACGCTTGGGTAGTAGGGACGCAAGATTTTTTATGACCGAAATTTTACTTTAAAAAGTTTAAAAAACATTAAAAAGTCAACAACATGAACCAGTGAGAAGGAGATGAAGAGGTTCAACGAATAACTGATGTCCAGGAACTAAATAAACGAAAATTAATAGCAGAAATTCCCAAGACAATTTAGAAGAAGATGCCAGCAGCCTAAGTCACTCCAAATTTGATTAAATTTCCATTACCAAAGAAAACGATCTATCACAACCTGCTGAACTGATAAGTATCATTTAAATACCCTAATCCCAGGAGTAAAAGCACTTTATATATTTCTCACATCAATACAAAACTCTCACTATAAAGTAAAAATAATTTTCTTTTAAGGATTGAATAATATAAACTTACGTAGCAAAATTGTTAAATATAAAATAACCTCGCACTAATTTGCGAACTTTGTAACAACTATTACTACACTGCCGAACAATTTGTAACCACACTTTATACTATTTAAGTACGGATAAGGTACGGTAGTGTACTTTTTTCAATGTAACCATATTTTATGTTTTCTTTATAATCTCAAGAACTCCAGATTTTGGGTGAGCTGACAAGTCATGTATAAACAGTAGCCAAAATGGCGTCAGAATAACTCGTTTCAAAATTAATTTCGTCAGCCTTGAGATTTGTGTTTCATGTTTTATGCCGGAGCAATTTTATTGAAAACTAACTTATAATATTATTGTCACATTGATAAATGACCAAACTATAATTAAAGATACAGTACAGAGCGTTACCATTGTTTTATTTGATAGGAAGTTGTATAATATATGTGTGTGTTAGCGATTTCACTGAGCAGACAACTAGCGCTCTTGCCATATGTGCAATACAGTAAGCTGTACACAGGCGGGAACCATTCGAACGCTCCAGCCGTCACCGCTGAAAACACCAATCTAACTTATTAATTCACAAATTTAATTGTTTTCATTAAACAATTTGGCGCCACCCGGGATTCACAACCCCTATGAAATTACAGGTAGGTTGTACTGATAATTGTGACAACGCTACAGACTTCGGTAGCAACAACCATTAATGTAACGACAGGTGTGAGACGAACACACCACACTAACACTTTCTACACATAAAAAACAGGTGTACACATTTTACAGATACGCACCAGTTCACTCGTTACAGATTGGCGACCAACGTAGTGAGGCTGGAAAAGGACGACTAGCAGCGATTATGAAAAGACATCATATGGTTACAAGATTCGACATTAAGAAAGGAACAAATCAAGAAGAAATGGAAGAAATTGAGATGATTGGAGGATTGTTTGAAGAGGATCCCCAGGGGGACCAACCAGAAAATCCAAACCTACCCGAACCGGAAATAGAAGTAGTAGTTGACGTCCAGCCATTCAAACCAACCGAAGAGACGAAATGGGATAGCTTGATGAAGTTCATGATGGAACAATTTGGACAAATTAATAATAATTTCACGAAAACGAAGGAAGAAATAAACGAAAACTTTGACGAAAAATGTACCAAAACAAGGAAGAATTGAATAAAAAATTAGAATCATTGCAAGAGGGAATGAAGGAAGAGATCAGAGAACAAAGAAAGGAAGACAGGGAATTTTTGAAGGAGAAGTTAGAGCTCCTGAATAATAAATTGGAAAGCAACCATGAGGGCTTGAAGAGAAGCCAGGAGACGTTAGAAAAGAAGAGTGAAGAGCTGAAGAAACAGATCAAGAAAGATATGGAGATAGTGAATAAGAAGATTGAAAATAGTAATGAAACGCTCCAACGAAAATTGAAGGAAGACAGCAAAAAAACCAACGAGGAACTGAAACAACAACTGGTAGAATGTCGGGAGGAGATCAGACAAACGGTAACCGAAACAAATGAGACTGTGATACAAGTCTGGGAAGAGTTAAACAATAAAATCAGCAATATCGAGGAAGAAGGTAGAATGAGGGTGACAGAACTTTTCAAGTCACCACCGAAGAATGCCAGGGAAATAAACAGGAGGTGCTTAAGAAGCTGGAGGAGAGGCATCAGGAAATACAAATGGATGTCAATGATCGTGTAGAAAAGGTATACACCGCCATCAACAAAGTAGACGGACAGACAAAAGAGAACAAGGAGAAGATCCAGGGAATCAGCCAAAGGGAGAAGCGAATGCAGGAAGAGCTGGACGCACTGAGGGAGAAACCTTGTCATAATACCCACATTGTAACCAGCGAGAACAGAGATGTAATCAACTTTCGCAGTTACCGGCAGAATCCAATGGAATTCCTCAAAAGAGTAGAGGAATTAATAGAAAAGAATAGGGAAACCAGGTGGACAAGTGTAAGAAGCCTCATAGATGAAATGTTCAGAGACACCCACGACAACTGGTGGACGGCAACTCAACCAGAGATAAATTGTACACAGGAATTTAAAAAACAATTCCGAGAAAAATACTGGTCGGAGTCCACCCAAAATGTAGTCTGGAATGACATTAGCAATGGGAGGTATGAACCACAAGCAGGACACACCCTAACGTCCTACTTTTTAGGGAATGTATGTTTGGCCCGAAACCTAGAACCCAAGATACCTGAGGAATCTCTGGTGATACAGCTCGGGTACCACTACGAGGAAGCAGTACAAAAAGCCAGGAGACAAGGGCAGATTAAGACAATCCAAGGGATGGCAAGCTTGTTGGAGGATCACGAGAACGATGGACAATATAAGAAAAATCGGCTAGTGAACCAACGATATAACAAATGGAATGATAATAATAGTGCACCCAATTACAACCTACCCTAAATCACACACAAAACGGCAACCGGAACAATGGGAACCAGAATAATAACAATTATCAAAATGATCTGCCATTCAACAGGAATATACCGAATCATCCTCAAAATAACCAGCCATTTAACAGAGGCCCACCAAACAATCATCCGGGAAACCAATCTAACAACTGGAACATCCCAAACAATAATCCACCAAACAATAGCTATAGGGGAGCAGAACCGGACCAACGCCCAAATGGTCACCCCAACAACAATAACTATTATGGCAACCAGTACAACCCTAATTATCAGTACAACCGGGGAACCGGGGGAAATCAAAATAGAGGCGACGGCAGACGCCAAGTAAATTTCATGCATGGGCGTAGACAAAATAACCACAGGAGGTATAGTCCGAACTGGCAGACAAACCCATGGTACCACGAATCAAATAATAACAGCAATCTGTTCTCAGAAAGTAGAACTGCAGAACCACCAAGGAATGAACCATCAACAAGGACCGAGCAACGAGACGGATGACCAGTCGAATAGTCTGGCCACAAATCAACAACAACCTTTAAACTAAAGAGGTCAGTGGAAAAACCTAAATGCCCTTCACATGACCAATCACTTGGGTTCATACGTCGTATAACGTCACAAGATAAACACAAGTCGTTACGATAATATCTAACAACTATCTTAAAAACATCCGAGAAGAACTTCTCGAAGAAGAGGCTAACCAGTTACAACAAACTAACAGCGAAATTGTCCATATAAAGGCTGCCATAAACGGAACTATAACCATAATCATGGTTGACACGGGATCTAACATCTCTCTAATAAACCCACCCGAATTAGAACGAATTCAAGCCAACTCTCGAACACCAATCCCCACACTGCCAATAAACAATATTATAATCATTGGCGCCACTGGCAAACAAAATAAGACGGTAAGAAAGCAAGTTTCATTAGAATTAGACAATCAAAACTCAACCATCCCTATTGTATTTCTTGTGGCCAATGGGCTACTATTTAGTATGCTCATAGGATGTGACGTGTTAAGAAGATATTCGGCAGTTATCAACCTGCAAAAGGGAGTCGTATTGCTAACTTCTGAACAGGGAATCTGGTCTGCAAATATCATAAATTGTAATCCATCTCCAACCGCTCTGAACCAAGACCCAGGATTGAAAAGTTACTACTGTCAAACGCATGAACCGTCCATCATTATGGCCGATGAAGAGGAAAGTAGAGGATTGTGGGAACAGAAAATAGAAGAAATAAGAAATTTCCAAAGAGAACGGCCTCAACAAGAAATCAGTAAGCAACAGTCTGAAAACCTCATTGCTATTTATAACAAATACCAACATGTTTTCTTGAATACTCCTGGAAAAGTTAAGGGGTACCAGTGTAAAATTAACTTCGGGGAACCTGTAGACTTCCACAGGAAATCATATCCCATAGCGTACTCCCTGAAAAATGAAGTCAGGACAGAGATTAACAGAATGATTGCAGAGGACATTATTGAGTATAGCCAATCTCAATATACAAGCCCAATAGTAGCTATACCCAAAAAGAATGGCAAAGTACGGATTTGCTTGGACGCCCGAGAAATCAATAAAATGATTGTCAATGACTAGACCTCACCGGGAGAAATTGAGGAAATTTTAAAAAGATTTCATGGAATAAGATACATTAGTACCTGGGATACTGTATGTGGGTACTGGCAGGTGGAGCTGCACCCACACAGTAGGCAATACATGGCCTTTATATTTGATGGTAGAAATTACCAATTTAAAAGATTACCTTTTGGACTCATCAATTCCGTAGCAGTGTTCGTCAAGTGCATGGACCAAGTCTTAGGTCAAGAGGCACTGGAATTCACAACAGTGTACGTTGACGACCTGCTCATAACGTCTTCAGACTGGGACGAACACTGCGAACGAGTCGAACATGTATTAAAAAAGTTGTCAAATAATAATATTACACTCAAATTGGATAAGTCAAAATTTATCGCCAATGAAGTGAAGTTCCTAGGGTTCAAGTTGACTGAAAAGGGAATCTCTCCATCCCAAGAGAAAGTTGAAGCCATCCAAAAATTCCCCTCACCAAAAAACAAGAAGCAATTGCAGTCATTCTTGGGGATATGCAATTACTATAGAAAGTTTCAAACGAAATATTCCCATCTAACAGCAAAATTTTCTAAACAACTTTCATCAAAAGAAAAATGGACTTGGGGAACTGAACAAGAGGAAGTACTAAAGTACTAACTTTAATTAAACAAAAATTTTTCGAAACTGTCATGTTACATCACCCCAATTTCGAACAACCATTCTACCTAAATTGCAATGCTAGTGATGTCAGTCTAGGCGCAGAATTGTACCAGGAAGACAATGACGGAAACCACCTGGTCGTTAGCTTTGCCAGCCGAATACTAAACAGTTGCGAGCGTAACTACAATGTTACAGAAAAAGAGCTGCTCAGCATAGTATTCACGTGTGGCAAGTTTAGAACCTACATATTAGGGTATCCTATCACAGTCAGAAGCGATCATAAGTCAATATCATTTCTCAAACAATGCAAATTGAGTCATGATCGACTTACCCGTTGGATACTTGCTCTGCAGGAATACCACATTACGTGGGAATATATTCCAGGCCGAAAGAACATAGTGGCCGACGTGTTATCCAGAATAAATGTAGAAGATCAAACATTTGAAGGAGAAAAGGGGAAGATAGCAAAAGTGTATTATATATTGAAAGATAGGAAGGACCTGGAAAATATCGTAAACGAAATAGTGTTACAACAAGAGCAAGATACCAAAATATTAAACATACGAAAAAGACTGATGGAATCTGAAGCAATTATAAATAAATTTTACTGTATATACAAAGACATATTATTCATAAAAACAAAAAAGAACCAAGACACATGGAAACTAGTAATTCCTCATTCATTAGAAAACCAGATCATCAAAGATTACCATGTAAGATACGGGCACATGGGAACACTCAAAATAGTAAAAGCATTACAAGGAGATTTGTTTATAAAAAATATCACAAGAAAGGTAAATAAAAATATAAAAAACTGCACGTTATGTCAGATGGTCAAAACCAATAATGAAAGGAAGAATGGAACGATGATACCCATCACGTCAAATGCCAAACTAGAGAAGGTGTTCCTCGACATACGTGGACCATTCCCACGTAGCGGAGGAAGGCATGGATACAAGTTCATCATAATTATACTTGACCATTACACCAAGTTCACCAAACTATACGCTATACACAGAGCCACAACAAATAAAATATTAGATATTATCAAAAATAAATATATTTCAGAAACTGGAAAACCATACATGATTATAACAGACCACGGGACACAATTTAAAAGGAAAAGGTGGAGAGAAGAATTAATGAAACTGAACATCAAAACATATAAAACTTCCGTATACCACCCTAGTAGTAATCCAGCAGAAAGGATGTTGAGAGAGGTGGGACGCATTTTGAAAACTTATTGTCATGATAACCAAAGGGAATGGCACAAATATTTAACTTCAACCGAAGTATTTTTAAATATCAGCTATCACCAGTTTACTGAGAATACACCATACTTAATGATGTTCGAGAGGAAACCAAATAGAGAGATACAAGAGATAATAGAATTCCCAAAAATCCCAGAAGACCCGTATGATAAAAACAAATGGTACAGCCTAATTATGGAGAAGATTGAGAAACAAAAAGCCAAATATGCTAAAAACCAGCCCAAAACAATCAAATATAAAGAGGGAGAAAAGATATTAATAAAAAATCGTGAATTGCCAAGTACACTGGAAGGCATAGCAAAGAAATTGTTATTGCTCTATACAGGTCCATATGTCATCACAAAGGATAATGGTAACAATACTTACCAAATAAGTAATATAAACACAAGAAAAATAAAAGGAGTTTACAACTAAGCTTCAATAAAAAAGTTTTATGAAGAAAAATAAATTACCATAAATAAAATAAACAAATTTCAAAATTCAAAAAGTTTGTAAGAGCAACTTACGACCCTATTTAGATGACATATGAGGAATGGAAAAAATAAAATAAATGAATAAAAATATCAAAACAAAGGAATACGTTACCAAAATTCCTACCAAGTAAAATCAACTTACAGTCTATTAAAGTTGATATATGAAGTATAAAATAAAAAGGTACAATAAGGGAATAAGTTACACAAATTCCTATAAAAAAACTAACTTACAAAAATTATCAAAAATGATATTTACAACAAAATAAAATAAACAAAGATAAAATCAAGCTAAAACTGCTAAGATAAATACCTGAAATTATAATGAATTTAACATATTCAAAGAAAAAAAAAAATCTGAACTGGTACAAGGAAGAAAAAGAAGTTATGTATAAATCAAATATACAAGATATGGCTAAGGCAGAATATTGCTAAACAACCAAGAAAAAGAATAAAAATGTCTAAGATAATACAAATGATCACAATACGAATAGAAAAACAAACTAATGAAAAGTTAGATATAATGAAATTAACATATGAATAAATAAAAAACAATCAACTGTATGAGTAGATGACAGTATATAGCAAAGGTACAGCGGAAGGAAGAATGAGTAAAAGGCCAAAGTGATCTAAAAACAAACCACAAGGTGGACAATCCCAAAATATATTATTATTATTATTAATTTAAGTCACAAGTTGACAAAAAAGGTATTTAAGATTGACTGTTGAAAAGTCCAGCAATCCAAAAAATAAACTGAGCAGAGATGATGTTCCTCTGGTCTCAGAAAAAATGAGTAGTAATGGGAGAAACCAGCTACTAAAAAGTTAGGGAAAAAATTGTATAAGAGGGAGAACGCACCAATGGAAATAAATAAAAACAGATCCAAATAAAATGGAATGAATCGAGTAAGAAGAGAAATAAAGAATGGAGAAACAAACAAGAGAGAAAAGAAAAAAATAATACATAACTGATAATTTCATAAAAAACTATGCTAGTGTTTTATTAAAATGATCAATTTTGAAGGAGAGGCATTATTGACCAAACAAACAGGAACTAACAAAGAAGGGAAAAAACCAAAACCAAAGAAGGATAAAGACAATTGAAGGAAGTGAACGAATTCCAACAACTAAATAAAATCAAACCAGACGAGAAGGGGAGAACCGAATTAAAATGAAGCCAATTGAAAATGAAGAAGAAGGAGAAGAAACAGAAAAATGAAGAGGAAACGAAGGGAAACCAAGAGATAAGAAACACCACATATAAAAGGGAGAAATGGTACACTCAAATATAAAATATTGTGAATAAAACCAATAATTATCCAATACTGGAAATAAATATTATTGTAAATGAAATAATTAATACAACTGTTTTAACCAAAACTGTAAAGTAATCTAATAAAAAGAAAAAGTACACTAACCCAAAAATTAGAGTTAGATATAGCAAAATCTATAGAAAAATATCATTAATACTGTGTATAATTTGTAATGAAAGAAATAGTGAGAAAGTGAGAAAGTGACAAAGAGAAATAATTATAGGGATTACCCACTAAAAAACACTTAATGTAAACAGTTAAAAAGTGCAATAGTGAAGGTGTAAATACCCCCAAAAATAGTGAGTGTATCAGTGATAAACGCCAATTAATTAAAGGTGAAAGTGATAAGTGAAAAAAGATATTGTAAATAATAAAAAGATAGTAATAGATAAGAAAACACTTAGTAAATCAATGATGAACCAATAAATGATTTAAGAGTGAGCTTATAAAAAAATTATATAGTTAAGGATAATTAGAAATAGTATTTAAAGTAGAGATAGATAAAGGATATGATGTTATTCAGGGGAGAAAGCCCATGTAAGATGAACAGTTTGTGTTAACATGGAATGGAGAAAGGGATTAGTAAAGAATTAAGAAATTAAGAATATAATTAATAAACACCCTATGTTATAAGGGAAAATAAATTAACTAAGTTTGAAGGAAGTGATGATATTCCTCACTCAAAATAATAGTAAGAGAATGAAAGATATGTTAAACCAACAGTAACTAATAACTTGTAAAGAATTGTTCATTTTTAATTTTATGGATAGGATATGGCTGAAGGAAGCTTACAGTCCATAGGCCTAATTGTTATATTTTAAGTATTAAGATATAGAAAATAATCGTGACATGTAATCAGAACACAAACCAATTCAAGACACAACCACCACTAAACAAATCAATTGTAACAACAGGACAAAACGCTTTGTAATAAAATGAAATATAATTAGAATATAATAAGTAAAAATAATCAATGGCTACTTAGGCCTAGGAAATGCCTAACTGTCAAAACCAATAATAACAAATTGTATAAAATCAACCAGGAAATTAACAAATCTAAGGCAAGTAACTACATAAAAATTATGTATAAATCATTTTAAAAGAAAAATGTTACAATAAGAGTTTAAATTAAAAGAAATATGTAATTATCAAATGTCAGCATAATTAGACAAAAATTAATATCTAATAGAACATGACCTTATGAGGTATTGTTTTAATCTTTGAAAGGAAATAAATACAATAGTGATAATATTTAATACCCAGAAGGGAAGACAGAAGAATAAAATCAATCAGAAAATACATAATAAATTTGAAAAAAAATTTCAAATATGATAACAATGCTTTTAATCTAGGCCTTAACCAATCAAAGGGTTTCAGTTACCATAGAAACGGGCCGTTGGTTACTAATTTTCCGTTAAATTTACTTACTTGGAAAAATGACGCTTGGGTAGTAGGGACGCAAGATTTTGTATGACCGAAATTTTACTTTAAAAAGTTTAATAAACATTAAAAAGTCAACAACATGAACCAGTGAGAAGGAGATGAAGAGGTTCAACGAATAACTGATGTCCAGGAACTAAATAAACGAAAATTAATAGCAGAAATTCCCAAGACAAGTTAGAAGAAGACGCCAGCAGCCTAAGTCACTCCAAATTTGATTAAATTTCCATTACCAAAGAAAACGATCTATCACAACCTGCTGAACTGATAAGTATCATTTAAATACCCTAATCCCAGGAGTAAAAGCACTTTATATATTTCTCACATCAATACAAAATTCTCACTATAAAGTAAAAATAATTTTCTTTCAAGGATTGAATAATATAAACTTACGTAGCAAAATTGTTAAATATAAAATAACCTCGCACTAATTTGCGAACTTTGTAACAACTTTACTACACTGCCAAACAATTTGTAACCACACTTTATACTATTTAAGTACGGATAAGGTACGGTAGTGTACTTTTTTTAATGTAACCATATTTTATGTTTTCTTTATAATCTCAAGAACTCCAGATTTTGGGTGAGCTGACAAGTCATGTATAAACAGTAGCCAAAATGGCATCAGAATAATTCGTTTAAAAATTAATTTCGTCAGCCTTGAGATTTGTGTTTCATGTTTTATGCCGGAGCAATTTTATTGAAAACTAACTTATAATATTAGTGTCACATTGATTAATGACCAAACCATAATTAAAGATACAGTACAGAGCGTTACCATTGTTTTATTTGATAGGAAGTTGTATAATATATGTGTGTGTTAGCGATTTCACTGAGCAGACAACTAGCGCTCTTGCCATATGTGCAATACAGTAAGCTGTACACAGGCGGGAACCATTCGAACGCTCCAGCCGTCACCACTGAAAACACCAATCTAACTTATTAATTCACAAATTTAATTGTTTTCATTAAACAATTTGGCGCCACCCGGGATTCACAACCCCTATGAAATTACAGGTAGGTTGTACTGATAATTGTGACAATGCTACGGACTTCGGTAGCAACAACCATTAATGTAACGACAGGTGTGAGACGAACACACCACACTAACACTTTCTACACATAAAAAACAGGTGTACACATTTTACAGATACGCACCAGTTCACTCGTTACAGTGTTTGGATTTTGGTGGAGGTTATCTTGAATGAAAGTGTTTTAAATATAATATTACTCTTTACATGATATGTATTCTTCATAATATTACCTGGATGATTATTTCTCACTAGGATTCTTTAGTATGTTGTTAATTATATCTCTCTTGCAAATCATTTTATTTTGACCCCTTTTTTGACTATTGACTATGACTTACTCTTTTCTTTGTATAATTAAATTTACAATAATTAATAATGATTGAATATTTCTTTCACTAATACACAGTACTCTTCTGTTTCAATGTTCTCTGATCAGATGCTTAAAGATATTATTTCACTGGAACTGCCTACCGTAATGGCTGACAGTTGAGGTGAGCAGTTGCTTACATGTTTATGTGTTTTCAAATATGAGGTATTTCATTGAAACTGCTGGGCCATCAGCAGCTGTAACGTCACTACGTTTGGTTGTCAACGACTTCTCGGGAACCAGTCGAGACGGCCAACCGTGATGGTCTGTACTCTTGTTTTCAGTTTACTTTCAGTTTGCCGTGCTTCTTTCATCATGCCAAAAATTATTTAATGACAGTGAAGACGATAAACTTACTAAAACTGTTAGCAATTATCGTGTATTATACGATCACGAACACAAAAACTTCCAAAATATAAACTTGAAAAATATCACGTGGAAGAAAGTTGCAGATGAAGTAGGAAAAGATGGTAGGTTTACTATTTGTTTTGTTTTTTATTAATACCTTTTCTAATTAATGCATGTAATAAGGAATTTATTCTATAGTATTTGAGTAATATCGTCCAAAAATACTGGCCTTGTGAATGCCTTTAACTTCATCTTCTTCTTCCTCAAGCATGGAGATTGCAAATGTATCTAAATCCATTTCAAACAATGTCACACAAAGACCTAACCAGCAACGTGAATCGCTCTAGAGCTTGCAACAAACTGCAGACAGTTGCGGCAAGCAGTTTGAATGAAACAGCCCGGTAGTCGCTGCCAGCCGTTACTGCTGACAGCTTCTGCCAACCTCAGCGGTGGACAGTTCCAGCAAAATAGTAACTAAGACAAGAGTGGGTTGGCATCCTTTCTACAATATGCCATTGTTAAAAACCAATTTCTTCATCTGCCTTTGGTTTTGTTTTATTCTAGAATAGTTTTAAATTCCTAGTTTTGTCTGCAACACTTCTTTTATGTTCATAATATACTTTAACTACAATTATTTTTATCTAATTTACACTTGTTGACATTTAACACTCATTTACAATTTATAAAATTTATTATAGTACCTATCTTCACATAATGCTTGCGATTCCTTGATTAGTCTTATGTAATATTTTAATTTTGGATTCTTACCAAAAAAAATTATTCCGATTAGGGGTTTCAAGCTTCACAGCTCATCGTCAGATCGGAAATAACAATAATAGCTACATCATTTTTAATAGTGGTGTGCAACAGTGATTATTCTGTTTATGATTATAACCACTAACACAACTCTGTTAATTAAATTTCTGATCTATTATTGTTATTTCTGATCTGACGATGAGCTGTGAAGCTTGAAAGTGCTAATCGGAATAATTTTTTATAGTGGTGTGCAACAGTGATTATTCTGTTTAATATTCAATAAGTCTAGAAGGATTATGTACTGTAACAATTTACAGGAATACAATAGTAACATGGAAGGAAGAATAATTTTGGATATATTACGGTGAACTCTGTTTAGTGTGTTTTGAATAAAAATAATAAAAAGAAAAAGCAAGAACTGGGAGGTTAATAGAGATAAGAGAATATGGAATTACAGGTTGCAGAAAGAAACTTAATTATATCTTCTATACTGTAAATTGTATTGAGAAAAATTATAGTATTTGTATCTCTTTGACACATATATTCTGGAACGAATCAAATGGAAAGACTGTCAGTAATCATATGTTTATTTAATAAAAGGGGAAATCAGCGATGACAATATAATGAATAACATTATTTTCTTGTGTTAAATAAACACACTGTACAAGTACTGACTAGTTAAAATCATTTTTTACATATTACCTCCACAACCACTACAAATGTTGGGATGATTACAGTTAAGATATATTAGTATTCACCAGCAAGTCATAATTTAGAGTTCTTGTTTTGTTCAAATCTCTCAGGATTCCATAACTATTTATCCAGAGAATTCCAGTAGGCATGGAATTAGCAAAACATGAACAAGAAGAAATAAAGGCAATGGCTGTATGCATTATAATTAAGAGTTTTGTTTTTAGTAAGAGTAGTGAGGATATCTTCCTTTCTTCCCAAACTTTAAATTAATGAAGAAAAATTACATCTTGAAATTCTCTAATTACCTAAAAAACAGATTCACATTGGGAAGAGACTTTGATGCAAAGAATATTAACAGATCTAGTGATAAACACAATTAGAGGAAGAGGATGAAATGGAAGTGAAGAGTAAATATGTGAAGCTCTGCCACCTTACTGGCCAATTAACTGAAGAAAGTATGATTTATCTAAAAATAGTTACAGATACAGAAACTGACCCTGTAGTCTCAAAACCTGAATGTATTTCTACAAAAGGAAGACAGCAGTTGTTCTGATTATCTTTGGAAGTTGACCAAAAGAATAAAATATCTACAACACACAAGTCTCTAAATAATAGCAATAAATGATAGTAGGAATAACTGATGGAAAGGTAAAAGGTTTACTGAACACTCAGAACATGTATTAATTGCACAGAGAAAAAAAAAAAAAAAAAAAAAAAAAACACATGAGAATGAAGGTGACAGCTCCAGAATTTGACTACAGAAGTTTTAAATTAGTTACCAATGAATATTATAGTAAAACTAACTGACTAGAATTATTAGCTGTCCTTGATTCCGCATTACTATGCTTGTTTGCATAGAGAGGTGATCGAGATCCAGAACTGTGGAGATCAACGTATGAATAGAAGGGAAGAAGCATTCTTCTTCCCTGGGTTTTGTGGTTAAAGCCAGCTAATCAGAGACAAGATAGATAATAGATAATTGACTCAGGGTGCAATGTGACCCAATCAAAATGCATTATATCATGTTTCTGTTTTTTAAATTTATTAGTATCAATGGATTTCAGGGGTGGCTTATCACAATCTCAGTCTCTCGTGGGACTTACTACCTCTTTCCTGCCACACTGAATAAGCCTGTTGTGGGCATGGCCAAAATGTCTGTTTTTGTTCTTGTGAATTTTTTGAGTTTTTTTAATATAGTTTCTGTTGATAGGGTTGTTATCATGGACCAGCTTTTGATAGAAACCACAATTTTAATAATGTTTGGATCAAAGCCTTACAGCCTGGCAGTTGTTTTTCAGTCAGTGAGAAATATGTTACAACTCTTCATATCAAGTACAATGATAAAAAACTCGATAGCAACAAAATACTATACAGAATGTTGTGTGACTAATATTATAAATTGTGGCTTAACAATTGACAAAATGAATTTGAACTACATTCATGGTAATCTATATTATAATCTATACACAATTCTGTTAAAGATGATTTGAGATTTTACATGAAACACGACTTAGTGAAAGTGTCTAGGTCACTAATACATTAGATGATAGTAAGTAACGATATAAAAAAAACTAAACACAAGAAACAAGGGGAAATAATACAACTATTTCAACTTTACTGTAATAAATACAGTTTGATGTAGACCATCACCATTTACACTTGAACACTATGCTTTTTGTGTAGTGACTAAGTAGTCCACTATAAGCACTACAGTCAAAAAGAATTTGTGTACATTAATTTTTTTATTTTTATCAGTGATTATAAATTAATATTTCTATCGTTAATATTAGTTTTTATTCAACAAAACAGCAGTGAGACTTTATAAGGACTGCTGAGAGTTCATTTATAACATAAAAATAATAAAAATATAAAATAATAATATACAATGCGCGTGCGCGTGCGTACACACACACACACACACACACACACACACACACACACACACACACACACACACACACACACACACACACACACACACACACACACACACACACACACACACACACACACACACACACACACACACACACACACACACACACACACACACACACACACACACACACACACACACAGGAACCTTGATAATAATCTGAATCCTAAGTGTGCTAAGGAAATTACACTAAGCTTACTGAAACTTACAAACAAATCTGAAACTCAGAAATGTAAAAAATTAAATAAGGTTTAATGTAATTCAACTACGTGAATTAATCACTAAAATAAGGAATAAACAGAGAAAATGATAAATCAATTTATACTATTACAAAAGGTTGGTGATTATTTTTGCTACTAACCCTTTGCATCATACACTTTTCAGATTTACAAGGAACTATTTTAATTGTAACTTCAGTGTTCAGAAAAGTCAACCAAATAAAAATGACAAACAGACATCACACTGTTGCACACCACTAAAGAAAAATTCTCGATTAGCACTTTCAAGCTTCACAGGTCATCATTAGATTTGAAACATGTTTTCTGATTAAATCAGACATATTTCTGATCTGATGATGACCTGTAAAGCTTGAAAGCGCTTGAAAACTGGGAATATTTTCTATAGTGGTGTGCAACAGTGTAATTTCTGTTTGTGATTATACAGAGGTGTGAAAATTATTAGAATAATTGTGATTTTTTTATTTTATTGGTTTCTACTTTTAAGTAAAAGCAATATTTTATGACATAATGTATCTTTTTAGTTGTTGATATTGTAACGGTACAGAATTGGGTGAGAAAGAATGTTAAGAAATATTAATTAAAACAGTGTACAACCTTTGGGGAACCCCTGCTTTAACAAAGCTGCATACAATGTTATGAGAGACCAGTCTGTTTATGTCTAGACAGTTCGTCTAGACGAATTATGTAACACTTGCAACCCAGGCTATCTGTGAATTATGGAAAAATACGTAATTACCACAAGCCAGGAGGCAACAACAGTCAGTCATCGTTGGACCAGTTAAGTAGAGACAGCAGAGCCGCGCGGGGCAGTAAAGGAGCGTGCGGTTCCAGTAACTAGTAATATGTGTGAGCAATATACCACAGTCGTCTCATATTTTTCAGACCGCGCGGTCAAACCAATGTTCGCTAGCAAGTCACGTCGGCTGACAAAATTAATGTTCTAAAGGTGATAAAACAGTAAAATAATGTATAACACAGTGTAACAGGACATTTAGGCCTACCTGGGGTAATTTTGGGAAACATGAAAAATAAATAATAAATAAATGTTTTGAAGGGAGAATTCAATGTATGATTGTGATGAAAGCAATAAAAGGTAATAGTTTTTTTGTGAACAAATAATTATTTATTTACTAAATAATCCTATTCTGCTCTCCCGGTTCGCTGATAAGAACCCTGGTAAGTTACAAAATTTTGCAGTTGGCAGTACGCAAAATGGCGTCTGAAATTCAAAGGTAAACATACCTGTTTGTTAGTATGTAAGGTAAACAAAAATAGTTAAAGTAATTAAATATTACAACAGAGAACAATTCAAACGAGCATGCAAAATGAACTTTCAAACATTTTTAAGCTACTTTCGGAGTGTTTGGTGGGAAAAGTGATAACAACTGGACAAGTCTACAGGAAGGCTGAGTACCAATATAATCAATTTCTAATTTAAACTCAGTAACAGCATTTAAATTCATATACGGGGATGTCCCCAACCATTATGAGATCTCAATAAATGGGGAAAAGAGTAAACATGTAATGCAGAAAGAGAGAGAGAGAGAGAGAGAGAGAGAGAGAGAGAGAGAGAGAGAATGAGAGTGTGCATAGTTATAGAGTCAAAGTACTGGTCGACTAGTAAACATTAAATTAATTAATCTTGTAATAGTTTTTAATAAGAAGTAAATTTTATATTTTTTGGAAGTTTGTTTGGAAGTGTTGTGAGGTCAAGGACATTAAGAAATAGACTGAAAGAAAGTATTAATTAAAGTAGAAATTGGGAAATAATTTTGTTTAATAAAAGAAAACTAATTTGTTAGAATTCAAAAAACTGTGTTAGCGTAATTATTTCACAACTCACACCTAAATATTCACTCTGCAACTGTTTCGTCTATAAGACCCTGGAGGTGAACCCAAAGGTAAGAAAAAGTTATAAGTTCTTAAATCTTGGTTAACATTTTATTTGAGCAGAAATTATTATTGTTACAGTGACGTCTGAACTAGGGACAAATTTATTATTTGCAGAAAGCGTATTGTTACAGTGATGTCCGAACAGGGACGAATTTATTATTAACGCATAAAATTATTATTGTTACAATATAATTCATTTTTCATCTCTTAAGAATGATTTGGTGTATATATTTTTTAATTTTGAGTAGTTTCAACATATTTAGAAAATAATTTTCAGAAATATGTCATGTTGCCATCACTGAATAGAGCAGTGGATCCCAACCCGTAGAAGTCTGCAGACCACTCAGCCTGAAATTGAATCATGTACGGACCACCTCCACCCCCTGCCATACCACCTATCAGTTGTAACCCTTCCTCAGCGCCTTTCCCATAACCAAATTCAAAGGTGATTAAGTAAAACAGTTTTTTAGAACACATTATTTATTATTACTATTAATTAGTGTACAGTACAACTTAAATACAAATTATTTAATAAATAAAAATTACTTTTTTATAATGTATAGCCTACTACATATTATAAAAAGTCTCAATTACAAATTTATGTTGAAACAACAATTTTGTTTGAAAAGGACGTTGAAAAAAAATGTTACCTCAATGTTTTTCTCAGTGTGACTTTTGTGCACGAGTTTGTTTGACAAGCTGAGGAATTCTAGGAGTTAGGCTCTTGCTTAGAGCTAATCTCAAATCACTGCTTGTACCTAGCCGATTTCTTTGTTTGTTTTTAATCAACAATAAAGTTGAGAATCCCTGCTCACACAAAACACCATGAGATACCGCAAAGCTGCTTGCCGAATGTTTGGGTAAGATATGGCTTTTTTACACCACAACTCTTCTAGATTTACACCAGATTCAAACGAGTCCTTGAAGTTACTGTCATTTTGAAGTTCAATAACCTCCTCTTGAATATTATCAGGGAGATCCTTAGGCTTGACAATGAAAGGATTTCGAATCAGTTTTTTATAGCTTGAGTCTCACTGCTACCATATTCAGGGAAATAATGAGCAAATTCATCCTTGAGAGTGCCTAAGTGACTGAGTACATTATGTTGTACCTTGTCTGTAACAGTGGCATAGTCCCCGTTGTCAGCAAGGGTTTTCAAAGTCGGGAAAGATTGAAAGTTTTTCTCTTCAACTTTGGCTATCCAGAGATCAATTTTACACAAAAACGCACGAAGTTTGTCCTCGAATACAAATATATTACCAACACCTTCAAACTTTTCGTTTCCAGAACCTTGAAGTTGTAAGTTCAGCTGGTTCAAATGGCCAAAAATATCTACTAGATATGCGAGTTGCATCACAAAAGTTGGTTCACTCGATTGTTCCAAGAAATGCTGCATTTTCGTCTCAATATAAAATACTTTTAGCTCTTCTCTCAACTCATATAAGCGTGCCAACATATTGCCTTTTGACAGCCAACGAACCTCAGTATGAAAAGTAGTGTCTTGTGCTCAGAGTCTAATGCTGCACATAACTTTTTGAAAATACGAGTGTATAACGCACTACTTTTAACAGCGTTCACCATCTTTATGGCCAATTTCATTGTATTCGACAAGTCTTCCGGCAATGTTTTTGATGCTAATGCTTGGTGATGAATTATGCAGTGCATCGTCACTGTGGAGGGGTTCTTCTCTCTCACCAACGTTGCTAAGCCTGAACGTGATCCTAGCATAGCAGGGGCTCTGTCGGTACAAAATCCAGCCAGCCTCTTCCACTCAATGCCATGCCTCTCAAAGTAATCACAAATGATTTTCATGATATCTTTTCCTGTCGATGTTGTTTTCAACTCTTGGTATTTTAAAAGTTCTTCCTTGATTGTGTTGTTGTCTCCTAAATACCGAACAAAAACTAGCAACCGGCAGCATGGAGCAACGTCGGTACTTTCATCACACTGCAAACTGAAATATGGAGACTTTTTAATTTCACAAACCAGCTGCTCTTCAATGTCATTGGACATTGTATCGATCCGTGCCTTCACAGTATTGTTTGATAGGGGAATATCTTGAATTTTCTTAGAAGCTTCAACCCCTAAAACGTGTTCGACTGCTTTGATCAAACATGGCTTCACTAGGGTTTTGCCAATAATATGCGGTTTCTTTGTCTTGGCGATTAACTGTGAAACCTCAAATGAAGCTGAGAGGGCTTTTTCAGACAATTCATATGCTGTACCAGTTTTCCCTAATTTCATTTTCTTTAAGTTTTCTAATTTTCCAGCGAAGAATTCAGGTGGCCGGTCACTCAAGTTAGAATGAACTGTCTTTAAATGACGTTCTAGTTTTGCAGGTTTTAAGGCTTCATTGCTGAGGACAGCAGCACAAATCACGCACTGGGGTCTAATCTCCTTATTTACCTCAATTGCTGTAAATCTGAACTTGATATAATCACTGTCATATTTCCGCTTTGGAGCCATTTTCAACAGAAAAAGTACAAACACGCACAATAATATCGCGCAATATCAGTAAACACAGCAAAAGCTACCGAAATGAATCGCACTGCTCTGCAAGACTCACTGATACAGACTGAGCAATTGAGTTGCCGATTGCCGTCTCATCACTACATGACTTGTGTAGTACACACCCAGCACTGGCAGCCAGTGAGCATGTGACTGCGTGGCGTGCGCAGACAGGCAGACATAACCACGAAGTGTTCACGTGATAGAGCTCAGATAGAGCCCTGTGCCTTTCTGGTTGTTTAATGTTGGTGAGAGTTCATTTGCCACATTTAAACATAAGTTATGAAAATTATTTTGTATCATATTCTAATAATAATTATTTTTAAGATATTTTAATTCAACAGCTGATAGTCATCGGCATGGATATATTCACCCCATCTCGTTCAACGCAGATCGCTTTCAAAATCCCCATTTATTGACAACTTTTTTATATGTGCTGTCGGACCCTCCCGCGGACCACTCCCGAGGCTCTTGCGGACCACGTGTGGTCCGTGGACCACCGGTTGGGAACCACTGGAATAGAGGAATCAGCTGCTTAACAGATGATTTTCTAAGTGATGTCATGTTATGTTTTGGTGTTGTATCATTATTTCATGTTGTTACAGGTTACAGGTTACCAGGAGACTTTTTGTGCATTTTTTACAGTTTTAGCATAAATTTTCACAACTTTTAAGTTAAATATTGTACTCTACAGAACTTTGTGAGTGTTCTGTTAAGAATTTTTAGACAGTGGGCAAGACACTCTTTCTCCTAGAAAAGTGGCTCTGGCCAAGTGTCTTCTGCAAGAAAAACGATATAGACAAGGAGAAATAGCAGACAGGTTAAAAATTTTGCAAACATCTGTGTGTAGATTGAAGAAGTCTTTAGACTCTGGCTCTGAGTATGCACCCTCTCGTGTAGGAAAATATGGTCGGAAGAATAAATTTAGCTCAAGAACAGAGAGGAAACTAATTCAAATTGCTAAGAAAAATAGAAGAGCCACCAACAAAGACTTGAAAATGAGTATGGAACAGTATGGAGTGAATGTTTGTGATTCTTCTATACGTCGAAGATTGATCGCTGCTGGACTTCCTGCACCCCATCCTCGAAAGAAGGCTAAAATCGCACCTGCTATGGCAAAGAAGAGGCTTGCTTGGCAAAAGAAGTAAAAGAACAATTCGGAAACGACTGGAGCAAGGTAAGAAATACTAAGTTTCCTTTAATTATTCAGAAAATTTAAAGTTTAACTTTTTCCTAAAAACATGCAAAGGGTATCGAAAACTACTGACTAAAATTTTAACAGCACAGCTGCCTTAAGTGGTTTATACTGTACTGAAGGATATTTTTATCTTTCAGATTTATTTTTCTGATGAATCCATGTTTGCAATATCGGAAGAAAGCAGCCAGTATATAAGGAGAAGTGCTGAGAAGAATTCTCGCCCCAGTGTATAGCACAAACACGGTCAAACATCCTACACAGGTGATGGTTTGGAATGTAATGTCAGCTCAAGATACAGGACGTTTACACATTGTAGAGGGTATGATGAACCAGCATCAGTACAAAAAGTACTTGAAAATAGATGATTACCACAATTGAAGGTCTGGTTTCCAAATAATGACTTTGTATTCATGCACGATGGTGGACCATGCCATAAAGCAAAGTCTGTTACAAAGTTTTTAAGTGAAAACAATATAAAAACCCTGCCATGGCCTGGAAATAGCCCAGATATGAACCCTATATAGAACCTTTGGTCTATTGTGAAGAGGAGACTGAAGAAAATTAGCATTACAACAAAGGTCAATCTTATAGCAAAACTTTGGCACCACAATGATGAAATCAAAGACTCTTGTAAGAAACTTTTGGAAAGCATGCCAAAACGCATTAAATCTCTCATAAACAGCCAGGGAATCATACTAAATGTGTCACTATTTTTTACATAAAGGAATATTTCATTCATGTTCCATGTTTTTTTTTAAATTCCCAATTATTCTAATCAATTTCAACATATTATTACATATTTAACTTAAAAGTTGTGAAAATTTACGCAAAAACTGCACAAAAAGTCTCCTGGTAACCTGTAACAACATGAAATAATGATACAACACCAAAACATAACATAACCTCACTTTGAAAATTGTCTGTTAAGCAGATGATTTCTCTATTCAGTGATGGTAACATGACATATTTCTGAATTTTTTTTTCTAAATACGTTGAAACCACTCAAAATTAAAAAATATATACACCAAATCATTCTTAAGAGATGAAAAATGAATTATATAAACAACTAAAAAGATATATTATGTCATAAAATATTGCTTTTACTTAAAAGTAGAAACAAAAAAAAATAAAAAAATCACAGTTATTCTAATAATTTTCACACCTCTGTAACTGCTAACACAACTTTATTATTCAAATAAAAATATTCAAGATCTAAGAAACTGAAATCACTTTTTATAGTTCTAAATAAATATGCTAGTATAAATATCTTGGTTAGTAAAATTAATTTTTGTAGGTTACTATACTTTGGGGTTTAGTTTCTTTCACCGTAATTTAGTACACAATAGTATTATAACATTATTTCCATTATTTAGCTGCAAACATTTCATCAGCTAATAATCCAACCACCCCACATAAAAATTAATTTGGATTTTCAAGACTTCTAATGTAATAATGGTTGTTTTAATATTATACATGACAATATTGCCTTGAAAAGATGCCATACACTGAGTGCAAGAAATACGTGCACATACTACAACTAAAACACTCAGTGGGAAACATACACTGAACATCTGGTAGGGTTTAATCTACATGTCATTAATTAATACACCTTTACATTAATTTTTTTACAGCTAACTTATTTCTGTGATTCTCTTAAATAATTAACAAATAGTAAGTATCGGTAATATGAATCTTTTTTAATAATAATCTGACAATGGAACAAATCAACAATTTACTGCAAGGTCTCCACAGAAATTACAAAGATTAATGCCCCATTTCATGAACTGTTAATTTTCTTCCTAACACACTGTTTGTTAACTGGCGATATAAATTTTAACTACTGTTATCTTAATTGCTGTTTCACCAGTGTCTGGACCCAGTTAGTAAAACTCTTGTTAACATGACTATGCTACCATGACAATTGTCGATTTTGCTTCCGATTGGCTGAAAAATTAAAATAACATGTATATATCTGTAGGGTGTTGTTCCTGTTTCACGATGTCTTAAGTGAATTTGTATATTTTATATCTCATTTCAGTTTTTATTTGTTTCACTCCTGGTATCAAGAAAAATTCCTGCAAAACCTAAGTTCTTCAAGAATTTTGAGAGTAACTTTTTTTTTGAAAGACTATACTGTTCTATAAATTTTGACTTACTCAAATGATTAGAACGGTGTAACATTACCAAATATGGTAGTTACATAAAATAAGCTAATATAACGTCAAGTAAGAGAAAAGCATGAAAGTATGTCTAGATAAATAAACCTATGTGAATAAAAGTGGTTATCTACAGATATATTAGTATAAAAAACCCAACGATGAGGAAGAAAATGTTAACATAGCAACATCAAATACGAAATGAAGAAAGAAAATGCCATGAGCCAAAACAAAAATATCAGTAACCAGACCCAATAGGATCCAACAGTGAGGGGAACCAACAAAATAAGGACCAATGAACTCCAACAACGAGGGAAACAAATGAAGATAAAGAAGATAATGAAAATATTGAAGAAGACATTCAAACCTAAAGAAGAGGAAAAGAAGAAGGACAAGGAAACATACCATGAAGAGAGAAGAAAATGGAGAGACCATGCAAGGACTCATCATTCATCAAGTGTACTAGAGACAATAATAGTAACCAAAGGAATAGTGATTATCAAATATGAAAAGAAAAACAGTGTTTAACATTTAAGGAACCACAAACAATTACAGTGAGTACTTAATATGGATGTGAAAACCTGTGACCAGTTAACTAATTTTAACCTAATAAACCACACAAACAATTCCAGTGATAAGGTTTATAGTGTAAGAAAATGTGTTAATTTCATAGTGAAACAGCAAGAATTAAATAGTCAAATATACACAGACAATGAGTGTGACTAATTTAATAAAGATTGTGATCCACATAGATAATCATAAGACCACCAGAATAGAATAAAATCGAACAATTATATTATTGTTCATAGAGAGCTGACAATAAAAACCTTTGTTATATATCAAACAAAAGTGACAGGAATTAGATACAACCAATGACAAGAAAGATATTGTCATTAGTACAAAAAGATTTGTATTATTGTTTAAGAAGAAGTAGTGTAAACATGTGTATTAAAACAATTAAAATATTGTAGTAAAATACCATACTGAAGTCATGTTAGTAGTAGCAAAATGCTGCATTAGAACATGTTGTACATTGTTACATAACCCCATAGGAAAGACACCTATGAAACAAAAAATAATACATGTTAATTTAACTAAATAACCATCAACTATAATACCAATCAAGAATTTGTTATAAGTAATGATACACCACATTAGACAGTGTATTATATTGCAACACAATGCAAATAAAACAGATCAAATATGATGGCACAAAGATAGGAAAAATGGAGCCTAGTATGCCAAATTAGTTAGACAAAATACAATATCAAAACAAGTACCAATGTTAATGAAGGTATTACCAGTAGTTAGATAAACATCTGGTACTACTGTGAGAACAGATTCTGAACATAATGACAAAAATTTTGTAACCAAAATATTGTAAACTAGCTAACTAAGAACACATAACCAGAAGTAAGCAGCAACAATGTAACCAACTAGTTAAGCAAAATATGTGAAGTTACTCATTTTTCACCCTGATATTTAATACCTTTCACTCTTCATAAAATAATACTTACCGCTGCCAGAATTTCACTTACCGTCATGGTCCCCGTAAAACTTATCTTTTGAAACTGCCCAGGTCGCCACGATATTTTTTAAAGATTAAATATCGAAAACTTATACACTCTTGCCCTTATAAAAAAATCACGCCATCTGACTATAATAGAAATTCAGAAAACCCCCGATTTCGTTAGACGAATTTTTAACACAGAAATGAGGAAGAGGCAATGACGAAATAACTTAGACTAACCCATTATTTCAAAGACAATCATTATTTTTTAATGAGCAATTACCAACAAAATATTTATGCTATTAATCTTTTAACAACTTGACTTTAAAATTTTCGTACACTTTTACACTATGTTTTATCCAATTATATTTACATTCTATTACTTACTACTAGACTGCCCAGCCTGCAATGCACTCACACATTTATACACACTATTTATTAACCCCTCAACATCTTAAAAATTTTCGTTTTAACTCAGGGAACCGCACTAGAACGAGGCCGACCAAACACGTGGCATAGTTCCGCGCTTCCAAAAGGTCTGTACTGAATCGTTTTACTGCCTACAATGTCACAAATTTTTCACTGTGGTGGATTAATTTCTTGGGTCCCGGTCGGTCCTACTGGATTAATTATATTTACGAAACTCGACCAACCGGGCCCGAAACGAAACTGTAAGTGTCTGTAGCGGTGTTGGCGTCCTGTTGACTGTATGGCGTCTCTGCTTAAAGTCCACCGTGCCGTCACTGAGAACGTAACAGGTACATGTTGCCTACTTCCGTCAGCTCGAGTTGTGATTGGCTGCGGCACTCACGTGGCCAGTCTAATTAGTCACGTGTTGTTCCGTTCAGTTGTTGAGTTTGGTGTCGAGATTATCGCCAACGGCGCACGGGCGCACATTTACAGTCACATTCCATCGTTATCGCTTTGTGCCTTACTCGGACTGGCACGGATCTTAATACAGGGTGTCCAACAAGCATGTTTGAGTGACCGTCAAGGATGTCCAAACAAAATTCATTCTTCTTTTTAATTTTCTTTATAAAATAAAACTCTCTCCTTTCAGACCCATTACCAGTAATAAATAAAAGGACCCAAAATTGACCCGCTACAAATACTGTATTAAAGCTTGGACAAAGATTGATAAGAGTGTTACCAGTAGTAAGAGGGACACCTAATGCTACTTTGAGAACAGACCATGACCATGAGAATAGTCATTTTATGTATAAATTATTAAAAACCAAATGACCATGATAGTGGAAGCCAAATGTAAACAAACAATGAGGAGCAAGTTATTTGTGCAAAATACAGCATACAAACTTGTTTAAAAGTAGATAAAATTATTACCAAGAATCAGAAGAATGTCTGATACTACTTGGGAAATCTAAATCAAGTGTAACAATAACAATTTAATTATTGTTTTAACAAAAATAACTGACTACCATGCTATGACATAATGTAAACAGACCCATTACTAGAAATTGAAGGGTTCTCAGATAGTTAAAAGCTAGCAATTATATGTAGGGAATTAGGTACTATAAGTGTACACTAATTGCATTTATTACATAATCTAACTTGTATAAAAAAAACCAGAAGTAAAGTGACAATTGTAAGAAAAGAGATAGGAGGGTACTAAAACAATGTAAATAGTATATTAAATACAGCCCTGTACATATACTCAAGTATAAAATTATGTAAATAGACGTTTCTATTATTATTAGGTTACAGTATTAGTGTTATTAGATAAGAAAAATTAGTTTTAAGTACATTTGTGAAAAATCAAATATGGACGCCCAAAGACGCCATAACGAGATATTGTTTGGGTAACAATTATCCCCAAGTTTTGAATTAAACCAGTTGAGATATGGACTCAGAGCGTTTAATTAAAAGTGTTTTAGTATAAATAATTAAATTTGGTGTAATAAACTTATAAAATATAAGATGCACCATAAAAAATCAATAAAATCGTTATAGTGATTGAAGTAATGGACGGAACGTAATCTTGTTTGGACTTTAATTTGAAGCGCAGGATGTCCGCAATTTACTGACACTAACCATTTAATGATAAGACAAATATTAAGAAAGTTATTACGAGTTTAAACTTTTCAATTATTTTCTGTACCAGTGCTGACGTCATATAGCCTCAAACGCAAAGGCCAAAATTGGTAAAAAATTAAATATTTTAAGAAAATAAAGTGCTTTGGGTTAGAGAGTTTAATCATTTCAACCAATCGAATGAATGAACATTGGCAGACAAGCCACAGACGCTTCGAAGGAGCATCACAGTCACCCATCAGTCATCATACAGACAGGTCATGTCACTCTCCGATATGAAGAAGTTTATTTTTTGAATTGTGCGCGACAAGCATACATCAGTAAATCTACACACATATAACCTACAAACCACGCTAGCATAAACGAGTGAAATGTGCGGAGTGTATAATATTTAAGTACGATTAGTGTACAATATCGATCGTACTTACGAGTGTTGTGTAAAAGATAGAACAGGGAGTACAATTCTTTTTATTTAATTAACATTGAAACAGAAATAAAATTTCCGTAAATACGTAATGTTGATATACTACGCAAGTCAGTAAAAAGCGAAGTATCAAAAATGATGATGGAATTTATCAGAATTAATGAAAGTATTAATTCGCAATTATTAATATGTTGAATAAATATTTTAATTATTTGTCATAATTAAAAGAATCATATTTGAAGTATTTATTACAAAATACGAGCAATACCAATAGTCGCTCAATTGACTAAAGTTGTTTTCTTGATTTTTCTATATTTGAAAGTAAATATTTAAACTTTCATGCGAAAGAGTATTATATGATACTGATAATGACACATCAAACTATTATGAATAATATGTCTATACTTAGATTAAGAAGAAATAAATATTAAAGATAATTAACCATAATAACAATTCACGTTATGAGATAACCTTAAAGTCGTAACTGTAATTTGCCACTTTCTCTGTTACAAGTCTGTTCTCAAGTAAAATCCAAACCAGATGGAAATAATAACAAGAGTTTTTTAATAAATTTTTCTCTTGTAAGTAAATAATTCCTAAAGTGAATTATTAAAATAAAGTAATACATTTCAGTAGTGCAAGCTAACGCACTCGTTGATTGTCTATTAAATACTGTATAATGCATGCGGATTCCCGCGTACGATAATACCATAACTATCAGTTATATGGTACTAATTTTCTATTTTTATATTTGTTTGTTTGTTTTTAATTATTGTTCATTTAATATCATTATTAATGCCACATCTTGTACCTGGTATCATGCTACTTAAAAGAACCACACGAACATGGTAATTAACTGATACAAGAGGACATAACCTCTTAAAATTAAAACTATTGTATAACCAACAGGTTTACCAGCCTTGAGGCCAAGCAGAGTCTTATTTTAAATTTTGTTAATTGTAATTATTATCCGAAAGGTTATTAGTAACTGATTGTCAATTTTTCAAAGATTTTATAACATCATTAACCGTTAATAAACTTCTACATTTTATTACCAGTGGAAAAAGAGTATTATTTCAAATTTAAATTAGCTCATTTATTCTTAGTCAGTTCTACCAAAAGGTGGCGGAAGAATTCAAATAGTTCTAATAACTAAGAACTTTATTTAGATATTATATCATTTAAATTGTGTATGATAGTCACATTGGATATTCAACCAGAATATCTATTTGTATATGCAGTGTATGTATTTCAGCTGAACCGTCACCGAACAGGACTACAATATCCACGTGTGGTAAGTGAGGGAGGTTACTAACGGAGTGCGAGAAATATTTTAAAATTAAAGAAGTGAACTATCGATACCCACCTATTCGACAATACAATCAAACTAATAACAATAATAATTATAATCTGAACATTTTATCAACAACATTATCGTAGATACCGGTGCGTATCTGCAATTACACTACTACACCATTATATCAATCAGTGTAATACACTATTATATCAATCAGTATCTTGCATCGTTGTATTACAACGGGAAGGCTTATTTGTATTACCAGTGACATTTGGATTCGTTTTTGTCTGCATAATTTTTTAATACCAACATTATATGAGCATAAAACTATTTTCTTTGATCCATTTTTGTTTGTATATACTTATATTATACATGTATACACAACAAGTAAAAATAAAATAAATTGTTCAATTAATGGACAGAAAACAGATAAACACAAATTTTCTGATCATAGAAACCAAACAAATGTGTTAATGTATATTTTATTTATGTTACACGAACAACTTTCTTATGGAAAACACTGTAGGCCTACATAAATGACACCAAACGTAATTTTAATGTTAGCTCTCATCATTTAATGGCCCATTAGTTACATGACAGGCCAAATACCTCTCGTTAAGTTAACCAACGATTTTAATGGCTGATATCTTTCACTGAGCTTCGTGAAATAGTTTATCTCCCATTAAATTCTTAACAGGTGATTTACTGGCTATTAAATTATTAACAGAGGTCGGTGAAACGGGACAAAAGTTTTAATTTTTTTTTTGGGTGGGGGACACATACCTAGGTACTAGTTTATCTGCATCACAACACAATTCCAATAGCCCAAGAAGAACTTTGCTAACATCTACATATGGTTCCCACACAGTAAATCCTCTGCCAATTAAATCTATAGCTGCACGGCGTAATGGTGTATATGCTGGTAAGCGAGGGCTTGGTGGTGCAAGCAGAAGATGCATCAGAGCCAAACCTTCACAGCAAAGAGTTATTATGAACACATATGAAAACATGATGTTTCAAGTAACAATTTACAACACTTTACATTTTAAATATAAAATTCATCAAATTCTGAAAAGTTATATTCCAAACAAAAAGATTTGTTAATCTTAATTATACTGTATATTCTCACACTTGAGCATATAGTATAAGAAACTTGATACATAGAACATGTTTAAACAATTTTATTTCTGAACAGACTAAGATTTACATGTGCTTTTAAGTTAAAATTTGTAGAACAGTTATAATTCTCTATGATATCCTCATGCAAACTGATTATCTTATTACTCAGTCTGAAAATAAACACAGACAGATAGTTAAAACACTGCCTTCAATATCGCTCTGTAATATGGTTGACATGACGATCTTTTAAATCAAGTCCTACAGAACATACAACTTGATAGAACCCATTAACACAGTAAATCAAACGAAGTCATAGTTAATGAAATAGAGTAACGTTTTTAAAGCAGTAAAGACACCTTTTGATTAATCAATTCAGGTGTAATCTACTTTATTATACACTTAGTTTCTCAAACTGGATAATCCTGCCAGTTATTTATTTGTCTGGTTATTAGTGCAGTAAATTGAAAAACAGGCCATACTTTGATACTCAACTGTTTATGCCTGAATGAAATCCTTTGCACTGTCTTTTAAAAATTTTAATGACAAATATAATATGTTTCTGATGACGATGAATAAAGATAAGTGGAAAAAAGAATAGTAGCTGGAAAATATCTGCAATATAATAAAAGTACGTATATTAAAACAAATTAGTTATTCTATGTCGATGAATCAGATTTCTTCAATGTTTACTTTTAATAAAACTTTTTCAACAAAATTCCTTTTGTAAATATAAATAAGTACAAAATACAAATCTATTTATAATAATATCTTCATAAACTTACCAGTGTTACCATGTTATAAAATGATACTGGAAGTTCAAACAGTAAATAATAGGAAATGTTATAAGAAAATAATAACGAATGTAATGGTTTTAAATAAATTCATAAATGTGCTTAAAACTCAGTCTTTAAAGAAATATTTAGAATTAATATTAGGCAATTACCTGTATTAACTTCCGTCTTGTGACTTACTTGGTTTTTTCTTAAAACGACGCGTTTCGAGAATAAATTCTCATCATCAGGTTCAAATTCTATAAAAACATCAAATTGACCCAAAAGGGGTCATCAACTAGTTAAAATACACAAACACAAAAACACCACACATAATTTAACACCGTGACTGTGCCGTGACTGTGTCGGTGTTAAATTATGTGTGGTGTTTTTGTGTTTGTGTATTTTAACTAGTTGACGACCCCTTTTGGGTGAATTTGATGTTTTTATAGAATTTGAACCTGATGATGAGAATTTATTCTCGAAACGCGTCGTTTTAAGAAAAAACCAAGTAAGTCACAAGACGGAAGTTAATACAGGTAATTGCCTAATATTAATTCTAAATATTTAGTAACGTGACTTGGAGACAATTAAAACAAAATGAATTTAAAGAAATAATGCTAATTTTCGAAATTCATAATGTGAAAGTATTTTAATCGTATATTAAGAATACGCAATTCAATTATTCTTAATTATAATTCTTCATTACACTATAATGTGTGTCATTTTTCATTTGCTAATAAACAGGAAAATTTCAAGGAACCAGATAAAGATAATGTATAGAACAAATATAATTATCAAGTAAATCGTTAGGAAAAATATGAAAATGGGAAGATTTGAAGAGAAAGAGATATTTCAGACTACTGTTAAAAAACTAGAGAATGTATGTGTACAGCAGATGCATGTAAAAAGTATTTACATTAAGAAAATTAGGATACTGTACACATGCTGTTAATTTACTAATAAATTTAAGTGTACGTATGTTGTCTTTTGTTTTATATACAGATTTTACCTCTTCAACTCACTGTATTTGAGTAAAAGAAGGAAAATGCACATGGATTTCCAATTTCTCAAAAATATAAAAAATGAATTTCTCAAACAATTCTATCTTCATCAATTTTTATCATACAGGCGCCCACATAAAAACCACACTAAACAGGATTTTAGAAGAAATGATCTAGAACTATTTGGAACTGTTTTTTATGAAATCACCAGTTTTATTACCTCACAGAACTCGATTTACACACCCTATTTTTACCCCTAAAAGAATATGCACTTTTTTCTGACATAAACTTTTTTATCTTGTCTGTTTCTTTGGAAGGAATGTTATTTTCAAGTAACCAAAATGATTTCTTTTGAATCCACAGTAGAAACATATCTGCACTAGACTACACAGTCCGTTAAATTTGTAACACTAGGATGATTCCAACAACTTTGTAATATAAAAAGATTATTAATATGTTTAGTTTTCACCAAGGTATTCAGCTGTTCCAGTCTATTAATTTTCAATATTTTGTTTTATTTCAAAGAATTTTAAAAATAAATTTTCTCAATCATGGCTTATCCATCTGTTGCATTTTTCAGCAGATAATTTTTCTTTTATTTTTGGTGTTTACTTATTAATAAAAATAATAATACACACATTTTAACAAATTTTACGTTCTTCTTGCATTCTCAATCAAGAAGCTGATGGAAGGCCATCTTAGGAGCCTCTTGTAACGGTACATATATTACCCACCCAAAACATAAGTAAAATGTAAAGGTTATTTGAAAATATTATTGGGATTATAAACGGCATACGCAAATTGACTCAAGGTTAACAGTTTAACTGTTATTTTTATAACAGTTATTGTTAGTCATCCGACCTGTGAACTATGCACGTTAGACAAAGCAACATAAGACGTCATCAGCCAAATCCAACCGACGTCACAGGAATGTAAGGCGTGTCCGCAGCGTCGACAGCGTTCTGCGCTTGAGTTAACAAAGTCAGTCGTCAACTACCATCTAGCAACGGCGGACGCGGGCCATGTGCTCACCCGTTTGAATATACCGAGTCGTCATCTAACACCTAACGGCTACGGACGCGGGCAGTTTTCGCCCCAGTTTTTTAATATACCGAGTCGTCATCTAACATCTAACGACGGCGGACATGGGCCTTGTGCTTGATCATTTGTAATAAACGCAGTTTGAAATTACAACTTTGTGCGGATCGATCCTAAAAGTCCGTGGACAGTTATACGGGCGCCCGTAACAGCAAAACTGTAACAGTAAAGTATGTGAAGTCACAAAACATATATTATTGGTTTAAATGAACTAACAATTTCGGCGGAAAAGATCGAAAACAAGAAGAAAAAATGTGCGAGTGAAGAAAAACACGTAAAAGACTGGACATTTGCGGATCATCAAAAATTAACAGCTAAGTAACCTTCGAGGTAACACAAAATTTAAAATCAAATACGAAAGTTTATTATTGAAAGAAACGTTTTTTTGTTAATCCCTAAAAATGAGATCTCAAGGGCCTGGGGTATATATGTGTGAGCGTGAATACAAATTTAACAAGAGGCGCTGGTTTGCGTAAAGATTAATTTTAAGGTGTGTTTAGTAGTTTCGTTAATTTTCTAATTTTCATTATATAGAATCAGAAAATCATGATATTGTTTCTTTTTTAAATATAGATATAATTAAAACATCATAACAGAATTAGAAGAGGGAGAAGGTGTAACAGGACAAAATGGGGAGGATTCTTTTATTAATTTCTGTATTAAATGTGACTTTGAGAATTCCCATGACAGTTTGAACAAAGAACTACAGCAGAGCTTTTTAAACGCACGTTAGTCTGGAACGGTGTGCGCGGTACAAAATTCGAGAATTGTCACGTACAGAATGTGAGCCCACATGCACGAGCGCCTCACCTGTGCCGAACGGTTAAAAAGGACACCGTAACAAAAAATGGCGTGAGAAGACAAATTTTCACCGCGTGTCTGTGAAGATGAAGGAAATAGTGAACCACGGCCTGTGGTAAAGCCACAGAATAACTTCGGCAGTAGAAAGAACCAATGAACCGTCAAAACGTCACAGTAAGGAGCTTAGACGTCATCATATTTCCGCCAACATCTAGTGGGCAAGGAAGAAAAAAATCCTCGCCAGCCATTGTAGAGAGGCTTCACTCTTCACACAGTATCAAGACCGGCCGGTCGTGTGCGTAAGTCATCGGAGTAATTCGAACTGAATTATAAATCAAATGTGTTGCAACTAAACTAAACTAAATGTTATCAAGAAACCGATCGTAATGAGTAGCGGACGGCTAAATTTATAAAACGAACAGACTATAGTGAAAATAGTGTGTGGCACGTGATCGCATAACAACTCAACCAAAGGATGAGTACCCAGCATTATTTTATAAAGGCCTAAATATAATTATCATTAAAGAAAATAACAACTTTCAAAATTAGATTCATTTTGGCCAAAATCTAGAAATGGGGTGATTGGAATGAGAGTGTGTGTGCAGTTACAAAGAATTGGTTCGTTTCTTGGATATTAAAAATATGTCTATTTTAGTAATTAAGTAACTGTTTTAGTAATTAAGATTTTTGCAAAATATAAATTGTGTGTATTAGTGGAAGTTGCGAGACGCAAAAGTTATGTAGCTATAATGCAAAGAGTATAACAATAGATTCAGTAAAAAGAGAGAATGTCCTGTTAAAGAAAATAAAGTAATAACTTATTTTAACTTGCTATATATGTGTTAGCATAATCATTTCAACAACCTAACTTCATTTTATGTGCGGGTATATTCGCTATACGAAAAAGGGTTTCCACCACTAGATGATCTGGCTAAATAAAAATTACAAGGTAAGTGGGAGTTTGTTGTTGTTTAACATTTTAAAGTAATTTAAAAGATTACAAACGGATATTTTTTTTGTAAATGCTGGGAGTCAAATGACTTTAAATGCTTTTGTTTTGTAATAAAATGAATTGGAATATAATTGCACAATAAACTATATCAAAAGATGTATACAATTAATCAATCTGTTTTATTGAAATAACCATTTCTGTTCTCCAGTTCGCCTAATCGAACTCTGGTAAGTTACAAAATTTTACAGTTGGCAGTAACGCAAGATGGCGTCCGGAATTCGAAGGTAAACATACCTGTTTGTTGGTATGTAAGGTAAACAAAAATTGTTAAAGTAATAATTAAACATTACACTCTGAATACCCCCCCCTTTAAAGTCCTTGTATTCTCCATTAGCACCATCACTCCAGTCACCCAAGATTCTCTTTGTTGTTTCCTCAAGAATTTCTTCCACGTATTTCCCCACACTACCATATTCATAAAAATATAATGCCTAATCAAGTCCCTTCAGTTAATGTACCTTTCTTACAATGCATTTTCTTGACTTTTCCTAAAGATTCTCTTAAACTCATTGCTATTATCTGTTCTAACCGTCCACAAAATTCTCTGTATTCCTTTATTTTCTTTCCAGCATAATATATTTAAAGCTTCTATTTAGTCTTTTAAAGTTTTTTACATTATTAAAAAAATGAGTTATTGTACACAATTATAAAATGAACTATGCAAATAATTTATTTTAAACTATTCCATACTTATTCATTACCTTTAGTTTTGAAAACAATTAATGCTGTGTACAACTTATATCAGCATAACTTACAATGGCACTAAAGCTATATGTTACATATTATATGTTTACATCTGTTCTTATGTCTTGCAAAATATTAAAACAAACTTTTACCTGCATTAAAGACAATATAAAGCAGGTGAATTTATATACGGTAGGTACTCTGATTGTTCAATATCTGTAAATATTGAAAACCATGTTCTATAGTCCACTAATTATAATCATTTCTCCTACTTAAATTTTAATACCAGATTTTGAAATTAATTAAAATGAAAAGAAAGAAAATAAATTAATTTTTCTGTTAAACCTTAATTAAATAATTTTAACTGAGACTACACAATAATAATCATAAATATTTTACCATAAAATACAATAATTTTATGACTGGACACATCACTTACTTGTCTGTCTTGCAAGATTGTTGTTTCCAATACCAAAACCTTCAACAACAGAACTTTTTCTACGCTGGTCATCCACCCTTTTCCTAGCAGTACCTCCATCACCAACATCTTGGCCAAATTCAGCACCTATTACTCCAAGCAACACTACAGCCGTTGTTTGTTTGCGCTTCAATTCTGCCTGTGATGATGGTTTGCGTGCACACAGTTCTGAAAATATAAAAATAAAACTAATAAATATCATTTATACGATAATTTTTTAAACTATAGACTAACACAATTATATTTGTCTTTTAAAACAATGTAAAAAAAATAAAGGATTTAAATTCAATAACTACAGATAAAAGGTTTTCGTTTCTTTATTTAATGGATACATAAATGTGTATGATATTATAAACACCATATCAGTGACTATTAATTCGCTTCATCAACTAGCTTAAGTTGGCAGCCGATTTGAATCTGCTTTGCTGAGCTTTAGTTATCACAATCGTCTATTAAATAAAAGATTAAAAGAGATTGAATTATAGCTGAAAAAGAAACCTTTATGATATTTTAAAATAATACTTACTAATTTACAAATACATTTTATTTGGAACCTTTGATTGCAAATTGGCGCTTAACTAATATTACCCTGACAACATACTCATTCTTAAAAAACAAACCAAGTATTATTTAATTAACAAGAACATACTGAAAGTAACAAATTGGCGATCCCAACAGTGAGGCATAAGATAAAGATTGATACAGGGGTATATACTGACGTTACGGAATTTGAGCCCAACTAGTGAGGCTAGAGATAGAATAACTTTGTATTCTTATTGTGAGTTTTATAACAATTTCTACTCTAGTGGCGGCTACTGTTAAACAACAGAAATGTCAAGGAGAAGAGCAACGTCACGTAAACGTATGGAGGGAGAAGAAATAGAATTAAATATGGAAGACAAGGAAGCAACAACAGTTGAAGAAGTGGAAGTAATGGTAAAGGATACCCCAGTAACAGCGACTGAAGAAATGGAAGTAATAGTAAGGGATGGCCAAGGGGACCAACCCGAGAAACCAACCCAATCAGTGGACGCAAATTTCCAGGAAATGATGAGGGTTATGGTGGAACAATTAAATAAAAACAAGGAGGAAATAAATGAAAAATTGGATAGGAATAAACAGGAAATGAAAGAGGATAATGAAAAGAATATCGAAACACTTAACAAGAAAATAGATAGTAATCAAGAAGAGTTTAAAAAAATGAGAGTAAATAATGAAACCTTATTAAGACAAAATAATGAGGAATTAAAGAAACAAATGAAAAATAATAATGAAACATTACAACAACAGCTGAAGGAGGACATTAAACAAAGTAACGAAGAATTAAAAGGACTGTTGAAGGAAGAGAGTGAGAAGAATAAAGAGGAATTGAAACAACAGTTAGAAGAGTATCGTGAAGAAATAAATTAGAGAATAACGGATACAAATGAAGAAATAAAAAAGAACAATGAAACATTGATACAAGTCCGTGAGAAAATATTAAATAAAGTAAACAATGTCGAAGAGGAAAGTAAAAATAGAATTGAGGGAATCCAACAGGAAACAGTGGAAAAGTTGGAACAAATGCAAGGAAAAATAGATGAACAATACAATGAGGTAGGGAACAATTTAGGACGAGTACAATACCAAGTCATGGAAAATAAAGAAAAGATTGAGGAAATACAGTGAAAAGAAATAACAAAAATTAATGAAGATATAGAAATACTTAATAGAAGGTTGAGAAAACCGAGGAAAAAATAATTCAATTACGCGAAGAGGTGATAAACAAAATTATTGAAGTCGAAGATAATAGTAAAACAAGCATTGGAATATTACAAAAAGATACTCAGGAGCAAGTTGAGATACTATAGCATAAAGCAGATAAACAACACAATCAGGTTGAAACCAAGGTAGGACAGGTACAAAATCAAGTGACCAACAACAGAGAGAAAATAGAAGAATTACAACAGAAGGATATAACCAATCTAAAGGAAGAAATAGAGGTACTAAAACATAGACCAATAAGCTAAGTATCTACACTTATCGGAGAAAATAAAGAAGTAATCAATTTTAGAGAATATCATCAGAACCCTCTAGAATTTCTGGAGAGGCTAGAAGAATGTTTGAATAGAACCAAAGAAAGTCGTTGGCAAATGATAAAAAATCTTCTCGATGAGAGTTTTAAAAATATTAATGATAACTGGTGGAAGGCGGTAAGGAATGAAGTCAACAATTACAATGAATTTAAACAAATTTTTAAAGTAAAGTATTGGTCGGAGTCCATACAGAATATTGTTAGGGACAATTTGAGCACTGGCAGATATGATGCTGGAAGAGGACAGACACTAACTGCCTATTTTTTGGGTGAAGTCTGCGTAGCCCGACATTTAGAACCTAAAATCCCTGAAGAGTGTCTCATAGCAAAATTGTCATATCATTTTGGAGAAGATATTGTGCGTGCTCGGCGATGTGGACAAATAAAAACGATTGGAGAGATGGAGGCTCTCTTAGAAGGTTTTGAGCGGGAAAATTATTATCGCAGGAGTCGAAGAAGACCCGAGGATTGGAATGAGAGGAACAAGGATCAACCAAACGACAATCGACAGCCAGTAAACCATGTACGAACAGATGGATATAATAGAAACCCAGCTAACAGGCGATTTCAAGGAAGACGTCAGAACTTTAACAATGAAAGAAATTATGACAGACGATATGGAAGAGACAATGACAAGAGTAGACAATGGAATGATAACGGAGAAGTATATCAGAGATCCAGAAGCTGGGATAGAAGAAGGGACATACCCTCTGGAAACTAAAACCCTAGTGAACAAGCACAACCAATCAACAGTGATGCAAATAGGGAAAACGAGAGGCTGCAGTGAGAACATTGGACGGCCCATCACTGCGAGCGGATCCAGGGCTGAGGAGAGTGACAAACCCAGATAATAAAAACAAGGAACCAATAACTGTGATAAGGAACTTTTATTTAAAAAATATACTGAGAGATTTGTTGGAAGAGATGACCATGGAAGAAGATAAAATGAATGAGGAAATAGTATACATCAAGGTAGAATTACATGGGGTGCTGACTGAAGTTATGATTGATACGGGAGCGAACATTTCATTAATCGATAAACTAGAGTTGAACAGAATATAGGAGTTAAGTATGGAAAAAATACCCACATTGCCTATTAATAACATTGCCATTATAGGAGCGGCCGGCAAACAAAATAAAACAATAAAACAGCAAGTAAGTTTGAATGTTACGAGCATGGGAGTAGGAATTCCTATGGTGTTTCTGGTAGCCCAAGGGTTACCCTTTAAGGTGTTAATAGGGTGTGACACGCTAAGGCGCCACTCTGCGATTATTAATTTGGCCAGTGGTAAAATGACACTGAGCACAGAAGGTTATGATTGGACTGCTGAGATAATAGGAAGCTCAATAGCCCCTCAGTACAGGAATCATACCATGCTAGGGAAATAATAAGGACACCCATAGGAGATAAAGAAAGCGTAACAGAATCAGCATTATGGCAGGAAAAAATGCAGGAAATATTGTCGTTTCAAGGAACGGGGTATACAGAGGCAATCAGTGTGGAACAGAAGAAAAGATTAATAGACATATATAACACCTACCTTAAAGTATTTTCCGAGTCTCCTGGAAAGCCGAAGAATTTCATATGCTGATTAAAATTCCATGAATCTTTCAACTTCAATAGGAAATCATATCCTATTGCACAGTCGTTAAAAGATGCAGTCAGAAAAGAAATAGCAAGGATGATTCAAGAAGACTTTATAGAGAGAAGTAGTTCCCCGTATACCAGTCCCATAGTGGCAATACCTAAGAAAGATGGACAAGTACGGTTGTGCCTTGATGCACGGGAAATTAATAAAATGATCGTTAATGATCGTACATCTCCAGGAGAGATAGAAGAAACTATGAAGAAATTCCATGGTTGTAAATTTATGAGTAGTTGGGATGCTGTTTGCGGATACTGGCAAATAGAGTTGCATCCGGACAGTCGCCAGTATGTTGCCTTCATCTTCGAGGGAAGAAACTACCATTTTAAACGCTTACCTTTCGGGTTGGTTAATTCTGTTGCCATTTTCATCCAGTGCATGGACCAAATATTAGGAAAAGAAGCGTTAGAGTTCGCAACAGTGTATGTGGATGATATTCTTATTACTTCTAAAACATGGAATGAACACTGACCGAATTGAAATTGTACTTAGGAAACTCCAACAAAATAATATTACACTTAAGTTAAATAAATCAAAATTCATAACTCAAGAACTACAATTTCTTGGGTTTATACTCTCTGAAACTGGTATCACGCCGTCGCCTGAGAAAGTAGAAGTTATTCAAAAATTTCCAAGACCCAGAAATATAAAACAATTACAACATTTCTAGGGATTTGTAATTATTATTGAAAATTCCAGCAAAATTATTCTGAATTGACCACTAAATTTCAAAATCTACTTTCAACCAAGAACAAATGGAAATGGGATAAGGCTGAAGAAGACAATTTTAATTTAATAAAAATAAAATTCTTAAATAGTGTTATGTTACACCACCCAGATTTTAACCAGAGGTTCTATTTAAATTGCGATGCTAGCAATGTTAGTTTAGGTGTTGAATTATACCAAGAAGACGAAGTAGGCAACCATTTAGTGATCAGCTTTGCCAGCTGAGTTTTGAGTGCTTGCGAAAGAAATTATACTGTTACAGAAAAAGAACTCCTCAGTGTGGTATTTGCATGCTTAAAGTTCGGTACCTATATTTTAAGATATCCAATAACAGTAAGGTCGGATCATAAATCCATATCTTTTCTAAAAAGGTGCAAACTCAACCATGGTCGACTGACAAGATGGATTCTAATATTACAAGAATATAATATAAATTGGGAGTATGTACCTGGGAAACAAAATGTTGTGGCTGATGGACTATCCAGAATTAATATCGTGAAAGGAACTTAAGAATTAGAAAAAGAAAATACTGGAAAGGTATATCACATATTGAAATCTAGAGAAGATTTAGAGGAAGTGTTGAATCAAGTCAAAGAACATCAGAATATGGACATTAAACTAAAAGTAATTAAAGAAAGATTGGAAAATAATGACCCCACTATATTAGCATTGTTATTTTAATTTTTTAATGTAATATTATTAATATGGAATATTAGTAACTTTCACAAACATTTTGTTCATGCGCCATCTTGTTATACAAGAACATTAAATTTGCTTACCTTTATGGGCAGAGTTCGTATAAGCGAACCAGAAGTAGCGGAATTTGTTATCCGAAATAATTTACTCTTGCTTGAAATGTTTACCAATGACATTACCTTTTATTGTTAAATAACATACAAATGAACGTGACTCTACTGTGCGAAACAAGCACGCTACTATACGCCATGAGGCGTAGTTCGGCTATTCAAGTTAAAATTTCTTTCCCCTTAAACATTTCACAAGCCCTCCAAAATAACATATTCAATTATATTTTTTATTATATCATTATTAAAATAACTTCACAACCCAGCACTTCTAATTAAATGTAATGAATATTCTCTCACTCACTCACACTCGCATTCTTATGGTACAATTTTTGTTAATTTTCCCCAAACTGAGCTCATTTTTTTATTAAAGTTATTTAGTAATTGAAAATTTTGTATTGCCCCTTATTTAACATTTTGTGTACCCCCCCATTTTGTCACTTAGCTGAAATCAGTCCTGCAGACGTCCCATCACTCCACTCGCACTAATGGATGTTAAAATTTTACCAAACTTTGTGTTTACGTTTTACATGTTGTAACTTAATCTGTTATTGGGTGTTTATAATTTTTAGTTAGTGTTATTCTGTAAGTCGTTCTATCTTCGTATAGTATATGTGTGAGTGTCGAGCGTTTGTTAACTCGCTCGTTGGGTTCGTGGTATAGTATGTGTGTATGATTGAAGTTATTAATAATTTCAATAAATTCTGTCACTGTTATTTGCGTGTAGCAAGTCGAATTGTACCTTCTCTTACCATTTACGGGTAAACCGTATCTCTCACCGTTTGGTTTGAATATTGCCGCCTCGCCACCTGATTGGCGCACGCCTTTCTGCAGTGTCGACTTGGCTAACGTCTTGTTTTGAGGTTTTCACTTCAATAAATTTTTATTTATTATCTTAATTTACTCGAATCAAACATACAGTGTTGCAGAATAAGAATATTTATTAACACTTTGATAGGTTTCAATTATTTAGTAGTACATTAATTTTATTTTTAGCACCGGCTATTACAGTTGCTCAGTTGGCATGCTCAGTTCCAATGTTTTGAATACACACCGTCTTGACGGTTATCGTAGGTTTACAATTAAAATGGTTTTACTCAGGGGTGTTAATAAGTCCTTTTGGCTACAGAAATATTTGACTACGGCTAAAATACACAAACTTATAATAATCCTTAATACTAGGTACACAAAAAAATCAATATTTTAATACATTCGAGTGAGTAATCATCAATGAGATTTAGTAAAATTTTTTGGTTAGGATTTGTCAATTAGAAATGTTTGTTAACTATTTATTATATCTCAATTTACATAATTATCGATTGATTAAAGTTCAAATAGTGATATTACCAATACCTTCAGTTCTAAATCAGAATAGTGATCAGTGAAGTGAAAATTGTGGTTTATTATTGTTGACAGAAAAATTTGGAATTCGTTTAATGGGATTATTGTTTATACTCATCAATTTTCGATGGAGCTTCTGCGATGCCGTCTTCTTCTTCCGGATGGATTCAGTCGTCTTCTATTCTTCGGAATCTCATTAATCTCGTCCAGACGGTTTTTCCGGTAAACTTCGGCCTCGTACTCGTTCTGCGATCGTCCGTCTTCTTGAATTGAAGTAGGTCCTTATGATCTTCCTTCGGGATTAGTCGTCATCTATTCTTCCAGACGTCTTCTTGATTTCCTTGGGTAATTATGGGTTGTGAACAAATTTAATAAATAATATATTATCCAGGATTCCCTGGGCTGCTATCATAATCTTCCTTTCCTTTGATTTAATTTATACTTTACCCAATATATACTATTCCTCCATTCCTTCACTAGAAAAAAGTGTCTATCGTTCTTGTTTGTCCTTCATTCCAATGCCTTAATTTCTATCTTATCCTATAATCCTTATTACCTATGGCTTACCTTAATTATATTATAATAAGTTCCTCTTACTTACTAGTGCAAAGTTTATCACTGGTCTTCCTGTTATTCTAACACAGTTTACTAATTAGAATACTTTTTGAAGTTCACCAACTACACTTTTTCCTTCATAGAAGGTTTTTGACTTATACACTTTCACTCACTATGTGCAACATGCTATTACTACATGTCACCACTTTATATTAATATACTCCTTCGTCCACTCACTTAATTATTCACTGGGTTGTTTATTGATGTTAGTATCATCATGGGGTTACTGACTATAATTGTTTATTTTATTTTCCCTTCACAAATGATCACCTTTGGTAATTAACTGTGGCCTTGATTTGCCTTAGGGTATGTTTACTAGTTTTGATTATATTCATCACTATTTATTAGGGTGTGTGTATTATTAATTCCCTAACGTATATTTATAAACACATTCCTTTATCAATAAAATATACATAACATTATTATCTTTCATTAACATTATTAACCTAGGTAAATCTCATCTACACTCTAATTACATTAGTTCATTTTTTAACATACAGAATAATGGTCATTATTCGGGATTTACAATGTTCATTCTTAATGTCTTGATTACATTTGGTTCTTAGCTTCTTCTTCATTGTTCTGTGGTTCTTTTGTATTTATCCGATCTATTGGTCAGGTCATTGTTAGTTTATCAGTCATTTGTCATTTGGGTTTATTAGGTTATTGATCTCTGAGTTTATAAGTTTTTGCCTCTTATTCTTGTCTTCAGCTTCTTTAATTCATAGTTAATTATTGTGGATCTTTACTACCTTATGTCATGTTACATAATGCATCACCACCAAAATTGATTATTTCGAAACAAAGATTATTATATTTTTTCTGAAATCATCAATATAGTTCATTTAATCAAGTTGTTATTATTCAGGAATTCATTCATCGCTACCTTCTTTTTTATTCATTTTTATTAAGTCATGGTTCATAATATGGTATTTGGTATTATTTTCTTTCTTTATTATTCCCTTTTATGTTCTATTTCCCTAAAATTTTTCTTCTCTCCCCTTCATATAAATTGGTACTAGCCAGAGGGCACGTGTGGCTCTATTACTCTGCTATCCATTTATACACATTTTGAGTTCAGAGGCCTTGCCTATCTGCTCAATAATATAAATAATTGTTGGACGTATCTCAACATAAAATCATCATATAATAATATTCATAATAATTATAATAATAGTCGTTCATTTCCGACTCACATAATATCAATACAATAAAACACTTTTGGGATTAATTATTCTCTCTTTTATACATCTCATACCTTTTCATCTCGGTGACTTATTTGGATTCCTTCGTTTAAGCTTATGGCGATATTTAATAGGCATTTTGTATTGTTTCATTAGCTTATTTTATATGGTAGTGATTTTATTTGTTATCACTTTATTTTTCATTTATATTTAAACTTAACATTGTAGCTGGTTTCTGGCTCACTTATATTTTTCATTGATTGTTCAGTTAATCTGTCAGTGTCATTTTTTATTTGATTGTCTTTTCTTTTCTTTTGTGAAACGTTAATTTTTTATTATTCCCTTTTGGTGACAGGGTTAGTTAATGATGTTATGTAGCGTCATCATTATTTGTGTAACATTTAATTATTTTATATCAATTTTTTATGATATTTCATTATACATTTTTCAAAATTACATGGGTTTACACATTTTGTTTCACACTTGGTTGTAAGTTGTACTTACTTTGTTGTGAATTTAGCTTATCTTTCTTCTAAATTCCCTTTCATTCATATAATAATATCAATAAAATACTTATTGTAAGTTGTGCTTACTTTAATTTTTTGAATTTTGATAATTGTTCTGCTCCAAATTCTCTTTAACTTTCTGACACTGTTTCATAATATTTTTTCAAAGAAGACTGGTTGTAAGGCCCTTTTATTTTCTTGGTTGTTATCTCACTTATGACATAGGTATTGTTTTGGTTGTCCTTTACAATGAGATAGGGTCCATTGTACAATAACAGCAATTTCTTTGTGATTCCCTCTCTGGAACTTGGTAACTCTCGGTTCCGTATTAGCACCTTTTCTCCTTCATGATACCGGATTGCTTTCGGTTGAATTCTGTGATATTTAGCCTTTTTCTTTTCTATTTGCTCCGCTATCTTGCTATAGAATCTAGCGTTATCGAATTGGTATACTGGATTGGTGGGGAAATTGACAAGTTCTTCTATGGCTCGAGGTGGTGGCTTTCCGTACATGATGGTGTAAGGGGTATCCTTACTGGATTCGTGATAAGCGAGATTTATGAAATTTTCTGTGGCTTCGAGGTATTCACTCCACTGACGTTACTGATCGTGGCAGTATGTACGAAGAATCCTCCCCACTTCACGGAGCACTCTTTCAGCTGGGTTGCTGTTCGGGTGGTAAATTGAAGTCTTGTATGTTCGAATGCCCAGATCCATCAATGTGTCTTTCCATCGTCTTCCTCGGAATTGGGTACCATGGTCAGTGATAATATTCGTGGGACTCCCCACCTCTGTAATGTACCTCTGTGTGATAATGTTCAAGACTTTGTTTGTAGTAGCACGGTTGATAGGGTATAATTTTACAAATTTTGTGTAATGGTTCATGATAATGACTATGAACTTGTGCTGCTTTCTACCTCCGCTTCGTGGCATAGGTCCACATATGTCTAAGAAGACTCGTTCTAGTTTATTAGCAGAAGTTATTGGTTGCATTACCCCTTCTTTCTTGTCGTTGTTTCATTTAACAAGTTGGCATATGTGACAGCTTCTTATGGTCTTCCTTACCCTCCAGTTAATGTCTTTCAGATAGGTGTGCTCTTCTAATGCTTTTGTCACCTTCAGTGCTCCCATGTGTCCGTATCTGAGGTGGTATTCCATTATGATCTCAGCTTCGGTTCCTTTAGTATTATCAGTTTCCATGTATTCTGGTTGGGTTTAGTTTTAATAAATAAAATATCTTCATGTAAACAGTAGAAATGTGTGGCTCTTTCCTCTTGTTGGTTCAGCCTCTCTCGGATTTGATTTAATTTCTTATCCTCTTTCTGGTGTTGTTTCACTTTATTCAATATCACTTCTAGGTCGGATCTACCTTTCATAATATTAAATACTTTTACTATGGTCTCCTTCTCTCCATCGAAGGTTTGTTGTTCTGTATTAATTCGAGATAGCACATCAGCTGCTGTGTTTTTACTGCCAGGGATATACTCCCAGTTGATGTGATATTCTTGGAGAGCAAGAATCCATCTGGTTAATCGACCATGGCTGAGCTTGCAGTTCTTTAAGAAGGAAATTGACTTATGGTCGGTGCGCACTGTGATAGGATATCCAAGAATATAAGTTCGAAATTTTCCACAAGAAAAGACCAAACTCAACAGTTCTTTTTCGGTTACATGATAATTGCGCTCACACTAGTTTAACGTTCTGCTGGCGAAACTTATTACTTGGTGGTTTCCATCCTTGTCCTCTTGGTAAAGCACCGATCCCAAGCTAATGTCGCTTGCGTCGCAGTTCATGTAAAAGGGTCTACTGAAATCGGGGTGGTTTAACATGATTGTATTGAGGAAGTGTTTTTTAATGGTGTTGAAAATCGTTTCCTGTTCTGGGCCCCACATCCACTTGGTTTTGGATGACAGCTGTGGTGATAGTTTAGTAGTCAGCTCAGAATAATTTTGCTGAAATTTTCTGTAGTAGTTACAGATGCCCAGGAACGACTGTAACTGTTTCTTATTTTTAGGGGTAGGGAAACATTGAATAGCATCTACTTTGTCGATTGACGGGGTTATTCCTTGTCGTGACAGGTTGAATCCAAGGAATTGGACTTCTGCTGCTATCAGCTTTGACTTCTCTAATTTTAATGTTACATTGTTGATGGATAATTTTTCTAGTACTCTCTCTACTCTCATACAATGCTCCTCCCAATTGGATGAAGTGATCAGTAGATCATCGACGTACACAGTTGTATAGTTCATAGTTTCAGGACCCAGTATCTGGTCCATGCAGCGTACAAATATTGCTACCGAGTTTACCAGCCCACAAGGTAGTCGCTTGAACTGGTAGTTCCTGCCTTCAAATATGAACGCTACGTATTCTCTACTGGCTGGGTGCAATTCTACTTGCCAGTACCCGCAAACTGTATCCCAGGTACTGATAAATTGAGTCCCATGAAACTTTTTGAGGATCTCCTCAATTTCACCAGGAGATGTCCTGTCGTTGATTAGGATCTTATTTATTTCTCGGGCGTCGAGACATAGGCGTACCCTTCCATCCTTCTTGGTAACAGCTACTATAGGACTGGTGTACTGCGAACAACTATACTCAATTATATCTTCCTCCAGCATTTTACTAATTTCTGTGCGCACTGCTTCCTTTGCTGCATACGCTATCGGGTAGGATTTTTTATTAAAATTGGCCACTTCTTTGAATTTCAACTCGCACTGATACCCCCATACCTTTCCTGGTTGGTCGGAAAATACATGTCGGTATTTGTTATAAATTCTTATTAATTTCTCCACCTCTTGATCCGTTAATGGATTCCCGTCTGGGGTTCCTCGAAACTGTTGGATTTCCTCTAATTTCCGATTCCATAGGATGTCATGGTTTATTTGACTGTCTGGCTTCACTTCCCACCTGCGGTCTGGTGAATCACAACTCGTTCTTATATTATGTATTGTAGTGATTGGTATGACCCCCTTGCTGCCAGTTAATTCTGCTACCCATTCTCTGTCTTCATATTTCATGGTTACCTTTGATAGTCTCATATCGATAACTGCAGAGTACTTTCTCAGGATATCACAACCAATTAGAATTTCGAATGGTAAGTTGTGAGCAATTAAAAATATCATTGGCAGTGTCTCCCCATTACTTATGACTTCTAGAGACACTTGTCTCTTAATGGTTTTGTTCTGCCTTCCAGTGGCTCCAATTAAAACAATGTTACTTACTGGTAACGTGGGTAAGCTGATCTTACTCTCTTTTTGAATTTTCTCATACATGTTTGTATCAATTAAAGACACGTTTGCACCTGTGTCAATCATAAATTTTACATTTACATTATATACCTTGGCGGTAACATAGGCAATTTCGTTATCCAGGTGCTTGATTAATGTGGAATTTTCTTCCATTAGCTCCTCGCGGATGTTCTTCAGATAATGGTTCTGAATTATTATTATTGTGTTGTCATTAGTCTCATCTGTCTGTCTTGTTAATAACCCAATAGATCGGATCAGTGACGGGTCCTGTGGTATTCTCACTGCCGCTGCTCTTTTAATGTTGGGCGTTGCCTTCGGCGCGGTCCTCTGATCTGATGGGGTGATTATCCTCAGTGTTTTGCCTTCTCTCGATCGAGTGGTCATTGCGAGTTATTTGTTCTCGACTCCTTCTGTTTTCTTCAGCACTCCGGCTCCTCGGTCTTCTATAACCACGTCTCCCGTCGTTTCTACTCTCTGCATTTATATAGTTTACCCGTTGCCTGTATGTTTGATTCGGTATCGACTGGTTATTATTGTGGTATTGATTATTGGGCCTGTTATAACCGCCTCCGTTTCGGTTATTTCCCCTGTTGTAAGAATGGTTTGGATTGTTATTGTTGTTGGGGTAATTCTGGTTATAATTTCTCGGGTAATTATTGTTGTTATTATTGTTATTAAAACCTCGATAATTATTGGGGTTGGCTGGCGGATGATTGGCCGGTGTGTGGTTTCCTTGCGGCCCACTTGGTTGATTTCTGTTATCGTAATTTCTGTAGTTTGGTGTGTTCTTTTGTCGGTTCAACACATAATGTTTCTCCCGCTCATATTCCCCCAATAACGCGGCCATCTCTTGAATCGTCTTGATTCTCCCACTCAAACGGCTTTTTTTTATTTCATCGTCGTAGTGGTATGCCAATTGTGTCACCAGGCACTCTTAAGGAATGTTAGGTTCGAGGTTCCTCGCTATGCTTACCTTACCTAAAAAGTAAGCGGTTGGGGACTGTCCCAGGTAAGGGTCGAATCGGCCGTTGCTGATGTTATTTCTTACCACGTGCTGTGTCGCCTTCGACCAGTATTTGTCCTTGAATAATTTTTTAAACTCACTAAAATTATGTATATCTGGTCTCACAGCCGTCCACCAATTGTCGTGAACTTCTTTGAACATGTCGTCGATCATGCCCTTGATTACTGTCCACCGTGTCTCCCTGGTTAGGGCTAAGTTCTCCTCTACTCGTTCTATGAATTCAATTGGGTTGCGTTTGTAATTTTTAAAGTTTATTGTTTCTCTATTTTCGCTACATGATATGTGTGAGCTCATGATTGGTCGGTCCTTCAACGCATTAATCTCTTCCTGTAGGCGTAGTTCTCTTGCCCTAAATTCAGCTATTTTCCCTTCTTGAGCGGTTGTGGTGTCCTTCACTTCACTTACTGATGCATCCAATCTGCTATAGTTCTCTTCGACTCTGGTCTGTATTTGTTCCAATTTGTTGTTGGTTTCTTTTTGGAGTCCTTCAATCCTCCTTTTACCTTTGCCTTCAACTTCATTCACCTTGATTAAAATTTCTTCTCGGACTTGCATCACTACTTCGCTGGTTTTCTCTATCTTCTCTTCCGTCTCCATTACAGTCTGTTTCAGTTCTTCTCTGTACTCCGTCAACTGTTGCTGTAATGTATCCTGGTTGTATTCAATTTTATCGTTCAGCGTTTCAATATCCTCCTTCATTAGTCTCAAGGTTTCGCTGGTTTTCTCGTTACTTTTCTCTATCTTTTCTCCTATCAGCTTATTCTCCTCTTTCATCTTCCGTTCTAAAGTTTCGATATTCTTTTTGTTACTCTCCTCATTCCTGTCGAATTTTTCGTTCAAGGACTCAAATTTCTTCTCCATCTTCTCATTATTTTTATCCATTTTTTCGACCTGTTTCTTGAAATTGTTATTAATCAACTCCAATTTCTCATCTAATACTCCCTTATCTTCCTTCTTTGTTCCTTCATTTCCTCATTATTTTTTTCCATACTCTTCTTCATACTACTCATTAATTCCATGAACTGTTTCCAATCAGGTCTTCCTCTAGCTTCCTCTTCCTGTGTGGGTTTATCTATTTCCATAGGAGTTAATAACTCTTCTACATCTTCTACCGAAGTTATCTCCTTTTCCTCCATTCTGACGTCTTTCTCGACCTCCTTTTCTGATCTTTTTTCTCCTTCTTCCGCCTCCTTCTCGCGTATCTTCGTCTGGTATCTCGTACCGTGTTTTGCCGGTTCCATTTCTTTAGTCACCGCTAGAATCTGTAAAGTTTAAAGGTATGTTTCCTTAACTATCCTAGCCCTACTAGTTGGCGCGCCACTTTGTAACTTAATCTGTTATTGGGTGTTTCTAATTTTTAGTTAGTGTTATTCTGTAAGTCGTTCTATCTTCGTATAGTATATGTGTGAGTGTCGAGCGTTTGTTAACTCGCTCGTTGGGTTCATGGTATAGTATGTGTGTATGATTGAAGTTATTAATAATTTCAATAAATTCTGTCACTGTTATTTGCATGTAGCAAGTCGAATTGTACCTTCTCTTACCATTTACGGGTAAACCGTATCTCTCACCGTTTGGTTTGAATATTGCCGCCTCGCCACCTGATTGGCGCACGCCTTTCTGCAGTGTCGACTTGGCTAACGTCTTGTTTTGAGGTTTTCACTTCAATAAATTTTTATTTATTATCTTAATTTATTCGAATCAAACATACAGTGTTGCAGAATAAGAATATTTATTAACACTTTGATAGGTTTCAATTATTTAGTAGTATATTAATTTTATTTTTAGCACCGGCTATTACAGTTGCTCACTTGGCATGCTCAGTTCCAATGTTTTGTATACACACTGTCTTGACGGTTATCGTAGGTTTACAATTAAAATGGTTTTACTCAGGGGTGTTAATAAGTCCTTTTGGCTACAGAAATATTTGACTACGGCTAAAATACACAAACTTATAATAATCCTTAATACTAGGTACACAAAAAAATCAATATTTTAATACATTCGAGTGAGTAATCATCAATGAGATTTAGTAAAAAATTTGGTTAGGATTTGTCAATTAGAAATTGTAAATTAACATTGACCAAAAATGTAAATATTAAGTAATAACCTTTTTCATATAATAGATCTGTTATCTATAATGTTGTGTTTTAAAGTCTGTAACCCTTTAATACAAGTTGGTAAATCATTTCTGTTATCGTGTGTATAATTCTCTATTTATATGAGGATGATAGTGTAATAAAAATGGTGAGTGTTTTAGAGTGCCAATCGTGGACAATGACAAATAGAGGGAGAGAGAGAGAGAGAGAGAGAGAGAGAGAGAGAGAGAGAGAGAGAGAGAGAGAGAGTGAATGAAGGGAGATAATGAGAGGGAGAGAGAGAGAGTGAGAGAGCGAAGGGTGGAAGAGTGAGAGAGAGAAGAAGGGAGACAGTGAGAGAGAGAGAGAGAGAGAGAGAGAGAGAGAGAGAGAGAGAGAGAGAGAGAGAGAGAGAGAGAGTGAGTGAGTGGGGTGATAGTGAGTGATAGATCGATTTCAGGTTAGAGTGAGAGGCTGGGTGGACTGGCGGGGGGAGCATGGGTGAAAGAGAAGGGTGATTGTGGACACATACATAAATTACATTATTCTATAGTACTCTTGACTATATTTTACAATATGATTACAATTACCGTATTATCCAAGTTTACCTGTTAGTAAAATTTACCAGAAACTTTTGTGTGTAACCTTTGTCAACTATCTGATTTAAGTCGTAATGTTTTACAATATTGTGTAAATTGTATATTTCTAAATTATGATTGTTTGCTAACACCAGTAGGGAGTGAAACATGGTAAAAATAACTTTTAATAATTACGTAGTGAACATCCCCTAATCTGTTTTAGTTATAGGTAATATATTACTTTGCTATATGTTGACTGTTGTAGGTATAAACAATTTTTGTACCAATCTAATATCCAATTGTTGGTTACTGTTTGTTTAATTAATTAAAATAACATTATATTTAGTAATTTAAATTGTAATACTGTATAAATTAAGTTCTCTCATACTATAATTTGCTCGCTTTCTTAAAGATAATTTGAAGATGTAAACAAACTATCATGTCTTCACATAAAAAAAAAAAAAATGATACATACATACACACGCACACACTCACATCACCAACATGTTCACCCAAATATTTAATTGTTTCGTTATGTTTGATATTTCTACTGTATTTCATACACAGGTCCTGAAGATGACAATAAATATTGTCGAAACGTCGACGCAAAATTACTAAAAGTTGTATTATTGACCGATCCTCACTAACTATCCACTAAAACATTCACTGATTGACGGTCACTAAAAATTTAAGGATTCAATTAGAAATGTTTGTTAACTATTTATTATATCTCAATTTAAATAATTATCGATTGATTAAAGTTCAAATAGTGATATTACCAATACCTTCAGTTCTAAATCAGAATAGTGATCAGTGAAGTGAAAATTGTGGTTTATTCTTGTTGATAGAAAAATTTGGAATTCGTTTAATGGGATTATTGTTTATACTCATCAATTTTCGATGGAGCTTCTGCGATGCCGTCTTCTTCTTCCGGATGGATTCAGTCGTCTTCTATTCTTCGGAATCTCATTAATCTCGTCCAGACGGTTTTTCCGGTAAACTTCGGCCTCGTACTCGTTCTGCGATCGTCCGTCTTCTTGAATTGAAGTAGGTCCTTATGATCTTCCTTCGGGATTAGTCGTCATCTATTCTTCCAGACGTCTTCTTGATTTCCTTGGGTAATTATGGGTTGTGAACAAATTTAATAAATAATGTATTATCCAGGATTCCCTGGGCTGCTATCATAATCTTCCTTTCCTTTGATTTTAGTTAAAATCTACTTATTTGGAATTAAATTTTGGGGTGAGAGCTACTCAATCCGCCCTCGGCGTTGGTCAATAATGGACTATCGAAAATCTAATGGTGTTTTGGCAATAAATTTCGGTTGCTATGGTTACCTAATAAATTATGCTAATTCTCATTGGTCATTAATTTAAGTAATTGTTATGTTTTAATGTCTTATTTTAGTTTAATTTTACAAAATATCTTCAAATGAAGATTTCTATCTTATATTGATAGCTAGGTTTATTACATGAATACCATTGTTCATAATTTTTTATAAGGGTCATTTTGATATCCCTCATGGTCGCTTTTGACTAGCTAATTACATTTTTGTTATTTTTCATATTTATATTTCACATATATTTTATTCAAAATAGGCTGTTATTCATACCTTTTGGTATTAGGAATACTCACTTAATTTGTTTAAACATTTGGTATACTCTGCTTCGATATTGGACTATTATTTGTTCTCAAATTTACTAAATTCTTATTTAACAGTTAGGCCTAGAGCCTAGATTTTACTATACTACTATCTAACATTTCTTAGTAGCTTCTTACCTTTACATTTTTTACATTGTGGTATTTTTAACACAATTTTTTAACAAAACAAGCAATAAACATTGGTGTTCCTAACTCCACCTCTTATTATAGTAATAAACATTTTCTTTACAGGTTCAAGCCTGAAATAACTTCTAACTACCTTTCTTCTCCCTTCTACTATCTGGTTCAATTAACAATTCATTACATTATATTGGTTCTTTTAAAACAGTAACAACATCCTTATTATACTAACATTAATTTATACTTTACCCAATATATACTATTCCTCCATTCCTTCACTAGAAAAAAGTGTCTATCGTTCTTGTTTGTCCTTCATTCCAATGCCTTAATTTCTATCTTATCCTATAATCCTTATTACCTATGGCTTACCTTAATTATATTATAATAAGTTCCTCTTACTTACTAGTACAAAGTTTATCACTGGTCTTCCTGTTATTCTAACACAGTTTACTAATTAGGATACTTTTTGAAGTTCACCAACTACACTTTTTCCTTCATAGAAGGTTTTTGACTTATACACTTTCACTCACTATGTGCAACATGCTATTACTACATGTCACCACTTTATATTAATATACTCCTTCGTCCACTCACTTAATTATTCACTGGGTTGTTTATTGATGTTAGTATCATCATGGGGTTACTGACTATAATTGTTTATTTTATTTTCCCTTCAGAAATGATCACTTTTGGTAATTAACTGTGGCCTTGATTTGCCTTAGGGTATGTTTACTAGTTTTGATTATATTCATCACTATTTATTAGGGTGTGTGTATTATTAATTCCCTAACGTATATTTATAAACACATTCCTTTATCAATAAAATATACATAACATTATTATCTTTCATTAACATTATTAACCTACGTAAATTTCATCTACACTCTAATTACATTAGTTCATTTATTAACATACAGAATAATGGTCATTATTCGGGATTTACAATGTTCATTCTTAATGTCTTGATTACATTTGGTTCTTAGCTTCTTCTTCATTGTTCCGTGGTTCCTTTTGTATTTATCTGATCTATTGTGTCAGGTCATTGTTAGTTTATCAGTCATTTGTCATTTGGGTTTATTAGGTTATTGATCTCTGAGTTTATAAGTTTTTGCCTCTTATTCTTGTCTTCAGCTTCTTTAATTCATAGTTAATTATTGTGGATCTTTACTACCTTATGTCATGTTACAATGTTAATAACGTTGAACTGTTACTTCATTTTATACAAAATACTTCACTTTTACATTGTACAGGCGAACGTCCGAGACTTAGTTTTATAAATTTTAGATATGCAGCCGACCGGCTTTACTCCTGTTGCGTGACTAAGAACGAATAACAATACTTCCATGCCGAGGTGGGGAGTAGCTATGTCACCAGTCTCTTTGTGTCGAGTCCCACGCCTTAGCTGTTTACAGGCTCGTTTATTACGTTTTACATACTTTTGGATGACATATACATGGGTGCAGCTTGTTGACACATTCGTATGGCAAAATGATGTTGTTGTTTCTGCGCGTATACTCCCGACCTTGACGCAATTCCTGTCCACTCGATATTGCGTAGTTGCAAACCTTCATAAGAAACTTTACTAGTTTCTTATATATGACTTTGAATAAAATACAATTTAAATTGATTATTCCACAAAACACAGTAGGGCCAGAATTGTACCGTTACAGCATTCTATTGTATACATAATAATTTGATATTTACATGTCCCACTTCCCGAAAACAGGAATGGAAATTATATATTCCGAAGAGTGTTGAGTCATCGATAATAATAGACTATCATATAAGGTATGGGCACATGGGACCCCTAAAAGTTGTAAAAGTGTTAAGTGAACATGTATACATAAAGGGAATTAACAAGAAAGTAAGACAAACAGTCAGAAAATGCATGATCTGCCAAATGGTAAAAGCAAATAATGAAAGGAAGGATGGCACTATGATAACCATCACTTCAAGTCATAGTTTAGAAAAGTTATTTTTGGACACACGTGGTCCATTTCCTAAGAGTGGGGGAGAAGTAGGTTCAGATACATTGTGATAATAATTGATCAATTTCAAAATTTTCGAAATTATATCCTATAAGCAAAGCTACGACTCATAAAATTCTAGACATAATCATAAATAAATACATTCCTGAGGTGGGTAAACCAGAGACTATAGTGACACAACACGGTACACAATTTAAGGGCAAGAAGTGGAAAACGGAATTACTAAATAGAGGAGTCAAAACTTACAAGACGTCGGTGTATCATCCCAAAAGTAACCCTGCAGAACAAGTTCTCCGTGAAGTAGGTAGAATTTTGAGAACATATTGTCATGAAGAAGATCGGAACTAGAGCAACTATATCGAAGCTACTGAGACATTTCTCAACCTAGCATACCATGAGACAATAGGAGCCAGTCCATACCAAGTTATGTTTATCCGACCACCACCAAGAGAAGTAATATCTTTAATTGAATTCCCTCTAATGGAGAAGAAAGAATTAGCTATAGTGGAAATACACAATAGAGTATTGCACAAAGCTGAATTACAGAAGAAAAAGGAAGAAAGAAATAACAAGATTTTAAAATACAATGTGGGAGAAAAGGTGTTACTAAAAAACAGGCATGTACCCAGTTCTGCAGAAGGAATAGCTAAAAAGTTATTATTGCTATATATAGGACCATATAGGATAACCAAGGATAAAGGTAATAATACTTATGAATTAACCAGCACAGAAACTAGTAAAGTAAAGGGCGTGTACAATCAAACTGAGCCCAAAAAATATTATGAAAATGGAGAGGAGCACTTGTAAGATCAATCAGCTTATTTAAGTAATCAGTTTATTACTGAAATAACCCGTTTCCTGGGGGGGGGGTATTATGTTACACGATATTTTGCGACTCATCTTGTTGACAGAAATATACTTAATTATTCCTACCAAAAGTACCAAGAAACATGAAAGTTTTGTGTCAAGAACTAATTATTTAACTATTTAGTTAAATAATATTTCTTTCTTTTGTTATTTAATTAGTGTTAACTAACTGTAATAATTATGTTTACTAAAGTTAAAAGAATATGAATAATCGTTATGTTAACTATTAAAGTTAGTAAGTAAGGAGTATAATGTTTTGGAAACTACTTACAGTGTTTTGTTGTATTTATAAAAACTGTATTGTATACAGAAAGTTAAGAAGAATTGTCATCTGTTACTAATAGTTATTAGTAATTAGTTTGGCTATATTGATTAATATTATAAGTAATAATATTAATAACACAAATGTTAATATTAATATGTAATGACCAAAAATTTTAATTTTTGAAATTTTGATCAAGAAGTACGTTACACCAGCCAAGTCACCCCAACCCGGGCCAGAAGCAATAAATAAAGAGGCAACTTAATGAAGTGTCAACTGACGCTTGCCAAGAACAATGAGAGTATGCCTGACACAACACTACAATAGGAAGTAAGGATCGCCTGTGACAGACTCGACTCAACTGAGATTTACAGTCCACAACAAACTGGACAAAAGATACAGTACGGTGGCCCAGATATGGAGAAATTGTAGCGAACACACGCTGTAAGGTTAATTTGGAGCGTGCCAGCAATAAAAAAAGGAATACTCACACAAAGGGACTCACCCCGTACGAGAACAAAACAATGTATATCTAGTGAATAGGACCAGAATGTGCGCACAGCGTGAAGACATCTTACTGGTGACAACTAGTATTTATGACGAGGGACAGGAGTGGCATCTTGGAAATGACGACACGCAGTGTGCTGCTAATTGACGAAAAAGGGTCATGGGAAGTCAAACAATAACGAAATGTGACGCATTGTTCACGTGAGAACAACTGCAGACCTCCAGCACATACTTGGACAAAAGCTTGATAGACAGGCACGGAATTGCTCTACATTCTAGGAAATGGTATGGAGCCCTTTCGTCGTGTACTTGAGGGGATGCCCGATAACCAACCAGAGTCCGGCATCTTCCTAGGACGCAGGTGGAGATGACTGTCGTCATGATAGCAACGCGAACAACGAATCAGAGGTCGAGAACCATAGTTCTACATAAGGGTAGGAGTTCATCTGACCTATCGTGGTTGACCAAAGGCGTGTTTGCCAGGACATTGCATTGTGGTAAATGAAGCTTAATAAAAACTGTTTACAGGGCACGCGGAGAGTCAGTCTTAATAAATTCTCAGTATAATTCTCAGTCTTAATACACTTCCAGTTAATATACGTATATCAGTTTTACTCTGAAACTCAGTTACGCAGTGCTTTAATCAGTTAACACAGCATTTCAGTTAATGACAAGTTATTCAGCCATAGTGTATCCGCAGTGACTATCATGCAGTATAATTCAGTGGTTAAAAACTTTCAGTTACTCAGTTTTACTTAGCTACCGCTTGTTAAGAACTAAGTTAATTATCCGCAGTTTTCATTTTATAACAGACTCGCAGAACTTTCGTCAATGCTTTACCGAGTTACGTAAATGTATCGTTGCACAGTGCGAAGTGTTACAATACCGAATGGAACAATACATCACGTAATCTAAACACAATACATTAACGTATATAGATACAAGAAGAAGTTTGACGATAGACAGTCATATATACACGATAATTAACAATGAACGCACTCACGCAACACATAGCTTTATAGACTCTCATATTAACGACCGACATCAACGGAACACACACACCGGGAGTGAATCTTATCCGCGAGTGTTAAGTGATGATAACATCGAAGCTACGCAACCTTACGCATTTGGATCATCAGTGGGAAGGAGTTTCGCTGATGGAAATTTTGGATAATCCATTTCACAAGTAAATCTTTATGTTATTACTGTTATAATAACTCTACTGTCCTGACTCTTTTCAAAGAAAATCACCCTTTGAGAATTTAGATTGGTTATCATGGTAATTTTAAATAAAGCTATTCATCTGAGGCAAAATGAACGCATTAGTGTAAGATTAATATGTTGATTGTTTATGTTTATGTATGTTCATTGTGCTCTATATATATATATATATATATATATATATATATATTGAAATAAACTAAGTATGTGAGGTACTAGCGAAACGTCCATCTTATTCAAGCCCCACTGTTGTAAGCGCCAATTTGAAATTAAACTTTTATGTAGGGAGTTCTTCTTATTTCAGCCTCACGTTGGAGTCGTCAATTTGAAATAAAACGTTTCTGGTGTTTTATTTACTTATGCGAGACTCCCGTATATCAAACGTCAAGCAACACGTTGAAGGTGGCAATTTGTAACAATTTAAAATGTTGTTACCTGGTTTAAGTAATGTGTTATTAATTAGTAGATCTATTCGGTTGTGACCGATGAAACCTCCTGAAAATATGTTATTAGACAAACATAATTATAATAATGTTTTTTCTTACTTATAATCGTACTACAATATAGATCTAACTTAGTATTCAGTAGTTGGGTAATATTAACGATATGTATAGTGTATTGACTGAAAGTAATGAGTATTCTTGTCAACCCTAGTCACTCGACGTCAGGAAATTCTATTCAAAGTTTGCACTGAAAACACGCTAGTTCTGCGATCTCCCGTTCCACCAGCTGTAAGTATTAGCGCTGTCACTTGTAATAAGCGTATTTATAGGTTAGTCTTGCATCGGGTTTGAAATAACCTTTAATGGTAAATTAATACCCCCACTACTTATAGTATCTATTCTGCAATAACTTCAAATAATATCGCATACAATCAAAATCCTTTATTAATTTTATCTATTAATTCACGGTACCCGTGATTTCCAAAATAACAATATAATCAAATCGATTACACCAAAATATATCGATCATCAATCAATCCAATTCCATAGACTTATACAAATGAAAAATAATAATACATAGTTCTTATCCCAGGGTTTGTAAATTTCTTGGAACCATTAGTAAGGCCAGGTAAAATGCATAATTAAGGTTACTCAAGTATTACAAACAAAATTATTTACTCTAAATATAGTGAAATTAACATAGGTTGTTTTTTTACCGAAACGACGAAAACTTCGACTGGCGGTGGACGTTTGTAAACAGTTGCCAAGATTCAGCTTATCTCGTCTTCATCCAGTGAAAATGCTCTGGTTTTCAATAAAATTGATGGTGGCGTGTACTGGTAAACTCTCAGGAAATCTTCGGACTTCTGTTCTTCTACTCTGATCTTGATAATTGTCGGTCCCAGTGAAATGAAAATAGAATTCCAGCTTCTTCTTCTGCCAGTGACGGTTAACTTTGCCAAACTAAGTCTTCTTGTATTTTCAGTAATTCCGTTAGTCCAGGCTTTAATTCTCTTAACTGATCTTCTGTTTATAGAATGAATTGGTTTAACACCGAATCCAGCGGAATTATTTGGTGAATGAGGTGAGAGGTTTTCAATTCTTTTTAATTGTATTCAGTGACAATTTGGAAGGTTATTTAATTTTATTACTCATTGGTATTATGATAAAAGTATGTTTAAAGAAGGTTTTTTAATTTTGATTCATTTTTTCCAAATTTATCATTCAATTTTTTTATTAAATATATCGGTCCATCTCAACCTAATAGCTTGTAACAATCAGAACGAAAGAATCAAATAAACAACTCATGTCCATTTCAGTTGCCTTAACAACCACGTTTTCTAGATATCCTTGAGCCGGCATTATAGAATATTACTACTCTTTTCCAATAAAATACTCCATGCTTGGATTAATATTAAATTACCTAAAATTCTCCCCTAACCTTCCTTCTTAAACAGTAAATGTTTTACCATAGTTTCGTTGGACTGGGTTTCTTAAAAAGGTATTAATTTCCTTTCACTAATATGGAATTTAGGCCTATAGATTTTCTTACAACCGTTATAACATTATTTGGTTTTTTAACTTAATTTTCTTTTACCTGACCTACTGTACAATTAATTATTGGTTAAATGGTTAATTACATTAATTTTAATTTACTGGTGGTTACTCTTTAGATTAATTAACTGGTTCTGGAACCCTTCATTAATTTATAATATAATTGTCAGAACTACTTGTCAAACATTAAACATTGACCAGTTACACCTGGCCAAGTTTACAAACATTAATTAAAACAACAGTGTTATTCAACTTTAGACAATACTTAGAACTTAGTATAATGCCTAACACAGGTAACCATACTTGATTGTCTAAAGACAAATCTAACATAAATATAAACATAATTATTGATGAAGTATTCCTATTAACCACATCAGTTCATCCTTACCATACTCAAAATATAACATAAATATTCTGTAAACCTCAACATGTTACAGTATAAACACAAGCATACTTTATTATATTTAATTATTCATTGGTCTGGTTTTTTTTTATATTTAACATTAGTCATTGCCTCTTTTGACTTGAGGTACTTCTCAGATACCTTAACTACTGAGCAACCTTAATTCAGGGTATGGTCCTTGACCATGTTTCATTCAATTTTTATGTAACGTTGGGGGACCTCAACTCTGTTACGTTACATAACACCCCCCTTCGAAATAAGTTTATTTTGTATAAACAAAGTTTAGCAAGAAATAAACGCACAACTTGTATCTGGCCAATTGGTACTATTCATAGTACTTTTATATTTCAGAATTATCCGTTGTATTACTATTATTTCTTCGTTCCTTCTTAAAATCAATTATTTCCCAAGTTTAAATCTTATTTCTATAATCATTCTTATGACATTCTTTATTAATTATACATTTTGGATCTGGTTTTATTTATTCATCTATATTTATTTGTGAGTTTTCCCTCTAATATTTAATTTTCCTAAACCTCCCTAACATTATAACTGGAATCGAATCGGTGGTGCTCTATCGGCTAACCAATTACCGTCGTCCGTTACATACTCTCTGGGATCAGAGGAATATCATCTCTGCCCAATTAAATGATTGCTGGAATATTCTACAGTCAATCTTCATTAATAAACCTCGTAACGTAGTCATCATGTGACCTTCAATAAAATAATCAATAATAATAATACTCTAGGGATTATTCACTGTACTTTAACTCAGATCATACTATTTCTTCATATTAATTCTTCCTTCTATTATACACTTCTCCTCTCCAATACTTGGCTATTTTATTGACACTTATTAATTAGCTTTTTTACGGATAATTCTTAAACATTTGTTTTTTTCTTTTCTTGTGATCCTTTTGACAGTACCATTTTGGCTTCTTCATTCTCTTATCTTCCTTGGCTCATATTCCTTTATTACCAATACAGCTGGTTATGAGATTTTGGTTAGTATTATACATTACATCATGTAATTATATTCTTCTGGCACAATCATTATTATTCCTTTTACATTCTAAATTACATTTCTCACTATTATATTACATCAGATAACTCATTTTGTCTTTTGGTTTTGATGATTTTTATTAGGTTGAATCAGTGTTATTTTTTTTTCTTTTATATTAGTTTAAAGTAATTTCTTCTGAATTATATATAGTAAGGTGTTCTTACTTATTTTTCGAATTTGGTTGTTTTTATCTTCAAAATTCTCTTTTTTATATACCTCATAAATTGTTTTCTTAAATACTTGTTTGTAAGTTGAACTTACTTCATTTTTTTGAATTTTGGGGTTTTGTTCTCTTTATTTTAAATTATATTGTTCCGAAATAAATTAAATAAGTTGTCCTTACGTCTTTTGGAATTTTGGGGTATTTCTTCCGCTATTCAATGGGTTGCTGGGTCGGTTTTCAGAATTTCAGTCCCCTTTTCTGGTTTGTTATTATTTAGGTTAACCATGGTCCATTAACTCAGGTACTACATGTTCTCGGATTACTGCAGTGTCCATAATGATTTTTGTCCTTGTTAAATATCTCTCGTGTATCTGGTACTGTAACTCGGCTGATACAAAGTCTTCATTTAAGTCACGGTTTTCGGTCATATTTAGATCCTTCTTAATTAATAGGTATTGTATCTCCTCTATTTTAATGTAATCACTCATTTTTAATATCATTCCATTCCCGTTTTCCTCTGGATTATTTACCAAATTTTTTAATGATAAATTCCGTCTTGATGATATGACTGATATCTTCTGATGCACTTCAATCGTCGACATTTTTAACTGATATTCAAATTTATTCAAGTTTTTTGTTATTATTCTATGGTGGTTTACCTTTGATATTTTTATTGAGTTTTGTCTACAATTTCTAACTTTATTTAACTCCATTTGTTTATTAATGGGAGGGTTAAATATATTAATTAATCCACCCTTCCTCATCTCCATTTCTTCCTTTGTATTGAATATTTTCTTTCTCCATATTTTCCTTATTTTCTTGATATTCTCATCCATGGTTTGGATATTCTCTTTGTTCTTTCTATTTTTATTTTTAGATGGCTCTGCATTTTGGTCTTCCTTAATTTCTGTTTCCTTTCTCCCTTCAGAAGTGGTTTTTAGTGTTTCATTCATTTTCTTGAAACGTTCTATCCACTGTCCAAGTTGTTGTCGCTCCTTATCACTCATTTTCCTATCATATTCTTCTATTACCTTACCGAATTTTTTAAAAAACTTGTCCCTCCATTCCTCAAAGCTTTCCTCCTTCTGTTGTTCTGGTATTTTCTTCTGTTGCTTCACTTTGACTATTTCTACTTCTTGTTGCTTATTTGATTGTTCTAAATTTTTATGATTTGGCATTCCCATAAATTCATCTATCTGATTGTGTTCTTTCCTCCAGTGACACATATCTTCTCGGGATAGTTCAAACATCACCCTGATCCATTCCCTTAATTCTTTGTTTTCTGTTTGTATTGGGTTTTCAGGTGGTCTTATTTCTCGTTTCCATTGTTCATATTCTTCCTGAGTACATTGTTCTGTCACTTGGGCGTATACTCCTGTTCTTTCGGTTTTCATTTGTTCTTCATTATTGTCCCATCTTTCCCAATCTTCTTCAGTCATCCTTTCCACCTTGTTATCGTCTTTTTCGTGGGCTGTCCCAATAGTCTTTTCTTTATTACACCTGGCATCTAACTCCCACATTTCATCATAAATGTCTCTCAAAGTCATTTTGTCGTTTGGTGTTCCCATTGAATTCGCGCGACTCATTTGCGCTCTTTCGTGATCGCTGGCGTTCTTGTTAATATACTCCATATCCTTACTGAATTTTTTAAATAGCGCCGTCATCCATTCCGCGTAGCTTTGTCGTCTTTCTTGTCCGGGCATTTTCGTTTCCTGTTGTATCATAGCTCTTTATTGCATTCCTGTGCCTCTAATGGTTGCCTGCTCCAGTTAAGTAACAATTAAGATGATTTTTTGCTTAACTAAAGCCCCACGTTGGGCGCCAATTTGAAATAAACTAAGTATGTGAGGTACTAGCGAAACGTCCGTCTTATTCAAGCCCCACTGTTGTAAGCGCCAATTTGAAATAAAACTTTTATGTAGGGAGTTCTTCTTATTTCAGCCTCACGTTGGAGTCGTCAATTTGAAATAAAACGTTTCTGGTGTTTTATTTACTTATGCGAGACTCCCGTATATCAAACGTCAAGCAACACGTTGAAGGTGGCAATTTTTAACAATTTAAAATGTTGTTACCTGGTTTAAGTAATGTGTTATTAATTAGTAGATCTATTCGGTTGTGACCGATGAAACCTCCTGAAAATATGTTATTAGACAAATATAATTATAATAATGTTTTTTCTTACTTATAATCGTACTACAATATAGATCTAACTTAGTATTCAGTAGTTGGGTAATATTAACGATATGTATAGTGTATTGACTGAAAGTAATGAGTATTCTTGTCAACCCTAGTCACTCGACGTCAGGAAATTCTATTCAAAGTTTGCACTGAAAACACGCTAGTTCTGCGATCTCCCGTTCCACCAGCTGTAAGTATTAGCGCTGTCACTTGTAATAAGCGTATTTATAGGTTAGTCTTGCATCGGGTTTGAAATAACCTTTAATGGTAAATTAATATCCCCACTACTTATAGTATCTATTCTGCAATAACTTCAAATAATATCGCATACAATCAAAATCCTTTATTAATTTTATCTATTAATTCACGGTACCCGTGATTTCCAAAATAACAATATAATCAAATCGATTACACCAAAATATATCGATTATCAATCAATCCAATTCCATAGACTTATACAAATGAAAAATAATAATACATAGTTCTTATCCCAGGGTTCGTAAAGTTCTTGGAACCATTAGTAAGGCCAGGTAAAATGCATAATTAAGGTTACTCAAGTATTACAAACAAAATTATTTACTCTAAATATAGTGAAATTAACATAGGTTGTTTTTTTACCGAAACGACGAAAACTTCGACTGGCGGTGGACGTTTGTAAACAGTTGCCAAGATTCAGCTTATCTCGTCTTCATCCAGTGAAAATGCTCTGGTTTTCAATAAAATTGATGGTGGCGTGTACTGGTAAACTCTCAGGAAATCTTCGGACTTCTGTTCTTCTACTCTGATCTTGATAATTGTCGGTCCCAGTGAAATGAAAATAGAATTCCAGCTTCTTCTTCTGCCAGTGACGGTTAACTTTGCCAAACTAAGTCTTCTTGTATTTTCAGTAATTCCGTTAGTCCAGGCTTTAATTCTCTTAACTGATCTTCTGTTTATAGAATGAATTGGTTTAACACCGAATCCAGCGGAATTATTTGGTGAATGAGGTGAGAGGTTTTCAATTCTTTTTAATTGTATTCAGTGACAATTTGGAAGGTTATTTAATTTTATTACTCTTTCGTATTATGATAAAAGTATGTTTAAAGAAGGTTTTTTAATTTTGATTCATTTTTTCCAAATTTATCATTCAATTTTTTTATTAAATATATCGGTCCATCTCAACCTAATAGCTTGTAACAATCAGAACGAAAGAATCAAATAAACAACTCATGTCCATTTCAGTTGCCTTAACAACCACGTTTTCTAGATATCCTTGAGCCGGCATTATAGAATATTACTACTCTTTTCCAATAAAATACTCCATGCTTGGATTAATATTAAATTACCTAAAATTCTCCCCTAACCTTCCTTCTTAAACAGTAAATGTTTTACCATAGTTTCGTTGGACTGGGTTTCTTAAAAAGGTATTAATTTCCTTTCACTAATATGGAATTTAGGCCTATAGATTTTCTTACAACCGTTATAACATTATTTGGTTTTTTAACTTAATTTTCTTTTACCTGACCTACTGTACAATTAATTATTGGTTAAATGGTTAATTACATTAATTTTAATTTACTGGTGGTTACTCTTTAGATTAATTAACTGGTTCTGGAACCCTTCATTAATTTATAATATAATTGTCAGAACTACTTGTCAAACATTAAACATTGACCAGTTACACCTGGCCAAGTTTACAAACATTAATTAAAACAACAGTGTTATTCAACTTTAGACAATACTTAGAACTTAGTATAATGCCTAACACAGGTAACCATACTTGATTGTCTAAAGACAAATCTAACATAAATATAAACATAATTATTGATGAAGTATTCCTATTAACCACATCAGTTCATCCTTACCATACTCAAAATATAACATAAATATTCTGTAAACCTCAACATGTTACAGTATAAACACAAGCATACTTTATTATATTTAATTATTCATTGGTCTGGTTTTTTTTTATATTTAACATTAGTCATTGCCTCTTTTGACTTGAGGTACTTCTCAGATACCTTAACTACTGAGCAACCTTAATTCAGGGTATGGTCCTTGACCATGTTTCATTCAATTTTTATGTAACGTTGGGGGACCTCAACTCTGTTACGTTACATAACACCCCCCTTCGAAATAAGTTTATTTTGTATAAACAAAGTTTAGCAAGAAATAAACGCACAACTTGTATCTGGCCAATTGGTTTCCTATTCATAGTACTTTTATATTTCAGAATTATCCGTTGTATTACTATTATTTCTTCGTTCCTTCTTAAAATCAATTATTTCCCAAGTTTAAATCTTATTTCTATAATCATTCTTATGACATTCTTTATTAATTATACATTTTGGATCTGGTTTTATTTATTCATCTATATTTATTTGTGAGTTTTCCCTCTAATATTTAATTTTCCTAAACCTCCCTAACATTATAACTGGAATCGAATCGGTGGTGCTCTATCGGCTAACCAATTACCGTCGTCCGTTACATACTCTCTGGGATCAGAGGAATATCATCTCTGCCCAATTAAATGATTGCTGGAATATTCTACAGTCAATCTTCATTAATAAACCTCGTAACGTAGTCATCATGTGACCTTCAATAAAATAATCAATAATAATAATACTCTAGGGATTATTCACTGTACTTTAACTCAGATCATACTATTTCTTCATATTAATTCTTCCTTCTATTATACACTTCTCCTCTCCAATACTTGGCTATTTTATTGACACTTATTAATTAGCTTTTTTACGGATAATTCTTAACCATTTGTTTTTTTCTTTTCTTGTGATCCTTTTGACAGTACCTTTTTGGCTTCTTCATTCTCTTATCTTCCTTGGCTCATATTCCTTTATTACCAATACAGCTGGTTATGAGATTTTGGTTAGTATTATACATTACATCATGTAATTATATTCTTCTGGCACAATCATTATTATTCCTTTTACATTCTAAATTACATTTCTCACTATTATATTACATCAGATAACTCATTTTGTCTTTTGGTTTTGATGATTTTTATTAGGTTGAATCAGTGTTATTTTTTTTTCTTTTATATTAGTTTAAAGTAATTTCTTCTGAATTATATATAGTAAGGTGTTCTTACTTATTTTTCGAATTTGGTTGTTTTTATCTTCAAAATTCTCTTTTTTATATACCTCATAAATTGTTTTCTTAAATACTTGTTTGTAAGTTGAACTTACTTCATTTTTTTGAATTTTGGGGTTTTGTTCTCTTTATTTTAAATTATATTGTTCCGAAATAAATTAAATAAGTTGTCCTTACGTCTTTTGGAATTTTGGGGTATTTCTTCCGCTATTCAATGGGTTGCTGGGTCGGTTTTCAGAATTTCAGTCCCCTTTTCTGGTTTGTTATTATTTAGGTTAACCATGGTCCATTAACTCAGGTACTACATGTTCTCGGATTACTGCAGTGTCCATAATGATTTTTGTCCTTGTTAAATATCTCTCGTGTATCTGGTACTGTAACTCGGCTGATACAAAGTCTTCATTTAAGTCACGGTTTTCGGTCATATTTAGATCCTTCTTAATTAATAGGTATTGTATCTCCTCTATTTTAATGTAATCACTCATTTTTAATATCATTCCATTCCCGTTTTCCTCTGGATTATTTACCAAATTTTTTAATGATAAATTCCGTCTTGATGATATGACTGATATCTTCTGATGCACTTCAATCGTCGACATTTTTAACTGATATTCAAATTTATTCAAGTTTTTTGTTATTATTCTATGGTGGTTTACCTTTGATATTTTTATTGAGTTTTGTCTACAATTTCTAACTTTATTTAACTCCATTTGTTTATTAATGGGAGGGTTAAATATATTAATTAATCCACCCTTCCTCATCTCCATTTCTTCCTTTGTATTGAATATTTTCTTTCTCCATATTTTCCTTATTTTCTTGATATTCTCATCCATGGTTTGGATATTCTCTTTGTTCTTTCTATTTTTATTTTTAGATGGCTCTGCATTTTGGTCTTCCTTAATTTCTGTTTCCTTTCTCCCTTCAGAAGTGGTTTTTAGTGTTTCATTCATTTTCTTGAAACGTTCTATCCACTGTCCAAGTTGTTGTCGCTCCTTATCACTCATTTTCCTATCATATTCTTCTATTACCTTACCGAATTTTTTAAAAAACTTGTCCCTCCATTCCTCAAAGCTTTCCTCCTTCTGTTGTTCTGGTATTTTCTTCTGTTGCTTCACTTTGACTATTTCTACTTCTTGTTGCTTATTTGATTGTTCTAAATTTTTATGATTTGGCATTCCCATAAATTCATCTATCTGATTGTGTTCTTTCCTCCAGTGACACATATCTTCTCGGGATAGTTCAAACATCACCCTGATCCATTCCCTTAATTCTTTGTTTTCTGTTTGTATTGGGTTTTCAGGTGGTCTTATTTCTCGTTTCCATTGTTCATATTCTTCCTGAGTACATTGTTCTGTCACTTGGGCGTATACTCCTGTTCTTTCGGTTTTCATTTGTTCTTCATTATTGTCCCATCTTTCCCAATCTTCTTCAGTCATCCTTTCCACCTTGTTATCGTCTTTTTCGTGGGCTGTCCCAATAGTCTTTTCTTTATTACACCTGGCATCTAACTCCCACATTTCATCATAAATGTCTCTCAAAGTCATTTTGTCGTTTGGTGTTCCCATTGAATTCGCGCGACTCATTTGCGCTCTTTCGTGATCGCTGGCGTTCTTGTTAATATACTCCATATCCTTACTGAATTTTTTAAATAGCGCCGTCATCCATTCCGCGTAGCTTTGTCGTCTTTCTTGTCCGGGCATTTTCGTTTCCTGTTGTATCATAGCTCTTTATTGCATTCCTGTGCCTCTAATGGTTGCCTGCTCCAGTTAAGTAACAATTAAGATGATTTTTTGCTTAACTAAAGCCCCACGTTGGGCGCCAATTTGAAATAAACTAAGTATGTGAGGTACTAGCGAAACGTCCGTCTTATTCAAGCCCCACTGTTGTAAGCGCCAATTTGAAATAAAACTTTTATGTAGGGAGTTCTTCTTATTTCAGCCTCACGTTGGAGTCGTCAATTTGAAATAAAACGTTTCTGGTGTTTTATTTACTTATGCGAGACTCCCGTATATCAAACGTCAAGCAACACGTTGAAGGTGGCAATTTTTAACAATTTAAAATGTTGTTACCTGGTTTAAGTAATGTGTTATTAATTAGTAGATCTATTCGGTTGTGACCGATGAAACCTCCTGAAAATATGTTATTAGACAAATATAATTATAATAATGTTTTTTCTTACTTATAATCGTACTACAATATAGATCTAACTTAGTATTCAGTAGTTGGGTAATATTAACGATATGTATAGTGTATTGACTGAAAGTAATGAGTATTCTTGTCAACCCTAGTCACTCGACGTCAGGAAATTCTATTCAAAGTTTGCACTGAAAACACGCTAGTTCTGCGATCTCCCGTTCCACCAGCTGTAAGTATTAGCGCTGTCACTTGTAATAAGCGTATTTATAGGTTAGTCTTGCATCGGGTTTGAAATAACCTTTAATGGTAAATTAATATCCCCACTACTTATAGTATCTATTCTGCAATAACTTCAAATAATATCGCATACAATCAAAATCCTTTATTAATTTTATCTATTAATTCACGGTACCCGTGATTTCCAAAATAACAATATAATCAAATCGATTACACCAAAATATATCGATTATCAATCAATCCAATTCCATAGACTTATACAAATGAAAAATAATAATACATAGTTCTTATCCCAGGGTTCGTAAAGTTCTTGGAACCATTAGTAAGGCCAGGTAAAATGCATAATTAAGGTTACTCAAGTATTACAAACAAAATTATTTACTCTAAATATAGTGAAATTAACATAGGTTGTTTTTTTACCGAAACGACGAAAACTTCGACTGGCGGTGGACGTTTGTAAACAGTTGCCAAGATTCAGCTTATCTCGTCTTCATCCAGTGAAAATGCTCTGGTTTTCAATAAAATTGATGGTGGCGTGTACTGGTAAACTCTCAGGAAATCTTCGGACTTCTGTTCTTCTACTCTGATCTTGATAATTGTCGGTCCCAGTGAAATGAAAATAGAATTCCAGCTTCTTCTTCTGCCAGTGACGGTTAACTTTGCCAAACTAAGTCTTCTTGTATTTTCAGTAATTCCGTTAGTCCAGGCTTTAATTCTCTTAACTGATCTTCTGTTTATAGAATGAATTGGTTTAACACCGAATCCAGCGGAATTATTTGGTGAATGAGGTGAGAGGTTTTCAATTCTTTTTAATTGTATTCAGTGACAATTTGGAAGGTTATTTAATTTTATTACTCTTTCGTATTATGATAAAAGTATGTTTAAAGAAGGTTTTTTAATTTTGATTCATTTTTTCCAAATTTATCATTCAATTTTTTTATTAAATATATCGGTCCATCTCAACCTAATAGCTTGTAACAATCAGAACGAAAGAATCAAATAAACAACTCATGTCCATTTCAGTTGCCTTAACAACCACGTTTTCTAGATATCCTTGAGCCGGCATTATAGAATATTACTACTCTTTTCCAATAAAATACTCCATGCTTGGATTAATATTAAATTACCTAAAATTCTCCCCTAACCTTCCTTCTTAAACAGTAAATGTTTTACCATAGTTTCGTTGGACTGGGTTTCTTAAAAAGGTATTAATTTCCTTTCACTAATATGGAATTTAGGCCTATAGATTTTCTTACAACCGTTATAACATTATTTGGTTTTTTAACTTAATTTTCTTTTACCTGACCTACTGTACAATTAATTATTGGTTAAATGGTTAATTACATTAATTTTAATTTACTGGTGGTTACTCTTTAGATTAATTAACTGGTTCTGGAACCCTTCATTAATTTATAATATAATTGTCAGAACTACTTGTCAAACATTAAACATTGACCAGTTACACCTGGCCAAGTTTACAAACATTAATTAAAACAACAGTGTTATTCAACTTTAGACAATACTTAGAACTTAGTATAATGCCTAACACAGGTAACCATACTTGATTGTCTAAAGACAAATCTAACATAAATATAAACATAATTATTGATGAAGTATTCCTATTAACCACATCAGTTCATCCTTACCATACTCAAAATATAACATAAATATTCTGTAAACCTCAACATGTTACAGTATAAACACAAGCATACTTTATTATATTTAATTATTCATTGGTCTGGTTTTTTTTTATATTTAACATTAGTCATTGCCTCTTTTGACTTGAGGTACTTCTCAGATACCTTAACTACTGAGCAACCTTAATTCAGGGTATGGCCCTTGACCATGTTTCATTCAATTTTTATGTAACGTTGGGGGACCTCAACTCTGTTACGTTACATAACACCCCCCTTCGAAATAAGTTTATTTTGTATAAACAAAGTTTAGCAAGAAATAAACGCACAACTTGTATCTGGCCAATTGGTTTCCTATTCATAGTACTTTTATATTTCAGAATTATCCGTTGTATTACTATTATTTCTTCGTTCCTTCTTAAAATCAATTATTTCCCAAGTTTAAATCTTATTTCTATAATCATTCTTATGACATTCTTTATTAATTATACATTTTGGATCTGGTTTTATTTATTCATCTATATTTATTTGTGAGTTTTCCCTCTAATATTTAATTTTCCTAAACCTCCCTAACATTATAACTGGAATCGAATCGGTGGTGCTCTATCGGCTAACCAATTACCGTCGTCCGTTACATACTCTCTGGGATCAGAGGAATATCATCTCTGCCCAATTAAATGATTGCTGGAATATTCTACAGTCAATCTTCATTAATAAACCTCGTAACGTAGTCATCATGTGACCTTCAATAAAATAATCAATAATAATAATACTCTAGGGATTATTCACTGTACTTTAACTCAGATCATACTATTTCTTCATATTAATTCTTCCTTCTATTATACACTTCTCCTCTCCAATACTTGGCTATTTTATTGACACTTATTAATTAGCTTTTTTACGGATAATTCTTAACCATTTGTTTTTTTCTTTTCTTGTGATCCTTTTGACAGTACCTTTTTGGCTTCTTCATTCTCTTATCTTCCTTGGCTCATATTCCTTTATTACCAATACAGCTGGTTATGAGATTTTGGTTAGTATTATACATTACATCATGTAATTATATTCTTCTGGCACAATCATTATTATTCCTTTTACATTCTAAATTACATTTCTCACTATTATATTACATCAGATAACTCATTTTGTCTTTTGGTTTTGATGATTTTTATTAGGTTGAATCAGTGTTATTTTTTTTTCTTTTATATTAGTTTAAAGTAATTTCTTCTGAATTATATATAGTAAGGTGTTCTTACTTATTTTTCGAATTTGGTTGTTTTTATCTTCAAAATTCTCTTTTTTATATACCTCATAAATTGTTTTCTTAAATACTTGTTTGTAAGTTGAACTTACTTCATTTTTTTGAATTTTGGGGTTTTGTTCTCTTTATTTTAAATTATATTGTTCCGAAATAAATTAAATAAGTTGTCCTTACGTCTTTTGGAATTTTGGGGTATTTCTTCCGCTATTCAATGGGTTGCTGGGTCGGTTTTCAGAATTTCAGTCCCCTTTTCTGGTTTGTTATTATTTAGGTTAACCATGGTCCATTAACTCAGGTACTACATGTTCTCGGATTACTGCAGTGTCCATAATGATTTTTGTCCTTGTTAAATATCTCTCGTGTATCTGGTACTGTAACTCGGCTGATACAAAGTCTTCATTTAAGTCACGGTTTTCGGTCATATTTAGATCCTTCTTAATTAATAGGTATTGTATCTCCTCTATTTTAATGTAATCACTCATTTTTAATATCATTCCATTCCCGTTTTCCTCTGGATTATTTACCAAATTTTTTAATGATAAATTCCGTCTTGATGATATGACTGATATCTTCTGATGCACTTCAATCGTCGACATTTTTAACTGATATTCAAATTTATTCAAGTTTTTTGTTATTATTCTATGGTGGTTTACCTTTGATATTTTTATTGAGTTTTGTCTACAATTTCTAACTTTATTTAACTCCATTTGTTTATTAATGGGAGGGTTAAATATATTAATTAATCCACCCTTCCTCATCTCCATTTCTTCCTTTGTATTGAATATTTTCTTTCTCCATATTTTCCTTATTTTCTTGATATTCTCATCCATGGTTTGGATATTCTCTTTGTTCTTTCTATTTTTATTTTTAGATGGCTCTGCATTTTGGTCTTCCTTAATTTCTGTTTCCTTTCTCCCTTCAGAAGTGGTTTTTAGTGTTTCATTCATTTTCTTGAAACGTTCTATCCACTGTCCAAGTTGTTGTCGCTCCTTATCACTCATTTTCCTATCATATTCTTCTATTACCTTACCGAATTTTTTAAAAAACTTGTCCCTCCATTCCTCAAAGCTTTCCTCCTTCTGTTGTTCTGGTATTTTCTTCTGTTGCTTCACTTTGACTATTTCTACTTCTTGTTGCTTATTTGATTGTTCTAAATTTTTATGATTTGGCATTCCCATAAATTCATCTATCTGATTGTGTTCTTTCCTCCAGTGACACATATCTTCTCGGGATAGTTCAAACATCACCCTGATCCATTCCCTTAATTCTTTGTTTTCTGTTTGTATTGGGTTTTCAGGTGGTCTTATTTCTCGTTTCCATTGTTCATATTCTTCCTGAGTATATTGTTCTGTCACTTGGGCGTATACTCCTGTTCTTTCGGTTTTCATTTGTTCTTCATTATTGTCCCATCTTTCCCAATCTTCTTCAGTCATCCTTTCCACCTTGTTATCGTCTTTTTCGTGGGCTGTCCCAATAGTCTTTTCTTTATTACACCTGGCATCTAACTCCCACATTTCATCATAAATGTCTCTCAAAGTCATTTTGTCGTTTGGTGTTCCCATTGCATTCGCGCGACTCATTTGCGCTCTTTCGTGATCGGTGGCGTTCTTGTTAATATACTCCATATCCTTACTGAATTTTTTAAATAGCGCCGTCATCCATTCCGCGTAGCTTAGTCGTCTTTCTTGTCCGGGCATTTTCGTTTCCTGTTGTATCATAGCTCTTTATTGCATTCCTGTGCCTCTAAGGGTTGCCTGCTCCAGTTAAGTAACAATTAAGATGATTTTTTGCTTAACTAAAGCCCCACGTTGGGCGCCAATTTGAAATAAACTAAGTATGTGAGGTACTAGCGAAACGTCCGTCTTATTCAAGCCCCACTGTTGTAAGCGCCAATTTGAAATTAAACTTTTATGTAGGGAGTTCTTCTTATTTCAGCCTCACGTTGGAGTCGTCAATTTGAAATAAAACGTTTCTGGTGTTTTATTTACTTATGCGAGACTCCCGTATATCAAACGTCAAGCAACACGTTGAAGGTGGCAATTTGTAACAATTTAAAATGTTGTTACCTGGTTTAAGTAATGTGTTATTAATTAGTAGATCTATTCGGTTGTGACCGATGAAACCTCCTGAAAATATGTTATTAGACAAACATAATTATAATAATGTTTTTTCTTACTTATAATCGTACTACAATATAGATCTAACTTAGTATTCAGTAGTTGGGTAATATTAACGATATGTATAGTGTATTGACTGAAAGTAATGAGTATTCTTGTCAACCCTAGTCACTCGACGTCAGGAAATTCTATTCAAAGTTTGCACTGAAAACACGCTAGTTCTGCGATCTCCCGTTCCACCAGCTGTAAGTATTAGCGCTGTCACTTGTAATAAGCGTATTTATAGGTTAGTCTTGCATCGGGTTTGAAATAACCTTTAATGGTAAATTAATATCCCCACTACTTATAGTATCTATTCTGCAATAACTTCAAATAATATCGCATACAATCAAAATCCTTTATTAATTTTATCTATTAATTCACGGTACCCGTGATTTCCAAAATAACAATATAATCAAATCGATTACACCAAAATATATCGATCATCAATCAATCCAATTCCATAGACTTATACAAATGAAAAATAATAATACATAGTTCTTATCATAGGGTTTGTAAATTTCTTGGAACCATTAGTAAGGCCAGGTAAAATGCATAATTAAGGTTACTCAAGTATTACAAACAAAATTATTTACTCTAAATATAGTGAAATTAACATAGGTTGTTTTTTTACCGAAACGACGAAAACTTCGACTGGCGGTGGACGTTTGTAAACAGTTGCCAAGATTCAGCTTATCTCGTCTTCATCCAGTGAAAATGCTCTGGTTTTCAATAAAATTGATGGTGGCGTGTACTGGTAAACTCTCAGGAAATCTTCGGACTTCTGTTCTTCTACTCTGATCTTGATAATTGTCGGTCCCAGTGAAATGAAAATAGAATTCCAGCTTCTTCTTCTGCCAGTGACGGTTAACTTTGCCAAACTAAGTCTTCTTGTATTTTCAATAATTCCGTTAGTCCAGCCTTTAATTCTCTTAACTGATCTTCTGTTTATAGAATGAATTGGTTTAACACCGAATCCAGCGGAATTATTTGGTGAATGAGGTGAGAGGTTTTCAATTCTTTTTAATTGTATTCAGTGACAATTTGGAAGGTTATTTAATTTTATTACTCATTGGTATTATGATAAAAGTATGTTTAAAGAAGGTTTTTTAATTTTGATTCATTTTTTCCAAATTTATCATTCAATTTTTTTATTAAATATATCGGTCCATCTCAACCTAATAGCTTGTAACAATCAGAACGAAAGAATCAAATAAACAACTCATGTCCATTTCAGTTGCCTTAACAACCACGTTTTCTAGATATCCTTGAGCCGGCATTATAGAATATTACTACTCTTTTCCAATAAAATACTCCATGCTTGGATTAATATTAAATTACCTAAAATTCTCCCCTAACCTTCCTTCTTAAACAGTAAATGTTTTACCATAGTTTCGTTGGACTGGGTTTCTTAAAAAGGTATTAATTTCCTTTCACTAATATGGAATTTAGGCCTATAGATTTTCTTACAACCGTTATAACATTATTTGGTTTTTTAACTTAATTTTCTTTTACCTGACCTACTGTACAATTAATTATTGGTTAAATGGTTAATTACATTAATTTTAATTTACTGGTGGTTACTCTTTAGATTAATTAACTGGTTCTGGAACCCTTCATTAATTTATAATATAATTGTCAGAACTACTTGTCAAACATTAAACATTGACCAGTTACACCTGGCCAAGTTTACAAACATTAATTAAAACAACAGTGTTATTCAACTTTAGACAATACTTAGAACTTAGTATAATGCCTAACACAGGTAACCATACTTGATTGTCTAAAGACAAATCTAACATAAATATAAACATAATTATTGATGAAGTATTCCTATTAACCACATCAGTTCATCCTTACCATACTCAAAATATAACATAAATATTCTGTAAACCTCAACATGTTACAGTATAAACACAAGCATACTTTATTATATTTAATTATTCATTGGTCTGGTTTTTTTTTTTATATTTAACATTAGTCATTGCCTCTTTTGACTTGAGGTACTTCTCAGATACCTTAACTACTGAGCAACCTTAATTCAGGGTATGGTCCTTGACCATGTTTCATTCAATTTTTATGTAACGTTGGGGGACCTCAACTCTGTTACGTTACATAACACCCCCCTTCGAAATAAGTTTATTTTGTATAAACAAAGTTTAGCAAGAAATAAACGCACAACTTGTATCTGGCCAATTGGTTTCCTATTCATAGTACTTTTATATTTCAGAATTATCCGTTGTATTACTATTATTTCTTCGTTCCTTCTTAAAATCAATTATTTCCCAAGTTTAAATCTTATTTCTATAATCATTCTTGTGACATTCTTTATTAATTATACATTTTGGATCTGGTTTTATTTATTCATCTATATTTATTTGTGAGTTTTCCCTCTAATATTTAATTTTCCTAAACCTCCCTAACATTATAACTGGAATCGAATCGGTGGTGCTCTATCGGCTAACCAATTACCGTCGTCCGTTACATACTCTCTGGGATCAGAGGAATATCATCTCTGCCCAATTAAATGATTGCTGGAATATTCTACAGTCAATCTTCATTAATAAACCTCGTAACGTAGTCATCATGTGACCTTCAATAAAATAATCAATAATAATAATACTCTAGGGATTATTCACTGTACTTTAACTCAGATCATACTATTTCTTCATATTAATTCTTCCTTCTATTATACACTTCTCCTCTCCAATACTTGGCTATTTTATTGACACTTATTAATTAGCTTTTTTACGGATAATTCTTAAACATTTGTTTTTTTCTTTTCTTGTGATCCTTTTGACAGTACCATTTTGGCTTCTTCATTCTCTTATCTTCCTTGGCTCATATTCCTTTATTACCAATACAGCTGGTTATGAGATTTTGGTTAGTATTATACATTACATCATGTAATTATATTCTTCTGGCACAATCATTATTATTCCTTTTACATTCTAAATTACATTTCTCACTATTATATTACATCAGATAACTCATTTTGTCTTTTGGTTTTGATGATTTTTATTAGGTTGAATCAGTGTTATTTTTTTTTCTTTTATATTAGTTTAAAGTAATTTCTTCTGAATTATATATAGTAAGGTGTTCTTACTTATTTTTCGAATTTGGTTGTTTTTATCTTCAAAATTCTCTTTTTTATATACCTCATAAATTGTTTTCTTAAATACTTGTTTGTAAGTTGAACTTACTTCATTTTTTTGAATTTTGGGGTTTTGTTCTCTTTATTTTAAATTATATTGTTCCGAAATAAATTAAATAAGTTGTCCTTACGTCTTTTGGAATTTTGGGGTATTTCTTCCGCTATTCAATGGGTTGCTGGATCGGTTTTCAGAATTTCAGTCCCCTTTTCTGGTTTGTTATTATTTAGGTTAACCATGGTCCATTAACTCAGGTACTACATGTTCTCGGATTACTGCAGTGTCCATAATGATTTTTGTCCTTGTTAAATATCTCTCGTGTATCTGGTAATGTAACTCGGCTGATACAAAGTCTTCATTTAAGTCACGGTTTTCGGTCATATTTAGATCCTTCTTAATTAATAGGTATTGTATCTCCTCTATTTTAATGTAATCACTCATTTTTAATATCATTCCATTCCCGTTTTCCTCTGGATTATTTACCATATTTTTTAATGATAAATTCCGTCTTGATGATATGACTGATATCTTCTGATGCACTTCAATCGTCGACATTTTTAACTGATATTCAAATTTATTCAAGTTTTTTGTTATTATTCTATGGTGGTTTACCTTTGATATTTTTATTGAGTTTTGTCTACAATTTCTAACTTTATTTAACTCCATTTGTTTATTAATGGGAGGGTTAAATATATTAATTAATCCACCCTTCCTCATCTCCATTTCTTCCTTTGTATTGAATATTTTCTTTCTCCATATTTTCCTTATTTTCTTGATATTCTCATCCATGGTTTGGATATTCTCTTTGTTCTTTCTATTTTTATTTTTAGATGGCTCTGCATTTTGGTCTTCCTTAATTTCTGTTTCCTTTCTCCCTTCAGAAGTGGTTTTTAGTGTTTCATTCATTTTCTTGAAACGTTCTATCCACTGTCCAAGTTGTTGTCGCTCCTTATCACTCATTTTCCTATCATATTCTTCTATTACCTTACCGAATTTTTTAAAAAACTTGTCCCTCCATTCCTCAAAGCTTTCCTCCTTCTGTTGTTCTGGTATTTTCTTCTGTTGCTTCACTTTGACTATTTCTACTTCTTGTTGCTTATTTGATTGTTCTAAATTTTTATGATTTGGCATTCCCATAAATTCATCTATCTGATTGTGTTCTTTCCTCCAGTGACACATATCTTCTCGGGATAGTTCAAACATCACCCTGATCCATTCCCTTAATTCTTTGTTTTCTGTTTGTATTGGGTTTTCAGGTGGTCTTATTTCTCGTTTCCATTGTTCATATTCTTCCTGAGTATATTGTTCTGTCACTTGGGCGTATACTCCTGTTCTTTCGGTTTTCATTTGTTCTTCATTATTGTCCCATCTTTCCCAATCTTCTTCAGTCATCCTTTCCACCTTGTTATCGTCTTTTTCGTGGGCTGTCCCAATAGTCTTTTCTTTATTACACCTGGCATCTAACTCCCACATTTCATCATAAATGTCTCTCAAAGTCATTTTGTCGTTTGGTGTTCCCATTGCATTCGCGCGACTCATTTGCGCTCTTTCGTGATCGGTGGCGTTCTTGTTAATATACTCCATATCCTTACTGAATTTTTTAAATAGCGCCGTCATCCATTCCGCGTAGCTTAGTCGTCTTTCTTGTCCGGGCATTTTCGTTTCCTGTTGTATCATAGCTCTTTATTGCATTCCTGTGCCTCTAATGGTTGCCTGCTCCAGTTAAGTAACAATTAAGATGATTTTTTGCTTAACTAAAGCCCCACGTTGGGCGCCAATTTGAAATAAACTAAGTATGTGAGGTACTAGCGAAACGTCCGTCTTATTCAAGCCCCACTGTTGTAAGCGCCAATTTGAAATTAAACTTTTATGTAGGGAGTTCTTCTTATTTCAGCCTCACGTTGGAGTCGTCAATTTGAAATAAAACGTTTCTGGTGTTTTATTTACTTATGCGAGACTCCCGTATATCAAACGTCAAGCAACACGTTGAAGGTGGCAATTTGTAACAATTTAAAATGTTGTTACCTGGTTTAAGTAATGTGTTATTAATTAGTAGATCTATTCGGTTGTGACCGATGAAACCTCCTGAAAATATGTTATTAGACAAATATAATTATAATAATGTTTTTTCTTACTTATAATCGTACTACAATATAGATCTAACTTAGTATTCAGTAGTTGGGTAATATTAACGATATGTATAGTGTATTGACTGAAAGTAATGAGTATTCTTGTCAACCCTAGTCACTCGACGTCAGGAAATTCTATTCAAAGTTTGCACTGAAAACACGCTAGTTCTGCGATCTCCCGTTCCACCAGCTGTAAGTATTAGCGCTGTCACTTGTAATAAGCGTATTTATAGGTTAGTCTTGCATCGGGTTTGAAATAACCTTTAATGGTAAATTAATATCCCCACTACTTATAGTATCTATTCTGCAATAACTTCAAATAATATCGCATACAATCAAAATCCTTTATTAATTTTATCTATTAATTCACGGTACCCGTGATTTCCAAAATAACAATATAATCAAATCGATTACACCAAAATATATCGATCATCAATCAATCCAATTCCATAGACTTATACAAATGAAAAATAATAATACATAGTTCTTATCCCAGGGTTTGTAAATTTCTTGGAACCATTAGTAAGGCCAGGTAAAATGCATAATTAAGGTTACTCAAGTATTACAAACAAAATTATTTACTCTAAATATAGTGAAATTAACATAGGTTGTTTTTTTACCGAAACGACGAAAACTTCGACTGGCGGTGGACGTTTGTAAACAGTTGCCAAGATTCAGCTTATCTCGTCTTCATCCAGTGAAAATGCTCTGGTTTTCAATAAAATTGATGGTGGCGTGTACTGGTAAACTCTCAGGAAATCTTCGGACTTCTGTTCTTCTACTCTGATCTTGATAATTGTCGGTCCCAGTGAAATGAAAATAGAATTCCAGCTTCTTCTTCTGCCAGTGACGGTTAACTTTGCCAAACTAAGTCTTCTTGTATTTTCAATAATTCCGTTAGTCCAGCCTTTAATTCTCTTAACTGATCTTCTGTTTATAGAATGAATTGGTTTAACACCGAATCCAGCGGAATTATTTGGTGAATGAGGTGAGAGGTTTTCAATTCTTTTTAATTGTATTCAGTGACAATTTGGAAGGTTATTTAATTTTATTACTCATTGGTATTATGATAAAAGTATGTTTAAAGAAGGTTTTTTAATTTTGATTCATTTTTTCCAAATTTATCATTCAATTTTTTTATTAAATATATCGGTCCATCTCAACCTAATAGCTTGTAACAATCAGAACGAAAGAATCAAATAAACAACTCATGTCCATTTCAGTTGCCTTAACAACCACGTTTTCTAGATATCCTTGAGCCGGCATTATAGAATATTACTACTCTTTTCCAATAAAATACTCCATGCTTGGATTAATATTAAATTACCTAAAATTCTCCCCTAACCTTCCTTCTTAAACAGTAAATGTTTTACCATAGTTTCGTTGGACTGGGTTTCTTAAAAAGGTATTAATTTCCTTTCACTAATATGGAATTTAGGCCTATAGATTTTCTTACAACCGTTATAACATTATTTGGTTTTTTAACTTAATTTTCTTTTACCTGACCTACTGTACAATTAATTATTGGTTAAATGGTTAATTACATTAATTTTAATTTACTGGTGGTTACTCTTTAGATTAATTAACTGGTTCTGGAACCCTTCATTAATTTATAATATAATTGTCAGAACTACTTGTCAAACATTAAACATTGACCAGTTACACCTGGCCAAGTTTACAAACATTAATTAAAACAACAGTGTTATTCAACTTTAGACAATACTTAGAACTTAGTATAATGCCTAACACAGGTAACCATACTTGATTGTCTAAAGACAAATCTAACATAAATATAAACATAATTATTGATGAAGTATTCCTATTAACCACATCAGTTCATCCTTACCATACTCAAAATATAACATAAATATTCTGTAAACCTCAACATGTTACAGTATAAACACAAGCATACTTTATTATATTTAATTATTCATTGGTCTGGTTTTTTTTTTTATATTTAACATTAGTCATTGCCTCTTTTGACTTGAGGTACTTCTCAGATACCTTAACTACTGAGCAACCTTAATTCAGGGTATGGTCCTTGACCATGTTTCATTCAATTTTTATGTAACGTTGGGGGACCTCAACTCTGTTACGTTACATAACACCCCCCTTCGAAATAAGTTTATTTTGTATAAACAAAGTTTAGCAAGAAATAAACGCACAACTTGTATCTGGCCAATTGGTTTCCTATTCATAGTACTTTTATATTTCAGAATTATCCGTTGTATTACTATTATTTCTTCGTTCCTTCTTAAAATCAATTATTTCCCAAGTTTAAATCTTATTTCTATAATCATTCTTGTGACATTCTTTATTAATTATACATTTTGGATCTGGTTTTATTTATTCATCTATATTTATTTGTGAGTTTTCCCTCTAATATTTAATTTTCCTAAACCTCCCTAACATTATAACTGGAATCGAATCGGTGGTGCTCTATCGGCTAACCAATTACCGTCGTCCGTTACATACTCTCTGGGATCAGAGGAATATCATCTCTGCCCAATTAAATGATTGCTGGAATATTCTACAGTCAATCTTCATTAATAAACCTCGTAACGTAGTCATCATGTGACCTTCAATAAAATAATCAATAATAATAATACTCTAGGGATTATTCACTGTACTTTAACTCAGATCATACTATTTCTTCATATTAATTCTTCCTTCTATTATACACTTCTCCTCTCCAATACTTGGCTATTTTATTGACACTTATTAATTAGCTTTTTTACGGATAATTCTTAAACATTTGTTTTTTTCTTTTCTTGTGATCCTTTTGACAGTACCATTTTGGCTTCTTCATTCTCTTATCTTCCTTGGCTCATATTCCTTTATTACCAATACAGCTGGTTATGAGATTTTGGTTAGTATTATACATTACATCATGTAATTATATTCTTCTGGCACAATCATTATTATTCCTTTTACATTCTAAATTACATTTCTCACTATTATATTACATCAGATAACTCATTTTGTCTTTTGGTTTTGATGATTTTTATTAGGTTGAATCAGTGTTATTTTTTTTTCTTTTATATTAGTTTAAAGTAATTTCTTCTGAATTATATATAGTAAGGTGTTCTTACTTATTTTTCGAATTTGGTTGTTTTTATCTTCAAAATTTTCTTTTTTATATACCTCATAAATTGTTTTCTTAAATACTTGTTTGTAAGTTGAACTTACTTCATTTTTTTGAATTTTGGGGTTTTGTTCTCTTTATTTTAAATTATATTGTTCCGAAATAAATTAAATAAGTTGTCCTTACGTCTTTTGGAATTTTGGGGTATTTCTTCCGCTATTCAATGGGTTGCTGGATCGGTTTTCAGAATTTCAGTCCCCTTTTCTGGTTTGTTATTATTTAGGTTAACCATGGTCCATTAACTCAGGTACTACATGTTCTCGGATTACTGCAGTGTCCATAATGATTTTTGTCCTTGTTAAATATCTCTCGTGTATCTGGTAATGTAACTCGGCTGATACAAAGTCTTCATTTAAGTCACGGTTTTCGGTCATATTTAGATCCTTCTTAATTAATAGGTATTGTATCTCCTCTATTTTAATGTAATCACTCATTTTTAATATCATTCCATTCCCGTTTTCCTCTGGATTATTTACCATATTTTTTAATGATAAATTCCGTCTTGATGATATGACTGATATCTTCTGATGCACTTCAATCGTCGACATTTTTAACTGATATTCAAATTTATTCAAGTTTTTTGTTATTATTCTATGGTGGTTTACCTTTGATATTTTTATTGAGTTTTGTCTACAATTTCTAACTTTATTTAACTCCATTTGTTTATTAATGGGAGGGTTAAATATATTAATTAATCCACCCTTCCTCATCTCCATTTCTTCCTTTGTATTGAATATTTTCTTTCTCCATATTTTCCTTATTTTCTTGATATTCTCATCCATGGTTTGGATATTCTCTTTGTTCTTTCTATTTTTATTTTTAGATGGCTCTGCATTTTGGTCTTCCTTAATTTCTGTTTCCTTTCTCCCTTCAGAAGTGGTTTTTAGTGTTTCATTCATTTTCTTGAAACGTTCTATCCACTGTCCAAGTTGTTGTCGCTCCTTATCACTCATTTTCCTATCATATTCTTCTATTACCTTACCGAATTTTTTAAAAAACTTGTCCCTCCATTCCTCAAAGCTTTCCTCCTTCTGTTGTTCTGGTATTTTCTTCTGTTGCTTCACTTTGACTATTTCTACTTCTTGTTGCTTATTTGATTGTTCTAAATTTTTATGATTTGGCATTCCCATAAATTCATCTATCTGATTGTGTTCTTTCCTCCAGTGACACATATCTTCTCGGGATAGTTCAAACATCACCCTGATCCATTCCCTTAATTCTTTGTTTTCTGTTTGTATTGGGTTTTCAGGTGGTCTTATTTCTCGTTTCCATTGTTCATATTCTTCCTGAGTATATTGTTCTGTCACTTGGGCGTATACTCCTGTTCTTTCGGTTTTCATTTGTTCTTCATTATTGTCCCATCTTTCCCAATCTTCTTCAGTCATCCTTTCCACCTTGTTATCGTCTTTTTCGTGGGCTGTCCCAATAGTCTTTTCTTTATTACACCTGGCATCTAACTCCCACATTTCATCATAAATGTCTCTCAAAGTCATTTTGTCGTTTGGTGTTCCCATTGCATTCGCGCGACTCATTTGCGCTCTTTCGTGATCGGTGGCGTTCTTGTTAATATACTCCATATCCTTACTGAATTTTTTAAATAGCGCCGTCATCCATTCCGCGTAGCTTAGTCGTCTTTCTTGTCCGGGCATTTTCGTTTCCTGTTGTATCATAGCTCTTTATTGCATTCCTGTGCCTCTAATGGTTGCCTGCTCCAGTTAAGTAACAATTAAGATGATTTTTTGCTTAACTAAAGCCCCACGTTGGGCGCCAATTTGAAATAAACTAAGTATGTGAGGTACTAGCGAAACGTCCGTCTTATTCAAGCCCCACTGTTGTAAGCGCCAATTTGAAATTAAACTTTTATGTAGGGAGTTCTTCTTATTTCAGCCTCACGTTGGAGTCGTCAATTTGAAATAAAACGTTTCTGGTGTTTTATTTACTTATGCGAGACTCCCGTATATCAAACGTCAAGCAACACGTTGAAGGTGGCAATTTGTAACAATTTAAAATGTTGTTACCTGGTTTAAGTAATGTGTTATTAATTAGTAGATCTATTCGGTTGTGACCGATGAAACCTCCTGAAAATATGTTATTAGACAAATATAATTATAATAATGTTTTTTCTTACTTATAATCGTACTACAATATAGATCTAACTTAGTATTCAGTAGTTGGGTAATATTAACGATATGTATAGTGTATTGACTGAAAGTAATGAGTATTCTTGTCAACCCTAGTCACTCGACGTCAGGAAATTCTATTCAAAGTTTGCACTGAAAACACGCTAGTTCTGCGATCTCCCGTTCCACCAGCTGTAAGTATTAGCGCTGTCACTTGTAATAAGCGTATTTATAGGTTAGTCTTGCATCGGGTTTGAAATAACCTTTAATGGTAAATTAATATCCCCACTACTTATAGTATCTATTCTGCAATAACTTCAAATAATATCGCATACAATCAAAATCCTTTATTAATTTTATCTATTAATTCACGGTACCCGTGATTTCCAAAATAACAATATAATCAAATCGATTACACCAAAATATATCGATCATCAATCAATCCAATTCCATAGACTTATACAAATGAAAAATAATAATACATAGTTCTTATCCCAGGGTTTGTAAATTTCTTGGAACCATTAGTAAGGCCAGGTAAAATGCATAATTAAGGTTACTCAAGTATTACAAACAAAATTATTTACTCTAAATATAGTGAAATTAACATAGGTTGTTTTTTTACCGAAACGACGAAAACTTCGACTGGCGGTGGACGTTTGTAAACAGTTGCCAATATTCAGCTTATCTCGTCTTCATCCAGTGAAAATGCTCTGGTTTTCAATAAAATTGATGGTGGCGTGTACTGGTAAACTCTCAGGAAATCTTCGGACTTCTGTTCTTCTACTCTGATCTTGATAATTGTCGGTCCCAGTGAAATGAAAATAGAATTCCAGCTTCTTCTTCTGCCAGTGACGGTTAACTTTGCCAAACTAAGTCTTCTTGTATTTTCAATAATTCCGTTAGTCCAGCCTTTAATTCTCTTAACTGATCTTCTGTTTATAGAATGAATTGGTTTAACACCGAATCCAGCGGAATTATTTGGTGAATGAGGTGAGAGGTTTTCAATTCTTTTTAATTGTATTCAGTGACAATTTGGAAGGTTATTTAATTTTATTACTCATTGGTATTATGATAAAAGTATGTTTAAAGAAGGTTTTTTAATTTTGATTCATTTTTTCCAAATTTATCATTCAATTTTTTTATTAAATATATCGGTCCATCTCAACCTAATAGCTTGTAACAATCAGAACGAAAGAATCAAATAAACAACTCATGTCCATTTCAGTTGCCTTAACAACCACGTTTTCTAGATATCCTTGAGCCGGCATTATAGAATATTACTACTCTTTTCCAATAAAATACTCCATGCTTGGATTAATATTAAATTACCTAAAATTCTCCCCTAACCTTCCTTCTTAAACAGTAAATGTTTTACCATAGTTTCGTTGGACTGGGTTTCTTAAAAAGGTATTAATTTCCTTTCACTAATATGGAATTTAGGCCTATAGATTTTCTTACAACCGTTATAACATTATTTGGTTTTTTAACTTAATTTTCTTTTACCTGACCTACTGTACAATTAATTATTGGTTAAATGGTTAATTACATTAATTTTAATTTACTGGTGGTTACTCTTTAGATTAATTAACTGGTTCTGGAACCCTTCATTAATTTATAATATAATTGTCAGAACTACTTGTCAAACATTAAACATTGACCAGTTACACCTGGCCAAGTTTACAAACATTAATTAAAACAACAGTGTTATTCAACTTTAGACAATACTTAGAACTTAGTATAATGCCTAACACAGGTAACCATACTTGATTGTCTAAAGACAAATCTAACATAAATATAAACATAATTATTGATGAAGTATTCCTATTAACCACATCAGTTCATCCTTACCATACTCAAAATATAACATAAATATTCTGTAAACCTCAACATGTTACAGTATAAACACAAGCATACTTTATTATATTTAATTATTCATTGGTCTGGTTTTTTTTTTTATATTTAACATTAGTCATTGCCTCTTTTGACTTGAGGTACTTCTCAGATACCTTAACTACTGAGCAACCTTAATTCAGGGTATGGTCCTTGACCATGTTTCATTCAATTTTTATGTAACGTTGGGGGACCTCAACTCTGTTACGTTACATAACACCCCCCTTCGAAATAAGTTTATTTTGTATAAACAAAGTTTAGCAAGAAATAAACGCACAACTTGTATCTGGCCAATTGGTTTCCTATTCATAGTACTTTTATATTTCAGAATTATCCGTTGTATTACTATTATTTCTTCGTTCCTTCTTAAAATCAATTATTTCCCAAGTTTAAATCTTATTTCTATAATCATTCTTGTGACATTCTTTATTAATTATACATTTTGGATCTGGTTTTATTTATTCATCTATATTTATTTGTGAGTTTTCCCTCTAATATTTAATTTTCCTAAACCTCCCTAACATTATAACTGGAATCGAATCGGTGGTGCTCTATCGGCTAACCAATTACCGTCGTCCGTTACATACTCTCTGGGATCAGAGGAATATCATCTCTGCCCAATTAAATGATTGCTGGAATATTCTACAGTCAATCTTCATTAATAAACCTCGTAACGTAGTCATCATGTGACCTTCAATAAAATAATCAATAATAATAATACTCTAGGGATTATTCACTGTACTTTAACTCAGATCATACTATTTCTTCATATTAATTCTTCCTTCTATTATACACTTCTCCTCTCCAATACTTGGCTATTTTATTGACACTTATTAATTAGCTTTTTTACGGATAATTCTTAAACATTTGTTTTTTTCTTTTCTTGTGATCCTTTTGACAGTACCATTTTGGCTTCTTCATTCTCTTATCTTCCTTGGCTCATATTCCTTTATTACCAATACAGCTGGTTATGAGATTTTGGTTAGTATTATACATTACATCATGTAATTATATTCTTCTGGCACAATCATTATTATTCCTTTTACATTCTAAATTACATTTCTCACTATTATATTACATCAGATAACTCATTTTGTCTTTTGGTTTTGATGATTTTTATTAGGTTGAATCAGTGTTATTTTTTTTTCTTTTATATTAGTTTAAAGTAATTTCTTCTGAATTATATATAGTAAGGTGTTCTTACTTATTTTTCGAATTTGGTTGTTTTTATCTTCAAAATTCTCTTTTTTATATACCTCATAAATTGTTTTCTTAAATACTTGTTTGTAAGTTGAACTTACTTCATTTTTTTGAATTTTGGGGTTTTGTTCTCTTTATTTTAAATTATATTGTTCCGAAATAAATTAAATAAGTTGTCCTTACGTCTTTTGGAATTTTGGGGTATTTCTTCCGCTATTCAATGGGTTGCTGGGTCGGTTTTCAGAATTTCAGTCCCCTTTTCTGGTTTGTTATTATTTAGGTTAACAATGGTCCATTAACTCAGGTACTACATGTTCTCGGATTACTGCAGTGTCCATAATGATTTTTGTCCTTGTTAAATATCTCTCGTGTATCTGGTAATGTAACTCGGCTGATACACAGTCTTCATTTAAGTCACGGTTTTCGGTCATATTTAGATCCTTCTTAATTAATAGGTATTGTATCTCCTCTATTTTAATGCAATCACTCATTTTTAATATCATTCCATTCCCGTTTTCCTCTGGATTATTTACCAAATTTTTTAATGATAAATTCCGTCTTGATGATATGACTGATATCTTCTGATGCACTTCAATCGTCGACATTTTTAACTGATATTCAAATTTATTCAAGTTTTTTGTTATTATTCTATGGTGGTTTACCTTTGATATTTTCATTGAGTTTTGTCTACAATTTCTAACTTTATTTAACTCCATTTGTTTATTAATGGGAGGGTTAAATATATTAATTAATCCACCCTTCCTCATCTCCATTTCTTCCTTTGTATTGAATATTTTCTTTCTCCATATTTTCCTTATTTTCTTGATATTCTCATCCATGGTTTGGATATTCTCTTTGTTCTTTCTATTTTTATTTTTAGATGGCTCTGCATTTTGGTCTTCCTTAATTTCTGTTTCCTTTCTCCCTTCAGAAGTGGTTTTTAGTGTTTCATTCATTTTCTTGAAACGTTCTATCCACTGTCCAAGTTGTTGTCGCTCCTTATCACTCATTTTCCTATCATATTCTTCTATTACCTTACCGAATTTTTTAAAAAACTTGTCCCTCCATTCCTCAAAGCTTTCCTCCTTCTGTTGTTCTGGTATTTTCTTCTGTTGCTTCACTTTGACTATTTCTACTTCTTGTTGCTTATTTGATTGTTCTAAATTTTTATGATTTGGCATTCCCATAAATTCATCTATCTGATTGTGTTCTTTCCTCCAGTGACACATATCTTCTCGGGATAGTTCAAACATCACCCTGATCCATTCCCTTAATTCTTTGTTTTCTGTTTGTATTGGGTTTTCAGGTGGTCTTATTTCTCGTTTCCATTGTTCATATTCTTCCTGAGTACATTGTTCTGTCACTTGGGCGTATACTCCTGTTCTTTCGGTTTTCATTTGTTCTTCATTATTGTCCCATCTTTCCCAATCTTCTTCAGTCATCCTTTCCACCTTGTTATCGTCTTTTTCGTGGGCTGTCCCAATAGTCTTTTCTTTATTACACCTGGCATCTAACTCCCACATTTCATCATAAATGTCTCTCAAAGTCATTTTGTCGTTTGGTGTTCCCATTGAATTCGCGCGACTCATTTGCGCTCTTTCGTGATCGGTGGCGTTCTTGTTAATATACTCCATATCCTTACTGAATTTTTTAAATAGCGCCGTCATCCATTCCGCGTAGCTTTGTCGTCTTTCTTGTCCGGGCATTTTCGTTTCCTGTTGTATCATAGCTCTTTATTGCATTCCTGTGCCTCTAATGGTTGCCTGCTCCAGTTAAGTAACAATTAAGATGATTTTTTGCTTAACTAAAGCCCCACGTTGGGCGCCAATTTGAAATAAACTAAGTATGTGAGGTACTAGCGAAACGTCCGTCTTATTCAAGCCCCACTGTTGTAAGCGCCAATTTGAAATAAAACTTTTATGTAGGGAGTTCTTCTTATTTCAGCCTCACGTTGGAGTCGTCAATTTGAAATAAAACGTTTCTGGTGTTTTATTTACTTATGCGAGACTCCCGTATATCAAACGTCAAGCAACACGTTGAAGGTGGCAATTTTTAACAATTTAAAATGTTGTTACCTGGTTTAAGTAATGTGTTATTAATTAGTAGATCTATTCGGTTGTGACCGATGAAACCTCCTGAAAATATGTTATTAGACAAATATAATTATAATAATGTTTTTTCTTACTTATAATCGTACTACAATATAGATCTAACTTAGTATTCAGTAGTTGGGTAATATTAACGATATGTATAGTGTATTGACTGAAAGTAATGAGTATTCTTGTCAACCCTAGTCACTCGACGTCAGGAAATTCTATTCAAAGTTTGCACTGAAAACACGCTAGTTCTGCGATCTCCCGTTCCACCAGCTGTAAGTATTAGCGCTGTCACTTGTAATAAGCGTATTTATAGGTTAGTCTTGCATCGGGTTTGAAATAACCTTTAATGGTAAATTAATATCCCCACTACTTATAGTATCTATTCTGCAATAACTTCAAATAATATCGCATACAATCAAAATCCTTTATTAATTTTATCTATTAATTCACGGTACCCGTGATTTCCAAAATAACAATATAATCAAATCGATTACACCAAAATATATCGATTATCAATCAATCCAATTCCATAGACTTATACAAATGAAAAATAATAATACATAGTTCTTATCCCAGGGTTCGTAAAGTTCTTGGAACCATTAGTAAGGCCAGGTAAAATGCATAATTAAGGTTACTCAAGTATTACAAACAAAATTATTTACTCTAAATATAGTGAAATTAACATAGGTTGTTTTTTTACCGAAACGACGAAAACTTCGACTGGCGGTGGACGTTTGTAAACAGTTGCCAAGATTCAGCTTATCTCGTCTTCATCCAGTGAAAATGCTCTGGTTTTCAATAAAATTGATGGTGGCGTGTACTGGTAAACTCTCAGGAAATCTTCGGACTTCTGTTCTTCTACTCTGATCTTGATAATTGTCGGTCCCAGTGAAATGAAAATAGAATTCCAGCTTCTTCTTCTGCCAGTGACGGTTAACTTTGCCAAACTAAGTCTTCTTGTATTTTCAGTAATTCCGTTAGTCCAGGCTTTAATTCTCTTAACTGATCTTCTGTTTATAGAATGAATTGGTTTAACACCGAATCCAGCGGAATTATTTGGTGAATGAGGTGAGAGGTTTTCAATTCTTTTTAATTGTATTCAGTGACAATTTGGAAGGTTATTTAATTTTATTACTCTTTCGTATTATGATAAAAGTATGTTTAAAGAAGGTTTTTTAATTTTGATTCATTTTTTCCAAATTTATCATTCAATTTTTTTATTAAATATATCGGTCCATCTCAACCTAATAGCTTGTAACAATCAGAACGAAAGAATCAAATAAACAACTCATGTCCATTTCAGTTGCCTTAACAACCACGTTTTCTAGATATCCTTGAGCCGGCATTATAGAATATTACTACTCTTTTCCAATAAAATACTTCCATGCTTGGATTAATATTAAATTACCTAAAATTCTCCCCTAACCTTCCTTCTTAAACAGTAAATGTTTTACCATAGTTTCGTTGGACTGGGTTTCTTAAAAAGGTATTAATTTCCTTTCACTAATATGGAATTTAGGCCTATAGATTTTCTTACAACCGTTATAACATTATTTGGTTTTTAACTTAATTTTCTTTTACCTGACCTACTGTACAATTAATTATTGGTTAAATGGTTAATTACATTAATTTTAATTTACTGGTGGTTACTCTTTAGATTAATTAACTGGTTCTGGAACCCTTCATTAATTTATAATATAATTGTCAGAACTACTTGTCAAACATTAAACATTGACCAGTTACACCTGGCCAAGTTTACAAACATTAATTAAAACAACAGTGTTATTCAACTTTAGACAATACTTAGAACTTAGTATAATGCCTAACACAGGTAACCATACTTGATTGTCTAAAGACAAATCTAACATAAATATAAACATAATTATTGATGAAGTATTCCTATTAACCACATCAGTTCATCCTTACCATACTCAAAATATAACATAAATATTCTGTAAACCTCAACATGTTACAGTATAAACACAAGCATACTTTATTATATTTAATTATTCATTGGTCTGGTTTTTTTTTATATTTAACATTAGTCATTGCCTCTTTTGACTTGAGGTACTTCTCAGATACCTTAACTACTGAGCAACCTTAATTCAGGGTATGGTCCTTGACCATGTTTCATTCAATTTTTATGTAACGTTGGGGGACCTCAACTCTGTTACGTTACATAACACCCCCCTTCGAAATAAGTTTATTTTGTATAAACAAAGTTTAGCAAGAAATAAACGCACAACTTGTATCTGGCCAATTGGTTTCCTATTCATAGTACTTTTATATTTCAGAATTATCCGTTGTATTACTATTATTTCTTCGTTCCTTCTTAAAATCAATTATTTCCCAAGTTTAAATCTTATTTCTATAATCATTCTTATGACATTCTTTATTAATTATACATTTTGGATCTGGTTTTATTTATTCATCTATATTTATTTGTGAGTTTTCCCTCTAATATTTAATTTTCCTAAACCTCCCTAACATTATAACTGGAATCGAATCGGTGGTGCTCTATCGGCTAACCAATTACCGTCGTCCGTTACATACTCTCTGGGATCAGAGGAATATCATCTCTGCCCAATTAAATGATTGCTGGAATATTCTACAGTCAATCTTCATTAATAAACCTCGTAACGTAGTCATCATGTGACCTTCAATAAAATAATCAATAATAATAATACTCTAGGGATTATTCACTGTACTTTAACTCAGATCATACTATTTCTTCATATTAATTCTTCCTTCTATTATACACTTCTCCTCTCCAATACTTGGCTATTTTATTGACACTTATTAATTAGCTTTTTTACGGATAATTCTTAACCATTTGTTTTTTTCTTTTCTTGTGATCCTTTTGACAGTACCTTTTTGGCTTCTTCATTCTCTTATCTTCCTTGGCTCATATTCCTTTATTACCAATACAGCTGGTTATGAGATTTTGGTTAGTATTATACATTACATCATGTAATTATATTCTTCTGGCACAATCATTATTATTCCTTTTACATTCTAAATTACATTTCTCACTATTATATTACATCAGATAACTCATTTTGTCTTTTGGTTTTGATGATTTTTATTAGGTTGAATCAGTGTTATTTTTTTTTCTTTTATATTAGTTTAAAGTAATTTCTTCTGAATTATATATAGTAAGGTGTTCTTACTTATTTTTCGAATTTGGTTGTTTTTATCTTCAAAATTCTCTTTTTTATATACCTCATAAATTGTTTTCTTAAATACTTGTTTGTAAGTTGAACTTACTTCATTTTTTTGAATTTTGGGGTTTTGTTCTCTTTATTTTAAATTATATTGTTCCGAAATAAATTAAATAAGTTGTCCTTACGTCTTTTGGAATTTTGGGGTATTTCTTCCGCTATTCAATGGGTTGCTGGGTCGGTTTTCAGAATTTCAGTCCCCTTTTCTGGTTTGTTATTATTTAGGTTAACCATGGTCCATTAACTCAGGTACTACATGTTCTCGGATTACTGCAGTGTCCATAATGATTTTTGTCCTTGTTAAATATCTCTCGTGTATCTGGTACTGTAACTCGGCTGATACAAAGTCTTCATTTAAGTCACGGTTTTCGGTCATATTTAGATCCTTCTTAATTAATAGGTATTGTATCTCCTCTATTTTAATGTAATCACTCATTTTTAATATCATTCCATTCCCGTTTTCCTCTGGATTATTTACCAAATTTTTTAATGATAAATTCCGTCTTGATGATATGACTGATATCTTCTGATGCACTTCAATCGTCGACATTTTTAACTGATATTCAAATTTATTCAAGTTTTTTGTTATTATTCTATGGTGGTTTACCTTTGATATTTTTATTGAGTTTTGTCTACAATTTCTAACTTTATTTAACTCCATTTGTTTATTAATGGGAGGGTTAAATATATTAATTAATCCACCCTTCCTCATCTCCATTTCTTCCTTTGTATTGAATATTTTCTTTCTCCATATTTTCCTTATTTTCTTGATATTCTCATCCATGGTTTGGATATTCTCTTTGTTCTTTCTATTTTTATTTTTAGATGGCTCTGCATTTTGGTCTTCCTTAATTTCTGTTTCCTTTCTCCCTTCAGAAGTGGTTTTTAGTGTTTCATTCATTTTCTTGAAACGTTCTATCCACTGTCCAAGTTGTTGTCGCTCCTTATCACTCATTTTCCTATCATATTCTTCTATTACCTTACCGAATTTTTTAAAAAACTTGTCCCTCCATTCCTCAAAGCTTTCCTCCTTCTGTTGTTCTGGTATTTTCTTCTGTTGCTTCACTTTGACTATTTCTACTTCTTGTTGCTTATTTGATTGTTCTAAATTTTTATGATTTGGCATTCCCATAAATTCATCTATCTGATTGTGTTCTTTCCTCCAGTGACACATATCTTCTCGGGATAGTTCAAACATCACCCTGATCCATTCCCTTAATTCTTTGTTTTCTGTTTGTATTGGGTTTTCAGGTGGTCTTATTTCTCGTTTCCATTGTTCATATTCTTCCTGAGTACATTGTTCTGTCACTTGGGCGTATACTCCTGTTCTTTCGGTTTTCATTTGTTCTTCATTATTGTCCCATCTTTCCCAATCTTCTTCAGTCATCCTTTCCACCTTGTTATCGTCTTTTTCGTGGGCTGTCCCAATAGTCTTTTCTTTATTACACCTGGCATCTAACTCCCACATTTCATCATAAATGTCTCTCAAAGTCATTTTGTCGTTTGGTGTTCCCATTGAATTCGCGCGACTCATTTGCGCTCTTTCGTGATCGGTGGCGTTCTTGTTAATATACTCCATATCCTTACTGAATTTTTTAAATAGCGCCGTCATCCATTCCGCGTAGCTTTGTCGTCTTTCTTGTCCGGGCATTTTCGTTTCCTGTTGTATCATAGCTCTTTATTGCATTCCTGTGCCTCTAATGGTTGCCTGCTCCAGTTAAGTAACAATTAAGATGATTTTTTGCTTAACTAAAGCCCCACGTTGGGCGCCAATTTGAAATAAACTAAGTATGTGAGGTACTAGCGAAACGTCCGTCTTATTCAAGCCCCACTGTTGTAAGCGCCAATTTGAAATAAAACTTTTATGTAGGGAGTTCTTCTTATTTCAGCCTCACGTTGGAGTCGTCAATTTGAAATAAAACGTTTCTGGTGTTTTATTTACTTATGCGAGACTCCCGTATATCAAACGTCAAGCAACACGTTGAAGGTGGCAATTTTTAACAATTTAAAATGTTGTTACCTGGTTTAAGTAATGTGTTATTAATTAGTAGATCTATTCGGTTGTGACCGATGAAACCTCCTGAAAATATGTTATTAGACAAATATAATTATAATAATGTTTTTTCTTACTTATAATCGTACTACAATATAGATCTAACTTAGTATTCAGTAGTTGGGTAATATTAACGATATGTATAGTGTATTGACTGAAAGTAATGAGTATTCTTGTCAACCCTAGTCACTCGACGTCAGGAAATTCTATTCAAAGTTTGCACTGAAAACACGCTAGTTCTGCGATCTCCCGTTCCACCAGCTGTAAGTATTAGCGCTGTCACTTGTAATAAGCGTATTTATAGGTTAGTCTTGCATCGGGTTTGAAATAACCTTTAATGGTAAATTAATATCCCCACTACTTATAGTATCTATTCTGCAATAACTTCAAATAATATCGCATACAATCAAAATCCTTTATTAATTTTATCTATTAATTCACGGTACCCGTGATTTCCAAAATAACAATATAATCAAATCGATTACACCAAAATATATCGATTATCAATCAATCCAATTCCATAGACTTATACAAATGAAAAATAATAATACATAGTTCTTATCCCAGGGTTCGTAAAGTTCTTGGAACCATTAGTAAGGCCAGGTAAAATGCATAATTAAGGTTACTCAAGTATTACAAACAAAATTATTTACTCTAAATATAGTGAAATTAACATAGGTTGTTTTTTTACCGAAACGACGAAAACTTCGACTGGCGGTGGACGTTTGTAAACAGTTGCCAAGATTCAGCTTATCTCGTCTTCATCCAGTGAAAATGCTCTGGTTTTCAATAAAATTGATGGTGGCGTGTACTGGTAAACTCTCAGGAAATCTTCGGACTTCTGTTCTTCTACTCTGATCTTGATAATTGTCGGTCCCAGTGAAATGAAAATAGAATTCCAGCTTCTTCTTCTGCCAGTGACGGTTAACTTTGCCAAACTAAGTCTTCTTGTATTTTCAGTAATTCCGTTAGTCCAGGCTTTAATTCTCTTAACTGATCTTCTGTTTATAGAATGAATTGGTTTAACACCGAATCCAGCGGAATTATTTGGTGAATGAGGTGAGAGGTTTTCAATTCTTTTTAATTGTATTCAGTGACAATTTGGAAGGTTATTTAATTTTATTACTCTTTCGTATTATGATAAAAGTATGTTTAAAGAAGGTTTTTTAATTTTGATTCATTTTTTCCAAATTTATCATTCAATTTTTTTATTAAATATATCGGTCCATCTCAACCTAATAGCTTGTAACAATCAGAACGAAAGAATCAAATAAACAACTCATGTCCATTTCAGTTGCCTTAACAACCACGTTTTCTAGATATCCTTGAGCCGGCATTATAGAATATTACTACTCTTTTCCAATAAAATACTCCATGCTTGGATTAATATTAAATTACCTAAAATTCTCCCCTAACCTTCCTTCTTAAACAGTAAATGTTTTACCATAGTTTCGTTGGACTGGGTTTCTTAAAAAGGTATTAATTTCCTTTCACTAATATGGAATTTAGGCCTATAGATTTTCTTACAACCGTTATAACATTATTTGGTTTTTTAACTTAATTTTCTTTTACCTGACCTACTGTACAATTAATTATTGGTTAAATGGTTAATTACATTAATTTTAATTTACTGGTGGTTACTTTTTACATTAATTAACTGGTTCTGGAACCCTTCATTAATTTATAATATAATTGTCAGAACTACTTGTCAAACATTAAACATTGACCAGTTACACCTGGCCAAGTTTACAAACATTAATTAAAACAACAGTGTTATTCAACTTTAGACAATACTTAGAACTTAGTATAATGCCTAACACAGGTAACCATACTTGATTGTCTAAAGACAAATCTAACATAAATATAAACATAATTATTGATGAAGTATTCCTATTAACCACATCAGTTCATCCTTACCATACTCAAAATATAACATAAATATTCTGTAAACCTCAACATGTTACAGTATAAACACAAGCATACTTTATTATATTTAATTATTCATTGGTCTGGTTTTTTTTTTATATTTAACATTAGTCATTGCCTCTTTTGACTTGAGGTACTTCTCAGATACCTTAACTACTGAGCAACCTTAATTCAGGGTATGGTCCTTGACCATGTTTCATTCAATTTTTATGTAACGTTGGGGGACCTCAACTCTGTTACGTTACATAACACCCCCCTTCGAAATAAGTTTATTTTGTATAAACAAAGTTTAGCAAGAAATAAACGCACAACTTGTATCTGGCCAATTGGTTTCCTATTCATAGTACTTTTATATTTCAGAATTATCCGTTGTATTACTATTATTTCTTCGTTCCTTCTTAAAATCAATTATTTCCCAAGTTTAAATCTTATTTCTATAATCATTCTTGTGACATTCTTTATTAATTATACATTTTGGATCTGGTTTTATTTATTCATCTATATTTATTTGTGAGTTTTCCCTCTAATATTTAATTTTCCTAAACCTCCCTAACATTATAACTGGAATCGAATCGGTGGTGCTCTATCGGCTAACCAATTACCGTCGTCCGTTACATACTCTCTGGGATCAGAGGAATATCATCTCTGCCCAATTAAATGATTGCTGGAATATTCTACAGTCAATCTTCATTAATAAACCTCGTAACGTAGTCATCATGTGACCTTCAATAAAATAATCAATAATAATAATACTCTAGGGATTATTCACTGTACTTTAACTCAGATCATACTATTTCTTCATATTAATTCTTCCTTCTATTATACACTTCTCCTCTCCAATACTTGGCTATTTTATTGACACTTATTAATTAGCTTTTTTACGGATAATTCTTAAACATTTGTTTTTTTCTTTTCTTGTGATCCTTTTGACAGTACCATTTTGGCTTCTTCATTCTCTTATCTTCCTTGGCTCATATTCCTTTATTACCAATACAGCTGGTTATGAGATTTTGGTTAGTATTATACATTACATCATGTAATTATATTCTTCTGGCACAATCATTATTATTCCTTTTACATTCTAAATTACATTTCTCACTATTATATTACATCAGATAACTCATTTTGTCTTTTGGTTTTGATGATTTTTATTAGGTTGAATCAGTGTTATTTTTTTTTCTTTTATATTAGTTTAAAGTAATTTCTTCTGAATTATATATAGTAAGGTGTTCTTACTTATTTTTCGAATTTGGTTGTTTTTATCTTCAAAATTCTCTTTTTTATATACCTCATAAATTGTTTTCTTAAATACTTGTTTGTAAGTTGAACTTACTTCATTTTTTTGAATTTTGGGGTTTTGTTCTCTTTATTTTAAATTATATTGTTCCGAAATAAATTAAATAAGTTGTCCTTACGTCTTTTGGAATTTTGGGGTATTTCTTCCGCTATTCAATGGGTTGCTGGGTCGGTTTTCAGAATTTCAGTCCCCTTTTCTGGTTTGTTATTATTTAGGTTAACCATGGTCCATTAACTCAGGTACTACATGTTCTCGGATTACTGCAGTGTCCATAATGATTTTTGTCCTTGTTAAATATCTCTCGTGTATCTGGTAATGTAACTCGGCTGATACAAAGTCTTCATTTAAGTCACGGTTTTCGGTCATATTTAGATCCTTCTTAATTAATAGGTATTGTATCTCCTCTATTTTAATGTAATCACTCATTTTTAATATCATTCCATTCCCGTTTTCCTCTGGATTATTTACCAAATTTTTTAATGATAAATTCCGTCTTGATGATATGACTGATATCTTCTGATGCACTTCAATCGTCGACATTTTTAACTGATATTCAAATTTATTCAAGTTTTTTGTTATTATTCTATGGTGGTTTACCTTTGATATTTTCATTGAGTTTTGTCTACAATTTCTAACTTTATTTAACTCCATTTGTTTATTAATGGGAGGGTTAAATATATTAATTAATCCACCCTTCCTCATCTCCATTTCTTCCTTTGTATTGAATATTTTCTTTCTCCATATTTTCCTTATTTTCTTGATATTCTCATCCATGGTTTGGATATTCTCTTTGTTCTTTCTATTTTTATTTTTAGATGGCTCTGCATTTTGGTCTTCCTTAATTTCTGTTTCCTTTCTCCCTTCAGAAGTGGTTTTTAGTGTTTCATTCATTTTCTTGAAACGTTCTATCCACTGTCCAAGTTGTTGTCGCTCCTTATCACTCATTTTCCTATCATATTCTTCTATTACCTTACCGAATTTTTTAAAAAACTTGTCCCTCCATTCCTCAAAGCTTTCCTCCTTCTGTTGTTCTGGTATTTTCTTCTGTTGCTTCACTTTGACTATTTCTACTTCTTGTTGCTTATTTGATTGTTCTAAATTTTTATGATTTGGCATTCCCATAAATTCATCTATCTGATTGTGTTCTTTCCTCCAGTGACACATATCTTCTCGGGATAGTTCAAACATCACCCTGATCCATTCCCTTAATTCTTTGTTTTCTGTTTGTATTGGGTTTTCAGGTGGTCTTATTTCTCGTTTCCATTGTTCATATTCTTCCTGAGTACATTGTTCTGTCACTTGGGCGTATACTCCTGTTCTTTCGGTTTTCATTTGTTCTTCATTATTGTCCCATCTTTCCCAATCTTCTTCAGTCATCCTTTCCACCTTGTTATCGTCTTTTTCGTGGGCTGTCCCAATAGTCTTTTCTTTATTACACCTGGCATCTAACTCCCACATTTCATCATAAATGTCTCTCAAAGTCATTTTGTCGTTTGGTGTTCCCATTGAATTCGCGCGACTCATTTGCGCTCTTTCGTGATCGGTGGCGTTCTTGTTAATATACTCCATATCCTTACTGAATTTTTTAAATAGCGCCGTCATCCATTCCGCGTAGCTTTGTCGTCTTTCTTGTCCGGGCATTTTCGTTTCCTGTTGTATCATAGCTCTTTATTGCATTCCTGTGCCTCTAATGGTTGCCTGCTCCAGTTAAGTAACAATTAAGATGATTTTTTGCTTAACTAAAGCCCCACGTTGGGCGCCAATTTGAAATAAACTAAGTATGTGAGGTACTAGCGAAACGTCCGTCTTATTCAAGCCCCACTGTTGTAAGCGCCAATTTGAAATAAAACTTTTATGTAGGGAGTTCTTCTTATTTCAGCCTCACGTTGGAGTCGTCAATTTGAAATAAAACGTTTCTGGTGTTTTATTTACTTATGCGAGACTCCCGTATATCAAACGTCAAGCAACACGTTGAAGGTGGCAATTTTTAACAATTTAAAATGTTGTTACCTGGTTTAAGTAATGTGTTATTAATTAGTAGATCTATTCGGTTGTGACCGATGAAACCTCCTGAAAATATGTTATTAGACAAATATAATTATAATAATGTTTTTTCTTACTTATAATCGTACTACAATATAGATCTAACTTAGTATTCAGTAGTTGGGTAATATTAACGATATGTATAGTGTATTGACTGAAAGTAATGAGTATTCTTGTCAACCCTAGTCACTCGACGTCAGGAAATTCTATTCAAAGTTTGCACTGAAAACACGCTAGTTCTGCGATCTCCCGTTCCACCAGCTGTAAGTATTAGCGCTGTCACTTGTAATAAGCGTATTTATAGGTTAGTCTTGCATCGGGTTTGAAATAACCTTTAATGGTAAATTAATATCCCCACTACTTATAGTATCTATTCTGCAATAACTTCAAATAATATCGCATACAATCAAAATCCTTTATTAATTTTATCTATTAATTCACGGTACCCGTGATTTCCAAAATAACAATATAATCAAATCGATTACACCAAAATATATCGATTATCAATCAATCCAATTCCATAGACTTATACAAATGAAAAATAATAATACATAGTTCTTATCCCAGGGTTCGTAAAGTTCTTGGAACCATTAGTAAGGCCAGGTAAAATGCATAATTAAGGTTACTCAAGTATTACAAACAAAATTATTTACTCTAAATATAGTGAAATTAACATAGGTTGTTTTTTTACCGAAACGACGAAAACTTCGACTGGCGGTGGACGTTTGTAAACAGTTGCCAAGATTCAGCTTATCTCGTCTTCATCCAGTGAAAATGCTCTGGTTTTCAATAAAATTGATGGTGGCGTGTACTGGTAAACTCTCAGGAAATCTTCGGACTTCTGTTCTTCTACTCTGATCTTGATAATTGTCGGTCCCAGTGAAATGAAAATAGAATTCCAGCTTCTTCTTCTGCCAGTGACGGTTAACTTTGCCAAACTAAGTCTTCTTGTATTTTCAGTAATTCCGTTAGTCCAGGCTTTAATTCTCTTAACTGATCTTCTGTTTATAGAATGAATTGGTTTAACACCGAATCCAGCGGAATTACTTGGTGAATGAGGTGAGAGGTTTTCAATTCTTTTTAATTGTATTCAGTGACAATTTGGAAGGTTATTTAATTTTATTACTCTTTCGTATTATGATAAAAGTATGTTTAAAGAAGGTTTTTTAATTTTGATTCATTTTTTCCAAATTTATCATTCAATTTTTTTATTAAATATATCGGTCCATCTCAACCTAATAGCTTGTAACAATCAGAACGAAAGAATCAAATAAACAACTCATGTCCATTTCAGTTGCCTTAACAACCACGTTTTCTAGATATCCTTGAGCCGGCATTATAGAATATTACTACTCTTTTCCAATAAAATACTCCATGCTTGGATTAATATTAAATTACCTAAAATTCTCCCCTAACCTTCCTTCTTAAACAGTAAATGTTTTACCATAGTTTCGTTGGACTGGGTTTCTTAAAAAGGTATTAATTTCCTTTCACTAATATGGAATTTAGGCCTATAGATTTTCTTACAACCGTTATAACATTATTTGGTTTTTTAACTTAATTTTCTTTTACCTGACCTACTGTACAATTAATTATTGGTTAAATGGTTAATTACATTAATTTTAATTTACTGGTGGTTACTCTTTAGATTAATTAACTGGTTCTGGAACCCTTCATTAATTTATAATATAATTGTCAGAACTACTTGTCAAACATTAAACATTGACCAGTTACACCTGGCCAAGTTTACAAACATTAATTAAAACAACGGTGTTATTCAACTTTAGACAATACTTAGAACTTAGTATAATGCCTAACACAGGTAACCATACTTGATTGTCTAAAGACAAATCTAACATAAATATAAACATAATTATTGATGAAGTATTCCTATTAACCACATCAGTTCATCCTTACCATACTCAAAATATAACATAAATATTCTGTAAACCTCAACATGTTACAGTATAAACACAAGCATACTTTATTATATTTAATTATTCATTGGTCTGGTTTTTTTTTATATTTAACATTAGTCATTGCCTCTTTTGACTTGAGGTACTTCTCAGATACCTTAACTACTGAGCAACCTTAATTCAGGGTATGGTCCTTGACCATGTTTCATTCAATTTTTATGTAACGTTGGGGGACCTCAACTCTGTTACGTTACATAACACCCCCCTTCGAAATAAGTTTATTTTGTATAAACAAAGTTTAGCAAGAAATAAACGCACAACTTGTATCTGGCCAATTGGTTTCCTATTCATAGTACTTTTATATTTCAGAATTATCCGTTGTATTACTATTATTTCTTCGTTCCTTCTTAAAATCAATTATTTCCCAAGTTTAAATCTTATTTCTATAATCATTCTTATGACATTCTTTATTAATTATACATTTTGGATCTGGTTTTATTTATTCATCTATATTTATTTGTGAGTTTTCCCTCTAATATTTAATTTTCCTAAACCTCCCTAACATTATAACTGGAATCGAATCGGTGGTGCTCTATCGGCTAACCAATTACCGTCGTCCGTTACATACTCTCTGGGATCAGAGGAATATCATCTCTGCCCAATTAAATGATTGCTGGAATATTCTACAGTCAATCTTCATTAATAAACCTCGTAACGTAGTCATCATGTGACCTTCAATAAAATAATCAATAATAATAATACTCTAGGGATTATTCACTGTACTTTAACTCAGATCATACTATTTCTTCATATTAATTCTTCCTTCTATTATACACTTCTCCTCTCCAATACTTGGCTATTTTATTGACACTTATTAATTAGCTTTTTTACGGATAATTCTTAACCATTTGTTTTTTTCTTTTCTTGTGATCCTTTTGACAGTACCTTTTTGGCTTCTTCATTCTCTTATCTTCCTTGGCTCATATTCCTTTATTACCAATACAGCTGGTTATGAGATTTTGGTTAGTATTATACATTACATCATGTAATTATATTCTTCTGGCACAATCATTATTATTCCTTTTACATTCTAAATTACATTTCTCACTATTATATTACATCAGATAACTCATTTTGTCTTTTGGTTTTGATGATTTTTATTAGGTTGAATCAGTGTTATTTTTTTTTCTTTTATATTAGTTTAAAGTAATTTCTTCTGAATTATATATAGTAAGGTGTTCTTACTTATTTTTCGAATTTGGTTGTTTTTATCTTCAAAATTCTCTTTTTTATATACCTCATAAATTGTTTTCTTAAATACTTGTTTGTAAGTTGAACTTACTTCATTTTTTTGAATTTTGGGGTTTTGTTCTCTTTATTTTAAATTATATTGTTCCGAAATAAATTAAATAAGTTGTCCTTACGTCTTTTGGAATTTTGGGGTATTTCTTCCGCTATTCAATGGGTTGCTGGGTCGGTTTTCAGAATTTCAGTCCCCTTTTCTGGTTTGTTATTATTTAGGTTAACCATGGTCCATTAACTCAGGTACTACATGTTCTCGGATTACTGCAGTGTCCATAATGATTTTTGTCCTTGTTAAATATCTCTCGTGTATCTGGTACTGTAACTCGGCTGATACAAAGTCTTCATTTAAGTCACGGTTTTCGGTCATATTTAGATCCTTCTTAATTAATAGGTATTGTATCTCCTCTATTTTAATGTAATCACTCATTTTTAATATCATTCCATTCCCGTTTTCCTCTGGATTATTTACCAAATTTTTTAATGATAAATTCCGTCTTGATGATATGACTGATATCTTCTGATGCACTTCAATCGTCGACATTTTTAACTGATATTCAAATTTATTCAAGTTTTTTGTTATTATTCTATGGTGGTTTACCTTTGATATTTTTATTGAGTTTTGTCTACAATTTCTAACTTTATTTAACTCCATTTGTTTATTAATGGGAGGGTTAAATATATTAATTAATCCACCCTTCCTCATCTCCATTTCTTCCTTTGTATTGAATATTTTCTTTCTCCATATTTTCCTTATTTTCTTGATATTCTCATCCATGGTTTGGATATTCTCTTTGTTCTTTCTATTTTTATTTTTAGATGGCTCTGCATTTTGGTCTTCCTTAATTTCTGTTTCCTTTCTCCCTTCAGAAGTGGTTTTTAGTGTTTCATTCATTTTCTTGAAACGTTCTATCCACTGTCCAAGTTGTTGTCGCTCCTTATCACTCATTTTCCTATCATATTCTTCTATTACCTTACCGAATTTTTTAAAAAACTTGTCCCTCCATTCCTCAAAGCTTTCCTCCTTCTGTTGTTCTGGTATTTTCTTCTGTTGCTTCACTTTGACTATTTCTACTTCTTGTTGCTTATTTGATTGTTCTAAATTTTTATGATTTGGCATTCCCATAAATTCATCTATCTGATTGTGTTCTTTCCTCCAGTGACACATATCTTCTCGGGATAGTTCAAACATCACCCTGATCCATTCCCTTAATTCTTTGTTTTCTGTTTGTATTGGGTTTTCAGGTGGTCTTATTTCTCGTTTCCATTGTTCATATTCTTCCTGAGTATATTGTTCTGTCACTTGGGCGTATACTCCTGTTCTTTCGGTTTTCATTTGTTCTTCATTATTGTCCCATCTTTCCCAATCTTCTTCAGTCATCCTTTCCACCTTGTTATCGTCTTTTTCGTGGGCTGTCCCAATAGTCTTTTCTTTATTACACCTGGCATCTAACTCCCACATTTCATCATAAATGTCTCTCAAAGTCATTTTGTCGTTTGGTGTTCCCATTGCATTCGCGCGACTCATTTGCGCTCTTTCGTGATCGGTGGCGTTCTTGTTAATATACTCCATATCCTTACTGAATTTTTTAAATAGCGCCGTCATCCATTCCGCGTAGCTTAGTCGTCTTTCTTGTCCGGGCATTTTCGTTTCCTGTTGTATCATAGCTCTTTATTGCATTCCTGTGCCTCTAAGGGTTGCCTGCTCCAGTTAAGTAACAATTAAGATGATTTTTTGCTTAACTAAAGCCCCACGTTGGGCGCCAATTTGAAATAAACTAAGTATGTGAGGTACTAGCGAAACGTCCGTCTTATTCAAGCCCCACTGTTGTAAGCGCCAATTTGAAATTAAACTTTTATGTAGGGAGTTCTTCTTATTTCAGCCTCACGTTGGAGTCGTCAATTTGAAATAAAACGTTTCTGGTGTTTTATTTACTTATGCGAGACTCCCGTATATCAAACGTCAAGCAACACGTTGAAGGTGGCAATTTTTAACAATTTAAAATGTTGTTACCTGGTTTAAGTAATGTGTTATTAATTAGTAGATCTATTCGGTTGTGACCGATGAAACCTCCTGAAAATATGTTATTAGACAAACATAATTATAATAATGTTTTTTCTTACTTATAATCGTACTACAATATAGATCTAACTTAGTATTCAGTAGTTGGGTAATATTAACGATATGTATAGTGTATTGACTGAAAGTAATGAGTATTCTTGTCAACCCTAGTCACTCGACGTCAGGAAATTCTATTCAAAGTTTGCACTGAAAACACGCTAGTTCTGCGATCTCCCGTTCCACCAGCTGTAAGTATTAGCGCTGTCACTTGTAATAAGCGTATTTATAGGTTAGTCTTGCATCGGGTTTGAAATAACCTTTAATGGTAAATTAATATCCCCACTACTTATAGTATCTATTCTGCAATAACTTCAAATAATATCGCATACAATCAAAATCCTTTATTAATTTTATCTATTAATTCACGGTACCCGTGATTTCCAAAATAACAATATAATCAAATCGATTACACCAAAATATATCGATCATCAATCAATCCAATTCCATAGACTTATACAAATGAAAAATAATAATACATAGTTCTTATCATAGGGTTTGTAAATTTCTTGGAACCATTAGTAAGGCCAGGTAAAATGCATAATTAAGGTTACTCAAGTATTACAAACAAAATTATTTACTCTAAATATAGTGAAATTAACATAGGTTGTTTTTTTACCGAAACGACGAAAACTTCGACTGGCGGTGGACGTTTGTAAACAGTTGCCAAGATTCAGCTTATCTCGTCTTCATCCAGTGAAAATGCTCTGGTTTTCAATAAAATTGATGGTGGCGTGTACTGGTAAACTCTCAGGAAATCTTCGGACTTCTGTTCTTCTACTCTGATCTTGATAATTGTCGGTCCCAGTGAAATGAAAATAGAATTCCAGCTTCTTCTTCTGCCAGTGACGGTTAACTTTGCCAAACTAAGTCTTCTTGTATTTTCAATAATTCCGTTAGTCCAGCCTTTAATTCTCTTAACTGATCTTCTGTTTATAGAATGAATTGGTTTAACACCGAATCCAGCGGAATTATTTGGTGAATGAGGTGAGAGGTTTTCAATTCTTTTTAATTGTATTCAGTGACAATTTGGAAGGTTATTTAATTTTATTACTCATTGGTATTATGATAAAAGTATGTTTAAAGAAGGTTTTTTAATTTTGATTCATTTTTTCCAAATTTATCATTCAATTTTTTTATTAAATATATCGGTCCATCTCAACCTAATAGCTTGTAACAATCAGAACGAAAGAATCAAATAAACAACTCATGTCCATTTCAGTTGCCTTAACAACCACGTTTTCTAGATATCCTTGAGCCGGCATTATAGAATATTACTACTCTTTTCCAATAAAATACTCCATGCTTGGATTAATATTAAATTACCTAAAATTCTCCCCTAACCTTCCTTCTTAAACAGTAAATGTTTTACCATAGTTTCGTTGGACTGGGTTTCTTAAAAAGGTATTAATTTCCTTTCACTAATATGGAATTTAGGCCTATAGATTTTCTTACAACCGTTATAACATTATTTGGTTTTTTAACTTAATTTTCTTTTACCTGACCTACTGTACAATTAATTATTGGTTAAATGGTTAATTACATTAATTTTAATTTACTGGTGGTTACTCTTTAGATTAATTAACTGGTTCTGGAACCCTTCATTAATTTATAATATAATTGTCAGAACTACTTGTCAAACATTAAACATTGACCAGTTACACCTGGCCAAGTTTACAAACATTAATTAAAACAACAGTGTTATTCAACTTTAGACAATACTTAGAACTTAGTATAATGCCTAACACAGGTAACCATACTTGATTGTCTAAAGACAAATCTAACATAAATATAAACATAATTATTGATGAAGTATTCCTATTAACCACATCAGTTCATCCTTACCATACTCAAAATATAACATAAATATTCTGTAAACCTCAACATGTTACAGTATAAACACAAGCATACTTTATTATATTTAATTATTCATTGGTCTGGTTTTTTTTTTTATATTTAACATTAGTCATTGCCTCTTTTGACTTGAGGTACTTCTCAGATACCTTAACTACTGAGCAACCTTAATTCAGGGTATGGTCCTTGACCATGTTTCATTCAATTTTTATGTAACGTTGGGGGACCTCAACTCTGTTACGTTACATAACACCCCCCTTCGAAATAAGTTTATTTTGTATAAACAAAGTTTAGCAAGAAATAAACGCACAACTTATATCTGGCCAATTGGTTTCCTATTCATAGTACTTTTATATTTCAGAATTATCCGTTGTATTACTATTATTTCTTCGTTCCTTCTTAAAATCAATTATTTCCCAAGTTTAAATCTTATTTCTATAATCATTCTTGTGACATTCTTTATTAATTATACATTTTGGATCTGGTTTTATTTATTCATCTATATTTATTTGTGAGTTTTCCCTCTAATATTTAATTTTCCTAAACCTCCCTAACATTATAACTGGAATCGAATCGGTGGTGCTCTATCGGCTAACCAATTACCGTCGTCCGTTACATACTCTCTGGGATCAGAGGAATATCATCTCTGCCCAATTAAATGATTGCTGGAATATTCTACAGTCAATCTTCATTAATAAACCTCGTAACGTAGTCATCATGTGACCTTCAATAAAATAATCAATAATAATAATACTCTAGGGATTATTCACTGTACTTTAACTCAGATCATACTATTTCTTCATATTAATTCTTCCTTCTATTATACACTTCTCCTCTCCAATACTTGGCTATTTTATTGACACTTATTAATTAGCTTTTTTACGGATAATTCTTAAACATTTGTTTTTTTCTTTTCTTGTGATCCTTTTGACAGTACCATTTTGGCTTCTTCATTCTCTTATCTTCCTTGGCTCATATTCCTTTATTACCAATACAGCTGGTTATGAGATTTTGGTTAGTATTATACATTACATCATGTAATTATATTCTTCTGGCACAATCATTATTATTCCTTTTACATTCTAAATTACATTTCTCACTATTATATTACATCAGATAACTCATTTTGTCTTTTGGTTTTGATGATTTTTATTAGGTTGAATCAGTGTTATTTTTTTTTCTTTTATATTAGTTTAAAGTAATTTCTTCTGAATTATATATAGTAAGGTGTTCTTACTTATTTTTCGAATTTGGTTGTTTTTATCTTCAAAATTCTCTTTTTTATATACCTCATAAATTGTTTTCTTAAATACTTGTTTGTAAGTTGAACTTACTTCATTTTTTTGAATTTTGGGGTTTTGTTCTCTTTATTTTAAATTATATTGTTCCGAAATAAATTAAATAAGTTGTCCTTACGTCTTTTGGAATTTTGGGGTATTTCTTCCGCTATTCAATGGGTTGCTGGATCGGTTTTCAGAATTTCAGTCCCCTTTTCTGGTTTGTTATTATTTAGGTTAACCATGGTCCATTAACTCAGGTACTACATGTTCTCGGATTACTGCAGTGTCCATAATGATTTTTGTCCTTGTTAAATATCTCTCGTGTATCTGGTAATGTAACTCGGCTGATACAAAGTCTTCATTTAAGTCACGGTTTTCGGTCATATTTAGATCCTTCTTAATTAATAGGTATTGTATCTCCTCTATTTTAATGTAATCACTCATTTTTAATATCATTCCATTCCCGTTTTCCTCTGGATTATTTACCATATTTTTTAATGATAAATTCCGTCTTGATGATATGACTGATATCTTCTGATGCACTTCAATCGTCGACATTTTTAACTGATATTCAAATTTATTCAAGTTTTTTGTTATTATTCTATGGTGGTTTACCTTTGATATTTTTATTGAGTTTTGTCTACAATTTCTAACTTTATTTAACTCCATTTGTTTATTAATGGGAGGGTTAAATATATTAATTAATCCACCCTTCCTCATCTCCATTTCTTCCTTTGTATTGAATATTTTCTTTCTCCATATTTTCCTTATTTTCTTGATATTCTCATCCATGGTTTGGATATTCTCTTTGTTCTTTCTATTTTTATTTTTAGATGGCTCTGCATTTTGGTCTTCCTTAATTTCTGTTTCCTTTCTCCCTTCAGAAGTGGTTTTTAGTGTTTCATTCATTTTCTTGAAACGTTCTATCCACTGTCCAAGTTGTTGTCGCTCCTTATCACTCATTTTCCTATCATATTCTTCTATTACCTTACCGAATTTTTTAAAAAACTTGTCCCTCCATTCCTCAAAGCTTTCCTCCTTCTGTTGTTCTGGTATTTTCTTCTGTTGCTTCACTTTGACTATTTCTACTTCTTGTTGCTTATTTGATTGTTCTAAATTTTTATGATTTGGCATTCCCATAAATTCATCTATCTGATTGTGTTCTTTCCTCCAGTGACACATATCTTCTCGGGATAGTTCAAACATCACCCTGATCCATTCCCTTAATTCTTTGTTTTCTGTTTGTATTGGGTTTTCAGGTGGTCTTATTTCTCGTTTCCATTGTTCATATTCTTCCTGAGTATATTGTTCTGTCACTTGGGCGTATACTCCTGTTCTTTCGGTTTTCATTTGTTCTTCATTATTGTCCCATCTTTCCCAATCTTCTTCAGTCATCCTTTCCACCTTGTTATCGTCTTTTTCGTGGGCTGTCCCAATAGTCTTTTCTTTATTACACCTGGCATCTAACTCCCACATTTCATCATAAATGTCTCTCAAAGTCATTTTGTCGTTTGGTGTTCCCATTGCATTCGCGCGACTCATTTGCGCTCTTTCGTGATCGGTGGCGTTCTTGTTAATATACTCCATATCCTTACTGAATTTTTTAAATAGCGCCGTCATCCATTCCGCGTAGCTTAGTCGTCTTTCTTGTCCGGGCATTTTCGTTTCCTGTTGTATCATAGCTCTTTATTGCATTCCTGTGCCTCTAATGGTTGCCTGCTCCAGTTAAGTAACAATTAAGATGATTTTTTGCTTAACTAAAGCCCCACGTTGGGCGCCAATTTGAAATAAACTAAGTATGTGAGGTACTAGCGAAACGTCCGTCTTATTCAAGCCCCACTGTTGTAAGCGCCAATTTGAAATTAAACTTTTATGTAGGGAGTTCTTCTTATTTCAGCCTCACGTTGGAGTCGTCAATTTGAAATAAAACGTTTCTGGTGTTTTATTTACTTATGCGAGACTCCCGTATATCAAACGTCAAGCAACACGTTGAAGGTGGCAATTTGTAACAATTTAAAATGTTGTTACCTGGTTTAAGTAATGTGTTATTAATTAGTAGATCTATTCGGTTGTGACCGATGAAACCTCCTGAAAATATGTTATTAGACAAATATAATTATAATAATGTTTTTTCTTACTTATAATCGTACTACAATATAGATCTAACTTAGTATTCAGTAGTTGGGTAATATTAACGATATGTATAGTGTATTGACTGAAAGTAATGAGTATTCTTGTCAACCCTAGTCACTCGACGTCAGGAAATTCTATTCAAAGTTTGCACTGAAAACACGCTAGTTCTGCGATCTCCCGTTCCACCAGCTGTAAGTATTAGCGCTGTCACTTGTAATAAGCGTATTTATAGGTTAGTCTTGCATCGGGTTTGAAATAACCTTTAATGGTAAATTAATATCCCCACTACTTATAGTATCTATTCTGCAATAACTTCAAATAATATCGCATACAATCAAAATCCTTTATTAATTTTATCTATTAATTCACGGTACCCGTGATTTCCAAAATAACAATATAATCAAATCGATTACACCAAAATATATCGATCATCAATCAATCCAATTCCATAGACTTATACAAATGAAAAATAATAATACATAGTTCTTATCCCAGGGTTTGTAAATTTCTTGGAACCATTAGTAAGGCCAGGTAAAATGCATAATTAAGGTTACTCAAGTATTACAAACAAAATTATTTACTCTAAATATAGTGAAATTAACATAGGTTGTTTTTTTACCGAAACGACGAAAACTTCGACTGGCGGTGGACGTTTGTAAACAGTTGCCAAGATTCAGCTTATCTCGTCTTCATCCAGTGAAAATGCTCTGGTTTTCAATAAAATTGATGGTGGCGTGTACTGGTAAACTCTCAGGAAATCTTCGGACTTCTGTTCTTCTACTCTGATCTTGATAATTGTCGGTCCCAGTGAAATGAAAATAGAATTCCAGCTTCTTCTTCTGCCAGTGACGGTTAACTTTGCCAAACTAAGTCTTCTTGTATTTTCAATAATTCCGTTAGTCCAGCCTTTAATTCTCTTAACTGATCTTCTGTTTATAGAATGAATTGGTTTAACACCGAATCCAGCGGAATTATTTGGTGAATGAGGTGAGAGGTTTTCAATTCTTTTTAATTGTATTCAGTGACAATTTGGAAGGTTATTTAATTTTATTACTCATTGGTATTATGATAAAAGTATGTTTAAAGAAGGTTTTTTAATTTTGATTCATTTTTTCCAAATTTATCATTCAATTTTTTTATTAAATATATCGGTCCATCTCAACCTAATAGCTTGTAACAATCAGAACGAAAGAATCAAATAAACAACTCATGTCCATTTCAGTTGCCTTAACAACCACGTTTTCTAGATATCCTTGAGCCGGCATTATAGAATATTACTACTCTTTTCCAATAAAATACTCCATGCTTGGATTAATATTAAATTACCTAAAATTCTCCCCTAACCTTCCTTCTTAAACAGTAAATGTTTTACCATAGTTTCGTTGGACTGGGTTTCTTAAAAAGGTATTAATTTCCTTTCACTAATATGGAATTTAGGCCTATAGATTTTCTTACAACCGTTATAACATTATTTGGTTTTTTAACTTAATTTTCTTTTACCTGACCTACTGTACAATTAATTATTGGTTAAATGGTTAATTACATTAATTTTAATTTACTGGTGGTTACTCTTTAGATTAATTAACTGGTTCTGGAACCCTTCATTAATTTATAATATAATTGTCAGAACTACTTGTCAAACATTAAACATTGACCAGTTACACCTGGCCAAGTTTACAAACATTAATTAAAACAACAGTGTTATTCAACTTTAGACAATACTTAGAACTTAGTATAATGCCTAACACAGGTAACCATACTTGATTGTCTAAAGACAAATCTAACATAAATATAAACATAATTATTGATGAAGTATTCCTATTAACCACATCAGTTCATCCTTACCATACTCAAAATATAACATAAATATTCTGTAAACCTCAACATGTTACAGTATAAACACAAGCATACTTTATTATATTTAATTATTCATTGGTCTGGTTTTTTTTTTTATATTTAACATTAGTCATTGCCTCTTTTGACTTGAGGTACTTCTCAGATACCTTAACTACTGAGCAACCTTAATTCAGGGTATGGTCCTTGACCATGTTTCATTCAATTTTTATGTAACGTTGGGGGACCTCAACTCTGTTACGTTACATAACACCCCCCTTCGAAATAAGTTTATTTTGTATAAACAAAGTTTAGCAAGAAATAAACGCACAACTTGTATCTGGCCAATTGGTTTCCTATTCATAGTACTTTTATATTTCAGAATTATCCGTTGTATTACTATTATTTCTTCGTTCCTTCTTAAAATCAATTATTTCCCAAGTTTAAATCTTATTTCTATAATCATTCTTGTGACATTCTTTATTAATTATACATTTTGGATCTGGTTTTATTTATTCATCTATATTTATTTGTGAGTTTTCCCTCTAATATTTAATTTTCCTAAACCTCCCTAACATTATAACTGGAATCGAATCGGTGGTGCTCTATCGGCTAACCAATTACCGTCGTCCGTTACATACTCTCTGGGATCAGAGGAATATCATCTCTGCCCAATTAAATGATTGCTGGAATATTCTACAGTCAATCTTCATTAATAAACCTCGTAACGTAGTCATCATGTGACCTTCAATAAAATAATCAATAATAATAATACTCTAGGGATTATTCACTGTACTTTAACTCAGATCATACTATTTCTTCATATTAATTCTTCCTTCTATTATACACTTCTCCTCTCCAATACTTGGCTATTTTATTGACACTTATTAATTAGCTTTTTTACGGATAATTCTTAAACATTTGTTTTTTTCTTTTCTTGTGATCCTTTTGACAGTACCATTTTGGCTTCTTCATTCTCTTATCTTCCTTGGCTCATATTCCTTTATTACCAATACAGCTGGTTATGAGATTTTGGTTAGTATTATACATTACATCATGTAATTATATTCTTCTGGCACAATCATTATTATTCCTTTTACATTCTAAATTACATTTCTCACTATTATATTACATCAGATAACTCATTTTGTCTTTTGGTTTTGATGATTTTTATTAGGTTGAATCAGTGTTATTTTTTTTTCTTTTATATTAGTTTAAAGTAATTTCTTCTGAATTATATATAGTAAGGTGTTCTTACTTATTTTTCGAATTTGGTTGTTTTTATCTTCAAAATTCTCTTTTTTATATACCTCATAAATTGTTTTCTTAAATACTTGTTTGTAAGTTGAACTTACTTCATTTTTTTGAATTTTGGGGTTTTGTTCTCTTTATTTTAAATTATATTGTTCCGAAATAAATTAAATAAGTTGTCCTTACGTCTTTTGGAATTTTGGGGTATTTCTTCCGCTATTCAATGGGTTGCTGGGTCGGTTTTCAGAATTTCAGTCCCCTTTTCTGGTTTGTTATTATTTAGGTTAACAATGGTCCATTAACTCAGGTACTACATGTTCTCGGATTACTGCAGTGTCCATAATGATTTTTGTCCTTGTTAAATATCTCTCGTGTATCTGGTAATGTAACTCGGCTGATACACAGTCTTCATTTAAGTCACGGTTTTCGGTCATATTTAGATCCTTCTTAATTAATAGGTATTGTATCTCCTCTATTTTAATGCAATCACTCATTTTTAATATCATTCCATTCCCGTTTTCCTCTGGATTATTTACCAAATTTTTTAATGATAAATTCCGTCTTGATGATATGACTGATATCTTCTGATGCACTTCAATCGTCGACATTTTTAACTGATATTCAAATTTATTCAAGTTTTTTGTTATTATTCTATGGTGGTTTACCTTTGATATTTTCATTGAGTTTTGTCTACAATTTCTAACTTTATTTAACTCCATTTGTTTATTAATGGGAGGGTTAAATATATTAATTAATCCACCCTTCCTCATCTCCATTTCTTCCTTTGTATTGAATATTTTCTTTCTCCATATTTTCCTTATTTTCTTGATATTCTCATCCATGGTTTGGATATTCTCTTTGTTCTTTCTATTTTTATTTTTAGATGGCTCTGCATTTTGGTCTTCCTTAATTTCTGTTTCCTTTCTCCCTTCAGAAGTGGTTTTTAGTGTTTCATTCATTTTCTTGAAACGTTCTATCCACTGTCCAAGTTGTTGTCGCTCCTTATCACTCATTTTCCTATCATATTCTTCTATTACCTTACCGAATTTTTTAAAAAACTTGTCCCTCCATTCCTCAAAGCTTTCCTCCTTCTGTTGTTCTGGTATTTTCTTCTGTTGCTTCACTTTGACTATTTCTACTTCTTGTTGCTTATTTGATTGTTCTAAATTTTTATGATTTGGCATTCCCATAAATTCATCTATCTGATTGTGTTCTTTCCTCCAGTGACACATATCTTCTCGGGATAGTTCAAACATCACCCTGATCCATTCCCTTAATTCTTTGTTTTCTGTTTGTATTGGGTTTTCAGGTGGTCTTATTTCTCGTTTCCATTGTTCATATTCTTCCTGAGTACATTGTTCTGTCACTTGGGCGTATACTCCTGTTCTTTCGGTTTTCATTTGTTCTTCATTATTGTCCCATCTTTCCCAATCTTCTTCAGTCATCCTTTCCACCTTGTTATCGTCTTTTTCGTGGGCTGTCCCAATAGTCTTTTCTTTATTACACCTGGCATCTAACTCCCACATTTCATCATAAATGTCTCTCAAAGTCATTTTGTCGTTTGGTGTTCCCATTGAATTCGCGCGACTCATTTGCGCTCTTTCGTGATCGGTGGCGTTCTTGTTAATATACTCCATATCCTTACTGAATTTTTTAAATAGCGCCGTCATCCATTCCGCGTAGCTTTGTCGTCTTTCTTGTCCGGGCATTTTCGTTTCCTGTTGTATCATAGCTCTTTATTGCATTCCTGTGCCTCTAATGGTTGCCTGCTCCAGTTAAGTAACAATTAAGATGATTTTTTGCTTAACTAAAGCCCCACGTTGGGCGCCAATTTGAAATAAACTAAGTATGTGAGGTACTAGCGAAACGTCCGTCTTATTCAAGCCCCACTGTTGTAAGCGCCAATTTGAAATAAAACTTTTATGTAGGGAGTTCTTCTTATTTCAGCCTCACGTTGGAGTCGTCAATTTGAAATAAAACGTTTCTGGTGTTTTATTTACTTATGCGAGACTCCCGTATATCAAACGTCAAGCAACACGTTGAAGGTGGCAATTTTTAACAATTTAAAATGTTGTTACCTGGTTTAAGTAATGTGTTATTAATTAGTAGATCTATTCGGTTGTGACCGATGAAACCTCCTGAAAATATGTTATTAGACAAATATAATTATAATAATGTTTTTTCTTACTTATAATCGTACTACAATATAGATCTAACTTAGTATTCAGTAGTTGGGTAATATTAACGATATGTATAGTGTATTGACTGAAAGTAATGAGTATTCTTGTCAACCCTAGTCACTCGACGTCAGGAAATTCTATTCAAAGTTTGCACTGAAAACACGCTAGTTCTGCGATCTCCCGTTCCACCAGCTGTAAGTATTAGCGCTGTCACTTGTAATAAGCGTATTTATAGGTTAGTCTTGCATCGGGTTTGAAATAACCTTTAATGGTAAATTAATATCCCCACTACTTATAGTATCTATTCTGCAATAACTTCAAATAATATCGCATACAATCAAAATCCTTTATTAATTTTATCTATTAATTCACGGTACCCGTGATTTCCAAAATAACAATATAATCAAATCGATTACACCAAAATATATCGATTATCAATCAATCCAATTCCATAGACTTATACAAATGAAAAATAATAATACATAGTTCTTATCCCAGGGTTCGTAAAGTTCTTGGAACCATTAGTAAGGCCAGGTAAAATGCATAATTAAGGTTACTCAAGTATTACAAACAAAATTATTTACTCTAAATATAGTGAAATTAACATAGGTTGTTTTTTTACCGAAACGACGAAAACTTCGACTGGCGGTGGACGTTTGTAAACAGTTGCCAAGATTCAGCTTATCTCGTCTTCATCCAGTGAAAATGCTCTGGTTTTCAATAAAATTGATGGTGGCGTGTACTGGTAAACTCTCAGGAAATCTTCGGACTTCTGTTCTTCTACTCTGATCTTGATAATTGTCGGTCCCAGTGAAATGAAAATAGAATTCCAGCTTCTTCTTCTGCCAGTGACGGTTAACTTTGCCAAACTAAGTCTTCTTGTATTTTCAGTAATTCCGTTAGTCCAGGCTTTAATTCTCTTAACTGATCTTCTGTTTATAGAATGAATTGGTTTAACACCGAATCCAGCGGAATTATTTGGTGAATGAGGTGAGAGGTTTTCAATTCTTTTTAATTGTATTCAGTGACAATTTGGAAGGTTATTTAATTTTATTACTCTTTCGTATTATGATAAAAGTATGTTTAAAGAAGGTTTTTTAATTTTGATTCATTTTTTCCAAATTTATCATTCAATTTTTTTATTAAATATATCGGTCCATCTCAACCTAATAGCTTGTAACAATCAGAACGAAAGAATCAAATAAACAACTCATGTCCATTTCAGTTGCCTTAACAACCACGTTTTCTAGATATCCTTGAGCCGGCATTATAGAATATTACTACTCTTTTCCAATAAAATACTCCATGCTTGGATTAATATTAAATTACCTAAAATTCTCCCCTAACCTTCCTTCTTAAACAGTAAATGTTTTACCATAGTTTCGTTGGACTGGGTTTCTTAAAAAGGTATTAATTTCCTTTCACTAATATGGAATTTAGGCCTATAGATTTTCTTACAACCGTTATAACATTATTTGGTTTTTTAACTTAATTTTCTTTTACCTGACCTACTGTACAATTAATTATTGGTTAAATGGTTAATTACATTAATTTTAATTTACTGGTGGTTACTCTTTAGATTAATTAACTGGTTCTGGAACCCTTCATTAATTTATAATATAATTGTCAGAACTACTTGTCAAACATTAAACATTGACCAGTTACACCTGGCCAAGTTTACAAACATTAATTAAAACAACAGTGTTATTCAACTTTAGACAATACTTAGAACTTAGTATAATGCCTAACACAGGTAACCATACTTGATTGTCTAAAGACAAATCTAACATAAATATAAACATAATTATTGATGAAGTATTCCTATTAACCACATCAGTTCATCCTTACCATACTCAAAATATAACATAAATATTCTGTAAACCTCAACATGTTACAGTATAAACACAAGCATACTTTATTATATTTAATTATTCATTGGTCTGGTTTTTTTTTATATTTAACATTAGTCATTGCCTCTTTTGACTTGAGGTACTTCTCAGATACCTTAACTACTGAGCAACCTTAATTCAGGGTATGGTCCTTGACCATGTTTCATTCAATTTTTATGTAACGTTGGGGGACCTCAACTCTGTTACGTTACATAACACCCCCCTTCGAAATAAGTTTATTTTGTATAAACAAAGTTTAGCAAGAAATAAACGCACAACTTGTATCTGGCCAATTGGTTTCCTATTCATAGTACTTTTATATTTCAGAATTATCCGTTGTATTACTATTATTTCTTCGTTCCTTCTTAAAATCAATTATTTCCCAAGTTTAAATCTTATTTCTATAATCATTCTTATGACATTCTTTATTAATTATACATTTTGGATCTGGTTTTATTTATTCATCTATATTTATTTGTGAGTTTTCCCTCTAATATTTAATTTTCCTAAACCTCCCTAACATTATAACTGGAATCGAATCGGTGGTGCTCTATCGGCTAACCAATTACCGTCGTCCGTTACATACTCTCTGGGATCAGAGGAATATCATCTCTGCCCAATTAAATGATTGCTGGAATATTCTACAGTCAATCTTCATTAATAAACCTCGTAACGTAGTCATCATGTGACCTTCAATAAAATAATCAATAATAATAATACTCTAGGGATTATTCACTGTACTTTAACTCAGATCATACTATTTCTTCATATTAATTCTTCCTTCTATTATACACTTCTCCTCTCCAATACTTGGCTATTTTATTGACACTTATTAATTAGCTTTTTTACGGATAATTCTTAACCATTTGTTTTTTTCTTTTCTTGTGATCCTTTTGACAGTACCTTTTTGGCTTCTTCATTCTCTTATCTTCCTTGGCTCATATTCCTTTATTACCAATACAGCTGGTTATGAGATTTTGGTTAGTATTATACATTACATCATGTAATTATATTCTTCTGGCACAATCATTATTATTCCTTTTACATTCTAAATTACATTTCTCACTATTATATTACATCAGATAACTCATTTTGTCTTTTGGTTTTGATGATTTTTATTAGGTTGAATCAGTGTTATTTTTTTTTCTTTTATATTAGTTTAAAGTAATTTCTTCTGAATTATATATAGTAAGGTGTTCTTACTTATTTTTCGAATTTGGTTGTTTTTATCTTCAAAATTCTCTTTTTTATATACCTCATAAATTGTTTTCTTAAATACTTGTTTGTAAGTTGAACTTACTTCATTTTTTTGAATTTTGGGGTTTTGTTCTCTTTATTTTAAATTATATTGTTCCGAAATAAATTAAATAAGTTGTCCTTACGTCTTTTGGAATTTTGGGGTATTTCTTCCGCTATTCAATGGGTTGCTGGGTCGGTTTTCAGAATTTCAGTCCCCTTTTCTGGTTTGTTATTATTTAGGTTAACCATGGTCCATTAACTCAGGTACTACATGTTCTCGGATTACTGCAGTGTCCATAATGATTTTTGTCCTTGTTAAATATCTCTCGTGTATCTGGTACTGTAACTCGGCTGATACAAAGTCTTCATTTAAGTCACGGTTTTCGGTCATATTTAGATCCTTCTTAATTAATAGGTATTGTATCTCCTCTATTTTAATGTAATCACTCATTTTTAATATCATTCCATTCCCGTTTTCCTCTGGATTATTTACCAAATTTTTTAATGATAAATTCCGTCTTGATGATATGACTGATATCTTCTGATGCACTTCAATCGTCGACATTTTTAACTGATATTCAAATTTATTCAAGTTTTTTGTTATTATTCTATGGTGGTTTACCTTTGATATTTTTATTGAGTTTTGTCTACAATTTCTAACTTTATTTAACTCCATTTGTTTATTAATGGGAGGGTTAAATATATTAATTAATCCACCCTTCCTCATCTCCATTTCTTCCTTTGTATTGAATATTTTCTTTCTCCATATTTTCCTTATTTTCTTGATATTCTCATCCATGGTTTGGATATTCTCTTTGTTCTTTCTATTTTTATTTTTAGATGGCTCTGCATTTTGGTCTTCCTTAATTTCTGTTTCCTTTCTCCCTTCAGAAGTGGTTTTTAGTGTTTCATTCATTTTCTTGAAACGTTCTATCCACTGTCCAAGTTGTTGTCGCTCCTTATCACTCATTTTCCTATCATATTCTTCTATTACCTTACCGAATTTTTTAAAAAACTTGTCCCTCCATTCCTCAAAGCTTTCCTCCTTCTGTTGTTCTGGTATTTTCTTCTGTTGCTTCACTTTGACTATTTCTACTTCTTGTTGCTTATTTGATTGTTCTAAATTTTTATGATTTGGCATTCCCATAAATTCATCTATCTGATTGTGTTCTTTCCTCCAGTGACACATATCTTCTCGGGATAGTTCAAACATCACCCTGATCCATTCCCTTAATTCTTTGTTTTCTGTTTGTATTGGGTTTTCAGGTGGTCTTATTTCTCGTTTCCATTGTTCATATTCTTCCTGAGTACATTGTTCTGTCACTTGGGCGTATACTCCTGTTCTTTCGGTTTTCATTTGTTCTTCATTATTGTCCCATCTTTCCCAATCTTCTTCAGTCATCCTTTCCACCTTGTTATCGTCTTTTTCGTGGGCTGTCCCAATAGTCTTTTCTTTATTACACCTGGCATCTAACTCCCACATTTCATCATAAATGTCTCTCAAAGTCATTTTGTCGTTTGGTGTTCCCATTGAATTCGCGCGACTCATTTGCGCTCTTTCGTGATCGGTGGCGTTCTTGTTAATATACTCCATATCCTTACTGAATTTTTTAAATAGCGCCGTCATCCATTCCGCGTAGCTTTGTCGTCTTTCTTGTCCGGGCATTTTCGTTTCCTGTTGTATCATAGCTCTTTATTGCATTCCTGTGCCTCTAATGGTTGCCTGCTCCAGTTAAGTAACAATTAAGATGATTTTTTGCTTAACTAAAGCCCCACGTTGGGCGCCAATTTGAAATAAACTAAGTATGTGAGGTACTAGCGAAACGTCCGTCTTATTCAAGCCCCACTGTTGTAAGCGCCAATTTGAAATAAAACTTTTATGTAGGGAGTTCTTCTTATTTCAGCCTCACGTTGGAGTCGTCAATTTGAAATAAAACGTTTCTGGTGTTTTATTTACTTATGCGAGACTCCCGTATATCAAACGTCAAGCAACACGTTGAAGGTGGCAATTTTTAACAATTTAAAATGTTGTTACCTGGTTTAAGTAAATGTGTTATTAATTAGTAGATCTATTCGGTTGTGACCGATGAAACCTCCTGAAAATATGTTATTAGACAAATATAATTATAATAATGTTTTTTCTTACTTATAATCGTACTACAATATAGATCTAACTTAGTATTCAGTAGTTGGGTAATATTAACGATATGTATAGTGTATTGACTGAAAGTAATGAGTATTCTTGTCAACCCTAGTCACTCGACGTCAGGAAATTCTATTCAAAGTTTGCACTGAAAACACGCTAGTTCTGCGATCTCCCGTTCCACCAGCTGTAAGTATTAGCGCTGTCACTTGTAATAAGCGTATTTATAGGTTAGTCTTGCATCGGGTTTGAAATAACCTTTAATGGTAAATTAATATCCCCACTACTTATAGTATCTATTCTGCAATAACTTCAAATAATATCGCATACAATCAAAATCCTTTATTAATTTTATCTATTAATTCACGGTACCCGTGATTTCCAAAATAACAATATAATCAAATCGATTACACCAAAATATATCGATTATCAATCAATCCAATTCCATAGACTTATACAAATGAAAAATAATAATACATAGTTCTTATCCCAGGGTTCGTAAAGTTCTTGGAACCATTAGTAAGGCCAGGTAAAATGCATAATTAAGGTTACTCAAGTATTACAAACAAAATTATTTACTCTAAATATAGTGAAATTAACATAGGTTGTTTTTTTACCGAAACGACGAAAACTTCGACTGGCGGTGGACGTTTGTAAACAGTTGCCAAGATTCAGCTTATCTCGTCTTCATCCAGTGAAAATGCTCTGGTTTTCAATAAAATTGATGGTGGCGTGTACTGGTAAACTCTCAGGAAATCTTCGGACTTCTGTTCTTCTACTCTGATCTTGATAATTGTCGGTCCCAGTGAAATGAAAATAGAATTCCAGCTTCTTCTTCTGCCAGTGACGGTTAACTTTGCCAAACTAAGTCTTCTTGTATTTTCAGTAATTCCGTTAGTCCAGGCTTTAATTCTCTTAACTGATCTTCTGTTTATAGAATGAATTGGTTTAACACCGAATCCAGCGGAATTATTTGGTGAATGAGGTGAGAGGTTTTCAATTCTTTTTAATTGTATTCAGTGACAATTTGGAAGGTTATTTAATTTTATTACTCTTTCGTATTATGATAAAAGTATGTTTAAAGAAGGTTTTTTAATTTTGATTCATTTTTTCCAAATTTATCATTCAATTTTTTTATTAAATATATCGGTCCATCTCAACCTAATAGCTTGTAACAATCAGAACGAAAGAATCAAATAAACAACTCATGTCCATTTCAGTTGCCTTAACAACCACGTTTTCTAGATATCCTTGAGCCGGCATTATAGAATATTACTACTCTTTTCCAATAAAATACTCCATGCTTGGATTAATATTAAATTACCTAAAATTCTCCCCTAACCTTCCTTCTTAAACAGTAAATGTTTTACCATAGTTTCGTTGGACTGGGTTTCTTAAAAAGGTATTAATTTCCTTTCACTAATATGGAATTTAGGCCTATAGATTTTCTTACAACCGTTATAACATTATTTGGTTTTTTAACTTAATTTTCTTTTACCTGACCTACTGTACAATTAATTATTGGTTAAATGGTTAATTACATTAATTTTAATTTACTGGTGGTTACTTTTTACATTAATTAACTGGTTCTGGAACCCTTCATTAATTTATAATATAATTGTCAGAACTACTTGTCAAACATTAAACATTGACCAGTTACACCTGGCCAAGTTTACAAACATTAATTAAAACAACAGTGTTATTCAACTTTAGACAATACTTAGAACTTAGTATAATGCCTAACACAGGTAACCATACTTGATTGTCTAAAGACAAATCTAACATAAATATAAACATAATTATTGATGAAGTATTCCTATTAACCACATCAGTTCATCCTTACCATACTCAAAATATAACATAAATATTCTGTAAACCTCAACATGTTACAGTATAAACACAAGCATACTTTATTATATTTAATTATTCATTGGTCTGGTTTTTTTTTATATTTAACATTAGTCATTGCCTCTTTTGACTTGAGGTACTTCTCAGATACCTTAACTACTGAGCAACCTTAATTCAGGGTATGGTCCTTGACCATGTTTCATTCAATTTTTATGTAACGTTGGGGGACCTCAACTCTGTTACGTTACATAACACCCCCCTTCGAAATAAGTTTATTTTGTATAAACAAAGTTTAGCAAGAAATAAACGCACAACTTGTATCTGGCCAATTGGTTTCCTATTCATAGTACTTTTATATTTCAGAATTATCCGTTGTATTACTATTATTTCTTCGTTCCTTCTTAAAATCAATTATTTCCCAAGTTTAAATCTTATTTCTATAATCATTCTTGTGACATTCTTTATTAATTATACATTTTGGATCTGGTTTTATTTATTCATCTATATTTATTTGTGAGTTTTCCCTCTAATATTTAATTTTCCTAAACCTCCCTAACATTATAACTGGAATCGAATCGGTGGTGCTCTATCGGCTAACCAATTACCGTCGTCCGTTACATACTCTCTGGGATCAGAGGAATATCATCTCTGCCCAATTAAATGATTGCTGGAATATTCTACAGTCAATCTTCATTAATAAACCTCGTAACGTAGTCATCATGTGACCTTCAATAAAATAATCAATAATAATAATACTCTAGGGATTATTCACTGTACTTTAACTCCGATCATACTATTTCTTCATATTAATTCTTCCTTCTATTATACACTTCTCCTCTCCAATACTTGGCTATTTTATTGACACTTATTAATTAGCTTTTTTACGGATAATTCTTAACCATTTGTTTTTTTCTTTTCTTGTGATCCTTTTGACAGTACCTTTTTGGCTTCTTCATTCTCTTATCTTCCTTGGCTCATATTCCTTTATTACCAATACAGCTGGTTATGAGATTTTGGTTAGTATTATACATTACATCATGTAATTATATTCTTCTGGCACAATCATTATTATTCCTTTTACATTCTAAATTACATTTCTCACTATTATATTACATCAGATAACTCATTTTGTCTTTTGGTTTTGATGATTTTTATTAGGTTGAATCAGTGTTATTTTTTTTTCTTTTATATTAGTTTAAAGTAATTTCTTCTGAATTATATATAGTAAGGTGTTCTTACTTATTTTTCGAATTTGGTTGTTTTTATCTTCAAAATTCTCTTTTTTATATACCTCATAAATTGTTTTCTTAAATACTTGTTTGTAAGTTGAACTTACTTCATTTTTTTGAATTTTGGGGTTTTGTTCTCTTTATTTTAAATTATATTGTTCCGAAATAAATTAAATAAGTTGTCCTTACGTCTTTTGGAATTTTGGGGTATTTCTTCCGCTATTCAATGGGTTGCTGGGTCGGTTTTCAGAATTTCAGTCCCCTTTTCTGGTTTGTTATTATTTAGGTTAACCATGGTCCATTAACTCAGGTACTACATGTTCTCGGATTACTGCAGTGTCCATAATGATTTTTGTCCTTGTTAAATATCTCTCGTGTATCTGGTACTGTAACTCGGCTGATACAAAGTCTTCATTTAAGTCACGGTTTTCGGTCATATTTAGATCCTTCTTAATTAATAGGTATTGTATCTCCTCTATTTTAATGTAATCACTCATTTTTAATATCATTCCATTCCCGTTTTCCTCTGGATTATTTACCAAATTTTTTAATGATAAATTCCGTCTTGATGATATGACTGATATCTTCTGATGCACTTCAATCGTCGACATTTTTAACTGATATTCAAATTTATTCAAGTTTTTTGTTATTATTCTATGGTGGTTTACCTTTGATATTTTTATTGAGTTTTGTCTACAATTTCTAACTTTATTTAACTCCATTTGTTTATTAATGGGAGGGTTAAATATATTAATTAATCCACCCTTCCTCATCTCCATTTCTTCCTTTGTATTGAATATTTTCTTTCTCCATATTTTCCTTATTTTCTTGATATTCTCATCCATGGTTTGGATATTCTCTTTGTTCTTTCTATTTTTATTTTTAGATGGCTCTGCATTTTGGTCTTCCTTAATTTCTGTTTCCTTTCTCCCTTCAGAAGTGGTTTTTAGTGTTTCATTCATTTTCTTGAAACGTTCTATCCACTGTCCAAGTTGTTGTCGCTCCTTATCACTCATTTTCCTATCATATTCTTCTATTACCTTACCGAATTTTTTAAAAAACTTGTCCCTCCATTCCTCAAAGCTTTCCTCCTTCTGTTGTTCTGGTATTTTCTTCTGTTGCTTCACTTTGACTATTTCTACTTCTTGTTGCTTATTTGATTGTTCTAAATTTTTATGATTTGGCATTCCCATAAATTCATCTATCTGATTGTGTTCTTTCCTCCAGTGACACATATCTTCTCGGGATAGTTCAAACATCACCCTGATCCATTCCCTTAATTCTTTGTTTTCTGTTTGTATTGGGTTTTCAGGTGGTCTTATTTCTCGTTTCCATTGTTCATATTCTTCCTGAGTATATTGTTCTGTCACTTGGGCGTATACTCCTGTTCTTTCGGTTTTCATTTGTTCTTCATTATTGTCCCATCTTTCCCAATCTTCTTCAGTCATCCTTTCCACCTTGTTATCGTCTTTTTCGTGGGCTGTCCCAATAGTCTTTTCTTTATTACACCTGGCATCTAACTCCCACATTTCATCATAAATGTCTCTCAAAGTCATTTTGTCGTTTGGTGTTCCCATTGCATTCGCGCGACTCATTTGCGCTCTTTCGTGATCGGTGGCATTCTTGTTAATATACTCCATATCCTTACTGAATTTTTTAAATAGCGCCGTCATCCATTCCGCGTAGCTTTGTCGTCTTTCTTGTCCGGGCATTTTCGTTTCCTGTTGTATCATAGCTCTTTATTGCATTCCTGTGCCTCTAATGGTTGCCTGCTCCAGTTAAGTAACAATTAAGATGATTTTTTGCTTAACTAAAGCCCCACGTTGGGCGCCAATTTGAAATAAACTAAGTATGTGAGGTACTAGCGAAACGTCCGTCTTATTCAAGCCCCACTGTTGTAAGCGCCAATTTGAAATAAAACTTTTATGTAGGGAGTTCTTCTTATTTCAGCCTCACGTTGGAGTCGTCAATTTGAAATAAAACGTTTCTGGTGTTTTATTTACTTATGCGAGACTCCCGTATATCAAACGTCAAGCAACACGTTGAAGGTGGCAATTTTTAACAATTTAAAATGTTGTTACCTGGTTTAAGTAATGTGTTATTAATTAGTAGATCTATTCGGTTGTGACCGATGAAACCTCCTGAAAATATGTTATTAGACAAATATAATTATAATAATGTTTTTTCTTACTTATAATCGTACTACAATATAGATCTAACTTAGTATTCAGTAGTTGGGTAATATTAACGATATGTATAGTGTATTGACTGAAAGTAATGAGTATTCTTGTCAACCCTAGTCACTCGACGTCAGGAAATTCTATTCAAAGTTTGCACTGAAAACACGCTAGTTCTGCGATCTCCCGTTCCACCAGCTGTAAGTATTAGCGCTGTCACTTGTAATAAGCGTATTTATAGGTTAGTCTTGCATCGGGTTTGAAATAACCTTTAATGGTAAATTAATATCCCCACTACTTATAGTATCTATTCTGCAATAACTTCAAATAATATCGCATACAATCAAAATCCTTTATTAATTTTATCTATTAATTCACGGTACCCGTGATTTCCAAAATAACAATATAATCAAATCGATTACACCAAAATATATCGATCATCAATCAATCCAATTCCATAGACTTATACAAATGAAAAATAATAATACATAGTTCTTATCCCAGGGTTTGTAAATTTCTTGGAACCATTAGTAAGGCCAGGTAAAATGCATAATTAAGGTTACTCAAGTATTACAAACAAAATTATTTACTCTAAATATAGTGAAATTAACATAGGTTGTTTTTTTACCGAAACGACGAAAACTTCGACTGGCAGTGGACGTTTGTAAACAGTTGCCAAGATTCAGCTTATCTCGTCTTCATCCAGTGAAAATGCTCTGGTTTTCAATAAAATTGATGGTGGCGTGTACTGGTAAACTCTCAGGAAATCTTCGGACTTCTGTTCTTCTACTCTGATCTTGATAATTGTCGGTCCCAGTGAAATGAAAATAGAATTCCAGCTTCTTCTTCTGCCAGTGACGGTTAACTTTGCCAAACTAAGTCTTCTTGTATTTTCAATAATTCCGTTAGTCCAGGCTTTAATTCTCTTAACTGATCTTCTGTTTATAGAATGAATTGGTTTAACACCGAATCCAGCGGAATTATTTGGTGAATGAGGTGAGAGGTTTTCAATTCTTTTTAATTGTATTCAGTGACAATTTGGAAGGTTATTTAATTTTATTACTCATTGGTATTATGATAAAAGTATGTTTAAAGAAGGTTTTTTAATTTTGATTCATTTTTTCCAAATTTATCATTCAATTTTTTTATTAAATATATCGGTCCATCTCAACCTAATAGCTTGTAACAATCAGAACGAAAGAATCAAATAAACAACTCATGTCCATTTCAGTTGCCTTAACAACCACGTTTTCTAGATATCCTTGAGCCGGCATTATAGAATATTACTACTCTTTTCCAATAAAATACTCCATGCTTGGATTAATATTAAATTACCTAAAATTCTCCCCTAACCTTCCTTCTTAAACAGTAAATGTTTTACCATAGTTTCGTTGGACTGGGTTTCTTAAAAAGGTATTAATTTCCTTTCACTAATATGGAATTTAGGCCTATAGATTTTCTTACAACCGTTATAACATTATTTGGTTTTTTAACTTAATTTTCTTTTACCTGACCTACTGTACAATTAATTATTGGTTAAATGGTTAATTACATTAATTTTAATTTACTGGTGGTTACTTTTTACATTAATTAACTGGTTCTGGAACCCTTCATTAATTTATAATATAATTGTCAGAACTACTTGTCAAACATTAAACATTGACCAGTTACACCTGGCCAAGTTTACAAACATTAATTAAAACAACAGTGTTATTCAACTTTAGACAATACTTAGAACTTAGTATAATGCCTAACACAGGTAACCATACTTGATTGTCTAAAGACAAATCTAACATAAATATAAACATAATTATTGATGAAGTATTCCTATTAACCACATCAGTTCATCCTTACCATACTCAAAATATAACATAAATATTCTGTAAACCTCAACATGTTACAGTATAAACACAAGCATACTTTATTATATTTAATTATTCATTGGTCTGGTTTTTTTTTTTATATTTAACATTAGTCATTGCCTCTTTTGACTTGAGGTACTTCTCAGATACCTTAACTACTGAGCAACCTTAATTCAGGGTATGGTCCTTGACCATGTTTCATTCAATTTTTATGTAACGTTGGGGGACCTCAACTCTGTTACGTTACATAACACCCCCCTTCGAAATAAGTTTATTTTGTATAAACAAAGTTTAGCAAGAAATAAACGCACAACTTGTATCTGGCCAATTGGTTTCCTATTCATAGTACTTTTATATTTCAGAATTATCCGTTGTATTACTATTATTTCTTCGTTCCTTCTTAAAATCAATTATTTCCCAAGTTTAAATCTTATTTCTATAATCATTCTTGTGACATTCTTTATTAATTATACATTTTGGATCTGGTTTTATTTATTCATCTATATTTATTTGTGAGTTTTCCCTCTAATATTTAATTTTCCTAAACCTCCCTAACATTATAACTGGAATCGAATCGGTGGTGCTCTATCGGCTAACCAATTACCGTCGTCCGTTACATACTCTCTGGGATCAGAGGAATATCATCTCTGCCCAATTAAATGATTGCTGGAATATTCTACAGTCAATCTTCATTAATAAACCTCGTAACGTAGTCATCATGTGACCTTCAATAAAATAATCAATAATAATAATACTCTAGGGATTATTCACTGTACTTTAACTCAGATCATACTATTTCTTCATATTAATTCTTCCTTCTATTATACACTTCTCCTCTCCAATACTTGGCTATTTTATTGACACTTATTAATTAGCTTTTTTACGGATAATTCTTAAACATTTGTTTTTTTCTTTTCTTGTGATCCTTTTGACAGTACCATTTTGGCTTCTTCATTCTCTTATCTTCCTTGGCTCATATTCCTTTATTACCAATACAGCTGGTTATGAGATTTTGGTTAGTATTATACATTACATCATGTAATTATATTCTTCTGGCACAATCATTATTATTCCTTTTACATTCTAAATTACATTTCTCACTATTATATTACATCAGATAACTCATTTTGTCTTTTGGTTTTGATGATTTTTATTAGGTTGAATCAGTGTTATTTTTTTTTCTTTTATATTAGTTTAAAGTAATTTCTTCTGAATTATATATAGTAAGGTGTTCTTACTTATTTTTCGAATTTGGTTGTTTTTATCTTCAAAATTCTCTTTTTTATATACCTCATAAATTGTTTTCTTAAATACTTGTTTGTAAGTTGAACTTACTTCATTTTTTTGAATTTTGGGGTTTTGTTCTCTTTATTTTAAATTATATTGTTCCGAAATAAATTAAATAAGTTGTCCTTACGTCTTTTGGAATTTTGGGGTATTTCTTCCGCTATTCAATGGGTTGCTGGGTCGGTTTTCAGAATTTCAGTCCCCTTTTCTGGTTTGTTATTATTTAGGTTAACCATGGTCCATTAACTCAGGTACTACATGTTCTCGGATTACTGCAGTGTCCATAATGATTTTTGTCCTTGTTAAATATCTCTCGTGTATCTGGTAATGTAACTCGGCTGATACAAAGTCTTCATTTAAGTCACGGTTTTCGGTCATATTTAGATCCTTCTTAATTAATAGGTATTGTATCTCCTCTATTTTAATGTAATCACTCATTTTTAATATCATTCCATTCCCGTTTTCCTCTGGATTATTTACCAAATTTTTTAATGATAAATTCCGTCTTGATGATATGACTGATATCTTCTGATGCACTTCAATCGTCGACATTTTTAACTGATATTCAAATTTATTCAAGTTTTTTGTTATTATTCTATGGTGGTTTACCTTTGATATTTTCATTGAGTTTTGTCTACAATTTCTAACTTTATTTAACTCCATTTGTTTATTAATGGGAGGGTTAAATATATTAATTAATCCACCCTTCCTCATCTCCATTTCTTCCTTTGTATTGAATATTTTCTTTCTCCATATTTTCCTTATTTTCTTGATATTCTCATCCATGGTTTGGATATTCTCTTTGTTCTTTCTATTTTTATTTTTAGATGGCTCTGCATTTTGGTCTTCCTTAATTTCTGTTTCCTTTCTCCCTTCAGAAGTGGTTTTTAGTGTTTCATTCATTTTCTTGAAACGTTCTATCCACTGTCCAAGTTGTTGTCGCTCCTTATCACTCATTTTCCTATCATATTCTTCTATTACCTTACCGAATTTTTTAAAAAACTTGTCCCTCCATTCCTCAAAGCTTTCCTCCTTCTGTTGTTCTGGTATTTTCTTCTGTTGCTTCACTTTGACTATTTCTACTTCTTGTTGCTTATTTGATTGTTCTAAATTTTTATGATTTGGCATTCCCATAAATTCATCTATCTGATTGTGTTCTTTCCTCCAGTGACACATATCTTCTCGGGATAGTTCAAACATCACCCTGATCCATGCCCTTAATTCTTTGTTTTCTGTTTGTATTGGGTTTTCAGGTGGTCTTATTTCTCGTTTCCATTGTTCATATTCTTCCTGAGTATATTGTTCTGTCACTTGGGCGTATACTCCTGTTCTTTCGGTTTTCATTTGTTCTTCATTATTGTCCCATCTTTCCCAATCTTCTTCAGTCATCCTTTCCACCTTGTTATCGTCTTTTTCGTGGGCTGTCCCAATAGTCTTTTCTTTATTACACCTGGCATCTAACTCCCACATTTCATCATAAATGTCTCTCAAAGTCATTTTGTCGTTTGGTGTTCCCATTGAATTCGCGCGACTCATTTGCGCTCTTTCGTGATCGGTGGCGTTCTTGTTAATATACTCCATATCCTTACTGAATTTTTTAAATAGCGCCGTCATCCATTCCGCGTAGCTTTGTCGTCTTTCTTGTCCGGGCATTTTCGTTTCCTGTTGTATCATAGCTCTTTATTGCATTCCTGTGCCTCTAATGGTTGCCTGCTCCAGTTAAGTAACAATTAAGATGATTTTTTGCTTAACTAAAGCCCCACGTTGGGCGCCAATTTGAAATAAACTAAGTATGTGAGGTACTAGCGAAACGTCCGTCTTATTCAAGCCCCACTGTTGTAAGCGCCAATTTGAAATAAAACTTTTATGTAGGGAGTTCTTCTTATTTCAGCCTCACGTTGGAGTCGTCAATTTGAAATAAAACGTTTCTGGTGTTTTATTTACTTATGCGAGACTCCCGTATATCAAACGTCAAGCAACACGTTGAAGGTGGCAATTTGTAACAATTTAAAATGTTGTTACCTGGTTTAAGTAATGTGTTATTAATTAGTAGATCTATTCGGTTGTGACCGATGAAACCTCCTGAAAATATGTTATTAGACAAATATAATTATAATAATGTTTTTTCTTACTTATAATCGTACTACAATATAGATCTAACTTAGTATTCAGTAGTTGGGTAATATTAACGATATGTATAGTGTATTGACTGAAAGTAATGAGTATTCTTGTCAACCCTAGTCACTCGACGTCAGGAAATTCTATTCAAAGTTTGCACTGAAAACACGCTAGTTCTGCGATCTCCCGTTCCACCAGCTGTAAGTATTAGCGCTGTCACTTGTAATAAGCGTATTTATAGGTTAGTCTTGCATCGGGTTTGAAATAACCTTTAATGGTAAATTAATATCCCCACTACTTATAGTATCTATTCTGCAATAACTTCAAATAATATCGCATACAATCAAAATCCTTTATTAATTTTATCTATTAATTCACGGTACCCGTGATTTCCAAAATAACAATATAATCAAATCGATTACACCAAAATATATCGATTATCAATCAATCCAATTCCATAGACTTATACAAATGAAAAATAATAATACATAGTTCTTATCCCAGGGTTCGTAAAGTTCTTGGAACCATTAGTAAGGCCAGGTAAAATGCATAATTAAGGTTACTCAAGTATTACAAACAAAATTATTTACTCTAAATATAGTGAAATTAACATAGGTTGTTTTTTTACCGAAACGACGAAAACTTCGACTGGCGGTGGACGTTTGTAAACAGTTGCCAAGATTCAGCTTATCTCGTCTTCATCCAGTGAAAATGCTCTGGTTTTCAATAAAATTGATGGTGGCGTGTACTGGTAAACTCTCAGGAAATCTTCGGACTTCTGTTCTTCTACTCTGATCTTGATAATTGTCGGTCCCAGTGAAATGAAAATAGAATTCCAGCTTCTTCTTCTGCCAGTGACGGTTAACTTTGCCAAACTAAGTCTTCTTGTATTTTCAGTAATTCCGTTAGTCCAGGCTTTAATTCTCTTAACTGATCTTCTGTTTATAGAATGAATTGGTTTAACACCGAATCCAGCGGAATTATTTGTTGAATGAGGTGAGAGGTTTTCAATTCTTTTTAATTGTATTCAGTGACAATTTGGAAGGTTATTTAATTTTATTACTCTTTGGTATTATGATAAAAGTATGTTTAAAGAAGGTTTTTTAATTTTGATTCATTTTTTCCAAATTTGTCATTCAATTTTTTTATTAAATATATCGGTCCATCTCAACCTAATAGCTTGTAACAATCAGAACGAAAGAATCAAATAAACAACTCATGTCCATTTCAGTTGCCTTAACAACCACGTTTTCTAGATATCCTTGAGCCGGCATTATAGAATATTACTACTCTTTTCCAATAAAATACTCCATGCTTGGATTAATATTAAATTACCTAAAATTCTCCCCTAACCTTCCTTCTTAAACAGTAAATGTTTTACCATAGTTTCGTTGGACTGGGTTTCTTAAAAAGGTATTAATTTCCTTTCACTAATATGGAATTTAGGCCTATAGATTTTCTTACAACCGTTATAACATTATTTGGTTTTTTAACTTAATTTTCTTTTACCTGACCTACTGTACAATTAATTATTGGTTAAATGGTTAATTACATTAATTTTAATTTACTGGTGGTTACTTTTTACATTAATTAACTGGTTCTGGAACCCTTCATTAATTTATAATATAATTGTCAGAACTACTTGTCAAACATTAAACATTGACCAGTTACACCTGGCCAAGTTTACAAACATTAATTAAAACAACGGTGTTATTCAACTTTAGACAATACTTAGAACTTAGTATAATGCCTAACACAGGTAACCATACTTGATTGTCTAAAGACAAATCTAACATAAATATAAACATAATTATTGATGAAGTATTCCTATTAACCACATCAGTTCATCCTTACCATACTCAAAATATAACATAAATATTCTGTAAACCTCAACATGTTACAGTATAAACACAAGCATACTTTATTATATTTAATTATTCATTGGTCTGGTTTTTTTTTATATTTAACATTAGTCATTGCCTCTTTTGACTTGAGGTACTTCTCAGATACCTTAACTACTGAGCAACCTTAATTCAGGGTATGGTCCTTGACCATGTTTCATTCAATTTTTATGTAACGTTGGGGGACCTCAACTCTGTTACGTTACATAACACCCCCCTTCGAAATAAGTTTATTTTGTATAAACAAAGTTTAGCAAGAAATAAATGCACAACTTGTATCTGGCCAATTGGTTTCCTATTCATAGTACTTTTATATTTCAGAATTATCCGTTGTATTACTATTATTTCTTCGTTCCTTCTTAAAATCAATTATTTCCCAAGTTTAAATCTTATTTCTATAATCATTCTTGTGACATTCTTTATTAATTATACATTTTGGATCTGGTTTTATTTATTCATCTATATTTATTTGTGAGTTTTCCCTCTAATATTTAATTTTCCTAAACCTCCCTAACATTATAACTGGAATCGAATCGGTGGTGCTCTATCGGCTAACCAATTACCGTCGTCCGTTACATACTCTCTGGGATCAGAGGAATATCATCTCTGCCCAATTAAATGATTGCTGGAATATTCTACAGTCAATCTTCATTAATAAACCTCGTAACGTAGTCATCATGTGACCTTCAATAAAATAATCAATAATAATAATACTCTAGGGATTATTCACTGTACTTTAACTCAGATCATACTATTTCTTCATATTAATTCTTCCTTCTATTATACACTTCTCCTCTCCAATACTTGGCTATTTTATTGACACTTATTAATTAGCTTTTTTACGGATAATTCTTAAACATTTGTTTTTTTCTTTTCTTGTGATCCTTTTGACAGTACCTTTTTGGCTTCTTCATTCTCTTATCTTCCTTGGCTCATATTCCTTTATTACCAATACAGCTGGTTATGAGATTTTGGTTAGTATTATACATTACATCATGTAATTATATTCTTCTGGCACAATCATTATTATTCCTTTTACATTCTAAATTACATTTCTCACTATTATATTACATCAGATAACTCATTTTGTCTTTTGGTTTTGATGATTTTTATTAGGTTGAATCAGTGTTATTTTTTTTTCTTTTATATTAGTTTAAAGTAATTTCTTCTGAATTATATATAGTAAGGTGTTCTTACTTATTTTTCGAATTTGGTTGTTTTTATCTTCAAAATTCTCTTTTTTATATACCTCATAAATTGTTTTCTTAAATACTTGTTTGTAAGTTGAACTTACTTCATTTTTTTGAATTTTGGGGTTTTGTTCTCTTTATTTTAAATTATATTGTTCCGAAATAAATTAAATAAGTTGTCCTTACGTCTTATGGAATTTTGGGGTATTTCTTCCGCTATTCAATGGGTTGCTGGGTCGGTTTTCAGAATTTCAGTCCCCTTTTCTGGTTTGTTATTATTTAGGTTAACCATGGTCCATTAACTCAGGTACTACATGTTCTCGGATTACTGCAGTGTCCATAATGATTTTTGTCCTTGTTAAATATCTCTCGTGTATCTGGTACTGTAACTCGGCTGATACAAAGTCTTCATTTAAGTCACGGTTTTCGGTCATATTTAGATCCTTCTTAATTAATAGGTATTGTATCTCCTCTATTTTAATGTAATCACTCATTTTTAATATCATTCCATTCCCGTTTTCCTCTGGATTATTTACCAAATTTTTTAATGATATATCCGTCTTGATGATATGACTGATATCTTCTGATGCACTTCAATCGTCGACATTTTTAACTGATATTCAAATTTATTCAAGTTTTTTGTTATTATTCTATGGTGGTTTACCTTTGACATTTTTATTGAGTTTTGTCTACAAGTTCTAACTTTATTTAACTCCATTTGTTTATTAATGGGAGGGTTAAATATATTAATTAATCCACCCTTCCTCATCTCCATTTCTTCCTTTGTATTGAATATTTTCTTTCTCCATATTTTCCTTATTTTCTTGATATTCTCATCCATGGTTTGGATATTCTCTTTGTTCTTTCTATTTTTATTTTTAGATGGCTCTGCATTTTGGTCTTCCTTAATTTCTGTTTCCTTTCTCCCTTCAGAAGTGGTTTTTAGTGTTTCATTCATTTTCTTGAAACGTTCTATCCACTGTCCAAGTTGTTGTCGCTCCTTATCACTCATTTTCCTATCATATTCTTCTATTACCTTACCGAATTTTTTAAAAAACTTGTCCCTCCATTCCTCAAAGCTTTCCTCCTTCTGTTGTTCTGGTATTTTCTTCTGTTGCTTCACTTTGACTATTTCTACTTCTTGCTGCTTATTTGCTTGTTCTAAATTTTTATGATTTGGCATTCCCATAAATTCATCTATTTGATTGTGTTCTTTCCTCCAGTGATACATATCTTCTCGGGATAGTTCAAACATCACCCTGATCCATTCCCTTAATTCTTTGTTTTCTGTTTGTATTGGGTTTTCAGATGGTCTTATTTCTCGTTTCCATTGTTCATATTCTTCCTGAGTATATTGTTCTGTCACTTGGGCGTATACTCCTGTTCTTTCGGTTTTCATTTGTTCTTCATTATTGTCCCATCTTTCCCAATCTTCTTCAGTCATCCTTTCCACCTTGTTATCGTCTTTTTCGTGGGCTGTCCCAATAGTCTTTTCTTTATTACACCTGGCATCTAACTCCCACATTTCATCATAAATGTCTCTCAAAGTCATTTTGTCGTTTGGTGTTCCCATTGCATTCGCGCGACTCATTTGCGCTCTTTCGTGATCGGTGGCGTTCTTGTTAATATACTCCATATCCTTACTGAATTTTTTAAATAGCGCCGTCATCCATTCCGCGTAGCTTAGTCGTCTTTCTTGTCCGGGCATTTTCGTTTCCTGTTGTATCATAGCTCTTTATTGCATTCCTGTGCCTCTAATAGTTGCCTGCTCCAGTTAAGTAACAATTAAGATGATTTTTTGCTTAACTAAAGCCCCACGTTGGGCGCCAATTTGAAATAAACTAAGTATGTGAGGTACTAGCGAAACGTCCGTCTTATTCAAGCCCCACTGTTGTAAGCGCCAATTTGAAATAAAACTTTTATGTAGGGAGTTCTTCTTATTTCAGCCTCACGTTGGAGTCGTCAATTTGAAATAAAACGTTTCTGGTGTTTTATTTACTTATGCGAGACTCCCGTATATCAAACGTCAAGCAACACGTTGAAGGTGGCAATTTGTAACAATTTAAAATGTTGTTACCTGGTTTAAGTAATGTGTTATTAATTAGTAGATCTATTCGGTTGTGACCGATGAAACCTCCTGAAAATATGTTATTAGACAAATATAATTATAATAATGTTTTTTCTTACTTATAATCGTACTACAATATAGATCTAACTTAGTATTCAGTAGTTGGGTAATATTAACGATATGTATAGTGTATTGACTGAAAGTAATGAGTATTCTTGTCAACCCTAGTCACTCGACGTCAGGAAATTCTATTCAAAGTTTGCACTGAAAACACGCTAGTTCTGGGATCTCCCGTTCCACCAGCTGTAAGTATTAGCGCTGTCACTTGTAATAAGCGTATTTATAGGTTAGTCTTGCATCGGGTTTGAAATAACCTTTAATGGTAAATTATTATCCCCACTACTTATAGTATCTATTCTGCAATAACTTCAAATAGTATCGCATACAATCAAAATCCTTTATTAATTTTATCTATTAATTCACGGTACCCGTGATTTCCAAAATAACAATATAATCAAATCGATTACACCAAAATATATCGATCATCAATCAATCCAATTCCATAGACTTATACAAATGAAAAATAATAATACATAGTTCTTATCCCAGGGTTCGTAAAGTTCTTGGAACCATTAGTAAGGCCAGGTAAAATGCATAATTAAGGTTACTCAAGTATTACAAACAAAATTATTTACTCTAAATATAGTGAAATTAACATAGGTTGTTTTTTTACCGAAACGACGAAAACTTCGACTGGCGGTGGACGTTTGTAAACAGTTGCCAAGATTCAGCTTATCTCGTCTTCATCCAGTGAAAATGCTCTGGTTTTCAATAAAATTGATGGTGGCGTGTACTGGTAAACTCTCAGGAAATCTTCGGACTTCTGTTCTTCTACTCTGATCTTGATAATTGTCGGTCCCAGTGAAATGAAAACAGAATTCCAGCTTCTTCTTCTGCCAGTGACGGTTAACTTTGCCAAACTAAGTCTTCTTGTATTTTCAGTAATTCCGTTAGTCCAGGCTTTAATTCTCTTAACTGATCTTCTGTTTATAGAATGAATTGGTTTAACACCGAATCCAGCGGAATTATTTGGTGAATGAGGTGAGAGGTTTTCAATTCTTTTTAATTGTATTCAGTGACAATTTGGAAGGTTATTTAATTTTATTACTCTTTAGTATTATGATAAAAGTATGTTTAAAGAAGGTTTTTTAATTTTGATTCATTTTTTCCAAATTTATCATTCAATTTTTTTATTAAATATATCGGTCCATCTCAACCTAATAGCTTGTAACAATCAGAACGAAAGAATCAAATAAACAACTCATGTCCATTTCAGTTGCCTTAACAACCACGTTTTCTAGATATCCTTGAGCCGGCATTATAGAATATTACTACTCTTTTCCAATAAAATACTCCATGCTTGGATTAATATTAAATTACCTAAAATTCTCCCCTAACCTTCCTTCTTAAACAGTAAATGTTTTACCATAGTTTCGTTGGACTGGGTTTCTTAAAAAGGTATTAATTTCCTTTCACTAATATGGAATTTAGGCCTATAGATTTTCTTACAACCGTTATAACATTATTTGGTTTTTTAACTTAATTTTCTTTTACCTGACCTACTGTACAATTAATTATTGGTTAAATGGTTAATTACATTAATTTTAATTTACTGGTGGTTACTTTTTACATTAATTAACTGGTTCTGGAACCCTTCATTAATTTATAATATAATTGTCAGAACTACTTGTCAAACATTAAACATTGACCAGTTACACCTGGCCAAGTTTACAAACATTAATTAAAACAACAGTGTTATTCAACTTTAGACAATACTTAGAACTTAGTATAATGCCTAACACAGGTAACCATACTTGATTGTCTAAAGACAAATCTAACATAAATATAAACATAATTATTGATGAAGTATTCCTATTAACCACATCAGTTCATCCTTACCATACTCAAAATATAACATAAATATTCTGTAAACCTCAACATGTTACAGTATAAACACAAGCATACTTTATTATATTTAATTATTCATTGGTCTGGTTTTTTTTTTATATTTAACATTAGTCATTGCCTCTTTTGACTTGAGGTACTTCTCAGATACCTTAACTACTGAGCAACCTTAATTCAGGGTATGGTCCTTGACCATGTTTCATTCAATTTTTATGTAACGTTGGGGGACCTCAACTCTGTTACGTTACAATATATATATATATATATATATATATATATATATATATTACTATAATACTTATAACTAATTTACCTCAAGATATATTTTTTTCCTTTAGGAACATGTTTCGGGAGATCTTGTTCTCCCATCTTCAGCCTTCGCCATCTTGTTTCTGGTGAAGTATTTGTGTGTTGGCTTCTGGATGTTATTAAGGTAGTTTGTTGGTCTTTGGTCCTTCAAAGTTGCATTATTGTGTGTGGTTGTGGTATCTGTTTTTGTATTTTGTGTATTTTCGATGTTGAGTGCATTGAATATTGTGTCATGTTTTGTATTGATTTGTATTTGTTCTGGTATTAATTTGTTTTGTGTTTTATGTTTGTAAATCTGTAAATTTTCCCAAATGTTCATTATGGTGCCTTTGTGTGGTATATGTTTTATTAGTGTTACATTGGTTATGTCTGGGAATTCATGTCCTGTGTTTATTGCATGTGTGGCTAAATTGGATTTATATATATTTGGTTTTTTGTATGCATTTAGGTGTTCAAAATAACGTTTTTTCAGCTGTTTTTTTGTTTGTCCTGTATACCATTTATTGCAATCTTGGCATTCAATTTTGTATATACCGTTGGTTGTTGTATTATCTTTGTTGTGTGAGCTATTTAGATTTTGTAATTTATTTTTATTAGTTTTGTATGCTATTTTTATATCTGTGTTTTTAAATAGTTTTGTTAGTTTTGTCATTTTATTATTTATATATGTGAATGTAGCCCATTGTTTGTTGTTGTTATTATTTATGTGTTGTTCAGTTTGATTAATTCTTAATTGTTCAGTTTTTATTTTGTATTTGATTTTATTTTCTATTTTGATCATAGTATTTTTATTGTATCCATTTGCATAATCAATTTGGTATATTATATTTCTTTCTTTGTCAGTTTCTTGTTTGTTTAGGGGTATTTTGTACATTCTGTTAAATAACGAATAAAATGCTGCCATTTTATGTTGTGGTGGGTGGTCAGAATGGTTAGGTATAATGATGTTAGTGGAAGTTGGTTTTCTATATATTGCATATTGTATGTGTTTGTTGTATCTTGTGATGGTTATGTCTAAATAGTTGATTTTGTTATGTTTTTCTTTTTCTTCTGTGAATTGTATTTTGGGATGTATGTCATTTGATATGTTATATAGGACAAACAAAAAAACAGCTGAAAAAACGTTATTTTGAACACCTAAATGCATACAAAAAACCAAATATATATAAATCCAATTTAGCCACACATGCAATAAACACAGGACATGAATTCCCAGACATAACCAATGTAACACTAATAAAACATATACCACACAAAGGCACCATAATGAACATTTGGGAAAATTTACAGATTTACAAACATAAAACACAAAACAAATTAATACCAGAACAAATACAAATGAATACAAAACATGACACAATATTCAAAGCACTCAACATCGAAAATACACAAAATACAAAAACAGATACCACAACCACACGCAATAATGCAACTTTGAAGGACCAAAGACCAACAAACTACCTTAATAACATCCAGAAGCCAACACAAATACTTCATCAGAAACAAGATGGCGAAGGCTGAAGATGGGAGAACAAGATCTCCCGAAACATGTTCCTAAAGGAAAAAAATATATCTTGAGGTAAATTAGTTATAAGTATTATAGTATTATATACATCAAGAAACGGACTGTAGCAGAAAGTGATTGAAATATATATATATATATATATATTGTAATGGTACATATCTCACCTAACCATAATGAAGAAAACATGACCAGATAAATTATTTAGTCGTTAACACTAGAATAAAAAGGGATGAATTAGAATAGAAGAATGGGTGAACCAGAATAATAAAATGATCAGACATATCAAGGTAGTCAGAATAGTAACTTATATTAATAAAGTAATAACACACAACCAAACCAAAATGGTAAATACATAAATAAGGCGATTTAACCTGAATAGCCCAATAGATGGTAAGTGAGAGAGTAGAACTAGCCCCAAAGGACCAAGAATAACATGAATGAAGACAACTGCAAATAGACTAGAAATAGCCACCACACCAACATAAGTGTAAATAAGAAGAATAGTGACTAACGGACAATTAACATGTAAGTGTAATGATACAATCAGCCACAACACTAAGGAAGTGACGTATAATGTATGATAAAAGAAAGTGAACTAAGAAGAGATACAAAACTTGTATTAAACCAAAGAAATAGACTCACTAATGAAAATTGTATATAATATTAATAATTGTAAGGACAGACAAGTTAGAGATACTAATCATTGAGTACTTAATATATAGAAGGGCACAATAACCCAAACTAGATAGAGTAAACTATGACAAATCACATTAGCATAATACTAACATATCAGTGGTACAATAAAACACGATAAAATGAGAGTAGTAAATTGTAATGATGGTGAACATTTTCTAAATAGATGTAAGAAAGAGAATTTTTTAGTAAGCAATACAGTAATATTAACCCACCAGTAACACTAAAAGAAGATTGAGTGTAAGGTGTTAGTGAATACCCCAAAGTGAGAATAAAACCCCATTAAAAAGTGATAAAAACACTGATAAAGCAGTGTTCAAGTTGATAAGTGATAAGTTATGTGTGTTAATTAATATTGTAGGCCTAAGGGACAATTCATAGTTTTAGGAAAGTTAGGAAACATAGACTATTAGTGTTAAATCACCAGATAGAGAGTTTCTATAAAATTGAATTATAAAAACAATCAATAATCATTATATGATTTAGTAAAAGATAGTAAATTAGGATAAGGTTACATAATTAATGACACAAGGTCAAATAAGTTTAGTGGTAAGGATTTTCAATTACAATCTAAAAGGTAATCAATGTTTATATGTTTGTTTTCCTTGATGACAATATAAAATAATTATTACTCACTGAAGAGTATGAGTGGATAATATGTTTCAAACAAGTATGTGTTAAATGAATAAGAATTATGTTTTAATTACTAAGGTTTATGTTCTAAATAATTATGTTTAAATGATAAGAATTATAGCTATGGGAATTGTTAATACCATTAGATGTTGTGTTATATGTTGTAAGAAATAAGATTTTAAAACCAACAGGAACCAGTAAACAAGAAACAAACCATACATTCAAATACAGTGACACTAAAAATGAGTTATGACAGTAGACAAATTAATATAGGGAGACAATAAAATTACACACAATTACAAGAACCGACTTAAACATTGAACAAATGAACAGAATCTTGTATTAAAACAATCAGGACCCATTACAAGGAGAATAAAATGTAATATCAGTAATTAAAGAAAAATAATCAATTGCTGTTTAAGCCTATGCAAATTCCCAACTGTCAACAACAAAAAACTTCAATTTTATAGAATTAAACACTGACATTAGGAAGACTAAACCACATAAACTATGAAATACAAATAGACAATCATGTTAAGGCAGAAATATTATGATAATAATGTAAATTAAGAAAACAGTATAATTAAATAAAATTAACAAAACTGTCAAAATGTTGATACCTAAGTGAACACTATAATATTGGATGTCAAATTAATCCTTGAGCCAAAATATGAACAGTGGTGATAATATTTACTACTAAAAAAGGAGTACTGAAGATTAATTACATTTAGAAGATCTGTAACCAGTTTAAATAAAAATTCGAATACCCTAACAATACTCTTTAGCCAATTTCAGCCAATCAAAAACTTTGAGTAACCATGACAACAACCGAATATTGACTAATTTCAGTTAGGAACAATACTTTATGTAGTGACGCTAAACTGGAGAGACGCCACGCCATGAAGGGCCCAAATTTTCATTAGAAAAACAGTATAAGTACCCACAATTTTGAGAAGGAGTAGCAGTACAACAGATGAGAGGCCATTACAACTAATTTACACCAAGGACCAGCTCGGAATTAATCCAGACAACCGGAAAATACCTGTAATTCAACTTGAAGAAGATTACACCAATTTTTGAGTCCAAGACCAGAAGTAGGAAGAATCTACATCGGCCCATTACTTTACATGGACGACTGACAATGCCCATCATATCGACTAACATTGAGTATTGCTGAAGTTATTTGATTATTATAAAACAAATTTTCTTTCAAAAACTTTAACTATAAAATAAAACTCTCACTATCACTGAATATATTTTCAAGGATTGATAGAATAAAGAATTAACTTTGTAAACATTGAATGAACACACGATAACCTATGTTACACAACGACACTGTCACACTTCAACACCACAATATTTAATTTATAGCAAACCTTGTGTAATTTTAATGATCACAAACTTTTAATGATATGTCCTAATTTTGTTATCTTGTTATGTAAACCTCTGTTTCGTACTTAAAAGAACCCAATTGGCAGATTTATTTTGTGAAATAATAACCAGAGTCAATTGTACACATTGCACTGCCAACCTAGCGCTCCGCAGAGCGAGAGATTATATTGCCGAGGCTAAAATTTCATTATAACAGTTATTATTTTTATGAAGCGTTAACGATAATTAACAAGCAAAAGCCTAATAAAAAAGTGCGTACTGATAACAAACTGTCCAGTATTTATTTGTAGAAAATATTATGTATGTTTTGTTTACTAGCAGTGGGTCGACATAACCAACATTAATTCAAGTTGGCAACACGTGTTCCCCCACTCACACGAGAATCAGTTACAAGCCAGACAGCAAACTATTCGAATTTTCGATAACAAATCACCATACTATACAAACAAAAACTTTTAATTGTTTTCAAGAAAAACAATTTGGCGCCTACACGGAATTACTGAAAGTACGACAAGGGACAGGTAAGGCACACAGGCTACCAGACGCTTCTGAACGACACAATTTACGTTCGATAAAATACACAAACGTTAAATAAATAAATATTTTTATACGATCGACACACACCTATACTTTGTCTTATAACAATATATATATATATATATATATGTGTGTGTATGTTTTCAGCGAACGACGTAATGAATTCATATTGTAATTTGATTCTTATATATATGTGTTCTCTTTTATGAATGTATTTACAGGGCATAATTTATACCCATATATTGGAAGTTTCTTTGTTTGAATAATGTTAAATAAGTAAGTGTTCATTTTACTAAGTATTTATGCATTCATTATTGTCAATTTTACCTTGTAACAGACATTAACGTCAATTGAATGAATCGTAGTAAAATTTTATATCATTTTTATACAACTATCAGAGTCAGTAATTATGCTAATCATTAATGAACACAGTCACTAGCATCAAAGTAATTAATATATCACGTAAATTCAATTAATTTGGCATAAATTAACCTAATTGGATAATTACATAATTAAGTTCCATAAATTAGCATAATTGCATATTAGATAAATAGAACGTGGGGCACAACAAATATCAATTACATCCCCATTATTATATAACTTGGCGCCCATCGCACGGCAAAGAGCAGGCAGTAGATAGAATAAGTATATATATTTACATGTTAGTTATAAGAACGAAATATTATTAGTGTAAGGCTAGTTAGACTGGATGTTAACACGAAGTAAGGCCGCAAAAATGACGACTAGTAGTTCCGATTCTATTAACTTCGATATCAACAACCAGCAGGGTGTACCTGATAACGAACGTGAAGAATCACCAATTGAGTCACAAATGACCGAGGAGACGTCAGACGTCAGAGCGCGGGGACAGGAGTCCCAACAGCCACGACAGGAGGTGACATTGCAAGCACTAATGGACTTCATGAATGAGAAGTTCAACAGACAGAATGAGAAGTTTAACAAACTAGAAGAGAAGAAAAGTAAGAAGTAGAAGTAATTTGGATCACTAAGTGGTATGGCTAATTCTGTACTGTTACAAAAACCCCTCAATGAAAGGTTTGGTGTCGAGACACAAAAAATTTCATTGACTCATTCATACTTTTCTAAAAGGATCAGCTCAGATATGTGCCACAACCCCCTGTAGTGTTAATAAAAAGAAAATCTCAATCACTTACCCTTGGTCCTATAGTATCGATCGTACCCGTCTGACCTTACTGGACTTCTCCTGAGAGATCCCTACACCATAAGGCCATGAGGCACTGCACGCTCCTGTTCTGACGCTCCGGCCAGCTCAGGACCGCGGTCACAACACCATAAAACTCTGAAACATTCAATACAAAATTTTAAAATAGTGGCCTTATTCATTTACATATCCGCAACTGATATGTTTCCTCTTAGATGCATTGGTTTGTGATTTGAGGCGTTGGTTTCATTTATTTATAAAATACCAAATAACACAATAAAATATAACAAGATTTAGGATGGATAAGCCTTCTACTTGACAACACTCCTACATATTTGTATCAATTGCTCTGACTCCCGTCAATATTAAATTGCCTCTTTCATCATAAAATTATACTCTTATACTAAACACAACATAAATTTTTTGATTCTCAAACAACAACTACTATTTTTATTCATTTATTTAAATTAATATCAGTATAATTATCTAGCATGGCAGCATTTTTAACTATCTAAATTTCTCTACTCATTTCTTTACTTTAATCTTACTCCTTGTTAACAGAATCATTTTTTCCCAGAGACTTGTTACTCTAACACAAAATTTAATATTATCATGGTCACTACCCTTACAGTAGCCTCCTAACCACACACACTATTGCTTCGAGATGAATGAACTGTGACGTTCATTTGCTTCCACAAGGACTGTACTTGTTTTCGAGGAATCTATTGCCTCAGTGCCCTTGCTTCGGCGTTACATTGAAAATTTAGGTATCAACATGCCCCTGTAATATATTCACATGCCCTTAATGCGGTTCTACCACCGGTCTTTGCTGTTCCTCCTCGAACAGAGTGGCAGCCGCTGTTCCATAGTTCCGGGGGATTTCCCCTAATTTCACCCCCCATTTAATTTCTATTGTTAACCAATTTCAAATCAGCTATGGTCAAGGGACTTGATATGGCCATAACTGATCGCTACCCAAAGCCACGATTAGCACTAATCGTGCTAAGGCAGTAATCGCCCGAAAAGTCGGGGAAATCTAATTATTTTCAAACATGTTCTAACTCATATATTACTCATACACTGCACGCTCAATAATTATATATATAACACAAGATTATACTAAACTTTGTGCCGTGTACTTACGCCTTATGTAGGCCTCCGATGATGGCAACGGTTCTTGCGTCACTCATCAACCCACTTTGCTAGCTACAACAGCATATAACACTACTGCACTAGCCAGTTTGCTACTAACTTACTTCCATCTACATATACTGTTCATACAGTCCATTTTGACTTACTTTTCTAACAACAAACAACTATAAAACACCCTTTTACCTTGCTCAAAAACAAGTTCGTTAATTATTTAAAATTTTATTCACATAGACACTTTACAAGTTCTAGCTTCCCCTTTTACTATAAATTAGGAACTACGACAATGGATCACTTTATAAAATTACATGAAACACATATTTTCTTTCTCTCTCTCTCACACTTTTTTTTTTTTTTTTTTTTTTTTTTTAAATGTGCAATCTTGTTTAAGCTCTAATGTGACCAATATAATTTTAAGTTAGTGGCATTGTGTGTTCCTACTACCTTCCCTGTATCCATGTCCTGCAACACATGAATTTTTCATCTTTATCCCTACTATCTCGTAAGGCCCTTCATAAAGCAGGAAGAATTTCTTTATCTCCTTTTCCTGAGCACTCGACAGATCGTGCCTCCTCATTAATACCAACTGTCCTATTTCATACTTTACCCACTTACCTTTTGTGTCGTGTCTAAGTTTCCTACGTTCGCCTTTGCTTAATAAATTCTCGTTGGCCAACCGGATCTTAATGCTCACATCCGTATGCTCGCTCTCCTCTGGATAATCAAACAGCTGCTCCAAAATTCTTGGGGGGCGTGTTCCCTTTATTAACTCGTGAGGTGTATAGCCGGTGGACTCGTGGGTGGTACTGTTCAGCCAATTTTCTACCTTCCTTACGTACAACGGCCACTCGCTGTGTTTAGCGTGACAATAGGCTCTAAAGATCCTGCCTATCTCTCTCATGACACGCTCAGCCTGGTTTGACTGGGGATGATACACAGCCGTATGCTTCGTGAGGATTCCTTCCCATCCTAAGGTCTGGCGCCATTTCCCACTGATGAACTGTGGCCCGTGGTCCGACAAAATCACCCTCGGCTTACCCATGTTAATCATGTAATCCTTAGTCACCTTCTCACTCAATACCTTACTGGTAGCTCTCTTTACGCTATACAATTTCACATACTTCGAAAAAGTGTCAAGTAATACAAAAATATACACAACTCCGCCTCTACCCTTTGGCAATGGTCCAAACAAATCTACCGCAACTAAATCAAATGGTCTCTCTACCCTTATAAAATTCAACTCACCTTCGACTCTATAATTTACCACTTTTGATTTCTGACACAAATCGCAACTCCTCAGTAACTTCCTCACTCGTCTCTCCATATTCCTGAAAACACATGACCCCTTCAATACATTGACACACTTCTTCGCCCCAAAATGACCATATCTAATATGACAATCCCAAATGATCTTCTCTTCCAATCCTTCTGGTATCACTAACTTCCAATCACGCTCACCCCCTACTACCCTTTTAAACAATAGTCCTTTGTAAATTTGGAAAAATTGGCTATACTCTGATTCCTCCAAGTCCGTTTCTAAGCTGTTGATTATCTTACCCGACTTACCATCTGCTCTTTGCATGGTGCTGATATCTTTTAACTCTTCTCCAAATACCTTATCCTCCCTTGTTATCTTGAAAATCTCGATCTCCTTTAGATCTCTACCTGTCCTGTTATTTTCACTGTCTAGTCTGGAGAGAGTGTCAGGTACCTTGTTCTCTGTCCCTCGGATGTATTCCCACTCGAAGTTGTATTCCTGTCGTACGAGCACCCATCGTGTGAGACGGCTGTGAGCAAGTTTGCAAGTGTTCAAAAAGGATAACGCCTTGTGGTCCGTTCGTATGATGGTTCTGTTTCCCAGGATATATGTTCTAAATTTTCCAACAGCGAATACAATACTCAATAACTCTTTTTCTGTTGTTGGATAATTTTTCTCCGCTGGCAGTAAGGATCTACTTGCAAAAGCTATTGTGAGGTGCTCCTTTTCCTCATCCTCCTGGTACAACTCTGCCCCGACGGCTACATTACTGGCGTCTGTCTGTAGATAGAACACTTTCTCAAAATCCGGGTGGTTCATCATGATCATTTCACTAAATTTCCTTTTAATTTCCTCGAAAGCCCCGCGCTCTACTTCGCTCCATTTCCACTGATGACTTTTCTGTAGTACGGCGCTTAACTTTGCCGTCACGTGGGCGTAGTTCCTCTGAAATTTTCGGTAGAAATTGCACAGCCCTAGAAAACTCTGAAGTTGCTTTATATTCCTCGGTTCAGGGAAGCGCATGATCGATTCGACTTTGTCCGGGTTTGCAGATATCCCCTTCGGTGTAATAATAAAACCTAAAAATTTAATCTCTGTTCGTAAAAATTCTGATTTATCCCAATTCACTGTAAGTCCTCCTGCTTCTAATTTCGTTAATACGTATTTTATATGTTCCAAATGCTCCTCGAAAGTCCTGGATGCTATTAGGATGTCGTCCACATAAACAGTCAAGAAATCCAGATCCTTAGGTCGCAAAATTTTGTCTAGACATTTTATGAAGCTTGCCACACTGGTATTCAATCCAAAAGGTAGTCTCCTGAACTGGTAATTCCTCCCATTGAATAAAAATGCAGTGTATTTTCTGCTTTCTTCAGCTAACGGTACCTGCCAATATCCTGCAGTAAGGTCCAGCGATGTCATAAATTTCACGCCGCTAAATTTTTGGAATATTTCGTTTATCGGTTCCGGTGACTCTCGGTCGGGTATAATTATTTGGTTTATCCTTCTTGCGTCCAAACACAGTCTGACTCTGCCATCCTTCTTGATTACTACCACTAAAGGATTCGAGTAGGGCGATACTGATCTCTCTATTATTTTACCTTCCAGCATTTTGTCTAACTCCTCTTGCACCGCTCGTGTTTTGGAATAAGGTACGGGATAACTCCGTTGCATGAAGGGGGTATGTTCTCTAATCTGTAAAGTACACTCGTAATCCTTTGCCCTTCCCGGTATGTCGGCAAACACTCCCTTAAACTGCTCCACCACCTGCCACAACACTGCACGCTGGCCATTCCCAACACCGGACCCTTCACTCCGAAACTTATCTGCCCTTATCTCCCACACTACATCATTAATATTGCTCGTTTCATTATCATCATCAAAAATATACTCCGCCTCTACACACCAATTAATTCTCGTATCGCTATTTTCCTCACCTACTCGTTTTTTCAATAATTTTACCCCAGTTGTTTTGATTTTATCTAACACCCGTTCAAAATTAACTCTTACCGACCGGTCACCCCCGTCTAATTCTATCACCTTTTCTTTAAAATTTATCACCGCTCTATTCCTTTGTAAAAAATTGTTACCTAAAATAACATCCAAACTCAAACCCTTAACTACCAAAAATGTACTAACAAAATCTATACCATTTATCAAAAAGTTCAAATGTATCTGCTTCGTCACCCGCTTACTCCTTACCCCTGTAACTCCTATCACCGTAACCCCTGCTACTGGCAACACCGGAAAGTTTTTATTAAATTCTCTCAATTCGGTTAAAATGTTTTCGGCTATCACTGAAATTTCGCTCCCTGTATCTACCAGTGTTCTATAATGCTTACCTTCTATATTTACCTGAATTTCTGTTAATCCTGCTCTCCCTTCCGTCAAAGTGTGGTTCTCCTCTTCTAATAAATCCTTTACTATGTTGTAACGGTACGGAATTGTGAGCCACCCCAGTTTAATTTCATATTAATAAATCATCATTTTAAGCACTTTCCAAATTGCCAGACTTTCACCTGTGAGGAGCCTCCAGTACAGCAGTGCAACACACATACAGTCAGCCAAAACAACTGCCAGACGCATTGCACAATCACATAGCAGCAGCTTTGTGAAACAGTCTGCAGTCTGCTGTGTGTCATCAGAGAGAGTGGTAATAAGCAGCATACAGTGTGCAGTTTGGTATTAGAGAGTGCACAACAGACAGCCAGCATCAGACAGTAAAGTGCGTAAATTAAAACCAGTGGCCTCGGGCATAAGATAGGCCTAGATTAATTCGGCCTATCTATCTATCTATACATAAAAACAGTTCCGCGCGGCCAGCCTACAACAATTTCTTAGTGCGAATAAAATTATGTCGGCCGACTTAATCATAATGTATAATGTGGAACCTTAATGTATAAAACAGTAAGGGCTTTTAACCACAAACAGTAAACGTGTTAAACGAGTACCGGAGTGCGTGAGATCGAAGCAAGTATTCAACACCAGTTCGCGCAACTAATCCTAGGAGTACGCTGCGTATGGGTAACTAGAAACATTCAATATGCATATTAAAACCAATGCCAACTAACTGGTGATTATTCGTTATAAAAGGAAAATATATAACACCAATACTTTGTACGATAGAGTTCTCTCAGGGGCGGAGTTTATTTAAAGATCAATGTAACAGAATGAGTGTGCGTGTGCTAAGATAGAGGTTATCCACTGGTTCATTTTCAATGTTTTAATTATTTAACAATATCACTTATAATATTAACCAAAATAAAACTCGATAGAGATAAGAAATAATTTCAACCAGTTGTACTATCGTTGAAAGATTGTAATAACATAAAAGAAAGGCGAATTTTGATAAATAAAAATAAGTATGTGTTTTAGACAGTATCACATGTGTTAACGTAATTATTGAACATATCAAATCCAAGTAATCCTTTTTGCAGCTGTTTTCGTCTGAAAGACTTTGGAATAAAAACCCTAAGGTAAGAGATAAATATAATTATAATTTTGTAATTAATTCGTAGAGTTACATTTGGCGCCCGAACAGGGACGCGAGTATAGGTTACAACCTATATTCGCCAGACCTAATTAAGCTGCAGAAAGGGTTATTTGAGAGGGAGGACGCTTTGGTAAATTAAATATAAAAAGGGTTAAGTCAATAGTGGATAAGATTAATATTCTTGTGTAACATTGTATAAACTTGTATAAAATGGCAGCGAATAATGACGATGCCAATGAAGTAACTAATGTTGACAATTTTGATGAATCGGCCATTATGCATAATATTGAGGTCCACTTGACTCCAGATGGGAGTCAGGACAATAAAATAAAACCAGATAGTACAAATGAAATAAATAATACAGATGATTCGGGGATCCAAATAACCCCAAAATTGAATAGGGAAAATAAAATTAATAATGAAGTCAGCTTCACTGACAAAAATGTAGTAGCACAATCTACCCCAACGACAACACGAATTAAACAGTTGTCAATGGAAGATATGTGTAATTTCATGAAAACAATATCTGATAACTTGAGTAGTTTTAACGCGAAATTGGATGAACAGAAGAGTGACTCGGACGCTAAATTCAATGTACAGAATAGTAAATTTGACATTATAAATAGTCGTTTTGATGTAAGTGATGTTAAGTTCCATGAGTTAAAGGGCGATATAAATAATATTGACCAAAAATTTGATAAGCGCTTATATGATATGAAACAACAGACGAATGAATGTTTCAATACATTTAAAGAACAAGTGGTAGAACAAATTGAGAAACAAATACAAAAGGTAACTGAAAATTTTGAGTATAAAACAGATGATAATTATAATGATATGTGTAAAAACGTGGTAGTAGAGAGTAAGATAAATAGTAACAATAATATTGAAAATGGTAAGGTGATTGAAAGGGTGGTATCAGAAAGTGATACATTGAAAATAGATAGCAAAACCGTAAGTGAGAGTGAGAAAATGATAAGTTGTAATGAAGTAATAATTAGTGTTGTTGAATTAGAAAAAGAATGGAGAGAGAGAGTAGTTGAATGTGTAGGGCAGAGAGTAAATTTTCCCCTTATTTGTGATGAACCAGAGTGTTCAAAAGTGTTATTTTTGGGCAAGAGACCCTTATTAATGAAAGATTTGAGTTGTTTAATTTTGTTGAATAATTTTGTACCCTCTGCATGGAATGAGAGAGAGAGTGTGATATGGCATTATGATGAGAGAAGTTTAAATATAGAATGGTGTAGTGAAAGAGAGACAGAATTATATAAAGTAAAGAGAGACCATAATGAGTTGAAAGAGATGTTAAATAACTTGAAGTTCTTACCTGTTAAAATAGAGAGTGAAGATGATACATGTTTAAATAATCATAATTTACTTTATGATGAAAAAATAACTGACTTGATAATGAACATTACTGATGGAGACTTAACCGATGTACTCGATGTTGACTTAGTACATGACTATTATGGTAAAATGAATAAACTGAAATGTTATGGTTACAAAACACAAGATAACCGTATACAGAATGTAAATAAAATTGAAAATTGTTATTTGAAACCCCGATTAATTTTTGACGATGGAGGTTGAAATTCATAAATGAACATTTTAAATATGTTAATATATGGTAATGACCTAGCTGAATTTTGATACTGAAGTGTGACACAACTGAATAATTATTGTTGAAGAGCTGTAAATACATGTGTAGTGAAAGTAATTGTATGTATTATAAAATGTTGAATTGTTTGTATGAAATAACATTGTTGTTAAATGTTTCAGAGGTTACACGGAGATATTGGTGTGTGTGTGTGGTGTGTATTTTGTATTCATGTCAATAAGTGGATTGTAAGTATAAAGTTCATAATACTAATCAGATAGCATAAAATGCTTACAGGTGTGAAAAAATGTTGATTCAATAATATGAATTGAGATAATAGCATTAAATAGAAATTGTAATTAAAAGAGAAATAATAACTGAAAGGTGGATTAAAATTATATTTGGTTTAAATTGTAAGAAATAGCCATGGATAAATATGTTATCTAAAAAATTTATAAAAAACTGAAAAGTACAGGTAACCAGAATGTTTATACTATGTGAGTCTTGCAGACTAGTGTTGATATAAACAGGTGTGGTATGTTGAGACTAATGTCTGGAGTCATGCTTGGTGACAATAACAAAGAATGTTGCAGTTTGCTGAATCAGCATCTTGAGTAAAACCTTATTGTGACATAAAAGAATTGAAATTAAATTTTTTACAGACAAAATAATAATGAGGCAATTACTGTAACTTTTGAGATTAATTGAATTAATTAAGTAAATTAAATACAATCAAATTAATTTGATAATTAAATAATTGAAAAGATGATTTTAATAATAAATTTAAATTTATTCTGATTCAAACCTCAAATGTAATTGTAAAATAAATGAAATATGTACTTTCATTATTTAATGTCATTAAACAAAATGTTTGTTTAGCCTATATAAATATAGTAGTCAAGTGGATATAATTTGTATTTTAGGTACTATTACTATGAGTTAACGTAATCATGTATAATCAATGTGTCATTTTGGATGGGCAATATTGTATGGGGAATATTATTCAATTTAACTGGAATTTAGGTGTACCATTGTAAACCAATATTGTTTTATTTAATACTATTGTTTTGGGTCTATAATATAAAATGAGCCAGTACGTTGTCAATGAACCAGTACGGCTAAGAGGAAACAAATCAGATGTGGGATATGGAGTGATGGAAGGCCGTTTGTCAATGTTTAATTACATGTTTTAAAGTCAGGCGATACTGGGGCGGGTATCTGTCCGAGCTTATGGTGGTGGGATCTCGAGTAGAGAAGTCCCGTAAGATCGGATGGGTGCTGTCGCAGTCGCCAGACTAGGGGGGTAAGAACCCATGATTTAGTAGAGTGTTCAGGGGGGTTGCGGCGCCATATCCTCACTGATCCTCTTCGGTCTAGGCAATAAGAGTTTGAACGCTTCGGCCTTCAACCTCTTATTGGGGGGGTATTGTAACGGTACGGAATTGTGAGCCACCCCAGTTTAATTTCATATTAATAAATCATCATTTTAAGCACTTTCCAAATTGCCAGACTTTCACCTGTGAGGAGCCTCCAGTACAGCAGTGCAACACACATACAGTCAGCCAAAACAACTGCCAGACGCATTGCACAATCACATAGCAGCAGCTTTGTGAAACAGTCTGCAGTCTGCTGTGTGTCATCAGAGAGAGTGGTAATAAGCAGCATACAGTGTGCAGTTTGGTATTAGAGAGTGCACAACAGACAGCCAGCATCAGACAGTAAAGTGCGTAAATTAAAACCAGTGGCCTCGGGCATAAGATAGGCCTAGATTAATTCGGCCTATCTATCTATCTATACATAAAAACAGTTCCGCGCGGCCAGCCTACAACAATTTCTTAGTGCGAATAAAATTATGTCGGCCGACTTAATCATAATGTATAATGTGGAACCTTAATGTATAAAACAGTAAGGGCTTTTAACCACAAACAGTAAACGTGTTAAACGAGTACCGGAGTGCGTGAGATCGAAGCAAGTATTCAACACCAGTTCGCGCAACTAATCCTAGGAGTACGCTGCGTATGGGTAACTAGAAACATTCAATATGCATATTAAAACCAATGCCAACTAACTGGTGATTATTCGTTATAAAAGGAAAATATATAACACCAATACTTTGTACGATAGAGTTCTCTCAGGGGCGGAGTTTATTTAAAGATCAATGTAACAGAATGAGTGTGCGTGTGCTAAGATAGAGGTTATCCACTGGTTCATTTTCAATGTTTTAATTATTTAACAATATCACTTATAATATTAACCAAAATAAAACTCGATAGAGATAAGAAATAATTTCAACCAGTTGTACTATCGTTGAAAGATTGTAATAACATAAAAGAAAGGCGAATTTTGATAAATAAAAATAAGTATGTGTTTTAGACAGTATCACATGTGTTAACGTAATTATTGAACATATCAAATCCAAGTAATCCTTTTTGCAGCTGTTTTCGTCTGAAAGACTTTGGAATAAAAACCCTAAGGTAAGAGATAAATATAATTATAATTTTGTAATTAATTCGTAGAGTTACAATGTCTGCTTGGATTACGTTGCTGGAGATGTCTTCTGTTGGTTGGACCTCATGTGCTTCTCTGAACAGTGGTTGGGTCCTGGCTACCACTGTTGCTTCTAGTTTTCCGGCTGTCTTCTACTATTTCTCATTTCCTGTTGTTGTTGTTGATCGTTAGGTCGTCCTTGCCTGTGGTTGGATGTTCCACTGGTACTGGGTCCTCCTTTATCGGTTGATGTGTACTGTTTCATATGTTCTCTCCTCCTGTGTTCTTCTTTAGGCAATAGGCATTTGAAACATTGTCGTCGGTGGGCGTAGTTCCTTCTTCCGCACTTGGAACAGTTCCACTCACCTGTCTGTTGAAATTTATTTCTGGGTCCATACCTATTCTCGTGGTTGCTGTTTCTCTGATAGTTACTCTTGTGTAGATTAAATTCTATGTTCTTGTCATGGTGATTTGTCGATATAGGCCGCCTAATTATTTCGCGGTCCCTAATACTTTGTAAAATATCCAAAATCCGCTCCAACTCACTTAAACTCTCTATCTCCTTCGTCATTAAAGTCACCTGTGCTTCCCTGGGTAGATGTTTACTCACATATCTGACGAACGATTGAAATGGTATTGGCGGTTCGAGATACTTTGCCTCATTATACAACTTTGTCACGTACATGGTTATGTTATTTTGTCCTACAAAACTACCAACTCCCATAATATGACTTCTCAAACTCTCCTGCTCCTCTTCCGGCCAAAATTTATTTTTAAACGCCCTCTCAAATGTTTCGAAACTGTCCCACTCTACTCTATGCGCCTCTACCCATATAACAGAATTACCCTTAAAACATCTGACAATTTTCATTAGTTGTATCTCCCAATTGTGGTTACTAAAACGGCTGTACTCACGCGCCTGGTTTAAAAATCTCATGGGGTGTATTATTTTATTTTCATAGTCAAATTCTCTAGCTCGATTTCCCCGTACGCGTCCCTGGTTACAATTATTCTTTCCATAATACCGATACAATTTTTGTGAATCTCCCCTCGTAACTCATTCCGCACTTTCATTAAATCATTTTCAATCACATTACATTTAACATGCACATTATTATCATTTTGTATAACTAGGTTATCTATCTCTTTAATTTTATTCTGTAACATGCTCATTCTCTCGCTTGTGTTATTCTCATTTTTTGATACTATTTTGTCTACTGTTTCAAAATGTTTGGTTATGTTTACTACATCTAATTCGCACTTCTCTATCTTGTTCAGTAAAATACTAGTTTTCATTTCTATTTGTTTATTTGTTTCAAAATTATCAGTACTCTCTATCTGTTTACTAATTGTAGTCAAACATTGGTTTTCTATTTTTCCACATTGTATTTCTATTTGATTCTGTACTGTCTCATTAATCTGATTAATTTTGTCGTCTAATTGACTTATTTTATTAGTGAATTGCTCGTTATTGTTTTCTGTTTGTCTTTGTATACTATCGCACTGTATTTCTATTTCATTTATTCTCTCATCAAAATTACAACTCTGTTTTTTAATTTCTTTTTTGATCTCGCTAAATTGTACATCAAATTGGTTTAGTTTTTCGTTAAAATTATCTAATTTAGTATCAAATTTGATGCTCTGCTCATTGAAAAGCAGTTTCATCATTCTTATTATGTCATTTTCCTCAACTCTTTTTGTTGGGGCTGGTGTTGAATGAATACTATCACCCATCATTTCTGATTCTGTTCTACTCGTCTCATTACTATTTGCCATTTTTTTTTTTTTTTTATATATATTATATTAACAATAATAAATTTATTTTAGTTGTTGTGTTGTACTCTATTCGTACTATATATAACCTATACAGGTAACCTCTATTTTTTCGTATATTTCACTACCCATCTAACCTCTGCTTGTCTGCTTATTTATATATTTTTATTTATATATAAAGTCCAAGTTCGGGCTGCCATCTGTTAAATTACTCTTAATGTGTAAATTAAACAATTATTAATACTGAATGTATGATAGTTAATATTTATGTAATTTGCATAATAAATCTTATCACCGGAATAACACGTGTTTAGCTCAGTTACATGCATTAGGCTTTTGGTCCAGAATTGCGTTAAGCAGACAGCGGCAGAGGTCGTTGGGTATAGAAATAACATAACACATTAGATAACTGTAACGAATTTTGATTTTATTTCAGCATATACGTGGTAAATTAATATCAGCATAACCCTTGTTAATGATTCGAATTTCAAAATGGCGGCTAGGCTATTCCGCCCTTGACCTTACTCAAGGTTAATTGTGTACACTTTATGATTCTATATAAATGACTTCTTTTATATATGTGATTCTCATCATTGAACAAAATTTTAGTTTTGATTTCTTTAATACTTTACTCTTAATACTGATTAAACATGATCACAAACCAACGCCTCATTTTAATATTGGGTTGATCAACACCGGGTTACACACTCGCTTCCTCTCTCTCCCTCTCTCACTTGAATTTAAACAAATTTTATAGAAATTGAGCTCATTTTTCTAATTTTTGAATTTAGGTAATGAAATGTAGGGCTTTCCTGAATAGACGTGGTGTAGCTCCCTCCTCAGCGGCTCCATGCGGTTGACAGGCGTTCGTCCAGTTTGATGGTATTCATTTTTCACTGACTCTACTTTTAATACATGTTTTGCAAAGTTCACTGATTCTAGTAAATGTTAGTGTTTACTGTGGTATTGATTAGATCATTTTAAGCAGTAAATGTTACATTTTGATGGCAGAAAACTGCCCACTACTGTTAGAGCGTATATGTTCTCTGAGTTACTTTTGAAGACTGAGGCTGGGGCAGACGTAATTGTTATGTAAGTGGTCGTGCATCTGACGTCATTGTCTATTGTTTTTCAACCACTGCCTTGGTTAATACGTAATGGTTTTATATCGTCATTGTGTTTTTGATGACGATTCGTTACAATGGACCAATAGAAAGTCAGTATTGTCAATTTTTAGCGCCTGAAACGGCCATTATCGTTGTTTCACTCCACTCGTAAGCCGCTGACCTTGGATCGGCTCCCCTCTGGTGAATTGGCGTATTACTGGGACTTGTGTCAAAACTAACTTGCCCTGATTAAACTTCATGATTTTAATAAGATTTACAATAAAAATATCCCTACATACCATTATTCTGGTATGGCTAATTCTGTACTGTTACAATATATGTGTTTACTTGTTCATAAATTGTTGTTTTGAAATGCTTGAGATGAGTTAAAGACATTAACTATCGTAATATAATTAAGACAATACGTGATTAATTACATTTAATGTTGAAAGATCATTATTTCATGTATTATGTCATAAATGGATAACATAGGTATCCGCAGCTATTGCTATTATTATAAAATAATTTTATGCCTATTTATATATGCATCATATGTAAAAATGAGTTCATTCTTACTCAGATGCATGGCAATAAATTCCTAGAGTCATTTAATAACAAAATATAGGGAATATATACCAGTATATGCCAAGCAGAGGAAAATGGGTCAATGACCGTGACCTTTCACAAAGAGAACTCCCACAACAAACTCAGAGCGCGGAAATCGGATTAGAATGTCTTCTGCGGATCCAACATCCAATCCGATTTGGGGACGATGTAATGACCAAAAATTTTAATTTTTGAAATTTTGATCAAGAAGTATGTTACACCAGCCAAGTCACCCCAACCCGGGCCAGAAGCAATAAATAAAGAGGCAACTTAACGAAGTGTCAACTGGACGCTTGCCAAGAACAATGAGAGTATGCCTGACACAACACTACAATAGGAAGTAAGGATCGCCTGTGACAGACTCGACTCAACTGAGATTTACAGCCCACAACAAACTGGACAAAAGATGCAGTACGGTGGCCCAGATACGGAGAAATTGTAGCGAACACACGCTGTAAGGTTAATTTGGAGCATGCCAGCAATAAAAAAAGGAATACTCACACAAAGGGACTCACCCCATACGAGAACAAAACAATGTATATTTAGTGAATAGGACCAGAATGTGCGCACAGCGTGAAGACATCTTACTGGTGACAACTAGTATTTATGACGAGGGACAGGAGTGGCATCTTGGAAATGACGACACGCAGTGTGCTGCTAATTGACGAAAAAGGGTAATGGGAATTCAAACAATAACGAAATGCGACGTATTGTTCACGTGAGAACAACTGCAGACCTCCAGCACATACTTGGACAAAAGCTTGATAGACAGGCGCGGAATTGCTCCACATTCTAGGAAATGGTATGGAGCCCTTTCGTCGTGTACTTGAGGGGATGCCCGATAACCAACCAGAGTCCGGCATCTTCCTAGGACGCAGGTGGAGAGGACTGTCGTCATGATAGCAACGCGAACAACGAATCAGAGGTCGAGAACCATAGTTCTACATAAGGGTAGGAGTTCATCTGACCTATCGTGGTTGACCAAAGGCGTGTTTGCCAGGACATTGCATTGTGGTAAATGAAGCTTAATAAAAACTGTTTACAGGGCACACGGAGAGTCAGTCTTAATAAATTCTCAGTATAATTCTCAGTCTTAATACACTTCCAGTTAATATACTTATATCAGTTTTACTCTGAAACTCAGTTACGCAGTGCTTTAATCAGTTAACACAGCATTTCAGTTAATGACAAGTTATTCAGTCATAGTGTATCAGCAGTGACTCTATCATGCAGTATACTTCAGTGGTTAAAAACTTTCAGTTACTCAGTTTTACTTAGCTACCGCTTGTTAAGAACTAAGTTAATTACCCGCAGTTTTCATTTAATAACAGACTCGCAGAACTTTCGTCAATGCTTTACTGAGTTACGTAAATGTATTGTTGCACAGTGCGAAGTGTTACAATACCGAATGGAACAATACATCACGTAATCTAAACACAATACATTAACGTATATAGATACAAGAAGAAGTTTGACGATAGACAATCATATATACACGATAATTAACAATGAACGCACTCACGCAACACATAGCTTTATAGACTCTCATATTAACGACCGACATCAACGGAACACACACACCGGGAGTGAATCTTATACGCGAGTGTTAAGTGATGATAACATCGAAGCTACGCAACCTTACGCATTTGGATCATCAGTGGGAAAAGTTTCGCCGATGGAAATTTTGGATACTCCATTTCACAAGTAAATCTTTATGTTATTACTGTTATAATAACTCTACTGTCCTGACTCTTTTCAAAGAAAATCACCCTTTGAGAATTTAGATCGGTTATCATGGTAATTTTAAATATATATATATATATATATATATATATATATATATATTGTAATATTGCCGTGTGTTCGTCTCGTTTAAGCCCCGCGATGGAAGCCACTTTGTATTCTTACCGTGTGAACGGCTACCGTTTTACTCTGCAAAATGTGGATAATGTACAATTTGTGTGTAATGAGTGTACGTGTCTTCTCGATCCGTATTTCAAATGCGTGCAACTTCTGTATATTTCGTTCGTTGCGAACGTACGAATAACCAGGTCTTGATGTTCACTAGGGGTGAGAAAGTCCCGGTGGCGCCAAATTGTTTTCTTAAAACAATTAAAATAAAATTCAAAGGCTTATGATCAGCGCAGCTCAGGCGGTTTGAATAATTCAAATATTTCCGCCAGCTAGGCCCACTGTAGCACACAGCAGTTCGATGCGTGGGCTGTGTAAATCGTCAGTCATCTGCTAAAATGTACATAAAATATTGTGCACCTCCTAATGAAATTATAACACAGTGGTTACACTCAATACTTACACATTTTTTATTAGTGATTATTATTCATTTAATACAAATTATTCTAATACAAATGCTCCGGTTATTTATATGAGACAATTACAGGGTTTGACAATCGATATTTGAATTGATACCAGACATTTAATGATGGCGTCTGTTGAAAATTGTATACAAGTTATTAATGTCGATTTGTCATAGGTTCTTGAGGTTACGTTCAAAGGATTACAAATATTTTAAAAACAATAAAAATACACACCTTTACATCAAGTAAACTTAACTAACATATTGTGTAGGTATAATTTGATTTAAATGGAATAAATCCTATTGTAGTCCCAAGCCACGTGTTTGTTAACCAAATACACTGTACTCACCGTCTATGGCTTTTTTCCTTGATGTTTTTTCCAGTTTACATGTTTCAAGGCGCTTGCCTCATCATCAGAACTTATAAAATTCTGATGATGAACTAATTTTATAAGTTCTGATGATGAGGCAAGCGCCTTGAAACATGTAAACTGGAAAAAACATCAAGGAAAAAAGCCATAGACGGTGAGTACAGTGTATTTGGTTAGGTATAATTTGTTTAGCGCAGTGTAGTAAAAGTGTTTACAAGTTATGGATCATTAACAACAGTTTATATTGGTTAGTTTATAAATTGTCAGTGACTTAAATTTCTTTTTAATCTTTCAAAGTAATGAATTTCAGTTCAGTGAGATTTCGACCTTTAGTGAGATAATTAACGTGAGTTTATTTATATATTTCGGGTAATTTAAGAGGTACTTATCACTTCCGTAGTTATGGCGAATTCATACGATCTGTTATTCATGGGTTATACTATAATCTTCTTTAATTTGCTGGGTTCAGGACATCAGGCATCTTTTTCAGTTTAACTGGTAGTAATTTATTTTCTTTTTTCGTTAATTTGGCCTCAACTTCAATAATATGGCTCCAGTCTTTATCTTATGTCTTGGTATACACTTAGTAATAACTTTTTCTGATATTTTTTATGTTTTAATGGACAATTTTGGTCACTCGAAAATTAGCGTCTATCTCCTTAAAGCGTCATACATTCAGTAAAAAATCTAACGGTATTTTTGGCTTGTTACTCCACAGTTTCCATGGTAACGTAATTATTCTACCTGGTCGATCTCAAAATAAACCCATTGTTATCAAACCTTGAATTTTTTGTTTAATTTGAATAAATATTTTATAATGGCTATATTTACTTGGGGATAATTTCAATGGTTGTAATCTTTACGTAGATGTTTCTATTTTCTTTCAAAGATTAGTTTGATATCTTACAAGATTGGTCTAAGTCATGTATTAATGTTTTAGTCCAAAATGGATAATACTATGCTAATACATAATTTACTTATTTCTAAGTTTTAATATAATTCTGCCATGTTCCCTTTCGTTACACACAATTAATATAATTTGCCTATTATTTCTTATAAAGGTATTGCTATTATTTTCTTTATAAATTCCTTACTTACTTAAAACATACTAACATATTACTGTAAAACTATTTCTTCTGGTAATTATTGCCTTAAACATTAAGCCAATGACTTCTTTCTTTAAATTAACAAATGAACAAATTTGGTGAGTGTTATATCTACATCATCTCTTTTATAACAGTAATCACCCTGGTGATTTTTATACTGAGATAATATTTTGTCTGTTTTTTTACATTCACAATTATTCTGTCTCTTTCAGTCTAATATACTTAACTTAATTGCTCATTTAACATGTGCTTATATTTTGGGTTTGTCACACTTGTTTCACTCTTTTTTCTTAAGACTATATGCTGTTTATTTTATTACACTTATCACTTCACTGTTCATCTTTGTCACTCCCTACCTATCTCTAATTACCCTTATATTTCTCACGATCTCACTATTATTACAAAGTTTTTGTATCTAATGAGTTCATGTCTCTTTTGTTAACTTCAGACTGTCACATATCATTTTATAATATGCAAACAACATGGTATTGTAAATACATCTTTCAAACAAAACATAACTTTGTATATATTGTCATTAAAGTGATAAAAATTGGTCTGAAATGTCATAATTAGTAATAATAACAACAATTTAATAATGTTAAAATATATTGTGTTAATTGAAACGTACTACATCTGTAGCAACAGTAATAATATTAGCGAATAAATAAACTCTCCAAAACCTTATACTTTCAAACACATAATGCTGAAATAATATACATACTGCTGAAATAATCTTAGTAAAAGTTCCAAAGTATATAGTAGACTATACAATTTGTTCTTTGATTGAACCACGCACACATTTCTATTCCCTGTCTGTATGAGTGTAATTTTAAACATAACAGCTGACACATCACCTATAGATAAGGATATACATACAATCATATCTACACATGGTTTTTTATGTATAACAATTGCTGAGATACTGTCATTTACAAGTTACCACTAATAAAAATTTAAACATAAATTATTAACAATAATAAAAATTATTCTCTTTTAAAACAATCTTGTGAGTTAATTGTTATGGCCATGTAATTTTTTATTTTCTTTTCCTTTTTTCTTCACTGTCTTCTTGTCTCGCTTTACTTTGGTTAATATCTGGCCAATCTCTGGGGTTGGGTCAATGTCAGTTGTCTGTCAGTCTAGTTCGTATTTTCTTGTTTTGTGACCACCTTTGGTTGTATTCTTCCTCCTTCACTATTGATTATATTTACTACTTTCATTCTCGTTATCATTTATCTATCAAAATATATTGTTTCTTGGCATTTTTTACATACTTTTTTATATCAAATGTGATCAGGGTTTGGCAATGTTATAATATATATATATATATATATATATATATATATATATATATAATAACAGGACCAAATATCATTAATTTGGAGTTATATGTTAAGGATATACTATATTGATGTTTAAATAAATTTTAATAGTCGAAACTCCACTCATATGTTATAGCGATCATAATAATGCATTGTAAAAGGCGCACACGCGGCTGTTACATAATCAACTCACTGTGTAACACATACGACCACACCTAAACTTTCAATTATTAATATTTCGGAAACCAGTAAATTCAGGCGAAATCCATTATAGCCAAAATGTTTACCGAAATATTAATAATAGGGTGTGTGAATTTTATGCAATATAATTAAATAATAACAGAGTTAATTAATTTTATGTTAATAACTTCTGTAATAATTGAGCTACATAAAAGAGCTTTGTTATAGCTATAGGAATTTACAACAAATTGTATATTTTAGAATTAGCACAACTTGGTTTGCAGCCAAGATAATTGCAATATAAAAGTGCCACAGGAAATCCGGAACAACAATTCAGTTCCGTTGTGTAAAGAATATTAATAATAATATAAATTCTCCGTCTGTGGGAAAGTAATTTTGTTCTCATGGGCTGAGCTGATTCAAATTTTGAGAGTAGGGAGAGTGTGTCAGCCAATCAAATCATTCGAAGAAATCCGAACCAACGCGGAGTTTTGGGGCTGATCAAACACTCTACTGCCAGTATTCAAGAAGAACAGACGTATATCTTCGATTGTCTCAAAACCATAGTTTTGTGAAGACTCATCTGAAGACTCTACGTGGTCAACACGCCTAATTACGATCATCATAAAACAGATCAACTGTAACGACTCGTAATTACAGCGTCCAGTCAAGATACTCTTTCACATCAACAAACAAGCTTATTGTGCACTACACTAACTGTGGGCATAAGCACGCAAGAGATCTACAAGACTACAAGACATTACTTCAAGAATACGACAGAGAGGCCGTCTAAACCATTTGTGAATCAGCTGACAAGCAGAGCTACAACTCGAAACGACACACACACACACGCTGACGTGGAACGTGAATCGACGAGGGACGTGAAGCAGTTCTCGCAGAAAGCTACAGACGTAAAAACTTCAACAAATAGCCGGAGAGCAGAGTGTTGCTGATTTCCGAGCTCACCGCCAAAACCCAGGACACTCAAGTAGATCACTATCTCTAGCCGATTGGACAAGGACAGCGAGGGACATCCGGAGCATCTCTACAATCCGCTTCAGAATCAGGAAAGTCAAAATCAAGTTATTTATTTTTCAACCGTTAAATTTTTCTTTCTTTTTTAATTAAAATCAATGTAATATAAATCATTCAGATGCCAGAAATCAAAGACTCTAGTTAAATAAGAATTATTCATGTGTGATAATCTGTATAGCCAGTATAAGTAATTAATAAGCATTAGTTAAGAATTAATAGTAGATAAAACAAAAAGCGCTATACAAATCTTAACAAAGAATTAAATAATTTGCTCATACTGCAGTATACGTGAGTCAGATCACTAGTAAATAAAGGGACGTGAACTAGATTGTCACTCCTAGTTTATTTTTGGAATATTTCCAAGTAACTTTAGAGTTTTTATTTCATTACAATCAAATCTTAAAGACATTGAAATTAAATTACAGTAAATTAATTAATTAAATTCTCAGTTAAAATAAACTTTTTCAAAATAACAAGCTCAACTTCTGAAAATTATCAACCATTTAGAAAACATTATTCAAGATTTATTTATTGTTAATTTATAAGAATATTTGATCATATAAGCATTTCATTCTTGTGTGTCATTGGAGTAATAAACACCGTTTTATTACCCCATATTGTATTTTTTTATTGCTGTACTACGGAGCCTACCAACCTCACAAAACTTTTCACTTTTAAAATAACTTACTTAGTGTGCTGCTATTATACACTTGAGTTTACATACTTGCGAAATCAAATCCAAAATCCACACGCCCTAGTCGGAAGAAAACCGCATGATCGGACAGCAGGTAGGTGCTCATATATTCACACAACACAACAACACGCAAAAAGTAAAGTTATATATGGTGCCCTGAACGTGGGGCTCGACAAATTTACATTACATTGATTTTACGTTCATGACGATATTTATAGTAGAGTTATATATGTCGCCCTGAACGTGGGGCCCGAAATTCAATAAATTTCAATTTAAATCATAACGATCTTGAAACGCCACATTTATAATATAGTTATAAATGGCGCTCCAATATCGTGGGGCTCGATAAATTTAAAGTACATTGAATTTACGTTCCGAACAAGACATTAATAGTAAAGTTATAAATGTTGCCCGGAACGTGGGGTACGACGAAATTAAATTCAAATTAAATTTAAATTCACATTAAAACAAAGTTTGCTGTTTTAACTTTTAAAACAGCTGGCGTCCAACTCGAACAATCCCCAAAGAAAAGTTTTGTGATCGGTAGTGGTACAGCAGTGAAGTATTTGAAATTATTGTGTAAAAATGGAATCTGAAAAATCGCTTAAACAAATGTTGCAAGAAATAACCGCTAATATGAACGCGAAGTTTGAACAAATAACAGCCAATGCAGAAATAAATAACGCGGAATTAACGGCGAAAATTGAAGCGCAAAAAGTCAGTTTAACCGAAGCATTAGAACATAGTAACGCGGATATAAATGCCGAAATAAAACAAAGTAATAAAGAAACGACCGCGAAAATTGATGAAAGTGTACAGAAATTAGATGCTAAAGTTACGGAAATCGGAGAAAAAGTACATACCGTAGAAACGAAAATAAACGAACGGTTCAAGGTTTTTGAGACCACCATGCAGAAATCGTTTATCGAACAAGTTACGCGTATGGAAGGCCGATTCAAAGAACACATCAGTAGGTGTGAGAAACAAACTGCCGAGGTCGCGAAAAAAGTAGATACGCTCGAGGTAAGAATTCAAGCCGATGCGACAGAAACCCAACGGCATGTCGAAAAGCTTGATGCCTCAATAGTAGAAACGCGATCAAATATAGATTCTAATAAAGAAAGTGTATTGCAAGCACTTAATGACGAGATCTTGAAGGTACGACACGAAGTACGTAGGAGATCCGCACCTAATATCCTAGTACAGGGTCCTGCCGATGAAAAGAATCGTGTATATTTTACAGGGGAACATAATGAAAACCCTATTGAATTTTTGTTAGCCTGTGAAAATGAAATGCCGAGGGTAGGTTCGAGACTCGAAGATCAAGATAAAATACAATGGGTAGTAAACGCGATGCGTGATTCTGCGCGCAAATGGTATAATATTGTACGTGATAAAGTAACCACATACGCGGAATTCAAACAGAAATTCGAATGCCGGTATTGGAATTCTCACACACAAAGACTGTTACGAAACGAGTTAGAATATGGACGTTATGACCGAAAATTAGCTATAACGCCCGAAAATTATATCATCCAGCAGGTCGAGCGCGCAAAGCATTTAACCCCAGCATTTTCAGAGATCGACATTGTCACTAAACTAGCCTACCATTTCAACCACAATATACGGGTAGCTGTGTTTACGCAAGGTATACGCATGGTTGACGAATTGCTCATTTTAGTGTCGCAAAGCGAGAGTTTTTGATTTAGGCGGTTGGCGTTATAACCCAGATTTTCGCCGAAATAACGACGGTCAAAATACCCGGGTACAATACCATCCTCAACCTGATCAGAGACCAAGTATGAGTTCTACTCCACTCCAGACACCGTCAAAACCCCAAATAAGACCTTTGAATATAAAGGTAAACCAAATGTCGGTAGACAGAAGGGGCAAAGTAAGGGCAATGATGGGACCCCGATCAGAACTATACAGACAATCGAATTATCGAAAAGCGATATGACTGTGAAAGACAGCGATACACAAAGCGTTAAGGACACTAGTGAAAAGCCAAAAAGCCGTAAATCTCCAAAAAAACTTAGAAAGGGGCGCCTCCAGGGGGGACGCGCCATAAATCATGCAAAATTACTTAAAGCAAAAATAGCTAGAAATAAAAAATATACTAGGTTTAAGAAAAGTAATTTGTGTCCAGAAATTTGTGTGCTGATTAATAAGGTATTCCAACCCGAAAGTATAAAACCATTGTTCGAGGTGAATACAATACAACAAAGCACTCCGACAATTGCATGTCCGGTAGAACAGGAACTTAGAGGCAGCGTTCCCACACAACCAGCCTGGGAAGACGTTGTTGTAATATCCGGTGATGCCGAAGGACTTAACGAGTGGCTAGAAGAATATTGTAGAACCACCCATAAAAACGGTTACCAACTATTAGACGCACTTTGAAAATAAATAATGTTTAGAGTTAATAATAATTTAATTAAATAATAATTAGTATTAAAATAAATTAAATGTGTGAAATATAATATTAATAATAATGGTAAATAAGTTGTGTATGAACGATAGTTCATTAGTAGCGCGCTAGTAAACAAATGCGTACGGGACAGGAAGCACTCAACACACAATGGTAGCGCTCAGCTGTTAGAATGTAGGTCAAGTAATTAACATCGCGCGTTCTTTGATATCACTTTGTAAACAAACTCAGCACATTCCTCGAGCGCGTGTCCGCTGTTGGCTACCGCTTATCTAACATTCTTAGTAGTCAAACGCTGCAATTAACTACTAGCCGTACTATAAACATTTACTATATAATGATTTCAGGTATAATAATATTAATAGTGTTCAATCAGAATTAAGTTAAATATGTAAAGAACATAGACACTAATGTATGTGTCCATAGATAATTAATACAATGTATAGTAGCAAGCATAATCAATTCAATGTACATTTAAAATAGTTGAAAAAAAAAATTGTAAATACTACACTCATTTTTTTTTTAAAGTGGGTGGAGGAGTATATAACAGGACCAAATATCATTAATTTGGAGTTATATGTTACGGATATACTATATTGATGTTTAAATAAATTTTAATAGTCGAAACTCCACTCATATGTTATAGCGATCATAATAATGCATTGTAAGGCGCACACGCGGCTGTTACATAATCAACTCACTGTGTAACGCATACGACCACACCCAAACTTTCAATTATTAATATTTCGGAAACCAGTAAATTCAGGCGAAATCCATTATAGCCAAAATGTTTGCCGAAATATTAATAATAGGGTGTGCGAATTTTATGCAATATAATTAAATAATAACAGAGTTAATTAATTTTATGTTAATAACTTCCGTAATAATTGAGCTACATAAAAGAGCTTTTGATATGTTATAGCTATAGGAATTTACAACAAATTGTATATTTTAGAATTAGCACAACTTGGTTTGCAGCCAAGATAATTGCAATATAAAAGTGCCACAGGAAATCCGGAACGACAATTCAGTTCCGTTGTGTAAAGAATATTAATAATAATATAAATTCTCCATCTGTGGGAAAGTAATTTTGTTCTCACGGGCTGAGCTGATTCAAATTTTGAGAGTAGGGAGAGTGTGTCAGCCAATCAAATCATTCGAAGAAATCCGAACCAACGCGGAGTTTTGGGGCTGATCAAACACTCTACTGCCAGTATTCAAGAAGAACAGACGTATATCTTCGATCGTCTCAAAACCATAGTTTTGTGAAGACTCATCTGAAGACTCTACGTGGTCAACACGCCTAATTACGATCATCATAAAACAGATCAACTGTAACGACTCGTAATTACAGCGTCCAGTCAAGATACTCTTTCACATCAACAAACAAGCTTATTGTGCACTACACTAACTGTGGGCATAAGCACGCAAGAGATCTACAAGACTACAAGACATTACTTCAAGAATACGACAGAGAGGCCGTCTAAATCATTTGTGAATCAGCTGACAAGCAGAGCTACAACTCGAAACGACACACACACACGCTGACGTGGAACGTGAATCGACGAGGGACATGAAGCTGTTCTCGCAGAAAGCTACAGACGTAAAAACTTCAACAAATAGCCGGAGAGCAGAGTGTTGCTGATTTCCGAGCTCACCGCCAAAACCCAGGACGCTCAAGTAGATCACTATCTCTAGCCGATTGGACAAGGACAGCGAGGGACATCCGGAGCATCTCTACAATCCGCTTCAGAATCAGGAAAGTCAAAATCAAGTTATTTATTTTTCAACCGTTAAATTTTTCTTTCTTTTTTAATTAAAATCAATGTAATATAAATCATTCAGATGCCAGAAATCAAAGACTCTAGTTAAATAAGAATTATTCATGTGTGATAATCTGTATAGCCAGTATAAGTAATTAATAAGCATTAGTTAAGAATTAATAGTAGATAAAACAAAAAGCGCTATACAAATCTTAACAAAGAATTAAATAATTTGCTCATACTGCAGTATACGTGAGTCAGATCACTAGTAAATAAAGGGACGTGAACTAGATTGTCACGCCTAGTTTATTTTTGGAATATTTCCAAGTAACTTTAGAGTTTTTATTTCATTACAATCAAATCTTAAAGACATTGAAATTAAATTAAAGTAAATTAATTAATTAAATTCTCAGTTAAAATAAACTTTTTCAAAATAACAAGCTCAACTTCTGAAAATTATCAACCATTTAGAAAACATTATTCAAGATTTATTTATTGTTAGTTTATAAGAATATTTGATCATATAAGCATTTCATTCTTGTGTGTCATTGGAGTAATAAACACCATTTTATTACCCCATATTGTATTTTTTTATTGCTGTACTACGGAGCCTACCAACCTCACAAAACTCTTCACTTTTAAAATAACTTACTTAGTGTGCTGCTGTTATACACTTGAGTTTACATACTTGCGAAATCAAATCCAAAATCCACACGCCCTAGTCGGAAGAAAACCGCAAGATCGGACAGCAGGTAGGTGCTCATATATTCACACAACACAACAACACGCAAAAAGTAAAGTTATAATATATATATATTGTGACGGCAGCGGTATGCGAACATCTGCTCTCCGGTACCAGCGGTGGACACAGCGAGCCAATCCAACAACGTGCTCGGAGCGAGCCAACCAGCGATCCCGGTTAGTGCATAAAACCAGGGCCGGCAGAAAATTTTGAGCACTTCATCGCCACGCCATCGAACGCACTTCATCTCCTCTCCTCTCTCGGACGACATCGGGGCGGAGTCAGCCGGAAGGAACAGCCGAAGAATAGAACCACCGCCGTTCTTGCGTCTTCGCACTCCCGTTCCGCGCCAGCGATGGATTTCGCTGGGCCGGCAGCCGACTCTACAACCGGTGCCGGAAGAAGAGGAGGACTGCAGTACGCCACGATCAGCGGGCGCAGCCGCCGAACATCTCAGCGCGGTACGACCAACATCAGCTTTCTCGCCACTCGGTCCTTTTTAGGGCCACCAAAATAACTAGAGTGTACGATTGGCGCCATTTGTCATGCGGCAAGCCTTTTGTCCGGTGACAAGTGGCGCCCAACGTGGGGCAGCGATCATCTTGCGGATGCAAGATCCAGCCACGCCAGCGAGCTACCAGCCGGCACACCAATCAACATGGCGCCCAACAGACACCTCTACAACATCCGGAGAAGAGCAGTAGGCTGGCTACCAGAGAGCATTCAAGACCCGGTGGAGTTGTGACGGCAGCGGTATGCTAACATCTGCTCTCCGGTACCAGCGGTGGACACAGCGAGCCAATCCAACAACGTGCTCGGAGCGAGCCAACCAGCGATCCCGGTTAGTGCATAAAACCAGGGCCGGCAGAAAATTTTGAGCACTTCATCGCCACGCCATCGAACGCACTTCATCTCCTCTCCTCTCTCGGACGACATCGGGGCGGAGTCAGCCGGAAGGAACAGCCGAAGAATAGAACCACCGCCGTTCTTGCGTCTTCGCACTCCCGTTCCGCGCCAGCGATGGATTTCGTTGGGCCGGCAGCCGACTCTACAACCGGTGCCGGAAGAAGAGGAGGACTGCAGTACGCCACGATCAGCGGGCGCAGCCGCCGAACATCTCAGCGCGGCACGACCAACATCAGCTTTCTCGCCACTCGGTCCTTTTTAGGGCCACCAAAATAACTAGAGTGTACGATTGGCGCCATTTGTCATGCGGCAAGCCTTTTGTCCGGTGACAATATATATATATGTGTGTATGTTTTCAGCAAATGACGTAATGAATTCATATTGTAATTTGATTCTTATATATATGTGTTCTCTTTTATGAATGTATTTACAGGGCATAATTTATACCCATATATTGAAAGTTTGTTTGTTTGAATAATGTTAAATAAATAAGTGTTCATTTTACTAAGTATTTATGCGTTCATTATTGTCAATTTTACCTTGTAACAGACATTAACGTCAATTGAATGAATCGTAGTAAAATTTTATATCATTTTTATACAACTATCAGAGTCTCATTGCAGTAATTATGCTAATCATTAATGAACATAGCCACTAGCATCAAAGTAATTAATATATCACGTAAATTCAATTAATTTGGCATAAATTAACCTAATTGGATAATTACATAATTAAGTTCCATAAATTAGCATAATTGCATATTAGATAAATAGAACGTGGGGCACAACAAATATCAATTACATCCCCATTATTATAAATAGGAAAGTACCAAAATAATAATAAGAGAGATTTGTAAAACTAGGCATGTTAAGCTTAGATAGTTAAGGGATTTAGAATAAGAATTTATATTAAAATTAGAATAAACCATGTCAGGTTAAGTTATATTATTACTAATTGTGTCCAATAGTTTTAATAAAGTGAAGAGTACAAGAAGAACTAATAATAAATAATTTTGGGGCAAATAATTAAAAGTGTAAAATGGTAACTCAAGAAATATGTAATAGAAGATAATCAAAAGTGGTATCAAAATAATCAGTGTTCCATCAGAAACTCAAAAATACTAATAAATTGAAGATCAAAGATCTTATAAAAAAGTTATGACAATTTAAAGAAAATGGAAGGTAAAATATTAGAAGTTTGTTTATGTTGAGGCTCAGATAGCACCATAGTAACATAAAATGTTAGAATACACACCAATAAAAGCTAAGATAGGCCTTAGCAGCTGAGATGTTATAAATTAAATAAATGAGAGTACATTTATTGGATCTAAACGAGAAAGGTTGATATTAAAATAAGAGTGACTAATCCAAGATATTGTCAATTTCATATCTGTGAACTTAAAGAAAAGTTAAATAATACTACTAAATAAAAATAAATAGAAGAAAGAAGTACAGTATCATTCTAAAGAAGTAAACTAAGGAATCTATGAAGAAATACCATCAACCTATCCAGGAAGAGAAGTATTTTTTGATAAATAACTAAACTGAACAATTTTATTCAAGGCCTAGGCCGCATTTCTCAAAGACACTGTTGACACTTTTAATTAAAACAATTTTGAACTTTCACTGTGAAAATAATCAATGAATAATCTTATTTTCAGTATAAAAAACTATTAATATAGAGTGATACTATCATATAAAGTGAACTAGACCTTAAAAACACTTAAATCAACATAACCTAGACACTGAACATTGTAAACTATTAATATAATCTTGTTAAGACACTTTGTAATTTATTGTAATCCCATGTATTTTGGTACTTTTCCTAACATATCTGTTGTTTATATCGTAGTCAAAAGGACTTAACGTAAAAACATACTATTTGTATTACTTCCATATTCCTTAAGAAAATGGAAGTATGGTGATGGCAAAAAAAAAATCGTGTTCGAGATTATTGCAGATTCTGATTGTACTACACTCAAAACATGAAAAAAGTCGTTTTTCGAAAAATGTCTGTGTGTGTGTGTCTGTCTATCTGTCTGTGTGTCTGTAGATTATTTTTCTATGGCAAACGATAACTGCCACAAATTCAAACAGAATCAAATAATTTTTTGCGTACAGCCCTGATTTGTAGAGTACTCAACACCTATTGTTTTTGGTGAAGATCGGTTGCGGGAACAGGGTAGTTTACCTGCAACAGTTTTTTTTATTAAGGGTAATTTTTACTGCCATGTTCCTTAAGGAAATGGAAGTATGGATTGTACTACACTCAAAACATGAAAAAAAGTCATTTTTCGGAAAGTGTCTGTGTGTGTGTCTGTAGATTTTTTTTATGGCAAACGATAACTGCCACAAATTCAAACAGAATCAAATAATTTTTTGCATACAGCCCTGATTTGTAGAGTACTCACGACCTGTTGTTTTTGGTGAAGATCGGTTAAGGGAAAGGGGTAGTTTACCTGCAACATTTTATGTTTTAACAAGGGTATTTTATATTGGAAACGATAACAGCCGCAAATTCAAACAGAATCAAATGATTATTTGCATACAACCCTAAATTGTGGAGTTCTCAAGACCTATTGATTTTGGTGAAGATCGGTTAAGGGAAAGGGGTAGTTTACCTGCAACGGTTTTTTTTTTAACAAGTGTAATTTTTTTCTATGGCAAACGATAGCCTCAAATTCAAACAGAATCAACTACTCTTTTGCACACACCCCTAAATTATAGAGTTCTCAATACATATTGGTTTTGGTAAAGATCGGTTAAGGGGAAGGGGTAGTTTACCTGCAACGTTTTTTTATCGGGGGTATTTTACTTCCATGTTCCTTAAGGTAATGGAAGTATGTTGATGACAAAAAAATCGTGTTCGAGATTATTGCAGATTCTGATTGTACTACACTCAAAACATGAAAAAAAGTCATTTTTTGAAAAGTGTCTGTGTGTCTGTCTGTAGATTTTTTTTTATGGCAAACGATAACAGCTGCAAATTCAAACTGAATCAAATCATTTTTGCATACAGCCCTGATTTGTAGAGCACTCACGACCTATTGTTTTTGGTGAAGATCGGTTGAGGGAAAGGGGTAGTTTACCTGCAACGGTTTTTTTTAATCAAGGGTAATTGTTTTCTATGGCAAACGATAACAGCCGCAAATTCAAACAGAATCAACTACTCTTTTGCATACAGCCCTGAATTGTAGAGTTCTCAAGACCTATTGTTTTTGGTGAAGATCAGTTTTACCAGCAACATTTCATGTTTTAAGAAGGGTAATTTTTTTTTGAAGAAAGATAACTGCTGTAAATTCAAAGAGAATCAAATAATTTTTTGCATACTTTCCTGAATTGTAGAGAACTCAAGGCCTACTGATTTTGGTGAAGATCGGTTACGGGAAAGGGGTAGTTTACCTGCAACATTTTATATTGTAACAAGAAAAATGTTTCCATGACGAACGATAATTGCTGCACATTCAAACAGAATCAAATATTTTTTTGCATGCATCCCTGCATTGTAGAGGACTGAAGGTCTATTGATTTTGGTGAAGATCGGTTAAGAGATAGGGGTACTTTACCTGCAACGTTTTATGTTTTAACAAGAGTAAAGTACTTAGTTTTGATAAATAAAGTATCCTGATAAAAAGCTCATAATAATCCACTGTAGAAATGTAGATGAAATATCTATAAATGAAGAGGTTAGGTGAACGGGGTGGGGGTAATTTTCTATAAATGAAAATTATAGTTGAAGGGAGAGGGGAGAATTTGTATATGTGTACCACGTTATCGGCAACTAAGAAGTAGTTCTTTGTTAAAATTCCTTCCCGGGCTGTTTAGCTTTAGTCCAATGTTTTCTGAAAAACGAAACTTTTCGGCAGTGCCATCGACTGCCATCATCAGTGAAAATCGAGTGCGAAAACGTGAGGTGGTATACGTTAGTGACCACAGTACTGTGGTTAAGGCTGAAGCAATAAGTAGAAAAAAGTAGTTTCTATGGAAATATTTCATTTCGAATATGATTTTAAATATAAATCTTAGAACACGGAAGTCATGTATGGTTCTCCATACTGATATTTTACTTCCATATTCCTTAAGGAAATGGAAGTATGGTGATGGCAAAAAAAAACGTGTTCGAGATTATTGAAGATTCTGATTGTACTACACTCAAAACATGAAAAAAAGTCGTTTTTCGAAAAGTGTCTGTGTGTGTGTCTGTCTGTCTATCTATAGATTTTTCTTCTATGGCAAACGATAACAGCCGCAAATTCAAACAGAATCAAAGAATTTTTAGCATACAGCCCTGACTTGTAGAGTACTCACAACCTATTGTTTTTGGTGAAGATCGGTTGAGGGAAAGGGGTAGTTTACCTGCAATGGTTTTTATTAGCAAGGGTAATTTTTTTTTATGGCAAACGATAACAGCCGCAAATTCAAACAGAATCAAATAATGTTTCGCATACAGCCCTGAATTATGGAGTTCTCAAGACCTATTGTTTTTGGTGAAGATCGGTTAAGGGAAAGGGGTAGTTTACCTGCAACGTTTTATGTTTTAACAAGGGTATTTTCTATGGCAAATGATAACAGCCGCAAATTCAAATAGAATCAAATAATTTTTTCATACAGCCCTGATTTGTAGAATTCTCAAGACCTATTGTTTTTGGTGAAGATCGGTTAAGGGAAAGGGGTAGTTTACCTGCAACGTTTTATGTTTTAACAAGGGTAATTTTTTCTATGACGAACGATAACTGCCGCATATTCAAACAGAATCAAATAATTTTTTGCATACGTCCCTGAATTGTAGAGAACTCAAGGCCTTTTGATTTTGGTGAAGATCGGTTAAGGGGAAGGGGTAGTTTACCTGCAACCTTTTACGTTTTAACAACAGTAAAGTACTTGAAAATTCATTTTAATGTTTAATTTTTCAAACAATGGTAATTGTTAAAAATAAAATAATTTTGTTGCCAGGCAATAAAATTATAATTTTTGCATTTTAATGTAAATCATGTATGAGAGAAAATATATCGTTCGTGGCAGGCAAACATATCTCAGTTATGTAATGTTTACGTTTCCATTTTATTATTATGACTACCGCAATAAAAAGGCAGGGAACACACACACACACACACACACACACACACACACACAATTCGCGTTATTTCTGGCCTCATTCATGTTTATTTTCTTACATTTGCACGCTTTTAAATGGAAAGTGCCGAAACCCATACCAACATAACGCATGCAAGCCGAAAAAGTGTCCAGCGTGGATAGCGATTTGCTTCCTGTGGATCGCTGGGCAGTTTAACTGCACGTGTTTACAGAGGAACGATTCATAGACAGACTTTTCGTCTTTAGGGAATGAACCCTCTGCAAGATGCTGAGGGTCCGTCCATGAGTGACTTCGGAGCGCTCCTTCTTTTCCGCGTGTTTTTTCTGTGAAACGTACACTGTAGATTCGCAGCTTTACTCTAAGCAACGCTCAATAGGAAATGTTGAAAATTTTTGTCCATGGTGTACCCTCATACACACTAAACCTGCTCTGATGTTTTAATTACGGACATCATAATATTAAAACTTTGTAAACTTGAGCACTACTTAATGGAGATCAATCATTAACTTATACAAGCCATTAATTTTATGCATATTTTTTATATATATGTATACAACGTTATTGGCAACAAAGAAGTAGTTTTTGTTAAAATTCCTTCCCGGCATATTTGGCCGTAGTCCAATGTTTTCTACAAAACCAGACGTTTCGGAAATGCCATCGACTTCCATCATCAGTGAAAATCGAGTGCGATAACGTGAGGTGGTATAAGTTAGTGACCACAGTACTGTGGTTAAGGCTGAAGCAGTAAGTAGAAAGAAGTAGTTTCTATGGTATATTTCATTTCGAAAATGATTTTAAATATAAATCTTAGAATATGGAAGTCATGTATGGTTCTCCATACCGATATTTTTATTTAGTAATTATACAAAATAAAGAAAATGTATGGTCCCTGGGACATGAAGAGCTACTGCTGCCATTCTGAGCATATTTAAAGAACAACCGGTCAGACTTTGGTAATAATTATATTTGTCTTTTAAAACAATTTAAAAAAAATAATAAAGGATTTAAGTTCAATAACTACAGATAAAAGGTTTTCGTTTCTTTATTTAATGGATACATAAATGTGTATGATATTATAAACACCATATCAGTGACTGTTAATTTGCTTCATCAACTAGCTTAAGTTGGCAGCCGATTTGAATCTGCTTTGCTGAGCTTTAGTTATCACAATCGTCATTTAAATAAAAGATTAAAAGAGATTGAATTATAGCTGAAAAAGAAACCTTTATGATATTTTAAAATAATACTTACTAATTTACAAATACATTTTATTTGCAACCTTTGATTGCAAATTGGCGCTCAACTAATATTACCCTGACAACATACTCATTCTTAAAAAACAAACCAAGTATAATTTAATTAACAAGAACATACTGAAAGTAACAAATTGACGCCAACAACGTGTGGTGAAATAACCATTTATTACTGAATATAACAATATTCACAGCTGATTGTTCTTCTAGTGTTGCATAATTTTTCATAAATTTAATTAAAAGATTACATTAAAACATTAAAAAACAGAAACAATAAACTCATTGGTTTTATGCTGGGTTGGTACACATAAGTTAAAAAAAAAATGGGAATAACTTTAACAATCATATAAAAGGATATTTGTATTGTTACACAATGCTTCTGAGAGTAGAAGTCAACTACTAAATGCAGATATCTATAAATGCTAAACTGAGTGGAATAATAATATTGTGTTCTGAAATATGCCAATGCAGAAACCATAAAACATCATGTTTTAACTGTTTCATTGACCTGAAAACATAATTATAAAATTTGATACACTATGATTTTGCTGAATCATTATTTTACACTTATAATCTGTATTCTTTATAAGAATAAGACACAATAACGATGTTTCACACAAATATCCACATATTTTTTAAAATAAAGATTTACGAATCATCACCCTTATTCCAACCCTTGAGAAATGCATATAATTACTATTCACCTTCAGCACCTTCTTCTTCTTCCTCTTCTTCCTCTTCATGAGTTGCAGGTGGAACAGGCTCTGTTGCACCTCCAGTTTGCTAAAAAATAATAACAGACATTTGTTGTATATTCAGTATTCAACTAGTTCTTTACAAGTCTTCATGGACAGTTTTTTTGTTAAGAATACTCAGAACATGTGGGGATCCACAGGCGGGGGATCACCCCCATGGTCACATCAGATGCATTTTTTTTCCATTGTTTTGTGATTGTAAATACGATACAAAATTCATTCACATTATGTAGGTTCATAGTTTTTCTCTAAAATTGCTTTAAACTGTAACTGTACCTTACTACTATTTTAATTTTTGTTGATAAATAACTTAAATGAGTAGTATGCACTTTACACTATAAGTGAATGTTATTAAAAGAACAATTAACGGACACACACAGTATGATTTTATACTCATATGTTAATAAATTTAGTGCGTTGATAATACAGTAGAAGCCTGATATAGCGCGGTCCGATATACCGCGGATTCGGATATAACGCGGTGAAGAGTATGTCGCCCATTATTAGCGAAAATTCTTACTTGTAGAGAGTGAGTAAATTATGAATTGTTTATCGTGACTTCCGTAGCCACATTGGAATGCATTGCGTTTATTGTAAACAAAGGCTTGTTGTTGGAAACAGCGTTGTAAACAACAGCCAGAATTGCCAGTTCAAATGTACCTGTAGACATAAACAATTGCCCCGTATTTACAGTCTCTACGTTTCTAAGAATTCATGCCAAGGCAAGCAGCCAACTAAATCCCTTCTCTCCCTCATACTCTTATATTATAAGATCATACTCTGATATTATCTTATCAAAGTGTATAGTCTTTGTCATAAATTCGCATAGTGTAGAGTTTTGTGATGTCGCAGAAAAGAAAAGCATATTCTGTGAGTGATAAACTCAAAATAATAGATCGTGTGAAGAACGGAGAGTCAAAGGCAAGTTTATCACGTGAGTGTGGCATCCCAGAAGGAACAATTAGAGGGTGGATGAAGGAAGAAGATAAACTTAAAAGTTTTGTGAACACAGTTGAAAGTGAAGTGGGGTTGCAAAGAAAAAAGACTAAAGTAGGTAAGGATAGTGAACTAGATGACTGTCTGTACAGGTGGTTTTTAATAAAACGAAGTGAAGGTGTGCCACTGTCAGGACCAGTTATTAGAGCTCAAGCTGTGAAATTCCATAGTGATTTACATGGCAACAGTGACTTTAATGCATCTGATGGGTGGTTTTCGCGATGGAAATCTCATCATGGTATAAGCCAGATAAGCATTGAAGGGGAAGCACGATCATGTGACAGTGAAGCTGCAGCACTTTTTCCTCAGGCATTAAACAAAGTAATGATCGATAACGATTTAAATGACCATCAAGTGTATAACTGTGATGAAACTGCTCTGTATTTTCGAATGCTTCCTACCAGAACTCTGGATGTGAATAATTCAATAAATAAATCTGGATTAAAAATAAATAAGGATAGAGTTACCCTCCTGTTTGCCACAAATAAATCAGGCAGCCACAAAGTTAAACCTCTCTGTATAGGGAAAAGCCGAAATCCTAGATGCTTTCAACATGTTAACATGACGTCATTACCCATCACATATCGTAATACAAAAAATGCTTGGATGACAAGTGATATTTTCAGTAAATGGTTCCATGAAGAATTTGTTCCATCTGTGAGAAGCCACCTGCGGGTACTCAACCTCGAAGAAAAAGCTGTACTGACCCTTGACCACTGTCCAGCACATCCACCTGCAGATATGCTACAGTCAAGAGATGGGAAAATTGGAGTCATGTTCTTGCCGAAAAACACTACAGCACTGATCCAGCCATTAGATCAAGGCATCATAAAAGCATTTAAAGCGCATTACCGCCGTGAACTTCTGAGTGCTATAGTGAATTCTGATGAGGAAATGGAAATTTACCTTAAGTCAATAAACCTGAAAACAGTTGCGTATTCAATAGGTCTTGCATGGGAAAGTATTAGTACGGCTACGACTCAGAATTGCTGGAAGAAATGTTCCTTTGAACAAAACATCGCCGATGGAAATTGCTCTGTTGCCAGATTCACTAATAGTGATGTACAGTCTGCGAGTAGTGCTCTGCATTGCAACTTCACTCTAGATGACTTGAATGACTGGGCAGAAGTTGACAACGTGAGCCTGTTACAGAATGTATAGGAGATAAAGATATCATCGATGCAGTCCGAAATGCAAATTGTGAAAAAAAAAGAAGACGATGACGATGATGGAAATGAAAATGGGGTGGAAGTGAAAGAAGTTATTCCAAATGTTAGTGAAGTGATAATACACATAAACAAAGTAATTTCGTGGATGGAGAGGCAAAGTGAATCTAATAATGTTCATCTGCTGCACCTCGCATTTATAAAACAATACGCGGAAAAGAAACGCTGTGCATTATCCCGTCAAACAACAATTACGGACTTTTTTAAGACCAACAATTAGGCCTACAGTAACAGTACAGGTCGAGTGAGCAATGTATAAATAGTGTATTTTATATTCCATTGGATTAAAATAGATTAAAATACGTATTGGATTAAAATACAGTTTTCTTATTTTTTATTTCTACATTTGGTGACGTAATTTACGTACAGTATATAGTAGTGCATTATGCTGTAGCCTTTTTCCCGGTCCTCCCTCCCCATCATTTGTCACTGTACAGGTCACCTTCCGATATACCGCGGTTACGCCTATAACGCGGGGGAAAGTATGTCACCCGACAACCGCGCTATATCGGGCTTCTACTGTAACACATTATATTTTTGTCTTCGCTCATTCCTATCATTTATACTTTAGACCATTAAAGAATGGTCCTCCAACATTTTCATACTCCCCCAAAGTCAGCTCCCCCCCTTTACAATTGCCTGACGGATCTGCCACTGACGCAGCAAATTCTGAATTCAAAAGTAGAAATCTTCATCATTTTTATACTGAAATATGTAAATGAAAACGGTATAGGTTGATTATAATTCAAGACAACCTGTGTGACTGTTTAGTGGTGGCTTCACCTTGGAATCCTCCTACAAAGAAGGAACTGTGAAGAACTAATGAAGATGGTAAGTTATGGATAAAACTAAAAAGATAGGAACGTCCTAAAATGAAATTATGGTGACGCTGAACAATCAGATTAGATGGAATAACTTTGTTGAAGCCCTAGACTCTAAAATAGAAGGCAATTAAAATTTATTGTATGAGGGTCAATCAATAAGTAACGAGACAAATTGCTCTAGCTCAAAAACTACTTGATAAATCAGTACGATACTTTCAGGAGTACAAGTTGGCATCCTTGTAATGACTTCTGATCAGCTGTTTAATAAAATTTTGTAAACATAACCTCTAATTTACTCAGTCAACAATGGCAAGTCCGCTTGATAATTGCACCGCGGAAGAACAACGTTCAGTGATTAGATTTTTAGTCGCAGAAGGTGTCAAACCTTCTGAAATTCATGAAAGGATGTTAAAAATATACGGAAATCATTCTTTGCACCGTTCGAAAATTTATAAATGGGTAGAACAGTTTAAAAGTAGTCGTGCAAATGTCAGTGATGAGCAGCGGCGTGGCCAACCGGTCGAAGTTTCAACTCCCTCGCTTGAAACCCGCATTGACGTGCTTATTCGGGCTAACAGACATATAACTGTTGAAATGATTGCTGAAGAAGTCTCAGTAAGTGTTGGAACTGTCCATAAAATTATTCAGAATAAGCTGCAATAGCACGAGATGGGTGCCAAGACAACTTACGGATGCCCACAAAGAAATCAGGCTTCAAATCTGTAGACAGTTGAAAGCACGTGGTATAACTGAAAAAGAATCATTTTTCGAAAGAATTGTTGCATGCGATGAAACCTGGATCCACCATTTTCAGCCAGAATCGAAAAGACAAAGCCTTGAATGGAAGCACACCAGCTCTCCCACTCGAAAAAAATTCAAGACACAGCCATCTGCACGTAAAGTCATGTTGACGACCTTTTGGGACTTCAAGGCCCTATTTTCTGTGATTATCTGGAAGACCAACGAACAATCAACAGTCAGTATTACAGTGATATGCTGGAAAACAAGGCAAAACCTGCCCTCAGGACCAAACGTCGTGGACTCTTGACAAAAGGCGTGATTCTCCTTCAAGACAACGGTCGCCCACACACGGCTCAACTGACCCAAGAAATCCTTAAACTTGGCTGAGAGGTCCTGCCACATCCACCTTATAGCCCAGATCTCGCTCCATCAGACTTGACGACCTTTTGGGACTTCAAGGCCCTATTTTCTGTGATTATCTGGAAGACCAACGAACAATCAACAGTCAGTATTACAGTGATATGCTGGAAAACAAGGCAAAACCTGCCCTCAGGACCAAACGTCGTGGACTCTTGACAAAAGGCGTGATTCTCCTTCAAGACAACGGTCGCCCACACACGGCTCAACTGACCCAAGAAATCCTTAAACTTGGCTGAGAGGTCCTGCCACATCCACCTTATAGCCCAGATCTCGCTCCATCAGACTTTTTTGGCACTATGTGGGAAAAAATTCAATTCCAATGAAGAGGTCAAAATTCATGTGCAAAACTGGCTCCGTCAGACATTGTAAATGTCTGGCCCAATCTCAACCTTCATAATATATGTTATAATCTCTACATCCGTAATGAGTGCATACAATTCTTGATTATAATGTACCTGCCACACACACCTTTCACATAATGGAAAATAAATTTACCATAATACCTTTCTTTCAAAAGTTAAAAGATTCCTGTCATTTATTTTGGTGATGGTCCATATTTTTCAGAGAGAGGAACAATAGAAAAAATATTAGTGAAGCAAGAGGCACTACTGCAGAACACAAAGATGTAAAGAAAGGTTTCAGATTTTAAAGCCTGTAAAATCTATTAGGACAATAATGTCTAATAGCAATAGACAAAATGTAGCATTTGGAAAAGATAAAGCTAGGAAGTTATGTAAGCACCTTATTCCTACGGATGTTGGAATATTAATTAACACAATATAAAATTACAAAGTTTATTAAATCACTGTGATATGGTTGGATTATAATTTCTCAAGGATGGGAGATCAAAAAAATACAAACTTAAAACAGCTGCTGATTTACTGTGGTACCAGGTGAAGTATATGAAATTTTCATCAAGATTCTGATCTGGGAAAGGATTATAGAAGATATGAGTGTGACTTTCAACCACAACTCACAAATCGTAAAGAACATAACAAGAACATACAATATGCATGAATACAACACAGACAGTCAAAATGTTTTTGTTGATATTTTAATGCAATGTAAGAAAGGTATTTTTTTTTCTGAAAACAAATCAACGTGTTCTTAAGAAAGTAGAATATTTTAAAAATGATTTGCTGAAAATATCTACTGTTATATTATTTTGTTATTAACAGGACATTTTGTTATCAGTATTTTTGTTACGTGTATATCTAGGGAAACATTAGGATCAACGCTTCTCATCCACCACTGTTCAGCATGTAATTTGAAATAGGTGCCTGCTCTTAAACTGTGTGCATTTTATGCCTTTTCTCTGTACTAAATACAGTGTTCATATTTAATATTTTTACTTTAATAAGTTAAAACAAAACACAAACTTTTGTCTCTTGCTGATCCAACAAAAATTATTGAATAGTTAAAAGATGATCTGGAGTGACTTCAGCTAAGGAATATGGAGTCGAGATATCAGCTAATCAAGCATTAATAGAACAATGAACAATAGTTACATAACCCAGTAGGAAATTTCAGATTCCTGATTTTTTGGTCTAAAATATGTTCAATTGGAATTAACACTGTTATTTTCCATTCGCTTTTAGTACAGTCAACAAAAAATGGCACAATATTTCTGATACATTTTGAAATTAAGTTATAATAAATTACTGTATCTGTAATATATGATAAGTTACTGTATACCTCTTACTAAACCTACAGGCTTGAGACATCGGTTAAATGAATGCTCACAATACCACTTTAATTGTTTGGAGTAAAGTATGGATGTAAATTGAATACCCAAAAATAAATTTTTAAAAATTTTTGACAAATAATAAGTGTGTGCTAAAACTATTTCCTGTAGTGTTAGAAAGAAGCAATCATGATACTGAGTCAGATTAATATTACTGTCATAGTTTTATAAATTTCCTACAGTTTTGACACGTTTATGTTTAGACTAACAGTAACGCAAACTTAAATTAAAAAAATTACCAATAGCCGAGTAAGACTAATTTAAAAATAGCAAATTTCCAGAAACAGCATCTTTTGAGCTGAATTTTTTTTAAATGATAGGTTTAGTGTTTACCTAAAAGTTTATCCAAGTTCCAGACTTCGCACCCCCCCATTTTCCCCGAATTTTCCCTTCCGGCAAACAGCGGAGCGTGAGTCACTAAAGTTTTCCTCAATTTTTCCGATGATAACTTCACCAAATCAGAAAAATAAAAATATCAGAGTGTTCACCAGAAAATTTCCTATCGATCTGTGTTAATCGTGCATTTTCAGATTTCCGTTAATAATGAGTGAAATAATGATTTTTTCTTTATAAAAAAATTTTGAATATAGTATTCCAATAGACGAATTTCCATATTAAGTTTTATCCCGAAATATTTTGTCATTAAGCCACAATAAATTTTTCAAGTTGAAAAGGGAAATTTCTCAAAATTGGGTCAGTCATCACCCTGACATCACAGGACAAAGTTTTTTTTTAAATACTTGTATTTTCATGCTCTATCAGCTAGTGAAAAAAGTTTGTTCTTTCATAGCTTCCCAAATAATAATTTTTACCTTTTTTTTTGCACTTTTACACAGCGAATGGCCGCTCCGGCTGAATCGAGTCTACTTATGTGCTGCCAAGCGGCAGTACTACGTACTTGCCAGAGCATTACGCACTACGAGGCCATTCGCTGTGTACAAGCGCAAAAAAAAAGGTAAAAATTATTATTTGGGAAGCTATGAAAGAACACGCTTTTTTCACTAGCTGATAGACCAACGAAATAGGAGTATTCTAAAAAAACAAACTTTGTCCTGTAATGTCAGGGTGATGACTGGACTCAATTTTGAGAAATTTCCCTTTTCAACTTGAAAAATTTATTGTGGCTTAATGACAAAATATTTCGGGATAAAACTTAATATGGAAATTCGTCAATTGGAATACTATATTCAAAATTTTGTATAAAGAAAAAATCATTACTTCACTCATTATTAACGGAAATCTGAAAATGCACGATTAACACAGATCGATAGGAAATTTTCTGGTGAACACTCTGATATTTTTATTTTTCTGATTTGGTGAGTTATCATCGGAAAAATTGAGGAAACTTTAGTTACTCACGCTCCGCTGTTTGCCGGAAGGGAAAATTCGGGGAAAATGGGGGGGGGGTGCGAAGTCTGGAACTTGGATAAACTTTTAGGTAAACACTAATCCCTATCATTTAAAAAAAAATCAGCTCAAAAGATGCTGTTTCTGGAAATTTGCTATTTTTAAATTAGTCTTACTCGGCTATTGGTAATTTTTTTAATTTAAGTTTGCGTTACTGTTAGTCTAAACATAAACGTGTCAAAACTGTAGGAAATTTATAACACTATGACAAAATATTTCGGGATAAAAATTAATATGGAAATTCGTCTATTGGAATACTATACTCAACAATTTTTTTATAAAGAAAAAATCATTATTTCATTCATTATTAACAGAAATCTGAAAATGCACTTTTTTGCAAGTTTCAATTTTTTTGTACGTTATGTTGCCTTTAAAAAAATGCACGACTAACACAGATCGATAGGAAATTTTCCGGGGAACACGCTGGTATTTTTATTTTTCTGATTTGGTGAAGTTATCATTGGAAAAATTGAGGAAAACTTCAGTGACTCACGCTCCGCTGTTTGCCGGAAGGGAAAAGTCGGGGAAAATGGGGGGGGTGAAGTCTGGAACTTGGATAGACTTTTAGGTAAACACTAAACCTATTGTTTAAAAAAAAAATCAGCTCAAAAGATGCTGTTTCTGGAAATTTGCCTTTTTTCGATAGTCTTACTCGGCTACAAGTTTTGTTTTCTGTATTTTTGTGTGTGTAAATCAAACACGCTGAGTATATACATACATATAAAGCATTCAAACATATCCCCCACACAAATTTTTGTAAATTCTGATAACCAGACAAAACAAAGGAACAGCCTATTTGTTAATGCTGAACACATTATTATATACCAGTAATAGCTGTTATATATCCCAAAATAATGCAAATAAAAAACTAACCAAAATAAAAACTTAGATTACCACTCAAAAAACATAAACAATTCAACGCTGAGTCACAAGTCACAAACACTAACTGACGTGAATAATTAATGCCCAGAATATGAACTAAGTGAGCTTATGTTTTCAGGATGGCATTTAAGATGGCCTCCCAACCTGCTACTTGTCTGTATTATAATAATATCACAAAGCTCAGCTTCCAGTGCTTAATGTGTTTTTAGTCAAACACTGTCAAATATTTTTGGTCTTGAACTAAAAGTCCCACACATATCAATATTCTGTGTGTTGATATAAAAGTCTTGAATTAAATATGAAGATGACTACATTCGGAGAAATCTGAAAAAAATACAAATTTATTCAACTGCCCTGCATCATTATTTTATTAAATGGTGAGTCTAAATCACCAACTGTTTCTAAAGCTGTTATTTATATAAAACTGTCGCTTATTTGAGATTTTAAATTTCTCTTTTGATTGAAATAGCTGTAGACTATTTTAGCAACAACTGGAGCACTTCACCCATTTTTAAATGTCTAATCCTGTGAACATGCAGTGCTGACTGTATTACATTCTTTGTATCAAACCAAAAATTAATTCACTGTATATTAGTGGAAATTAATAATTCAATTGTATGTACATATTACAAACTTTACTGTGTACTAAATATGTACAATAAGGTTCTTACTGCAGTAAGATTAATAACAACAACTTTTTAATGTAGAAAGACACAAAAATTAAAGTCACACACAGTACCTGGCCAGCTGGTGTTGACACTGTTTGTGGTGTGGAATGTGTTGTGTCAGTGTATGTATATGTTGGAAGATACTGAGCCCAACTGTCTACCAAAGCTTTGCGACCCTTAGTGCCGATGCGTCCCAATTCTGCTAATAATAATGCCTGTGCTGCTTCACGGACCTGCACAAAAGAGTCACCATTCTTACTTAAAACTTAATTAATTCTTAATATTGGATATTTAAATTATGTAAACAGTTCTTGTATACTTACATAAAACACTTAGCATGTTAATTTTGAATTTTCCAATGATACTGTGAAAACATTGCAGTTCAACCAGTTGCTACAATATGACACACTGCTACATAATCTGTGTGGAGTGTGTGTGTGCGCGTGCATGCGTGCGTGTGTACAAAAGGGAGGTATACAAAACTACAGTAACTGTTTTATGAAGTAATATACCTGTCCTTTATTTCATTCAAGAAATAAGTTACCTCTAATTCTGTGGGTGACTTATAAAATAGCAGTTATGAGGACAACAAGGTTCCTAGATGTAAGCTGTTAGTCTTTAGATTATGAATGTTTAAGTAAGCCAATTTAATATAGTAACGATATAGATTGATGACTCGTTGAGCAATTGGTGAAGCATATTACTACAAAGGTTTTAAAAACATACAAACACTTGATAAGTTTCACAGTTTATTATTTACCTCTGACAACTGTTTCAGCCTAATAAGCTATTCTCAAAGAGATCATATAAACAACTAAACAAACAAAGTGAAGTTGGTGAACATGTGTTAAGGGTGTGTACAAGGACATGTGTGTGGGGGTGTGTATGTTGGAGGGGGTGGAGAAGCTAGTACAGGGAAGGTCAAGTGCCTGTAAAAACTAAGTATAGGAAGTATAATAGAAATTCTAAACTTTAAAAGAATTTTATTCCATAGAGCCAGATCAGGGTAACAACAAATTTCATTTAACAAATTACATTCCGTTTATAACAGATAGGGTTAATAATAGGTTAAAAAGCATTGTCTTAACATGGTAGCAGTAAAAAAACATAATTTTTTTTCATTACTGGTAAACAATAAAGAAAAATCAAACATACTAGAGAAAAATGGAATTTATAAAATATACTGTGCAGAATGTGATGCTATTCATATCGGACAATGTGACCATGCTCTGAAACATCGCATTTCTGAACATAAGAAAGTGATTTTAAATAATACAGCCAATACAGGTTTTACAGATCATTGCTTACAACACAACTCTTCATAGATACAAAAAACATAACACTACTGCACAACATACAAAAAGGTAGAAAAATGGATTTATTAGAAATTCTAGAAATTAGAAAAGCAATCAAAAGTAACAAAAATTTATGAAATGAACAAACTGAATTCAGTGTATCCCCTTTATTAAAAGTTGTTATTTAGTTTAGTTAATTTTTAGAATTTACCTTCCAATTATACTCAGTTTTTACAGACACTTGATCTTCCTTATACTAACTTCTCCACCCCCTCCAACATCACACCCCCACACACATGTCCTTGTACACACCCTTAACACATGTTCACCTCCCTCACTTTCTCTGTTTAGTTGTTTCTGTGATCTCTTTGAGAATAGCTTAATAGGCTGAAATAACAGTCAGAGGTAAATAATAAACTGTAAAACTTACCAAGTGTTTGTATGTTTTTAAAACCTTTGTAATAATATAGAAAACTGGTTTTAAATTAAAATGTACAGCAGTACCGAGAAACATTATCTTTCCAGTACTCCTTTCATACAAGTTTTATTTATATCATAAAAGTATACTGTACTTATCATTATTTTTTTCTTTCTGTCATATAACTACACATTTTAATGAAAAACAAAAGTAGTAGGTGTTACTGATATTGCTGTAAATATTATTATTATATACAGTAGAACCCTATTAAAACATGCCCACTTATGTTATTCCATGTAAGATGCATTTTTTGTCTGGTTCCTGCACATCTCATAAACAGAGATATTATAAAGAATGCTGTTTATCAACATAAACGGTTAAATCCTGCATAACACAATTTTTTATTACACAGTAGAACTTGTTCAAAGTGGATTTACATAGAACTACTGTCAAATACAGTACAGGGTTCCCACAAAATTATCAAAATTAATTTCCCTGACATTCCCTGATGGTTCCAAGAAATTTCCCTGACATTCCCTGATGGTTCCAAGACATTTCCCTGACATGCGGAAAGTTCAGAAAGATTACACACATTTTTTAAATAATTATTTTTTATTAACTAGCCTGTAATACATTTATATTAATGTAATACATAAAACACAATTAGAGTATTATTAAACATGGAAACATATACTTAACCTTTAAATATCAAAAAGTAAACATTGTTTTTATTATACAAAACAAAAAATGTATTATTTAATATAGACAGGATAGCTTCACTTCACTTTCAATATGCAGAGAAACAAATTAATATGAAATTATTATTTACAGAAACACTAGTTACTTTTTATTTAAAGAATCTTCTAAGCGCCTAATTTTCAAACTGATTTCTTCTTCTTCTATTTCCTGTTTCATTCGAGAAACTTTTCTCTGATCTTGTAACTTTTAAATTTCATTTTTTATTTTTAGAAGGTCTGGGCCATTGTTTTCTTGGTATTTCTTATTGTCTTTTACTTTCTCTTAATACTGTTCATAGTTTTGCCTGGCAGATCATACAGCAGTAAGCATTTTTTGAGTGATTTTAACATTTTTGAAGCCACCATAATATTTAAGAGCATCATATACAATGCGCTGAGCAACACTACTATCCTCTTTTTCATTTTCTGTTAATAGGCATTTATTTACTGAAAACCCTGATTTGACAGAGGCATTACCATATGAAACAATTAGAGCCAATTTAACAACTTCCCACAGTTCATAATACTAGGGCTTTTGTATAAAAAAGATGAACAGAAATTGTCCAGTCTAATTTCAGCTTTCTCTTTGTCACTGATACAGTCTTTAAAAGAATCAAAAGTGTCTTTTAATACACCACTGGCCTCACTACAGAGCATAGAATACTGCTATTTAGCTCTTTCAGCTACCACTTCAGTAGTCCTGTTTTTCTCATACAGAACTTCAAGTAAAACACTGATTCTGTTCTTTCCAATACTTGACCGATTACTTATAATTACAGGATCAAATGATGCCAGACCTCTAACAGCTTTGTATTTTAATGGACTCTCTTCCTTGAATTTTTCAATAGTCTTAATAAGAAATGTTAGGCATTCCTTCTTAAATTTCACAATATCTAGCGCAGTCACTCCTTTAACCTCTTTTAACAATTTAGATGTTTCAAATCCTATACCAATTTTCTTGGTTTCTATTAAATTCTTAAAGCCATTCAGATCAATAGAAACAAGTTTACTGCCACGATCTGCTGACTGTAAGAAATGGGATTTGACACAAGCCATTAAACTTCTAATCAAATCAAGTAAATTTGAATACAGATATGGACCAAGTGGCAATGAACTTTGAAATATCCTCAAGAATAGCTCACACACACAAGACAGCAACTAACTAATCTGAAGAGAAACATGAAGGGAGGAGGGATATTGCATTACTTCCAACCTAGTGGCATAATAAAGCAGCGACACCTGACAAAAGAGAGGAAAATACAAATGTGTTATAACGATTCATAATAGCATCCTATCAGAGCGTTATATGAAAGCTATAGACAGTACGAGTGTAGCGTCGTAAGGAAGAGAGAGAGAGAGAGCGTATAATCACAGCCATCTCACTCTAACCACGTCACCGCTACATCAGAATCCAGTTCAAACATGTTATTTTACTCAAAGCAAATTAACAGTTCAACCTGCAATAACTTCAAAAGTTATAAATATACGGCAATTCTGAAAACAGCATTGTATTCAGCAAGAAAAGCTTTATAAGTAGCCGCAATCTCAGTTAATATAATTAACAATTGAAGAAGTTATACGGATGACGCACGCCAATAGGAATAACAAGAGAAGTATGCTATGTAGGAATAAGGTGTTTTCACACACACACACATAAAGACCTAAGCAACAATATTCTGTGGTCAGATCTTTGGAAACACATTTGCAAATACCTGTAATCAATCGATTTGCAAATACAGGAAGTACGATTTTGACAAGAAATTCTCTGCCGTTTGGAACCTGTCACGGAGTGTTTGACCGACCTGTTTGAGATTGTCACAACTGGAAAAACGCATGATTTATTTGTACAACCAATCAGCAGCCCGTATTTAAAACTGACGCCAGCTCAAAGCGAGGGGTAGCATGACTCTTCGTTCGGTACTTAAACACACTAGACGTGTATAATTCACCTACAGAAATTTTTAAATCACGCAAAAGTGCAATTTAAGTTCTAATTCGAGAAGTAGTCCGCAGTGTAGATGAATACATAACGTTCAATAACACTCGCTGCGTAAAACAACAGTTAATTAATTAAATAATTAATTAATTGTCAACAGCCATGAAGGACCTGTGCTACAGAAGGCTACAGCATCTGTAATTGCCAGGGCATCTTCAACAGCATTGATCAACATCCATTCTTCTGTGCAACACCATCAAAAGGAGGACCTCTACGGATTCCTATCTTCGGTCAACGCATCAAACAGTAAGAAATAGATTCATTGATCAATGATATAAGCACTAAACAAATAATAAAACAATAAACAATTTTAAAAGGACACTAAGAAAAGCACACTTTGTATTTTAACTATAAGATTAGCTCTAATATAGTATAAGAGTGTTGAATGGAAAGTGGTGTGTAGTATTGGACGTGCAAATTATTGCAGACCTGTTCTTTAGCACTGGTTTGGGAGATAGTAATCTCTTAATCAAACCAGATAAGAGCTATAGGTCGTTTGAGCGTCTTAATCATTACTTTTCACACTCACTCAATAATTATAAGTGTTGGGGTAGAATTAAGTCCTGCCATTAACAATTTAAAGTTTAAAAATAATTAAATAAAAGTTAATTAAATAATCAAGCAAATCTTAAAGTGTTATTTGTAACGATTCCCCTTGAAAACCACAATCACTGAACGAATCCTGAGAAAGAGTGTCTCCATGCGCTGAGCTAAGCTGAAACCGTGTCATTTGTATCTGGGATTTGTTCTGGCGCCCTGGTAAAGTAATATCACGGGTAAGTAACTTTTTATCTAACATCACAAATATTAGATAATTGTGTTAGACGAAAGGTAGCGTTGTATATATTTGGCGCGGCCAACTAAGGGGCTCGATTAAGCACGATTAAATCACCAAATTTATATGTAAAAATAAGTTACATATAAATTTGTCGCCGCAACTAATGGGCCCGATTAAACTCACAAAATTATATAAATAAAGTTATATAATTTGGTGTTGCTTTTACCCAAGTGATAGTTAAATTGTAATATTAATAAATTTAAAAAGAAAGTGGAATTCAAGGTTACAAATAACTATTAAATAATTGTTAAATTAATTTGTTAAAAATAATAAATTTTAAAAATGGCAAAATCATCAGCTGTAGATATGGCAGCAATTGAGCAGATGTTTAAACAGTTGACCACTAAAATGGATGAAACAAAGGGTCAATTGTCTAATGAAATAAAAGATACTAATAATAAACTTGAAAATAAAATTGAAAAAATAGAAAGTAAAATTGAAAGTACAAATAGTCAATTAAATAGTGAATTATCAAAGAAAATTGATGAAAATAATAAAAGTTTAGAAGAAAGTAATCAAAAATTGATAACAGATGTTAATAATAAAATAGAACAAACTAATAAATATTTGTCCAGTGAAATGAAACAAATAAACGAAAATTTGTCTAGCCAAATAGAACAAAGTAGTAAAGAAGCTACGTTTAAAACAGATGAAGAAATAGCAAATTTAGCTATTAACTTAGCTGGTAAAATAGATGAATTAATAACGTTCAATAACACTCGCTGCGTAAAACAACAGTTAATTAATTAAATAATTAATTAATTAATCAACAGCCGTGAAGGACCTGTGCTACAGAAGGCTACAGCATCTGTAATTGCCAGGGCATCTTCAACAGCATTGATCAACATCCATTCTTCTGTGCAACACCATCAAAAGGAGGACCTCTACAGGATCCTATCTTCGGTCTACGCATCAAACAGTAAGAAATAGATTCATTGATCAATGATATAAACACTAAACAAATAATAAAACAATAAACAATTTTAAATGGACACTAAGAAAAGCACACTTTGTATTTTAACTATAAGATTAGCTCTAATATAGTATAAGAGTGTTGAATGGAAAGTGGTGTGTAGTATTGGACGTGCAAATTATTGCAGACCTGTTCTTTAGCACTGGTTTGGGAGATAGCAATCTCTTAATCAAACCAGATAAGAGCTATAGGTCGTTTGAACGTCTTGATCATTACTTTTCACACTCACTCAATAATTATAAGTGTTAGGGTAGAATTAAGTCCTACCATTAACAATTTAAAGTTTAAAAATAATTAAATAATCAAGCAAATCTTAAAGTGTTATTTGTAACGATTCCCCTTGAAAACCACAATCACTGAACGAATCCTGAGAAAGAGTGTCTCCATGCGCTGAGCTAAGCTGAAACCGTGTCATTTGTATCTGGGATTTGTTCTGGCGCCCAGGTAAAGTAATATCACGGGTAAGTAACTTTTTATCTAACATCACAAATATTAGATAATTGTGTTAGACGAAAGGTAGCGTTGTAGTGTTCAAACCTACCATACCATAAAAAATGTAATCCACTAACATAATGTATGTATATTACTTAAAAAATAAAATTTGTTTCCCTGTTTATAACCCTTTTTCTATGTAAATTTTCATAATCTATAAAATCTATAAAACTATAAACAATTACAGCATTTGTTATGGGTTTATGAAATTTCCCTGACTTTTCACCAGTTTTATTGTTTTTCCCTGACTTTTAGCAAATCTACAAGACCTTCCCTGACCATTCCCTGACAGATAGTGAATTTCCCTCACTTTCCACTGAAAACTGCTGGATCACAGAACCCGGCCTGTTTGGGAATACAGCACCTATTGTACTTGACCAGCTTATTTAATAGCTGTAACAATTTGATACTGACGAATGCCATCTGTGATTGTTGCCTTAACCTTTCACGGCCGGTGTTATTGTTATTATAAACACTTTCCAGGCTATCAGGCCATGGTCCAATGCCTTAGCCACAGTACTGTGGTTTTACTGACGGAGACCTTTGTCAGTACTTCAGTCCTTCCAGAACTGAAGACGGCCACCAATGGAGTGGTTGAAATGTTTGTGACTGGACCATGGCCTGATAGCCCGGAAAGTGTTTATAATAGCCACGTGATGTTTGCCGACAGGTCAGCAGTAACTTTGATGATGTGTTACCTTAACAATTTTAACACATCCGTCTTGTAAACATTAATTCCTCTCTCTACTAACACACTGACACATGTTATTTAATTTTTGCTTGTCAGTATCTACTTGTGCTTGGTCTAATATGGTTGTGACCTGCTGTATTGAAGTGGCTGTGAGTGTGACTACAATGAGTATTAAATGGAAAGCACTTTTGGTATTGGATAAACTAGAAGTCCTATGAAAACACTACTCTAAATAAGAAACAACTTGCAGATTTATTAGGAATTCAGTCATCAACATTAAAAATAATAATAAAGAACCGTGACTCAATTATTGCAGCTCCAACATCAGGTGAATATAGGCGAAGGAAAAAGAAATGCAGGAAATACAAAGACTTGTAGAATATTTTAGTTGACTGGTTTCATCAGGCTCGAAGCTCAACTATACCTGTAAGTGGGCCTATCATTCAAGAAAAGGCACGTAAAATAACATATAAATTAAACACTGATTTTCTGCCTCCAATAGATGGTTGGACAGATTTAAGCAAGACATGGAATCATTTCTCACCAGACTTCCACAGTCAGAGTCTACTACTGAAAGTAACGTTAGGGAGTGGCAAAAAGGAGTACTGTCTAATGAATTTCATAGTACAAACCCTGTGATATTTTCAATGTGGATGAATGTGGTTTGTTTTTTAAGCTAATGTCTGATAAATCATAGGTTTTCAAAGGGGAAAAATGGCATGGGAAAAAATTAAGTGAAGACAGAGTCACAGTGCTTATTGCTGTAAACAATTCTCATGGCTCTGAGAAACTGCCTCCAGTCATGGTGAGAAAATCAACTAAACCAAAATGCTTTAAACAAATGTAAAAAACTTGCCATGTGTTTTGAAGAGCCAGGCACATGCATGGATGACCGCTGGATGCAAGATTCTGTTATCATAAACAACTGCCCTGCCTATCCTAAGATTGTGGACCTAAAAAATGTGAAGTTTGCCTTTTTACCTCATTACGCAATAAGTAAGTTTCAGACTATTGACCAAGGTATAATAAAAGTGCTCAAGCATTTGTATCGCACGGGGATCATCCTGCGGTATCTGCACGACATTGTCAGTGATGAATTAAAACACGTCATTCTTTCCATGCTACAAGGGGAGTCCAGCCTTGCACCATTGCAAATTGTTTCAGAAAAGCTGGATTCAATTAGGTAAGAAAACATGATTTTATTAGAGGTTATGTGTACTGTGTGTTTTCCTATTCCTACAGTTACTATCCTTTTTTTCATTTTCAGGGTTCCAAAAATTCAGTCCTTTAATCTGATCCTTCTTCTGATCTAATCCATGACGATAAGGATTGGGCTGCTGTGCATGAAAAGGTGGGAGATGTTAACTTGGAGGATTTTGTATCTATAGACAATAGGGGAGTGACTTCAGAAATATTCAATGTAGATGATATCATCAAAAACCATGCCGTAAGTGATGAAAATAGGGATGGAGCAGACGAGTCAGGTGACGGATCACTTCCCATATGGCAGGAAGCCCTCGCAGTGCTAAGAGTGATAAGACAATTTACAAGTACTTCTTCTGATGAAACATCGATTGGTGTGAATTCATACTTGAATCATGAAGAAAATATGATTATTCATTGCATAGAGTCACATACAAGGCAAACAACTATAAATTATTTTTTTCCAAAGAAATAACTGAATATTTAAGGTTAAGTGAAATAAGTTACTAGTGTTTTGTTTTTTCTTTTTTTATTTATTTATTGAGACTGGGCAACCTATGGTGCACTCCTTAAAAAACTAATCACGTTCTTCTTGTGATGCCTATCACTTGTCACACTATACTAAATCAAATGGCTTCATTCTATTTAGCCTTCGTACAAGTTCAGTACTGTCGAGAAGTTGCACCATCTCAACATTCTGGTGTTTATGCAGACATTTCTCATGCTTCTTGTCTAATCACTGAACTTCATCTTCGACTGTAGCAATCTTCAGATCCCTGTGGATGTCATCATTTCGTATGTACCATGGGGAATTAACAATACACCCCAGTACTTGTTTTGAAATATCTGGATAAGTTTTCTGTTACTTTTCTTTGTGTATCCCCAGAGTTGTACACCATATGTCCAGACAGGTTTAAGGAATTACTTACATACCAATTGTTTATTATGTACAGACAACTCAGAGTGTCACTCAAGGAGCCAGTACATTTTTCTGAATTTTTGGTCAAGTTCAGTTCTTTTCTTTTTCACGTGTTCCTTCCAGCATAACTTGCATCCAATGTCATCCCTAAGTACTTCGCACTGCTTTCATGTGTCTCACTTGTTGGTTGATAACCACAGGCAGATAATTAATTTTACTATTGGTGACTGACTTGCCTTCATTTATTTTATTCGCCATCTTTTAGTTCAAGAATTAATTTTGTCAGTGGCAGATTGTAGTTTCTCACGCACTTCTTCAATGCTGTTACCTCCTGCTATAATGGCAGCATCATGAGCAAAGGTAGCAATTACAGCCTCTTCACAGGTTGGTATGTCATTCATACAGCAGGTATAGAACTGGTCCTAATACGCCACCTTATGGAACATCAGCTGAGATTTATATTAATTCAGAATAACAGTCCTCATGTTTTACTCAGAAATACCTGCCCGAAATATAGGATTTCAATAACTTACTGAAATGGTTTGATAAATCTCTCGCCAATTTGTACTCCAACCCGTGATACCAGATTTTATCGAAGGCCTGTGCTACACCCAGGAATATTTGTGGAGCAAATTCGTTTTTCTTCTAGTGCCTTCTCAAAGATATTGGTAATTCTATATATTTGATCAATATTGAAAAGATACTATTGAAATATGTTACTGAAACAGCTTTGCATTCTTTGCTTATGATATTGTACTTAAATTTAGTATTTCAATAAAAGTGCTAATGCATATGTGGAAAATATGAACACACTGTAAATACAGTATATACCTATGCTACTCAGTCAGATCCTGTTCAAAATGTGGTCCTGCTTAATATGTGACTTTCTTGTGGTCTCTTGATGAGTATTATAACAGGGTTTTACTGTATTTCTTAATAATATTTTTCACAAATTTTATTGCAAAAAATTTCTTACTGCAATCAACAGAATAATAAAATATTAAATATGTATTATAAATTCATTAGAAGTCTGGTAATGATAATAATGACTGCAAACAGACTTTTTATTGCAAACCAAACTTTCAAAAAATATAAATAAGTTGAAGTAGTAATATGAATGGTGTATGTATTTAATATTATAACATAAGATTACACACATGCACATTTAAACAATATTTAGTTTATATTATATGTGAACAATTACATTTACTTATTTTGCATGTCTGTACGTTAAAATTATTATCTAAAAATAATTGCATTTATAACACAATGGGACTAAAGCGTAAAGTACCTCAAGGCAATGATGCTGCCATCTTCTAGCCATCATTTCAATCTGAGGACGTTTGAATGTTTTAGATCCACGCTGAACTACTTTATCTGGCAACAGTACACAATGCAATGTTGCAAGTAAAGACCAGCCCTGTTTAATTTGTGCTTGCTGCGCTGTTATCAGGTCTTCAGTGGCTTCATCTGGCTGCCAATTTAATGCAGTTCTTGTACTTTGCCTAAACAAGTAGTCATACATAATTACTAAACAATTTAGTTAAACTCAAATCCACGGTTCTTTATATTCATGACTAATAGTTTTCCAATTATCATATGAAATATAATTTTTCTAATTTTCAAATGTTTTCCAATCATGTAACACATAATTATTTTATTATATACAGATTTATAGTTTATGGTTCTTATAATTACAATTTCTTGTTCAGTATCACATTTTAAACATCAACATCAATTTTGCCCAACCAATTTTGGCATTAATTTTTCAGTCAGGTTTTGTTTGTAAAAAATTAACAATTATCAGTAGGTAATCTTTTGGTTTCTCATGTGTGAGAAACTGCACTACAATCATGACTAACATTCATCACCTTATGAATAATTATCAAATTGAAAGGTACTAGTTTTCTTAAAATAATTATACGAAATAACAGTACATTTTCAATTAACAAGAAGAACATTTATAAACAGTTTATTAGTATAAAATATATTTATATAAATCGTGTTTTACTTATTTACTTCAAATCCAAAATTGCTTGAAGTTCCTATTTGTTACGAATGTTCTTTTAATTAATATGTAAGATTTAATTAATTTTGTACCTCTGTAATTTACGATTTCTTTCTTGTTCAGCAACAAATGAGGCATTGTTCATTGACATAAGTGTATTTGCTAGGGCGATGATGGTAAGAAGATGGTTGGTAGTCAATGTTGTACTTAACTCCCAATGTGTTTGTGCAGTGAACAGTCTAGTTGCTCGTTCAAGTTCCACCATCTCTTTAGGTAGATCAGCTTCAAGAGAACTGGCCATATTTACTTCCCGAACTGAGTCTGATTTTGTCTGGTAGCACAGTGTTGGTAACAGAAGGCTCATATACCCTGAAAGTTACAACACTGAATGTCTGCTAAAGAGTGTTACACAGACATACTTAACTGTTATACTTTAATTGATAATTTTGTACTTTAAAAGTTGTAAAATTTGTAATAGCTGAACACGTATGGTCATTGCCACATGATAAAGCAGACCTCACTACATTGGTTTTATTTTGTTGTAAGTATTGTGTATGCTTGTGTGCAAATGAGCACTTTCACAGTCAACTAAATATCGCATAATATGATCACTTTGTAATTAAAGCAAACAGCAACCACATTATTTATAGCAAGACTTATCAGTAGGAGGCCCTCTCAGTGTCACAACACAAAACTATGAGCCACAGAAGGAAGAAAAATGCAGCAAAATGGAATTAAGACATTATACAGATGCTTTTAAAATAAAATGCACATGTGTTTTATTCAAGGAATTGCTGAAGTGGCTGTGCCTTCCAGTAGATGACTTGCACTATGAGCACTCCGCAGTAAAGTCACTTCCTTTCTATCCTCCCTTCCATTTCTGGTGCATGCTCTAAGCAACATCTATCCATGAACAATATTTGAAGACACAATGAGGTATTTCAATGACAGGTATATACAGAGAATTAATTGCACATTTGACAGGTGTCATACCAAGAATACAGTACTCTGTAGTAATTGCATAGTTCATTTACAGTAGTTGGTTTCAGAAATAATAATAGGGGGCTTCAAAGATTCACTAAAAGTTACAATAGAAGTAGTAAATTATATAAATAACATGTGCTTTAAGACTGACTGTTTCGAGAGTTTTGAGGTCAACAACAAAGACTCGTAATGTTTATTATTACCTATGGAAGGTGCAGAGGAATGGTCACTTTGCTGCTTTGTGGAAATCTCTTGTGCTTTTATAGAGGCAAGGAGGTGGAAGAAAATATGACACCCACTAAAAACCACTATGATATCTTCAAAAAGCTAATTTGTTAAACAAACAATTACAGGGCAGGAATTGTGACTTTTTACATGCAAGGATATGTTATAGACTGTAATCTGTAACCTGTACTACTGTAACCTGTAATCTGTAACCTTAAGAATACCGTGGATGTAAAGACTGATACAGATGAGGTTCTGATGAGAGTGGACAAAAGAAGGATTCTGATTAAAACCAAAGAGGAAAGGAGACACAGTAAATATCACTATAATATTGACGACTCGGAACACAAAGTTTTTTATAAGTAAAAACGTAAAGTTTTACCTTACAGCCTAAACCGGCTTTCACCTATAGAAGGCTTCATCAGAGGCTGTCGTTAGTAGCGCTGCTCGTCTTGTTGTTGGCGACGAGAAAGTGTTTCGAAAGATTGAAGCTGTGTGTGTGTGGTGAGATGTGTTCGAATAATGCGTGCGATTTGAATTGTGTCTGTTCGTTTAGGATGTCGTTTTTATTTGTTTTTGTGTGTTTGTATATTTCTAATTGTTCTAGAGTGTCTAGTTTTCGGCCTTTTGTGTGTACGTGTAGTATGTTCATGTTATTGTCGATGTTTTTATATGTGTGGTTTGCTTCAATGAGGTGGTTTGCGAAGGTAGATTCTGTAGTGGTGTGGAGTGCTTTTGTGTGTTCAATGTATCTCTGTTTGAAGCTACGTCCTGTCTGGCCTATGTAGAATTTACTGCAATTTGAACAATTTAGTTTAGGCCAGACAGGACGTAGCTTCAAACAGAGATACATTGAACACACAAAAGCACTCCACACCACTACAGAATCTACCTTCGCAAACCACCTCATTGAAGCAAACCACACATATAAAAACATCGACAATAACATGAACATACTACACGTACACACAAAAGGCCGAAAACTAGACACTCTAGAACAATTAGAAATATACAAACACACAAAAACAAATAAAAACGACATCCTAAACGAACAGACACAATTCAAATCGCACGCATTATTCGAACACATCTCACCACACACACACAGCTTCAATCTTTCGAAACACTTTCTCGTCGCCAACAACAAGACGAGCAGCGCTACTAACGACAGCCTCTGATGAAGCCTTCTATAGGTGAAAGCCGGTTTAGGCTGTAAGGTAAAACTTTACGTTTTTACTTATAAAAAACTTTGTGTTCCGAGTCGTCAATATTATAGTGATATTTAGTTAAGTAACGGACACGTCATGGACAACGAAATCCAGGAGACACAGTTTGGTTGGTCACCTGATATTCCATTTACCACCCTGATTGAGGGGAGAGGAGGCTTAGATATAATTTGTATCGAGACGGGTATTACTGGGTTAAGCCCCACTGTTGGGTTCGTCAATTTGTGTCGAGCCGCGTCCGATCGTCTCGTTATGTTCACACAATGTAAGCCTATTCGTTGCTATGAACGGGTATGTTCCCCTGTCTTTACTCTCTTAGGTCGTTTAATTTACTTAATTATTTAAATATCTGAGACATTTGGAGTTGTGGGATATATTGATGTAATTAATTAATATTAACTTAGCTCTCTAAAAAATATCAGTGTTAGTGTACTTGAAACTTAAATAATTAATGCGTTATTCTGTAATTTCGTTCAACCCTATTATACCTTGAAGAGAATTATGTATAATTTTGTATTTTTACGCTCTCTCTTTGGTGTCGGATAATTCTGCTATAAGCGCTGTAGTACCGGAGCAACGAAACTTATAGGTTATTTCACTGTTTATGTTAACCAATTATTCTATACTTAGTCAGTTACTTTTTTTTTCCAACTCATTAAATCATACTCCAAATGACAAGATTTTGCAACTATATAAAGGTTCTTTATTTGTTTACTTCTTTAACATTGAATAAGATATGTTCTAACTGACATACGCTTGGGCTATAGATTGTGTGAATCGATTATTGATTATTCCTATCCTTTATTTAAATTCAGTTATATAGTGTGTTTTAATTTGTAATTAATTTAATTCAGGGTGTGAAGGTTCTTGTAACTGTGGGGAAGATTAAAAATACATAGATAAGAATGCAAGATTTACAAATTTGAAGTGTTGTGTAGTTAATATGATTAATATAATAATAATTTACCAGACTAGAACGAAGCAAATCGTGTAGGCGGTTGATTGATAAATTTACTGTTCTGGACGATTATGCCGTACAATATTCTTTCTTCGGTTTAATAAAATGGAATTCTTGTCCTGTCCACCTCGTAAATACAGCTCTCTGGATTGATTTACAGCTCGATTGATGCTTCTTCTGCAATTCCTGGATCCAAATACTTTCTTCTCTAGGTTGAAGCAATAAGTGATGTTCCGTGTATTTGAAAGGTTATGAGTTCTAGTGTAGTGTATTTTATTAGTTGTGATACATTTGACTCGTTCTATTTGGTTTATTATAACGTCAATTCCTTTCGGATATGGGACAATTCAAGTCCTTCCTTGTAGAATCCAGTTATTTATTTTCTATTGTGATTTCATACTATTGTCTTGTTTGGTTAATTTATACTGGCAAGAGTCATAAATATTATCATTAGAATTTTGTATTTTATAATAGTATTTGCTAATTTAGTATATTCCAATTAAATAGACATTTCTTGGTTTTTTTTAATCTCATCACATTCAGATCATCTAAGGCAATTATTGACAAAATCAACAACTTCTTCTTTTCCTGTAGTCCCTAGCAACACATGATTTTTCTTCCTTCCACATGTTTTGAATATAGTGTTTATTTCATATATTTTTTGTCTATTCCTTATCAGTTTGTTATCCTATCGGAATGTAACTTTACCGATAGTTGGTTTATTATTTTCTACACATATTCTGCTGGTTTTTTTATATAAGCCTGTTTCTTTTATATTTACTACCTTTTCGATATTAAACGTTATCAATCGATATCATGGCATTATGGCATTATCATAATTTGTATAAATTGATATGGTTTATTATATATCATTATTAATTTAATGTTTTTTTCTAGCTCTTCAAACCGTATTCATTAATTATTATTAATTTATGTACCTAACCTTTATGTTATGAGTGGTTATATAGTGGTTTTGGCTGTTATGCCTTTTATTGTAAACGGATCTACCTGTGTTTATAACTGGTAAACATCTATAGCCCCTTTTACATAAATTCATACATATAATCAAATCTTAACTATTAACATTTACATAAACAATTATTTTTTCCATATCTAATGACAATTTTATCTTGACCTATGGGTCACATATAAGAAAATTCAAATCTATTAACGTTAACTAGCTGCTTCACACTTCATTCTACAACAGTAATTGAATAATACATCTTGTTTCATTACCTTTCATTAACTCAACACATATTTGGTATAACATAACATAAACTTTATCATAACATTTGTTGTCACAAAATAATATCTTTTAACTCAAAATCCTTACTTGCTATTACTATAAAGTAAATTATTGTTTAATTTTTTGTTTGCTTTTCACTGAACATATATCATTAACTATTATCTAACTTACAGGTTCGTTTATTCTTGTTAGTACTACCTTGCATCCTTATTTACCTTTATCTATAATTATAAATGTAATTATTAGACTTTTGTTTTATCATGGGGTTAGATATTGACTTGCTTATTATTTTGTTAATATAATATTTATGTAACATGGATGCCAGCATTTCTGTTGTGTTACATATGCTCCCCCTCCTAAAAAAGTTTAGTTTACCTGAATGAAGTTTAGGTCAAATAAACTTGTCTTTTTCACATGCCTTTTCTTCATCTCAATGTTAATGGTTGACGATGGGATTCTCAATGTAACTTCATTAGACTAGTATTAATACTTCTTTATTTAATAACATTTCATCATTTTAATTAACATTCTTGGTCATTTTTAATTTCTGTAAACAGTATTTGTTGATAGTTGGCTACAATATTCAATGATACATTAGTTTCACATCTCTTCTACTTATAATTACTGTAATCACTGTATTTCTCAATTATTCTTCTGTCATCTAATTTCTTTCTGTTTTCTTCATCCTACTCTTTTGGAAACTGAGGTCATTCTTGCAACTATTCTAATATTCCTTAAATATTTAATTTCCCTAACAATCCCTAATATGTGCGTTGGTACAGTTCAGAGAGGCACTGTTTGGCTTCATACTCTGCTGTCCACACCACACCTTAATATAGTACTGCTGGAATTCATCTACAGTCAGCTATAAAATATAATAATCTCCTAATAATCTCTTTAATTACTTAATAATAAATATTTGGGAAACATTTTTTTTTCTTTGTTGCTTTTATATTTCTTCATTACTATCCTCTATACCTTGTGATTCCATTTTAGTTCCTTAAACATTCTTTGATATTAAATTTGACAGTTATCATTTGTAATAATTTTTGTTTTCATTTTTGTTGTGATTATAATGCTAAGTATCTTCTTCATTTGTTTTTTCTGATCTCAATATTTTCTAAATAGTTATTGTGTGATAATCATTATAACTGTGTTTCTGACTAAATACAGTCCTTAGCTCAACTATTATTTTTCTTATAGTATTTCATTATTTTGGCTGTTTATTTTTCAATGACTTATGTTCATAAATATTTTTTCCTTCTTGTTTTCTTTAATATTACATTGGTTACAATCAATCATTTACTGAAGTTGTTTCTTTCACTTGGCAATGCGGTATGTATTTTTAGGTCATATGATTTTTCTTTTATTATTTTGTATAGGTAGATTTGAGGTAAAAACTTTTATCTTGGGGTTTCATTATTTATCATTCACATTATTTCTTTATAAACATTTAATAATAATTCTCGCTTTCTTCTGTAATCTTGGGGTTTGTTATTCATTATTCACACTATTTCTTTATAAACATTTAATAATAATTCTTGCTTTCTTCTGTAATCTTGGGGTTTGTTATTCATTATTTACTCTTCTTAATACCTTCTTCATAACTATATTTTAATTCAGACTTACTTCATTTTGAATGACACATTTTTTTTTCTATTTATTTTATTGTTCAAAAAATTCTCTTTTATTTACAAGTGTTTTTTTCTTCAAAATCGATAATAAGTGGTTCTTATTGTATTTGAGAATTTAGTGTTAGTATTCAACTCAAATTCTTTTTAAATTCCAAGTATTTTCTCTTCAACACTGGTAATAAGTTGTTCTTATTATATTTTAGAATTTATTCATTAAATAATATTTCCGTATCTTGTCAATTGGTTGCCTGGTCAGTTTTCATAACATCAGTCCCATTTTTCTGGTTGACTGTTTCTTTTTCTAACCATGGTCCATTAATTCGACTGCACCCGTTGTCCGGATGACTGCAGTGTTCATACCAATTTTTTCACTTTTTACGTATCTCTTGTGCATGATACAAAGCCAGTACTGTAACTCGGCTGATGCAAAGTCTTCATTTAAGTCAGGGTATACAGTTATATTTAGCTCCCTTTGAATTATCAGGTATCGTATCTCCTCTATTCTAGCATAATCACTGGTATATTCTATCTTTCCATTCCCTTGGACATCTGGCCTATTTACCAAATGTTTTACGGGTATCTTCCATATTAATGATATAATTGATTTGGTCATATATTCTTTAACCGTTGATATTTTCACATAATATTTAAATTTATTCAATGTTTTTATGATTGTTCTATGGTGGGTGATTTTGGTTATTTTCATGGAGTTTCTTGTATATTTCATACCTTTACATAACTCCCTTCTTTCATTAATTGGGATGTTAAACTCACTAATTAATCCACCTTTCCTCATCTCCATTTCTTCTTTTGTATTGACTATTTTCTTTCTCCAGATTTTCCTTATTTTCTGGATATTCTCTTCTATGGTTTGGATCTTCTCCTTGTCCTTTCTATCCTTATTTTCAGAGAGCACTGCATTTTGGTCTTCTCTAATTTCGGTTTCCTTGCTACCTTCAGAGGTGGTTTCTAGTGTTTTATTCATATTCTTTAAACATCTATCCATTGTTTCCGCTACACTTTTGAAACCTTCAGCCATTGTTTCCCTTAATTCTTCATGGTGTCTCTGGATATCTTCTCTCTGCTTTCTAAATTGCTCGGCCATAAAATCCATGACATCCTGACAGGTCACCTTCTTTGGTTGTCCTGGCGTTTTCTTCTGTTGCTTCACTTTGACTATTTTTACTTCTTTTTGTACCTTGGATTGTTCTATCTTTTTATGATTTGGCGTTCCCATAAATTCATCTATTTGACTGTGTTTCTTTCTCCAGTGACACATATCTTCTCGGGATAGTTCAAACATCACCCTGATCCATTCCCTTAATTCTTTGTTTTCTGTTTGTATTGGGTTTTCAGGTGGTCTTATTTCTCTTTTCCATTGTTCATAATCTTCCTGATTATATTGTTCTGTCACCTGGGTGTATACTCCTATTCTTTCGGTTTTCATTTGTTCTTCATTATCGTCCCATCTTTCCCAATCTTCTTCAGTCATCCTTTCCACCTTGTTATCATCTTTTTTGTTAGTCATCCCAATAGTCTTTTCTTCATTACGCCTGGCATCTAACTCCCACAATTCATCATAAATCTCTCTCAATGTCATTTTGTCGTCTGGTGTTCCCAATGCATTCGCATGACTCATTTGCGCTCTTTCGTGATCATTGGTATTCTTTTCTATGCATCCCATCTCTTTACTGAATTTCTTAAATAGTACTGTCGCCCATTCCGCGTAACTTAATCGTCTCTCTTGTCCTTGCATTTTCGTTTCCTTTTGCATCATCTTTCTTTATTGCATTTCTAGTCTCCCACAGTTGCCTGCTCTGGTTAAGTAATATTAATATAGTTATAGTTACTTAACTTAAGCCCTACACTGGTTGAGCGCCAATTTGTATCGAAACGGGATTATCTCTGAAAATGCTCAACTGTTGTGAGCGCCAATTTGTATCGTTGCGGGTATTTAGCGAAACGTCCGTCTTATTCAAGCCCCAATGTTGGGTTCGCCAATTTGTATCGAGACGGGTATTACTGGGTTAAGCCCCACTGTTGGGTTCGTCAATTTGTGTCGAGCCGCGTCCGATCGTCTCGTTATGTTCACACAATGTAAGCCTATTCGTTGCTATGAACGGGTATGTTCCCCTGTTTTTACTCTCTTAGGTCGTTTAATTTACTTAATTATTTAAATATCTGAGACATTTGGAGTTGTGGGATATATTGATGTAATTAATTAATATTAACTTAGCTCTCTAAAAAATATCAGTGTTAGTGTACTTGAAACTTAAATAATTAATGCGTTATTCTGTAATTTCGTTCAACCCTATTATACCTTGAAGAGAATTATGTATAATTTTGTATTTTTACGCTCTCTCTTTGGTGTCGGATAATTCCGCTATAAGCGCTGTAGTACCGGAGCAACGAAACTTATAGGTTATTTCACTGTTTATGTTAACCAATTATTCTATACTTAGTCAGTTACTTTTTATTTCCAACTCATTAAATCATACTCCAAATGACAAGATTTTGCAACTATATAAAGGTTCTTTATTTGTTTACTTCTTTAACATTGAATAAGATATGTTCTAACTGACATACGCTTGGGCTATAGATTGTGTGAATCGATTATTGATTATTCCTATCCTTTATTTAAATTCAGTTATATAGTGTGTTTTAATTTGTAATTAATTTAATTCAGGGTGTGAAGGTTCTTGTAACTGTGGGGAAGATTAAAAATACATAGATAAGAATGCAAGATTTACAAATTTGAAGTGTTGTGTAGTTAATATGATTAATATAATAATAATTTACCAGACTAGAACGAAGCAAATCGTGTAGGCGGTTGATTGATAAATTTACTGTTCTGGACGATTATGCCGTACAATATTCTTTCTTCGGTTTAATAAAATGGAATTCTTGTCCTGTCCACCTCATAAATACAGCTCTCTGGATTGATTTACAGCTCGATTGATGCTTCTTCTGCAATTCCTGGATCCAAATACTTTCTTCTCTAGGTTGAAGCAATAAGTGATGTTCCGTGTATTTGAAAGGTTATGAGTTCTAGTGTAGTGTATTTTATTAGTTGTGATACATTTGACTCGTTCTATTTGGTTTATTATATCGTCAATTCCTTTCGGATATGGGACAATTCAAGTCCTTCCTTGTAGAATCCAGTTATTTATTTTCTATTGTGATTTCATACTATTGTCTTGTTTGGTTAATTTATACTGGCAAGAGTCATAAATATTATCATTAGAATTTTGTATTTTATAATAGTATTTGCTAATTTAGTATATTCCAATTAAATAGACATTTCTTGGTTTTTTTAATCTCATCACATTCAGATCATCTAAGGCAATTATTGATAAAATCAACAACTTCTTCTTTTCCTGTAGTCCCTAGCAACACATGATTTTTCTTCCTTCCACATGTTTTGAATATAGTGTTTATTTCATATATTTTTTGTCTATTCCTTATCAGTTTGTTATCCTATCGGAATGTAACTTTACCGATAGTTGGTTTATTATTTTCTACACATATTCTGCTGGTTTTTTTATATAAGCCTGTTTCTTTTATATTTACTACCTTTTCGATATTAAACGTTATCAATCGATATCATGGCATTATGGCATTATCATAATTTGTATAAATTGATATGGTTTATTATATATCATTATTAATTTAATGTTTTTTTCTAGCTCTTCAAACCGTATTCATTAATTATTATTAATTTATGTACCTAACCTTTATGTTATGAGTGGTTATATAGTGGTTTTGGCTGTTATGCCTTTTATTGTAAACGGATCTACCTGTGTTTATAACTGGTAAACATCTATAGCCCCTTTTACATAAATTCATACATATAATCAAATCTTAACTATTAACATTTACATAAACAATTATTTTTTCCATATCTAATGACAATTTTATCTTGACCTATGGGTCACATATAAGAAAATTCAAATCTATTAACGTTAACTAGCTGCTTCACACTTCATTCTACAACAGTAATTGAATAATACATCTTGTTTCATTACCTTTCATTAACTCAACACATATTTGGTATAACATAACATAAACTTTATCATAACATTTGTTGTCACAAAATAATATCTTTTAACTCAAAATCCTTACTTGCTATTACTATAAAGTAAATTATTGTTTAATTTTTTGTTTGCTTTTCACTGAACATATATCATTAACTATTATCTAACTTACAGGTTCGTTTATTCTTGTTAGTACTACCTTGCATCCTTATTTACCTTTATCTATAATTATAAATGTAATTATTAGATTTTTGTTCTATCATGGGGTTATATATTGACTTGTTTATTATTCTGTTAACCTTGTTTTTATGTAACATGGATGCTAGCATTTCTGTTGCGTTACAAAGTATGTAGATGAGATAAAAAGGAGGAAGAAAGTATGTGGTGATTAAGAGAATGTCTTCAGAAGGGAAACAATTGCAAGCTCACCAATCTCAGGGTTGAGCAAAGGAAGAAGAGAACGTGTAATGTAAAAAATTGGGTGCTGAGAATATAGCCAGGTTTTGAGAATATAGTTATGATCTTTTGTAGCAGTTAATGATGAATTGAAAGAATATGAAATAACTGATATACACAAAATCTAAAGAGGCTTTATAAAGATAAGGACGCTAGTTCCTGTGATATGCTGGTCATGAATATTCTGGCCTGGGTAGCTGATCTATCAGCTATGAATGCTGCTGATGTGGATGTTTTCTTGCAAGAAGCAATCACACAACTGCACAGCAATGCAATGATCAAAGTTACGTTCAGTAAAAAAAAAATACCATTTTTGGATTAAGAGTTATCTAAAAAGTGATAGAGCAAAACTGTTTTTCATGGCATTTGTCTGGTTGAATCAAGTTGTAGTTGTATAATTTACTCAGCCAAATGGAGAATTGCCTTAACAAAATAGACATAGGTGATTTTCGGTTTTCGATCACAATACAATGGGATATAAAAAATTTTATTTCTGGTTTATGCAGAAAAGTCAGACTGAAAAAATACTTAGAAATACTGCAGATACATCTTTATGTAATTGTATTTTGTGTAAACAGAATAAATAATTTTGAACAAATCATATTTTGAAAGAAATGCTACAACAGCAACTGATATACAACAGGTAAAATACTAACGAGAATTTTAAAAAACAAAATGAACTTTCCAGCTGCATACAAAATAAAAATCAGTATCAAACTCAATGGAACAACTAAAACGCATAAACAAAAATACATTTGACATTTACAAATATCTATACAAACATACTTTTGAGGACAATATAAATATTAAAATTAATAATCTCAAAACAAATAATGAAAGTGGTGTATACATTAAACAAATAAGTAACATACCCCCCAAAAAAGGAACTCGAACTTTAAATCAAAATATTTTCAGTACAATAACAAACTATACCACTACACTCATGAGCTTACTATGGCAGGCCCAATCTTTGGCATTACATTGAAAATATTGTACAAGAACTTAATAAACTAATAATAAAAATAATAACACTGAATGATCACCTGAAAGTTAATTTCCATATGCTGATGACCTTCAATATACATCACAAAATAATGGTGTAAAAATATTTCAAATATATAAAAATTTTAGTAACAATTTACATAATAAAATAAAATTCCCCTTGAAAGAAGAATCTGATAATAAATTACTTAGTTTTAGTCATAACCAGAAATTTAAAAAACTTTCAATACTCGATTTATAGAAAATCATCTGGAACTTATTTGATAATTCCAAATAATTCCAAGCACCCACTCCAACACAAAACAGCTGCATGCAATTCCTCAATGCAGCGAATGCTTAGAAACCCATTAAATCATAAATGAAGAGTCGTACAAAAAAAAGCAACAGATAATACACATACAAAATAAAAACTATCAATAAGTCAGAAAAATAAAATAAATAAAATAAAACTTGCTAAATAGTACCTAAGACACCCACATGTAAAATACATTTATTAGGCCTAATGATAATATAAAGTACACACCCTTCACTTACTACGGAAATGTACTACTAAACTAAGATGGTAAACTGTCTAAAGATATGAGCAGTTAAAAATCTAAAGATAAGGTTTAAAGATAAAAATATAACAGATGTATACCACAGTTTTTGATAAAATAAAACATAAAAATAAATCAGACATATATGATCAAAATGGAATATACAAAATGGAATGACCATATTGCAATAAATGTTATGTAGGACAGATGAAGAAAAAGCTACACAATAGATTCCTTCAACACTGCAAGACATTTTTAAAGACAAATATCTACAAATTAATTTAACACACACTGTCTAAATAATAAACATTAATTACGACATTCAAAATGCTGAACTAAAAGATATACAAGAAGCAACAAATGATTATATGGCAAAACATTTATATATAAAATACATTAACAGTAATTTACTAATTAAAGAACAAATTCAAATTAAAACAAAAATGACATATTTAATTTTTTTTAAATAAATAAAAATATACACATTAAGCTTTCAATATAACATCAAAATACAAGTGAATTATTCATTAACACTTATTTAAATCTCTAATGATGCAGAATCTCCGCAAAATGTACATAAGGTTTATAATAATATACAATTTTTTACAATAAATTTATTATTGTGATAAACTATAAAAAGTATATACAAACCATGTTCTATTTACAAACGAAACATTTAAAAAACTACCTTTCTCTTGGTAGGGTATGGAGCTATGGGAACAAAACAAGTTAAGTAGGGGGGGCTATGGTCAGAAAAAGGTTGAGAAATTCTAATTTATTGGTCTCCTGTTACACAGTGAATTACTGTGTTCTGTGTGACCTACAGTTATGTCTGATTCTTCATGTTGCTACTGGTACTTGTTAAAACATTTCAACAAGAGGTGTATACTCGTGTATTATAAAATTACTTAAAATATATCATTAGAATAACTCATGGTCAGTGACCTCAACGTCACTTCAAATGACACAATGACAGACTGTTTAATTTGATACAGTATGCTAAATAATATGTTGATTCTTACCTCCTTTTGAGAGAACCCCAAAGGAGACTGGAACCATAGGTCGAAGCAGGCCCAGTTTACTCTCACACACGAGGTCAAGGTCTGGGTCAAGACCCCATGCATGAAGTAGTGACAGTAACAGCTGTGCTATCTCCATTGTCAAGTTTGCTTCACACACCTTTTTATGACTTGATTCACCACCAATGTTACCTATAAATCAAACAATTTATTTTGCTTTTAAAAATCTAATATTATCTCTACATTATATAAATAATAACAACAAAAAGCTGCATGTTTACCGGACAATCAGCATAGTGTGTTTATTCATACTAGTAAAATGGATTAAATGTTGTTACTTTATTGCAAAACCCATGATTACACTCCATTTCCATGCAGACACAAATGTATACTACTATTGTGTGTCATGAGTACACATTATATTATATTAGCTCATGTTCCACATACTCAATGCCAAAGGTGTTTGTTCACACCTCTACACCTCTGAGATAGGATCCACTTTATTGTTCACATTTGCACTATATGAATAAAACTAGTAAGACTGTCTTTACTATATAACAACAGAAAATTAAAATTTTTGTTTGGTATGTACAAATATGCATAAAAAAGATTTATCTACATACAATATATTATGAATTGTCGTACCCCCTTTTTATATATTTTTAAACAAAATCAGTTTATGAAGTTCCTGTCATATTTTGATGAGCAGGTGGACTACAAAATGATTAGTGTTCAATTTCTACATAGATTTTCATGTTTGCAAACTAATAAGAAATTACCACATTTAAAATTTTGTCAGAATAATTATGTATGAACAACTGTAACATTGATGTTAAATGTTCATGGAGATGAAAACTACAAATTTCTTAGTGATATGTATCTGATAAATATACGATATAATGAAATATTAAACCTGTATGTGACTGTTTTATAACAGCTTGTATTACATAGGCGAAACAATAAAAATTATATTCTATTTCCACATTTAATTATGCCCACTCAGTTCAACAGTGGTAACGGGTTATTGAGTATTAACGGGTGGACAAAATTTAACTACACAGTATTGGATACATTTAGCCCAGGGTCATCTAGTTTAAGCCAGGTCCAAAACTGGTACTATTTATGGTACCAGTTTTCAACTCAAGGCCACATGATAAAGCCAAAGCCATTGCACTGTGTTTGAGAGTACAGTAAATTATACAGTTAAGTTTTTGTTTTCTTTGTTCAATAAAGAAAACCAACTTCATGACTTACAAATAAAATAATATTAATCATTAATGATTACTGATTCAATCAGTCAATGTTATTATGATTCTACACTAATGTGAATCTCAAATAAAAATACAAAATAAAATTAATGTTTTTTAGAGTACAGAATAATGCTAACGACCTTATTTACTTTATTGTTCTGAAATAATTATTTTAATCAAGTTATTAAGAATAATAAAAAATTCAGTGCTTAAAGAAAACAAATTGGTGAGTTTCATAAAATTTGAAACGAAAAACTTTCACAACCTCAATGTGTAAGGGGTTCAGATAACAGTGCTATAATTACGGAATGTTTATTTTTATATGATTGTTTATTTCGTGAACACAGTTTGACAGACCACAAAAACTGACAGTAGCGGGCACACGCTCTTGTCATGTAAGAGGGAGAAAATACTGTGATAAAGAGTAACAAACGTGTTGAAGACGCCTTATGTATTTGCCTTTCAAAGGATGATTGCATCCAGCTAAGATAGTCCTGTTTAGAGTTATTAAAACATAGTCCAAACCCTCAACAGCAAAGAGTAATACTAAATAAAAAATTAATGAGTTCTAAAAGCATTCTCTTCAATATCATTATACTCTCAAGTTCTCATAACATGGTATCTGTAGAGTTACACACAAACCTCATAATACTATAGAAAATACAATGGCCACATTTTAAAGGCTTACAGTTAGAAGTGAGAACAAGCAATGTGCTGAATACATAAGTGAACAGAGATTACCATAGTTTATAAGTGGAACAGGCATATTTTTGATACAATTTATAAAAAATATATAATCAATGTGAACTTGTTTTTATATTGCTGCCTCTTGTATGAATGTACTCTCTACGATATTTTCAGAACTCCAATTAGCAGGCAACAACCTCATGTACAATTATAGTACGTAAATAAATAAACAGTATAAAACATCCGTTACTGTTTATTTTCTATAGAAAACGGTAATACATTTTCTATTTTACAGAATATAGTTATGTCAGTGATAATTTTATGGCAATCTTGAAGGAATGAACACTTGTTCATAATGGGAACCCGAGTTGGTCAAAAAGAGTGCAAAAATAGAATTTTAAATAAATCTGTAATAAGTTTTCATTATTATAAAATTTGTTGAATAACAGTAACTGTTATGAACAACCTTGAATTTGACCGCACTTCCGAGCAACTTATTTGTATCTGCTTCAGGGTGTGGTCCAGTCCCTCGGCCTTGCTCTTGAATTGTCGCCCACTTTAGTCTGATCTCACATATTACCATACCAATGTGCTGAATTTGAGGTTTCCACTTTCCAAAGAATTTTATATGAACAATGTTTAGGAGACATGTTTGCTAACTGCTGTACTATGACTTTTATGTAAAGCAATTTATTATATAAACCAAAGGGTTGATATCAACAAATTTATATTCTATTTTAATCTTTAGAACACACACACACACACACACACACACACACACACACACACACACACACACACACACACACACACACACACACACACACACACACACACACACGCACGCACGCACGCACACACACGCACACACACACACACACACACACACACACACACACACACACACTCTTATACTCTGCCGTAATACATTTAATGTTTCTTTGTATAGGTACTGACTGCACTGTAAGTCTATGTAACTGCTCCCATTTCCAACTACACATTTAGTATAAATTAATCATCAGTTGAGAAAAAGAAAATAATATAAACATTTTAAAAAATTAAAAAAATGTATATTATAACACATCTAATCATACTATCTACCACACTGAGAAGAATTGAATATGCGAGTCTGATGTTTACTGGTTTGCAATATTACAGGAATATAAAATGTTTCAGACTAATGAGTCAGAAACTTGTCTTGAAGTAACGTCATTACATTCTACAATTTGTCCAGACTTGTTACACTTACTAACATTCTTCCCATACATGTTTTTATATTTATGCAGCATTAAAATATTCCTTATACTGTACTTATTTGTAGAATTAATGATTCTGTGATTGAAATAAGTTACAATAAATGTATTTTTAATATATATTGTAACAAAATCTAAAGGTTGGATTTTTCGGAGTTACAAAAAATTATAATTAAAAAAACTTTTTGTTGAAAATAAAAAAAAAATTTTTTTATTTATTTATTTATTAATTATTTCTTAAGTATTTATTTATTTTTAATTCCTTTAATTATTAATTTAATTAATAACGTACTTAAGAATAACCAGAATTGTTTTTCGGCATTAATTAGATTGTATCATGTAATAATCGATTAGCAGTCTTCCGTTATTCACTGAGTGTACTCCTTTAATGATGTTATTCTCTTCTTTTCTTGGAGTCCAGGTGTCAAATATTATCTGAAATTCTTCTATCTATATTCTTACCAATAAATGAAACTCAAAATTATAATATTCAAGGAATTTATTAACGTTATAGAGACTAATCGATTTTGAATCGATTAACTAATCCACAGCTCACAAACTCATATCTTAGGGCGATTGATTTCGGTATATAAATTATTAATGTTAAATTACAGGTTCTTTTAGCTGTTATTATAATAGTCAGAGAAAGGGCAAAGCTGAAAAGCACAACACTTACAGAAAAAACTTCTTAATTATAAAAAATAGAAAGATTATTTAAAATATAAATGTTAATAAATTAGATTTCTCAAACCAAAACTCAGGTGATGTTCTGACGTCACTGCAGAGGATGCTGGGAGTAGTCCAAAATGGCTGCCCACGTGCTGTCAATGTAGGCGAAGTCTTCACAACGGAATTTCTTCAAATAAATGTGGATTATTGGTGTGTTCCTCTTCCTAGCAGTAGTGATTAATTCATATTCATCACAGTGTAATTATTTGAGATTGGTGGTCAGTTGTTCGGCACGACAATCAGTGTTCAAAAGTGTTCTTGTTCCACTAGTTGTGAGGTTTTACAATGTCCAATTTCGAATCGATAAAATTTTAGAATTCCCGTTTATATTGTTCTACTATCTGGGTTACGACTTCAAATCTTCATAAATCGCTTAATTTGGATTATTCAACGTTAACTCGGTGTTGACTACTCATTTTTTTTAAGTTATTCTTTTATATTTTTATAGGTTTCGCTGTTCAGAATTATATCTTCTATCTTTTAGAATGAATTCATTTGTCTGAGATAGTTTCGAAGTGTACGTCTCAACGTGTAACATCAACTAACTCTCTTTCTTCTCCATACAATAGGTCCTGGCTGAATTAATATTAAATCGACATCGTTTTAACCAGATGGCATTTCCGCCTAAATAATTGACTTTTACATTATATGATTAATTACATTTTGCTTTTTACTTAATTTTATTAAATACTAATTACATAATCAATTTCCTTATTTAATTCTGCATTATTTAATATCAAACATGATATACTTTATAGTATTTTCTAACTCAAAAAGTCATATTTACAGTATATTTGGATGTAGGCTTTAACTGTACTTCCTGTCACACCAAATGGTTTACAATTTCTGTTAGTATCTAATTAACATTGAACAAGATCATTGATTGTCTTATTATAGGTTGATTTCTTTAATTCTCAGTAATTTTATGATTTGGTAAAATAATTTGAATATTATCCTTAATTTAGGCTTTTCCTTTAGATTCCAGTGTTATTATACTTGCCTTTTTTCTAATAATATTTTCTACATTCCTTCAATACCTTTACAAAGTATTGTTACAGTTATAATACACAGTGATTGATTTACATTATAAAATTTTCATCAATTTAATTAATTTCCTTTACCTATTTACTAATTACAAGGTTGGTGAGATTTACCATTTGGCCTAGATTTTATGTTAGTTCATTTACAATGTTTATTATTATTCCAGCTTGCTAATACCCTCTCTGACCTACAATTCTTATAACATCTTAACTAAATTACCCTTATTTAATTACAGTAAGGTTTATTATTAATTAATATCATTAAAACATAATAAATATTCTATAACAAAAAAATTATACTCAATCTCAAACATTCGAGCCTCGAGTTCAATGAACTGTTAATATAAACAAAACACATCTGTTCTTTCTTCATTTAAATTATTCATTAAAATTAATTTTTAAGCAGTCTTTTGCTGTTCTTGGTTTTAGTTTAGGGATTTCCCCTTGTTCACTTCACTATTTATTGCATACTCTTATATTATTTTTTGTCATTTTGTCTGGTATTGTATGATAAAGAATATCACTTATATGAGATCATCAGGATTTGCTTTTCATTATAAAATTAAATTGCACTGGTACATTTTTAAATTTATATCTAGGACCTTTACTTACACATATTTTACATTTACTCTTATTTTATTGCGTTATACTTTTCTTATTTATTTTCATCTTTTTTGGGGTTTTCTAATTTTATTATATGTGGTTGTTTTTCTAATAGTTGTTCTTTTATTATGGATGTTTGTCTATCCTGGGCATTTCCTGACCTGCTCCTATACTACCTGGGTATAATTACTTTATACATTGGCCCATCATTATTTTTCTATAATTTCTTATATGTTGCATGGTTGGTTTTAATTTATTTTATCTCTTCGAACTATGATTTCACTTCATTGTGGTCCTTAATTAATTTTTATAATAGTTTTCCTTAATGTCATTTTATTTTTCTTTTATAGATGATTATTTTTTAAATTAGAACAATGTGGATAATCTGTCATGCTACAGATTGTCTCATCCAGAATTTATTAGTTCAGATCATACCTGGAGTATGTACGAAATAATTGCTTATGATATTTATTAGTTATTACTTTCTTTGTCTTCCTACCCATTTCTACATCTGCTTCTTCGTACTTGAGCTTAGTTTTTTTTTTCTTAAATTGATTCTTATTTGATAGTTATTGTTATCTGAGGTTTATTATTATTATTATTATATTTATTTTTTCCTTAACTTAGTGCTTTATCCATGGGATATTCATTCCCTAACATTCCCTAACACGTGAGCTGGGGCAGTCCAGAGAGGCACTTGTGGCTACATATACTCTGCTGGCCATACTACACTTCTAATTGAGATCAGAGGAACATCATCTCTGCTCAAAATATAATACTGCTGGAATTCATCTACAGACAGTCATTAAATAAAAATTATATAAGAATAGTCTATTTTTGACTAATAATAAACATCCTTGGATACCTCACTTCGTAGTTGCTCAGATTTGCTAATATTTTCTATCTCAGTTATTCTTCTTATTATTTATTCTCCTTATTATTTATTCTTCTATCTTTTTAGCTCTGCTGATATATTTATTCTTATCATGGTTGGAAGCTCTGCTGATCTATTTATTTTTCTCATGGTTAGAAGTTCTGTTGATATATTTATCACTAGTTATTGGGTGTAAATTTTTTCATCTGAATACTCTTTAATTCTTCTATTGTTCGCACAGTCTTCTTCTGGTTATCAATATTAATAGCATATATATATATATATATTTTTTTTTTGGTTCTAATTAATTGTTCTAATGGTTTTATGTTATGACAGTCATTCTACCAATTGTTCTTATTATAATTAAAATTAAAGTCGTGATCATAATCATATTATATATTTTTTTCTTTTCAAAATTTATTATTTCGCTCTTGTTTTCATCCAAATTATTTCATTAACATTATATTATTTAAGTGGTCCTTACTTCCTTTTGCCTTTCGTAACTTTTCTAATATTTCCTTTCCAAAACTAGTTTATTCATATTATTGGTATTAGTTGTTCTTATTTATTTTTATAACTTAGTAATATAATAATCATTTTTCTTCACAATTCGTTTCCATAATCGTTTATTCAAATAATTCCTGTAAGTTATCCTTATGGTTTTAAGAATTTAGTAATTATATTTCCATTCAAAATTAATTTCTGTAAATTATTGTTGTAAGTTGATCTTACGTTATTTTTGAATTTATTTAATAAACTTTTATTCTTCAATTCAAAATTAAGTCCCATAAATAATTGGTGTAAGTTGGCCTTACGTTCTTTTTGAATTTATTTAATTCCAATCCGCGTAATATTTTTTCATCGAGGCCTGGTTATACACGCCTTTGATTTTCCCTGAAACAATCTCGTTTAGTTCATAGGTGTTATTGTTATTTGTTTTGGTGACTATAAATGGTCCGGTATATAGTAGTAATAACTTCTTAGTGATCCCTTCTAGGGTGCTTGGCAATTCGCGGTTTTTCAGCAGTACTTTTTCTCCTATTTTATATGTTATTATTTTTCCCATTGCTTTCTGATACTTGTTTTGACGCTTCTCCTGGTCTTTGGCCACCTTATTATAAAATTTTATTTTATCAAATTTATATCCATCTTTAATAGGGAACGCTATGATTTCCTTGATCTCTCGTGGGGGTGGTTTCTCGTACATGGCGGAGTATGGGGTAATCCCTATAGCTGGATGATGAGCTAAATTGAGGAATTCCTCCGTGGCTGCCAGATATTCTTGCCATTTGTTCTGTTGGTGGTGAGAGTACGTCCTCAGTACTCTTCCCACCTCTCTTAACACCCTCTCTGCCGGATTACTACTTCAGTGGTAAACTGATGTTTTGTAAGTTTTAACCCCAAGTTATAACAAGGTATTCCTCCATCTTCTCCCCTTAAATTGCGTACCATGATCAGTTATGATTGATGAGGGTTTTCCTATTTCTGGAATATATAGTTCAGTTATCACTCCCAGAATTTTCAGAGTAGTTGCACGATTAACAGGGTATAGCTTTATAAATTTTGTGAAATGATCCATTATGATTATCAGATATTTATATCGGTGTTGACCGCCACTACGGGGAAATGGCCCGCATATGTCTAAGAACACCTTTTCTAACTTCCCTTTCGATGTGATTGGTATCATAATGCCTTCCTTCTTCTCGTTATTAGTCTTCACCAGTTGACAAATATGACAGGATTTGATGCAATTTCTCACATTCCGATTAATGTTTTTGATGTGACAGCTTTCTTCTAGTGCCTTTATCACTTTCAAGGCTCCCATATGACTGTATCGTATATGGTAGTCTATTATTATGTCCTTTTCGATATTTGTCGGGATAATAACCTTCCAGGTTTCCTGACTTAGAGAAGTTTTAATAAATAATATTCCGTGGTTAACATAGTAAAATTTGGATATGGTGTCATCTTGTTCTTCTAATCGATCCTTGATATTTCTTAACTTTGGGTCAGATTGCTGGTGGATGCTGATGTTCATCAGTAATGCCTCTAAATCTGATCTGGTTCTAATAATGTTGTAAATCTTGAGTATGCTCTCCTTCTCTCCCTCAAAAGTTTGATCTTCCAAATTAATCTGTGATAAAACGTCCGCTACAACATTCTTTTTTCCTGGGATGTACTCCCAGCGTAGATCATACTCTTGCAGGGCAAGTATCCACCTGGTCAGTCTGCCGTGACTCAACTTACATCTCCTTAAAAATGATATGGATTTATGGTCTGTCCAGACTGTTACTGGATAACCCAAAATATAGGTACGGAATTTACTACAAGCAACTACTACACTGAGTAACTCTTTTTCAGTTACATTGTAGTTCCTTTCACATTGATTTAATGTCCGACTAGCGAAGCTAATCACTAAATGATGACCATTTTCATCCTCTTGATACAGTGTTGTTCCTAAACTGATGTTGCTGGCATCGCAGTTTAAAAAGAAAGGTTGTTTAAAATCTGGATGGTGAAGTACTACTACTTTTAAAAACTTGTCCTTAATTAGTTGAAAGGTAACGTCTTGCTCTTGACCCCAGATCCATTTGTTTTTGGATGATAACTGATATTGAAATTTGGCTGTTAGCGCTGAATATTGGTTTTGGAATTTCCTATAATAATTACAGAGTCCTAAAAATGACTGTAATTGTTTTCTATTCTTGGGTTTAGGGAACTTCTGTATTGCTTCCACCTTTTCTAATGACGGTGAGATTCCTTGGTCATTCAAATTAAATCTCAAGAACTGGACTTCTTTAGCAATGAATTTTGATTTTTCTAATTTAAGGGTTATATTGTTAATGGCTAATTTCTCTAGTACATGTTCCACTTGGTAGCAGTGTTCCTCCCAGGTTTCTGAGGTAATAAGTAGATCGTCTACGTACACAGTGGTAAACTGGAGTGCTTCTTGGCCAAGTATCTGGTCCATACATGCCACAAAGATGGCTACTGAATTCATGAGTCCGAAGGGCAATCTCTTGAATTGATAATTGCGTCCTTCGAATATGAACGCCATATACTGGCGACTCTGTGGGTGCAACTCCACTTGCCAGTAACTGCACACAGTGTCCCATGTACTAATGAACTTGGTACCGTGGAACCTCTTTAAAATTTCTTCTATCTCACCGGGTGACGTTCTATCATTTATAATTATCTTATGTATCTCGCGCGCATCCAAACAAAGCCGGACTTGGCCGTTTTTCTTTGGAATAGCCACGATTGGACTGGTGAATGGAGATTGACTACTCTCTATAATGTCACTACTGATCATTTTATTAATTTCTCCTCGTACTGCCTCCTTCAGTGAATGCGCTATAGGATAGAACTTTCTGTTAAACTCCACTGGTTCCCTAAATTGAATTTTGCATTGGTAGTTTTTTATCTTACCAGGTTCATCTGAGAACACCATTCGATACTTCTCATATATTCGTATTAAATTGTTTGCTTGGTATAGTGGTAATTTTTCCTTGGTATTTCTGCATCGGAAATTCCTTATTTCCTGTATCATCTGTTCCCATAAATCATCTTCTGTATTATCGTATACTATTTGGTTACATATTGATTTGTTTTCTATATAATTGATTTCACGAAGTTGTTGGTGGATACTACTGGGAAGTATTGTCTCGCTACCTACTAAATCCGCCGTCCATGTTATTCCTTCTGAAAACAGTGATACCTTCTCCTTACTCAAATCAATAATAGCTGAGTTTCTCCTTAGTATATCACACCCTATCAATATATTAAATGGCAATCCTGTTGCAATTAAAAACACCATATCATAGCTATACCCTTGCTAATAACATTTACGGACATTTGTTTTCTTATAGTTTTGTTCTGGCGACCAGTGGCCCCTATTAATATAATATTATTTACTGGTAATATCGGCAATGTTTGACCATATTCTTTTTGGATTCTCTCTAATTCAATGCTATTAATTATGGATACATTAGCACCTGTATCAACCATTATTTGAGAGAACATCCCTTCAACTTCTGCGTTTATATATATGATTTCGTTATTCTGATTATTGAGGCTTGTGTTGTTCTCTTCTAATAGTTCATTTCTTATATTTTTCAAATAATTACTACTAATGATGGTAATATTCTTAAAGTTATTTGCACCTTGCAATTCTCGTTCATACCCAGGAGATAGGAGCAGTGAAGGGTAGTGAAAATTTATCACTGCCTCCTCCCGTTTAAATTATCATGGTCATTGTTATTAATTGGGCAGACCGGGATGTCGGTCTGGAAACTCTGAGTCGGTTCCTGCCGCTCAGTATGATGGTCAAATGGTGGTTCGTGGTTTGGTTGCCTGTCTTGATCATCTAAACTGGTACTTCGTCTGGGTTGATTGTATATTGGATTATTACGTTCCCCATTCCTCTGCCGATTATCATAATCGTGAAAACTGTTACGTCCCTGATGCGTATACCTCCTTTGACCATTACCTTCTGCCCTTATAAAATTTACTCTTGGTCTAGAAACCCTATTATTATTATTATTGTTATTCGATTGATAATTCCGATTATTATTATAATAATGTTCGGTATTCACTTGGTTGGGGTTTCTCTGACTATTATAATTATCATTATTATGATAATAATTATTTCTATTATTTGGGTAGCTGTTATTATTCCTGTTATGATTCTGGTTATTATTATAGTTATTATTATTATGATTATTATTACTATAATAATTAGAGTTGTTGCGGTTCCCAGTGTAGTTATTATTATTATGATTATTATTATTATTAGGGTACTGATTATTTCTTAAGTCCGGCCTATCATTCCTCCTTCTACTTTGATGATAGTAGTCTTCATGTTCGTAATTTTCTAGTAATTCTGCCATAGCTTGCACCGTTTTTATTTGACTACCCCTTCTCGCTCTTATGATGTCTTCATCATAGTGGTACGACAATTTATTTACTAGGCATTCCTCTGGTATGGTTGGTTCCAAATGTTTTGCTACACACACCTTCCCTAGGAAATATGCAGTCATTGTATTACCTACATGGGCATTGTATCGTCCATGACAGATGTTATCACGTATCAAGTTTTGTGTCGTCTCCGACCAATACTTTGCCTTGAACAGGTTCTTAAATTGTTGGTAGTCCATGATTTCACTCCTATTTGCCATCCACCAATTGTCTGTCATTTCTCTGAAGGACTCATCTAATAGTTCCCGGTTTGTGCTCCATCTATTTCCCCTATGTTTAGCAAAATATTCCTCAATCCTGGCCAAGAACTCCATGGGTTTTCTTTTATATTGGCGAAAATTCAGCCATTCTCGACTTTCATTAGTAGGGATACCAGTAATGTTAGTGGGCCGATTTCGAATTAATTTGATCTCTTCTTGGCTCTGCCGTACTTGACCGGTTATATTTGTCATGGCAACTTCAATACCGTCACACCTTTCCATGACTTGGTTCCGTACCTTCCCTAATTCTTCCTGTGTTTCCCTTCGGTTTTCTTCCAATTTATTCCTATTGTGTTCTTCGATATTAGTGATTTTAGTGTTTACTTCTTCCTTAAAACCCTGTACTTCCCGCTCAGTCTGGCTACATCTTTTGTCAACTTCCCTAATTTGTTGTTTTATTCCTATTGTTTCTTCTTCTAATTTCTTGTTTGTTGATTCCTTATTATCGTTGATTTCCTTGCTCAACTCTTCCTTCAACAACTCTATCCTTTCGTCTAATTTGTCCATATTTTCCTGGTTAACCTCCCTCAATTCTTCTCTTAATAGTTGGTTATCCTCTTTCAATTCTTCCAACTTCTCCCCCATCTTTTCTTCCATCTTCTTATTATTTTCCTCCATCTTTTCTTCCATCTTCTTGCTATTCTCCCTCAACTCTTCCTTCAACTGTTGGTTGTCACTTTCCATCTTCTTACTATTCTCCCTTAACTGTTGGTTGCCACCTTCCATCTTCTTACTAGTTTCATCAATTTTCTTATTTGTATTTTCAATTTTATTACCCAATTCTTCCTTTGTTGATTTGAATTCATCCTTTAACATTTGGTTGTCATCTTTAATTTCCTTTCTGTTCTCGTCCATTTTCTCCATCATTAGCCTGAACATCTCTTGCATGTCCCCATTTTCTGTTCGTGTGGACTTTTGTAACTTTTTCTCCTGGAGATTGACATCCCCTGTTTGTGTGGGTTTCTCGGGTTGTTCCTCTTGTTGTGCAGGTTGGTTGGGTTCCACAGGAGGTAACCTTCCTTCTATATCTTCGACCAGAGTTGCCTCTTTGTCGTCCATATCGATCTCTTTTTCCTCTTCTACCGCACTTTTCTTTGATATTGCTCGTTTCGGCATTTTTGTTACTTTTCCTGACTTTATAACAGCTGCCAGCCAAAATTAGGAATTGGGCAGATTATTTTTATCTCTTATGGCCTATCAATCACTAATTTCAGCCCCTTAAGTTGGACACCAATTTTGTAACAAGTTTTGTAAAATTTTGTAAAAAGGTTGGATTTTTTGGAGTTACAAAAAATTATAATTAAAACAAAATTTCGTTGAAAATAAAAAAAATTATTTTTATTTATTTATTTATTATTTCTTAAGTATTTATTTATTTTTAATTCCTTTTGTTTCATTTAATTAATAATGTACTTAAGAATAACCAGAATTGTTTTTCGGCATTAATTAGATTGTATCATGTAATAATCGATTAGCAGTCTTCCGTTATTCACTGAGTGTACTTCTTTAATGATGTTATTCTCTTCTTTTCTTGGAGTCCAGGTGTCAAATATTATCTGAAATTCTTCTATCTATATTCTTACCAATAAATGAAACTCAAAATTATAATATTCAAGGAATTTATTAACGTTATAGAGACTAATCGATTTTGAATCGATTAACTAATCCACAGCTCACAAACTCATATCTTAGGGCGATTGATTTCAGTATATAAATTATTAATGTTAAATTACAGGTTCTTTTAGCTGTTATTATAATAGTCAGAGAAAGGGCAAAGCTGAAAAGTACAACACTTACAGAAAAAACTTCTTAATTATAAAAAATAGAAAGATTATTTAAAATATAAATGTTAATAAATTAGATTTCTCAAACCAAAACTCAGGTGATGTTCTGACGTCACTGCAGAGGATGCTGGGAGTATTCCAAAATGGCTGCCCATGTGCTGTCAATGTAGGCGAAGTCTTCACAACGGAATTTCTTCAAATAAATGTGGATTATTGGTGTGTTCCTCTTCCTAGCAGTAGTGATTAATTCATATTCATCACAGTGTAATTATTCGAGATTGGTGGTCAGTTGTTCGGCACGGCAATCAGTGTTCAAAAGTGTTCTTGTTCCACTAGTTGTGAGGTTTTACAATGTCCAATTTCGAATCGATAAAATTTTAGAATTCCCGTTTATATTGTTCTACTATCTGGGTTACGACTTCAAATCTTCATAAATCGCTTAAATTGGATTATTCAACGTTAACTCGGTGTTTACTCATTTTTTTCAAGTTATTCTTTTATATTTTTATAGGTTTCGCTGTTCAGAATTATATCTTCTATCTTTTAGAATGAATTCATTTGTCTGAGATAGTTTCGAAGTGTACGTCTCAACGTGTAACATCAACTAACTCTCTTTCTTCTCCATACAATAGGTCCTGGCTGAATTAATATTAAATCGACATCGTTTTAACCAGATGGCATTTCCGCCTAAATAATTGACTTTTACATTATATGATTAATTACATTTTGCTTTTTACTTAATTTTATTAAATACTAATTACATAATCAATTTCCTTATTTAATTCTGCGTTATTTAATATCAAACATGATATACTTTATAGTATTTTCTAACTCAAAAAGTCATATTTACAGTATATTTGGATGTAGGCTTTAACTGTACTTCCTGTCACACTAAATGGTTTACAATTTCTGTTAGTATCTAATTAACATTGAACAAGATCATTGATTGTCTTATTATAGGTTGATTTATTTAATTCTCAGTAATTTTATGATTTGGTAAAATAATTTGAATATTATCCTTAATTTAGGCTTTTCCTTTAGATTCCAGTGTTATTATACTTGCCTTTTTTCTAATAATATTTTCTACATTCCTTCAATACCTTTACAAAGTATTGTTACAGTTATAATACACAGTGATTGATTTACATTATAAAATTTTCATCAATTTAATTAATTTCCTTTACCTATTTACTAATTACAAGGTTGGTGAGATTTACCATTTGGCCTAGATTTTATGTTAGTTCATTTACAATGTTTATTATTATTCCAGCTTGCTAATACCCTCTCTGACCTACAATTCTTATAACATCTTAACTAAATTACCCTTATTTAATTACAGTAAGGTTTATTATTAATTAATATCATTAAAACATAATAAATATTCTATAACAAAAAAATTATACTCAATCTCAAACATTCGAGCCTCGAGTTCAATGAACTGTTAATATAAACAAAACACATCTGTTCTTTCTTCATTTAAATTATTCATTAAAATTAATTTTTAAGCAGTCTTTTGCTGTTCTTGGTTTTAGTTTAGGGATTTCCCCTTGTTCACTTCACTATTTATTGCATACTCTTATATTATTTTTTGTCATTTTGTCTGGTATTGTATGATAAAGAATATCACTTATATGAGATCATCAGGATTTGCTTTTCATTATAAAATTAAATTGCACAGGTACATTTTTAAATTTATATCTAGAACCTTTACTTACACATATTTTACATTTACTCTTATTTTATTGCGTTATACTTTTCTTATTTATTTTCATCTTTTTTGGGGTTTTCTAATTTTATTATACAGTGTATGTGGTTGTTTTTCTAATAGTTGTTCTTTTATTATGGATGTTTGTCTATCCTGGGCATTTCCTGACCTGCTCCTATACTACCTGGGTATAATTACTTTAAACATTGGCCTATCATTATTTTTCTATAATTTCTTATATGTTGCATGGTTGGTTTTAATTTATTTTATCTCTTCGAACTATGATTTCACTTCACTGTGGTCCTTGATTAATTTTTATAATAGTTTTCCTTAATGTCATTTTATTTTTATTTTATACATGATTATTTTTTAAATTAGAACAATGTGGATAATCTGTCATGCTACAATATCCAATATAATTTCATATTCACTCACATTAGTCTTGTTATACAAATTGATAATAAATGATACTTTATATTTTGAAAAAAAGAATATAAAGTAATATTTATTATCAAATGTAATATAAATAATACTTTTTATCTCCTTGAATAACAATACGCTTATAATGGATGGAGGTGTATTTCAAATTATACAGTAAAAGAAGCTAAATTTTTATTAATTTGTGCAGCACTTCAGAATATCTGTCAATGTGTGTGTGCGTGTGTGTGTGTGTGTGTGTTGCACTATATATTTTCTACATACATATGGATGATACTACAACACACAACGCTAATATACCTATTGCTCACTATTGAATAAGATAAGAAAAGGAATGTAATAAAATGGCATTGGGAACATTATCTATACCAAATGTGCTAAAAAGTATAATTTAATTATAATGCTAGGCTCTATGTCAATACTACAATTCTCTTTCAATTGTTTAGACCCTTAACTTTCTGTCAAATTAACTACAAAAATGCAAGTTAACATTTACAGTACAAATTAAATGTTTTTTGACATATTTATTTTAATAAGTTTTCACTCCCATAAAATTTAAATGGCAGTTTTAGTTACAAGTAGGTGCCTTTATTGTAGAACCCGTTAGAGAAGAATGAAATATTTAAACTATATTTAAACGTCACTGTAGTATGTAATTGTATAAATTAAAATGAAAAGCAAATACCTAACTGAATTAGTCTATTGTCACATTCATACAGTTATAGTTTGTCTCCACCTTGCAACATACACCATTTTAGGATCTCCAAAGTCTAACATGCATCCTAGGTCATATTTGGGTTTACCAACAGTCTCATATTGTTTACAGATGTCCACATTTCTCATAACATGCAGCAAAATGATACTAACAACTGAAGCTGTAATTATATGTAATGAACACTGGACACTTTACACCTGGATATTTTGTAAAACAGAAGTATCCACCAAATACAATATTAACCATGCAGTTAAATTAATCCTGGATACTATATACTGTGTTTTTATGCAAGCCAAATTATATTCTTTGTTATACCCTCTTCAATTTTCTAAACATTATTAATTTTTCTAATTAATATCATTTTCATTACTTTTGGTTTGCGTTAACCGAGTGTTCCATTATCATACAGCTCCCAGAAGGTTTATCATTCTGGCATTATCATTATCGGCCAGAAAGATAGCAGACATTATCCTTCAAAGCAACTGTTTCGGCCATCATTAATTTCTTATCTTATGTTATTGTAGTTACACTGTTAACATGCTTCTGTTGACAAGAATGAGTCAACTCCATTGAAGATGATAAACTGCGGTCAATGAATACTCATCATGGCAACACAACGGCAATGTGACGCAAAACATAATCACATCTTACTAATGGTGCAGACACACAGTGTTGGAAAGTGACTGTTTCGTGCTACCACACTTCTTGTCAGAATGCAAGCATGATACTTAGCAGCATCCACTAGAGAAGGAAGAGATTATTCCTTGCTCGTTTCGGCATTTTTGTTACTTTTCCTGACTTTATAACAGCTGGCAGCCAAAATTAGGAATTTGGCAGATTATTTTTATCTCTTATGGCCTATCAATCACTAATTTCAGCCCCTTAAGTTGGACACCAATTTTGTAACAAGTTTTGTAAAATTTTGTAAAAAGGTTGGATTTTTTGGAGTTACAAAAAATTATAATTAAAACAAAATTTTGTTGAAAATAAAAAAAATTATTTTTATTTATTTATTTATTTATTTATTATTTAATAATAATAATAATAATAATAATATTTATTACCAATTTTCCTTTACATATAATAAAAATTATACAATAAAGGACCTATAGGGGGCATAAATGCCCGTACATAGGTTGGTCCTTAGAATTAATATTTATATACTTAATACTAATTGTGAGTTTTACCTCACCGATCATAGTAAATATTAAAAATAAATTATTTTTCAATTTTAACAAAATTTTAGTTTGTACTATAACACAATTCAATAAATAAATGAAAAAAAAGAGAAAAAAAGGTCCATATCATAATAAACTGTTTTTTTGATTATTCAATAACAATGTTCCTAACTTTTTCTTTGATTTTTTTTTTAAGCACTTTTATATTTACACTTAGATTTTTCAGTTCATTAGGTAATTCATTAAAATATTTTATGGCATAATACACATAGCTTCTTTGCCCAATACTTAATAGGTGTCACGGCAATATAATATTTTTATACCGTGTGTTGATTCGATTTTGTAAAAACTCACTTTTTAGATCATTGTATTGATAAACTATAGAATTCACTACAAACACCTGTTTAATATTTAATGGTTTATTCGAATCTTGTTCATTGACTCCTATAATTTTAAGAATACACTTTTGCAGCCGATCCAATGCGTCTAGAGATGATTTATATAGACCCCCCCAGCCTATGATAGCATACCCTGCCACACTATGGAATAGTCCATAGTATATTTGTATTAGTTGCTTTTTTGATAAAATTTGTTTAAGTCTGTAAAAAACGTAGATTAAGTATTTGGTTTTTTTTACAATGTTAGCCACATGTACATCCCACTTCATGTTAAAGTCATATGTTATTCCTAGATATTTACTAGATTTAACTCTTTTCAATTTTTGACCATTTATCTTAATTTCAAAGTCATGCGGAACAGAGTCTCTATAATTTACAAAGGTGATAAAAACAGACTTGCTTATGTTGAGTACTAGATTATTGTGATAGAGCCAAGAGTATATAATATCTAATTTAGTTGACATATCTGTAGCAAGTTCAGGCCATGTCTTTGCTTTCATTGGTACTGCTGTATCATCAGCATATGCTATTAATACATCTTGTAACACTAGTAAGTCATTGATATATAAAATAAACAATAAAGGTCATAATATAGAGCCCTGGGGCACTCCAACATTTGTTTTAATAGGCTGACTTCTAGTCCCATTCACCTTTACAACTTGTGTCCTGTCATGTAAATAACTGGCTATCAGGGATAAGCTTACACCTCTTATTCCCATATTCTGTAATTTGGATATAAGTATGCCATGATCGACAGTGTTAAAAGCTTTGGAGTAGTCCAAAAAAGTTACAACAGTTGGTATCCTAATACTTAGATTTTCATAAATAAATTTGCTAAGTAGGGCTATAGCATCATCTGTACCTTTCTTCTTGAGAAAGCCAAATTGTTTAGCACTTAACAGGTTATGGTTCTTTACAAATTTAAATAATCTGGTAAAAATAATTTTTTCAAAAATCTTAGCTAGATTTGATATCAGTGCGATCAGTCGATAAATGTTAACCAAACTTTTTACACCTTCCTTATATATAGGACAAATTACAGCTTTCTTAAATTGATATGGACATGTACCTTGTATCATAGCAGTATTAATAATGTGAGTCAAAGCAGGAGTTATGAACGGAGCAGCTAGCTTAACTGTATAGGCATGAATTTCATCACACCCACCAGGTTTATTTTTGAGTTCACGAATAGTTTGGTAAACTTCTGACTCATTTGTTGGTGTTAGAAACATAGTATGCTGATTAATTGATATATCTGGTATTTCATGCTGCAGAATAGGAGGAGTCGCACTTTCATTCAGCCTAGATACTATTGTGCTGAAAAATTCATTAAAATAATTAGCCTTTGTATTTCTTAAGTATTTATTTATTTTTAATTCCTTTAATTATTAATTTAATTAATAATGTACTTAAGAATAACCAGAATTGTTTTTCGGCATTAGTTAGCTTGTATCATGTAATAATCGATTAGCAGTCTTCCGCTATTCACTGAGTGTACTCCTTTAATGATGTTATTCTCTTCTTTTCTTGGAGTCCAGGTGTCAAATATTATCTGAAATTCTTCTATCTATATTCTTACCAATAAATGAAACTCAAAATTATAATATTCAAGGAATTTATTAACGTTATAGAGACTAATCGATTTTGAATCGATTAACTAATCCACAGCTCACAAACTCATATCTTAGGGCGATTGATTTCGGTATATAAATTATTAATGTTAATTACAGGTTCTTTTAGCTGTTATTATAATAGTCAGAGAAAGGGCAAAGCTGAAAAGTACAACACTTACAGAAAAAACTTCTTAATTATAAAAAATAGAAAGATTATTTAAAATATAAATGTTAATAAATTAGATTTCTCAAACCAAAACTCAGGTGATGTTCTGACGTCACTGCAGAGGATGCTGGGAGTATTCCGAAATGGCTGCCCACGTGCTGTCAATGTAGGCAAAGTCTTCACAACGGAATTTCTTCAAATAAATGTAGATTACTGGTGTGTTCCTCTTCCTAGCAGTAGTGATTAATTCATATTCATCACAGTGTAATTATTCGAGATTGGTGGTCAGTTGTTCGGCACGGCAATCAGTGTTCAAAAGTGTTCTTGTTCCACTAGTTGTGAGGTTTTACAATGTCCAATTTCGAATCGATAAAATTTTAGAATTCCCATTTATATTGTTCTACTATCTGGGTTACAACTTCAAATCTTCATAAATCGCTTAAATTGGATTATTCAACGTTAACTCGGTGTTGACTACTCATTTTTTTCAAGTTATTCTTTTATATTTTTATAGGTTTCGCTGTTCAGAATTATATCTTCTATCTTTTAGAATGAATTCATTTGTCTGAGATAGTTTCGAAGTGTACGTCTCAACGTGTAACATCAACTAACTCTCTTTCTTCTCCATACAATAGGTCCTGGCTGAATTAATATTAAATCGACATCGTTTTAACCAGATGGCATTTCCGCCTAAATAATTGACTTTTACATTATATGATTAATTACATTTTGCTTTTTACTTAATTTTATTAAATACTATTTACATAATCAATTTCCTTATTTAATTCTGCATTATTTAATATCAAACATGATATACTTTATAGTATTTTCTAACTCAAAAAGTCATATTTACAGTATATTTGGATGTAGGCTTTAACTGTACTTCCTGTCACACTAAATGGTTTACAATTTCTGTTAGTATCTAATTAACATTGAACAAGATCATTGATTGTCTTATTATAGGTTGATTTCTTTAATTCTCAGTAATTTTATGATTTGGTAAAATAATTTGAATATTATCCTTAATTTAGGCTTTTCCTTTAGATTCCAGTGTTATTATACTTGTCTTTTTTCTAATAATATTTTCTACATTCCTTCAATACCTTTACAAAGTATTGTTACAGTTATAATACACAGTGATTGATTTACATTATAAAATTTTCATCAATTTAATTAATTTCCTTTACCTATTTACTAATTACAAGGTTGGTGAGATTTACCATTTGGCCTAGATTTTATGTTAGTTCATTTACAATGTTTATTATTATTCCAGCTTGCTAATACCCTCTCTGACCTACAATTCTTATAACATCTTAACTAAATTACCCTTATTTAATTACAGTAAGGTTTATTATTAATTAATATCATTAAAACATAATAAATATTCTATAACAAAAAAATTATACTCAATCTCAAACATTCGAGCCTCAAGTTCAATGAACTGTTAATATAAACAAAACACATCTGTTCTTTCTTCATTTAAATTATTCATTAAAATTAATTTTTAAGCAGTCTTTTGCTGTTCTTGGTTTTAGTTTAGGGATTTCCCCTTGTTCACTTCACTATTTATTGCATACTCTTATATTATTTTTTGTCATTTTGTCTGGTATTGTATGATAAAGAATATCACTTATATGAGATCATTAGGATTTGCTTTTCATTATAAAATTAAATTGCACAGGTACATTTTTAAATTTATATCTAGAACCTTTACTTACACATATTTTACATTTACTCTTATTTTATTGCGTTATACTTTTCTTATTTATTTTCATCTTTTTTGGGGTTTTCTAATTTTATTATACAGTGTATGTGGTTGTTTTTCTAATAGTTGTTCTTTTATTATGGATGTTTGTCTATCCTGGGCATTTCCTGACCTGCTCCTATACTACCTGGGTATAATTACTTTAAACATTGGCCTATCATTATTTTTTCTATAATTTCTTATATGTTGCATGGTTGGTTTTAATTTATTTTATCTCTTCGAACTATGATTTCACTTCACTGTGGTCCTTGATTAATTTTTATAATAGTTTTCCTTAATGTCATTTTATTTTTATTTTATACATGATTATTTTTTAAATTAGAACAATGTGGATAATCTGTCATGCTACAATATCCAATATAATTTCATATTCACTCACATTAGTCTTGTTATACAAATTGATAATAAATGATACTTTATATTTTGAAAAAAAGAATATAAAGTAATATTTATTATCAAATGTAATATAAATAATACTTTTTATCTCCTTGAATAACAATACGCTTATAGTGGATGGAGGTGTATTTCGAATTATACAGTAAAAGAAGCTAAATTTTTATTAATTTGTGCAGCACTTCAGAATATCTGGCAATGTGTGTGTGTGTGTGTGTGCGTGCGTGTGTGCGTGTGTGTGTGTGTGTGTGTGTGTGTGTGTGTTGCACTATATATTTTCTACATACATATGGATGATACTACAACACACAACGCTAATATACCTATTGCTCACTATTGAATAAGATAAGAAAAGGAATGTAATAAAATGGCATTGGGAACATTATCTATACCAAATGTGCTAAAAAGTATAATTTAATTATAATGCTAGGCTCTATGTCAATACTACAATTCTCTTTCAATTGTTTAGACCCTTAACTTTCTGTCAAATTAACTACAAAAATGCAAGTTAACATTTACAGTACAAATTAAATGTTTTTTGACATATTTATTTTAATAAGTTTTCACTCCCATAAAATTTAAATGGCAGTTTTAGTTACAAGTAGGTGCCTTTATTGTAGAACCCGTTAGAGAAGAATGAAATATTTAAACTATATTTAAACGTCACTGTAGTATGTAATTGTATAAATTAAAATGAAAAGCAAATACCTAACTGAATTAGTCTATTGTCACATTCATACAGTTATAGTTTGTCTCCACCTTGCAACATACACCATTTTAGGATCTCCAAAGTCTAACATGCATCCTAGGTCATATTTGGGTTTACCAACAGTCTCATATTGTTTACAGATGTCCACATTTCTCATAACATGCAGCAAAATGATACTAACAACTGAAGCTGTAATTATATGTAATGAACACTGGACACTTTACACCTGGATATTTTGTAAAACAGAAGTATCCACCAAATACAATATTAACCATGCAGTTAAATTAATCCTGGATACTATATACTGTGTTTTTATGCAAGCCAAATTATATTCTTTGTTATACCCTCTTCAATTTTCTAAACATTATTAATTTTTCTAATTAATATCATTTTCATTACTTTTGGTTTGCGTTAACTGAGTGTTCCATTATCATACAGCTCCCAGAAGGTTTATCATTCTGGCATTATCATTATCGGCCAGAAAGATAGCAGACATTATCCTTCAAAGCAACTGTTTCGGCCATCATTAATTTCTTATCTTATGTTATTGTAGTTACATTGTGAACATGCTTCTGTTGACAAGAATGAGTCAACTCCATTGAAGATGATAAACTGCGGTCAATGAATACTCATCATGGCAACACAACGGCAATGTGACGCAAAACATAATCGCATCTTACTAATGGTGCAGACACACAGTGTTGGAAAGTGACTGTTTCGTGCTACCACACTTCTTGTCAGAATGCAAGCATGATACTTAGCAGCATCCACTAGAGAAGGAAGAGATTATTACACTGCTAATGGGAACCTGTCATGATAGAATATGTGTCGCTTCAGCAACTATATTCCTTAACTACTCATAAACTTTTGGCTTCCACACCACGGCGTCCTGTGGCCAACTGTCCCTTTTTTACAGCTTTACATATACGGTCAAGAAAGCTACAGAAAATAAAGAACTAAATCAATAGCTTGCTAATAAATTGGGAACAAAGACAAAATATTGTTGCAACCCCTCTGAATTATTTTTCAACATTGAATAATTGTTATTAAAATTTATTAATTTTCACAGTCAATGTTTAAAACTTATTTAAAAAAAAAAGGAATTTCACAAATATATTTTCCTTGAATGGAGTGGATTTATCCACACATACACACGCGCACGCGCACACACATCCTAATGTAGAATAATATGCCCCCAACATATTTATGTATAAATGAAAAATAATGAACGCTAAATCACTTAATACAGTTTTAATTAACAAAGTGAACACAGGACGATACAGAAAACTTAAAGTATTGATATAAAATTAGGGAAACTGATGAGGAACAAGTTGTGTCATGACTCAAAGCAAGTGCGTGTGAATGTATTATACAACCGGTGACCTTGTGTACATTATTCAGCCCCACCTTGCCCTGAAGCAAGGTCTCCCAATATACTTCATAGTACATTTGTGCAAGTCCCTGATATTTCTCACTCACATATACAATAGTACAGTTTCTTTCAAATTTAATTTAATTTAATATAATCCCCATAAGTAAAACAGGTAAACTTTGTACACTCTGTGATGTTTCATGCTTTGACTTAATGGCTTACCATCTTCATAAAACTAATACAGCTTTGACTATTATTACATGCATAAAGCCCGAGCTATAAAGTAGATATATATTAAAGTTTATGGAGAGTTTACGAATTAAATCTTTATTTTTTTGACAAATATACAATACAGTATTGTTAATAACTGGCAGTAGATAATAATCATGTTTGAATTGCTCGTGTTCCTACAGATTTTCAATACAACACATTCCACACATACAACACATGCAATGGGGAAGACTGAATCAATAAGTGTAATATCTGAATACATATTTCATATAATCACCTATTTCGTGAAAGTAGTCTCCTCATTTGTTACACAGAAACATTTTATCGATTGAACAAACATACTCAAATATGGGCATAAAAGAGTTATACATGCTTAAATGTCTACAATGATATTTACATTGTGTCTATGTGTAATTTCAACAAAATGTTTATCAGTTTTGTTGTTTAGTGTCTGAGTCACATACTATAACAAATGTTATTCTTCACAGACACACTTTTAAGTACATGATAAGATGTTATCACTTACTTTTTGGCTGGTCAGTGGACAATACCTATCGAATAATTTCAAATTTGAGATCTAAGAATGTTGTTTATTGCTGAAAGGAAATTGGTTGTCATTCTTGAGTTTTGGAAGCACATATTCTCTAACACACACGTGATTTCTCCACAGCTTTCAGAATGACTACCACCATGTTATTGTGATTACATTGTGTTGTTTAAAGACAATCACAGAGATGAGTGTACAGTTTAATGTTTAACAACCAACATTCTCTCCTAGGCTGGATAAATTTTATTGTTCGTTTAATATGTTAGTGGTACATATTAAAGTGCTGAAACTGGCACTTGATGAAAAAAAAATAGAGTTTTACAACTGTTGCCTAATTGTATTGTGACACTGTAGGGGCACTTCTCAGCTGTAGTCAGTTTGTCTGTAATTCATTTCAAAGATTATAATGTACAAATGATGAGTCTAATAACATGCTCAGCGATTACTAATTTCTCTAACCACTAAAGACTACCAGTGTTTGAGTTCGTTATTATGTTTCCCTTTCAAATAAGTAATAATTTTGAAACATTTTTTAGATTATTCAGTACTAGTATTAGTATTTATTTGTGACATGACACCAGCATAAGATTGCCATATATTATATCTATTCTGCAGACCCCTAGCTGGGAATATGCTGTAGAATAAATTTTTTAAAAGCTCTTTTTGCCAATTCCAATTCTAGACTTTTATTTTTAAAAAGCTCAGTGAAACAATCTGACAAAAAATTACTCAAAACTACGAAACTTGTTGACTTCAGGAACGAAATAAGCGAAGCACCCACTGCTTGAGCTTGTTTATAGTCTATACAGGCTTGTTGTAGAATTACCACCCCCATGTTAAATCGCGCAGCCCATGTTGCGCTAGTGTTTGCAAAAACTGTGAAATTTGCAAAATGCCTTTTTCAGAATATGATTTAACATGAACATGATGTGATGTTTCCGTGACTAATTGTAATGGTCCACGAAAGTGAAACAGTCAACACGTGAAACACGTGACAATGTGAAACAACAATCGCTCTTATCTTTTCTTATCAGAAAACTCTATACTTACAATGCTAGAAAGAGGAACATTTCTAAGCTGATGTAGTCATAAATGTAAGTCAGAACAGTTATCTAATAAGAAGGAAAATCTAATCTAAGTACTTAAACACAACATACAGCATATTTCAAGGATGTCGCCTGCAGACCTATGATTACAAACTTTTACAATTAACATGAGGATGGTGAATACTTCCATCAAGTATGTCAGTAATGGAATCTGATACCAGGGAAAATGAAACTGAACAATGGTACAGATTATTTGCTCAATATTTAAGGCGGCGTTTCTCCAGTTGTATATAACAGATCAACTGAAAACTGATGTTAAGTAAGATAACTGTGTATGTATTGTAAGGATACATGCCTATTGACATTAACAGGCCTAACCTTTATATAATTCTGACAAACAAATTTGGAATCTGTGCCAAAATGCTATTGAAATTTACACCCGTCAAATAAATTCAAAAAAAGTAAAGTTTTAATAATAACTATTATGAGTAAATTATTTCCTATTTCAAAACATAATGCCTACACTATATTTATACAGAAAAGCTAATGCAAAACCTCTGTAAATCTGCAATATTACACACCTTGTGAACAGAAGTACCAAACACAAATTGTTGAATGCTCAGACATGGTGACCTTGAATTAAATACCTAAAAATATGTTAAAAATTTAACCATGTTACTAACGAGTTTTTGCTGATACTATATTTTGAATTATATAACACTACGAAATGACGTTACAAATTATGAATTTAAAAAAATTTAGCTATAATATTAATGAACAATGGAAACCTGTTTCCATTTGAAGACTATAAATCTGAAGTCATAAACTAATTAATTATATAAAAGCGATTTTGACAGTTCCATATTGATAAAAAAACTGTTAGTAATAGTCGTGTGCAAATAGCGAACATGGAAGAAATGACTCGGGACTTAGCAACATACTAGCCGGGCTGTTAGGCCGTGGACAAACGTTTCGGCCCCATCAATTGGCACGGTGTCCGCCAATTCTCTCCAGTAGGGCCGAAACGTTTGTCCACGTCCTAACAGCCCGGCTAATAGTAGTAGTTTTAACAAAGTTAACGCCGGCCGTGATACCTTAAGAACTTGCAATGTAGATACAGTTAACGCTATGCACATAACGGTGGGAGGAACGTAATCTCTGCCTTTATAATCTGTGTTACTTATCTTGAACAAACCATTATATTTTATACGAATATTTTTAGTAATGATTAAATACTTTCGAAACAACTTGCTTTGCTATTCTGTTATGAACTCTAAAAATTCAACGACACACGCGCGCGCACGAAAATTCGTATCTCCGTTGTTGTGGATATAACGGAAGACCCTTATTCAAATCGGGAAATGTTTACTGGTGTGGATTTTGAATGATGTAAAACAAATGTTTGGAGTAAACTATGTTTTCTCCGTTGTGGAACAACTTCGGTTGTCTTGTAAACATATTTCTAGTTTGTATCATGTGACGATGAAGTGTATTATAACGAGACGATGAGCACAAATCACGTATAGGCTATTACATCGCGAGATGACTAGATACGTGCATTTGTTAGAAGAAACTACTGTATGCCCGCTTAATAAGGACACCGATAAACTTATATTAGTTTTTGTATATATAAATTTTCTAAGCAAACCATAATTCTGTATCATATTTTTACAGCCTGCGACGTAGTGATGAGGATCGGATTCTTGTGTCGTGGTTTATGTAACAGCACTTTGTTGTTGGTCTTAAAACGTAAACCCAAATAATGCTATGATAACGTTTCAATTATAGATACAGTCTATCAGTCCTTACATATTATTCTACAAAATGTATTATACTGTTTCACAATTACTTTAATTTTAAATAAACCAGTTAAATATACTCTATTTGTCGTCCAATTACAGTTTATTTGCTCAAATGTGTGCATTTTCATTTCTAAGCTATTTTACGTATTTTCGATAATGTGACCGGCAGTGGGGCGGTGATTTCTAAAACAGCGTATACAGAACTACCAACATAAGGTGTTAATGTTCTCACTCGCTACTGGCTCCCCCCTCTCTACAACGAAAAACAGACAAATGTCCAATAAATGTTTTCCTCCTTAGCACCAAATGATATTTACTTCCGACAGCGTGAATTTATGGAAATGATGCGGGAAAATCCAAGTTACTGGCTGCCTAACCATAAAAACGTCAATAACAATCTATAAATAAGATATTTAGGTCCGGTTACTGTTGTGTGTGGACTTGGGCGTGGTATGCCACCCACAGAACTGGCCGTCTCTCTACACGTATTATACTACACACAGACCGCTGTACGATGCCCCCATCTATCTCCCCCACACACACGCGCGCGCGCGCACGCACGAAAATATACTGATAAAAAACGATCAATAGTTAAACGGTAGGTAAAATGATTGACTAATCTATACTACTATTATAAAGAGGTAAAGTTTGTTCGTTTCGTTGTCCGGGCTTATCCCAGAAACTACTGAACCAATTTAAAAAATTCGTCCTCACCGTGTTCCTGGATGTTTGAGGAAGGTTTTAGACGTTAATCTAAATCGAAAACTTTAACAATTTTCAAGAACACAGCCTTAAAACTATATGTATGAATGTTATTTCTTTGTTAATTTGCGTGAAATTTTTAGCATACGAAAAACTTTCGTTCTATCAAAGATAGGTTAGAGATATCATTTGACATCTCTATGCCAAAGAGCGAAATTTAGAGAACATTCCAAATTGTATTTTAGTTTTTGTTTCAATAAAACCCCCCTTTCGTTTTCGAGTTACTGACGTTTCTAATTTTCTTAAACAGCAATGTTTATTCCCATTGCTACAGCAGTATTTCATTTTTCACGCTACTATGTTTACAGACTCGATAAAATCTGTACCGCACAATTATCGAATTCTGTGTATTCTATTCTACTTTTCCGTATATTTCTTTTCTCTGTAGATCTTTATCTCTGTTCTGTCTTTTAAGATTTATTTATTAAATGGACTATTCATTTCACATTCGTCAACCGTTTATTTTTAGACGGTTAATAGTAATTTAATCTTTATAATAGTAGTATAGACGGCAGTTCTCCATAAAACTCGCTGCAGTTGGTGCGTGCACAAAAGCGCACGGGTACCGTTAGTCAGTTATAAAATGCCATTCTAACTATCAGACGCATATTCGTATAGTTTCAAATAAATTTTAAGAAATCAAACTTTTATAAATGAATTTTTAAGTTTATATTTACTTGAAAAATAAATAGCAATACATAAAGCATTGACATATAAGTAGCATTATAAATTGTCTTTACAATGACAATTTATAATGTCATGACAACTATCCTCAAAACAAATGTGTCCTAAAGAAAAAGTTTCTTCTGTAAGTACGAAGTGTGCTGTCTCAAGATGCAGCTTTATATTAGGCCTACAAGTAAATTTTCTCAAAAAATACACACTAGGAAACTACACCTACTTGTAACAGAAGTTGTCAACATTCAATAATTAAGATTATTTTATTCAACTTTTCAGCAGTTTACTAACTAAAAAAACAATACATAATAGTTGAACTTCCAAACATCATGACAAGTTGCACGACATCATAAAACAACGCCCAAGTTTGTGGTCTGTATTTTTTGTTTTGTTTCTTTTCGAAAGAGTATGGAACAAAACCGAAGCGAGTTCTCAGTTCTAACTCGACCGTTTGCCATTTTCTCTCTATCTATGTATCTGTCTGTCTATTTGGGGTATCTCACACGACAACGTTTGAACGTATCAACCGATTTTCGTAACACTTGGCACGTGTGTCCATACTTTTACCTTACAGAACCCTATTGTTTTTTAGATTAATCCCTCCCACAATAGGGGGTGGCAGGCAAAAATTGTGAAAAAATCGCAAAAGCCCATCTGGGGATCATATTAAACGTTATTTAAACAACAATCTGCATATAGTATTCTTTTTTGTTTTGAAAATTTCAAAATATTTGGACGTCTGAGCCCCAAAAAGTCGAAAAAAAATTTTGATAATTTCGCAAAAGTTCATGTAAAGGATAAAAAAAAACATAATTTTTACGTAACATCTGAGAGCAACGTAAAGTTTTAGAAATTTTAAAATTTCGGTACCCAAGGCCCAAAAAAGAAATTGTGAAAATCCATAATTTTCCCATTATTGAAAAATTATCTAATATCGACATTTATGTAATAATAGGCTAAAATGTACTTCGTTCAAAACAGCGAGCGAGTTCTATAGCTATTTGCCTAATACAGCTGAGAGACATCAACGATGGACAAAAACACTACCGCTCATTATGTCTACGAATGACCAGCTCTTGGCCTAATACATCTGAGAGACATCAACGATGGGACAAACACAATAACGGTCATTATGTCTACGACTGACCAGGTATTGGCCTAATACAGCTGAGAGACATCAACGATGGGACAAAGACACTACCGCTCATTATATTACGATTGTCCAGCTTATGGCCTACCACAGCTGAGAGACATCAACGATTGGACAAACACTGTAACGCTCATTTTGTCTACGAGTAACCAACTATAGGTCTAACACAGCTGAGAGACATCAACGATGGTACATAGGCTGTAACGCTCACTGTCTACGAGTAACCAACACAGCTGAGAGACATCAACGATGGGACACACACTGTAACGCTCATTTTGTCTACGAGTAACCAACTATAGGTCTAACACAGCTGAGAGACAACAATGATGGGACAAACACTGTAACGCTCATTTTGTCTACGAACCAACTATAGGTCGTTGAGACATCAACGATGGGTCAAACACAGTAATGCTCATTATGCCAACGACTGACCAGCTACTGGCCTAATACAGCTGAGAGACATCAACGATGGGACAAACATAGTTATGCTCAATATGCCTAAGGCTAAACAGCTAATGGCCTTCCACTGCTGAGAGACATAAAAGATGGGACAAACACAGCTGAAAGACATTAACGATGGGACAAACACTGTAATGCTCATTATGCCAACGACTGACCAGCTACTGGCCTAATACAGCTGAGAGACATCAACGATGAGACAAACATAGTTATGCTCAATAGGCCTACGGCTAAACAGCTAATGGCCTTCCACTGCTGAGAGACATCACCGGTGGGACAAACACAGTAACGCTCATTATTTCCACGGCTTCTTAGCAAATTGTAACGGTGTAGTGATACCTGGAACATTGGTTATAAGAGAGAAATCTATTACGTGTACACCTGAGTGCTAAGAAAAAGTACATTAAGAACATCGTTACACTTATTTATTCGATCGTTCAAAGGAGCTGGTCTCAGGATTGACAGAATCTCTTTTTCTTAGGCCTATTACCAGTGATGGGCGATTGGTGACTTGAAGTTAGTTCTTAACAAGTGATGAAGTTTGATTCTTATAATAACTACTAACGTTTCTGTGTAACGCTAATTTCTACTTCTGATGTGCATTCTGTTCAAATTAATATTTCTACAACTGACAAATATTCATGTACGTGTGCAAGATAATAATAGTCTATTAATTCCATAAATATTGTCCGAGATATTTCATGTCCACAGTAAGACACAGTCAGACAAAACAAGAAAAGTCTGAATTATTTACTAATATACGCGTTTTCCAAGTGAAGTTGGAATAATTTATTGCAGCAACGTTACACGTAACGTTTCTGGGTCGACTGAAGCACAGCATTAATGCTAATCGTTAAATTCCCAACAGTCCGCGCCTACAAGTTGAAATCAATCTTCGCACAGCAAGATTCTTTTAAGCGTAATAAAAATAATCACCATATCCCACACAAATGCAAAACGCTAGACGTCAGTAAGTGCTAATTAACCCTTCCAAATAAGGATCAGTCTTCTATCTAGTTCTTCCTTTTTGGGCGTCGAATCTTTTTTTTTTATCCCGTACGGTTTGCACGATTTGGGTGTTCTCCATAACATCTTCTCTTTAGTGGTCAGTGTTAACCTTAATATGTAGCTGGGCTAATTGAATACACAACTTTATCGACTATTTGAAAATATTACATCAAAAACTGATAAAGTTGAATATTACAATTAGTCTAATTCCAGTATATTATTCTGAAAATATTACACTAAAATCTGATAAACTGAATATTACAATTAGTCTAATTGCAATATATTATACAGGGCACAAATTCAATGGTCGACCGCGGTACATGTTTCGAAGAGGCATGACGAATCAGTGTTGCCAGGTCAATCAGTCCTCTTTCCCCACATAGCTACCCAAAATTTCCCCACTTTGCTATCAAAATCGCCACTGCCACAAATACATGTGTTTTATGCAAAGTGTCACGTCTTATAGAGTCTGAGTGCATTCTGAATGTTTAAATACTATTACAACATTACATACTATAACATAAATATTAAAAACTTGTTTGAAGTACAATAAAAGAGAATGTTCTCACCTGCTGAGGCCAGCCTCAATACTTTTTGAAAAATCTTTTTCATGCAATTACTGTAGTTCATTATAGGTTTGAGTCAATATTCATATATTACACTATATTTAACAACTTTTCAGTAGTTTAATTCACAACTATTTACACTCATTCACACCTACTTTTAATTCAGTTGCTATGTTTCATATGATTTATGTTGCTATAAATCATTGAATCATTTATAGTAAAATCGAAACAGGATTTTTTTGTTTACTTATAACGCTTTTCATATTCAATTGGCCAGACAGTGTCTCAGTACCCAATTTATTTCTAATTTTGTATTTATTAATATTAATTGCATTAAAAATCCTTTCAACATACCCACTACTATGTGGTAAAGTAAATACCGTATATAAGCCACAAAATTACTTAAAGTTGGAAAAGCTTCAGTATCATTCGCATTCTTTGTATTTTTAACTTCTCTCTAAAAGTTTTTTATTTGTACCAGTGTTAATATTTGTATTCCTAAGAGCTCTCTATTCCCTGTCTAGATTTACCATGTTTATTTCAATACTTTTCTCAAAGGCTGCTGCTGCTGAAGCCAGTGACTGAATGCCTTTAAATGTTTGCCTATCTAGAAATTCTAGATGGCTTTGAACATACTATTAAAAGGAAATCTGCTATAAATTTGGTGTGCACATTCAACATAAAATTTGAAACAGTTTACTCTGAAATGTTGTGTATTTTTTCCAGTAAGAGATTTGCATTTTTACTTTCCAAAATCATTAGCACCTATATAAATATTTTGTAGTTTTGTAAAATTTGCAGCATTTCTGTACTGTAGTTTGGTCACATTTGTCTTGCGAAAAATCAAAGATTTGTCAATGTAAAAATCAAAGATTGTCCTATAGACTGTTTCAAATCTGCTATAGAGACACTGAATCTTGGGTTTATCTGATTGAAATTCTAGGTTCATTTCTGTTAAAGTAGAGAGAATATGCTTGAAAATATAATAGCACTGCTGGATACTGTTAAACAACTCTTTCAACACATGCCAGCAAAGATAACCACCTTGTTTGCCAGAGCTTTAACTACTTATGGAGTTTATCTTCTGAAAATTTTTAAATATAATTAAATCACTACTGACTCAGAACAGAAAGTTTTTTATGGGTAAAAACATAAGTTTTATTTTATAGCCTGAACCAGCTTTCGCTTATTATAAGCTTCGTCAGGGGCTGCCATTGGGAGCGCTGTCCGTCTTGATCTTGGCGACAGTGTCAACTTTTGATGGATCGATGTTGTGTGTGTGGGGTGTCATATGTTCAAATAATGCGTGTGATTTGAATTGTGTCTGTTCATTTAGGATGTCATTTTTATGTGTTTGTATATTTCCAATAGTTCAAGAGTGTCTAGTTTTCGGCCTTTTGTATGTATGTGTAGAATATCCATGTTATTGTCGATGTTTTTGTATGTGTGGTTTGCTTCAATGAGGTGGTTTGCAATGGTGGATTCGGTATCACACCCCCCATACACACAACACCGATCCTTCAAAAATCGACACCGTCGCCAAGAACAAGACGGACAGCGCTCCCAATGGCAGTCTCTGACGAAACTTATAATAAATGAAAACTGGTTCAGGCTATAAGGTAAAACTTTTACGTTTCTACCCATAAAAAACTCTGTGTTCCGAGTCGGTAGTGATTTAATTATATTTAGTTAATCAACGGACGCGTCATGGACAACGAAATACAAGAATGAAAATTTTTGTAAAGCCTGAAATTCGTTTTGTCTTCATGGGCTATATTGAAAATATTGTGTGTGTGTGTGTGTGTGTACACACACACACACACACACACACACACACATATTCCAAACTAAATCCTAAGCAGATTCTGGTAATGTCTCACAGGCATATGAAGCACACAAAGCCAGAGAGTGACAAAGACAATCATGATACAAATATTGGATACATCCAAATATACGCAATACACATATAAACGCATACTGTAACTTTACACATTTAATAATTTTGATTAATTGAAATCGCCACCAATTCACCACATTTACACAAATTCCCAGCATTTCCTCGCTTACCATTTTAAGGCTTCAAATTTTGCCACTGTGGCGAAAAATCCCCACACCTGGCAACCCTGTGACGAATGCCCGAAATTGTCTCCTTGAAACCGGTTGGCGTTGTCGCCTTGACGGTAGAAGCAAGACAATGATCTGCATGTAATAAAAAGGTAGCAACAGCGAGCCACTACAGTGTCCACTTATTCGGCACCGGCGGAATGCTGGATTCGATCGAATAGAGTCGAATAAAAACACATTTACGTTGATCCAGTAGTCAACGTCGACTGAGGTAATCAAAACTGATTTCCGCTTTTGATTCGGGGCACGCAGTTTGATCGTTTACTGTGGACCTACCATGATCTCTTTCTTTCGTCCAGTTAACATTTTTTTTTTTACATAAACAAAATTTCTTTAATTTATTAACTTTCATGATTGCTTCTTGTCTTTGTCTGTTATGAGAAAGTTCGTTTACACTTCTTTTCAGATTTTATTTCATAACATTTTACTTAAAATTCAAAGATGACAAAAACGACCTTAATCTTTTCCTTTCGACGTTTCAATTTTATATGGGTTTCAGGCTGCATTATTCTTGTGTGTGTGTGGGGGGGGGGCGCTTTTACTAAGATACTGTTTCTTTAGCGATATATTTAGTTTATAAAACTATTTAAAGAGAAGCATACACATTATTAGGCCTGCACACACATTTGTATAGTATAGGCCTGTATCTTTCTCTTTGTTACTTTATAGGCCTAAGGCTTGGCATTTTATAAAAAGGAAGGCGTGGCTTCACATCTTACAGTTTGGCTTGAATCACCACTGATCAAAATTATGTTTGCGCTGTCATCACGATTGGATATATTGTGACACTATAAAAAATTACGGGCTCGTTTATGTTTATTATTGTGTCACAGTCTCAACAAGAAGGTCTTTTAATATTTATTTCTGAGTTACTACCATTTGTTATACGGTTTCCTCTTCTTGTTACAATCCGCATTCAGCGTCTGACCAAAACCATGAGAAAGAATGCTCTGTTACATTTAACAATTGTCGACAAACAGTTAATAACACACAAAAAGTGACTCGTTTCAGAATACATCGTACATAACTTTTTTGTAGTTACATTATAATGAAACTAGTTTGTCTTCGTAAACCGCAGATTACAATACTTGAAGTTAGTAATGCTGTTCGGATTAGAACGTGATTTCATTTGCAAGAGAACCAAAATTCAGTGTGAACGTAAATACGTTAGTCGTCACTGAGATAATTTCATACTGCGGTGATTTTGTTTGCTACTACTTTTATGTTTTCCGTATAACGATATAATACATATGTTGTACACGCACGCACACACACACACACTTATATTATACTTGCACAAGAAATATATTCTTATAATTTATGTGTGTGTGTGTGTGTGTGTGTGCATGCGCGCGCAAATATTCTACGTCCTCTCTTTACGAAAATATGGGAAAATGAGAAGATGCTGGTAGAGTGGAGAGAGGGTCTCATGGTGAAACTGCCTAAGAAAGGGGACATTTCTATCTGCCACAATTGGAGAGGGATCAACTTTCAATTCTAAGCAAGGTACTAGCACGAATAATTTTGAACATAATAATATCTCGAAAAAGAAGTCACAGTGGCTGGACTCAGGATAAACGCTTCAAAAACAAAACTAATGAAAATTAACACAAAAGGTCACAAGCTACTGAAGATGCAAGAAGAAAACAGAAGAAACAGCAAGTTCACATACCTTGGTAGTGTGATTAGAAAAGAAGGAGGAGCAGTTACAGATGCTAAAACAAGACTTCCCAAAGCTAATGCGGCCTTTATACAACTGTACCCAGTTTTGGAACCAAATGAAATATCAACGGCAACAAACCTACGCATCTTCAAGACCAATGTCAAAGCTGTTTTGTTGTATGGGAGCGAGACTTGGAAAATCACAATGGAAATTACCCAGTGTCTGCAGATTTTCATCAATAGGTGCCTGAGGAAAAGACTTCAAAATTTCTGTCCATTGTTTCAAATGAAGATCTCTGGAGGAGAAACCCATTGCCACCCAGATCAAAAGGAGAAAATGGAGGTGAATTGGGCATGCGTTGCATACGAAATGCAAATGAGCGACAAGCTCTCTTTTGGGAAGAAGAAGACGAGGAAAACCAAGAATCTCGTGGAGGAGAACTGTCGAGATGGAAGCAGGAAAGGAGGAGAAGTCCTTTGGAGAGCACAGAGTCCTCGCCCAAAATAGAGTCCGTTGGCGTAGCTTCTCTGCCCTATGCTCTGCTGAGGGCGACAGGAATTAGTAGCAGTAGTGTGTGTGTGTGTGTGTGTGTGTTACATTTATACTTTCTCGCACTATTCTTATTTAATGATTAAAAATAATAAATAAATAATATTTGTTTTTACAAGAACATATTTGTATACAGATTCTGAAGATGACCGTTTATACTGTTGAAACAATGTTAACATATAGAACAATATACACATATACTCTTGTAAAAACAAATATTTTATATATATATATATATATACACAATAAAATGTATAATAATGAAACGTATTTAATGGTTGATATAAACGGCAAACTTCCAAACTAGAACCGACTCCGTCCTTCAATCGAAGGACTTCTATATACAGTTAGTTTAAGGACTTCTATTAAAATATATAATACACAATTTCACAAATAAATGCGGAAGGACGTTCTGTTTAAGTAATATGTACAGTATGGAAATTTCGATATGCTAAAACTAAGCTGATAATTTTAAACGATTGCGTAAATAACAAATACGAACAAAAGATACAAGAAATTTGTGGGAATGTAATTTTACCAGAAGGATAACGAAGCCAGATGGGCGTGCACTGTTTACCGACGATTCCAAGCAAGGTCTAACCGATCAGAACTGACCACGTCAGTAAGGGTCCACCGTAGACGCGACCTTCATCTACTACCGACGTCCTTGCACTCCACACATTCATTGAGCAAAGATATAATAATAATTACCGGAGCGTAGATACAACCGTTCCCTACTGCGAGGGCTACACACAGATACGTGGTGTGGCGTCACAGATCCGTTTTCATAAGTAAACGCATAATTAATCATTACCAAGACATATATCATTAACTCAGAACGAAAGTTGAATATGTTAAATTTTATCAAAATGTACACAACTGTACAAATTACTGGTACAGGTTGTACATTAAAGCAACGAGAACTAACGCGATAAAGCATACTTGAAAAATGAAAATAATGATGATCATATTTTATGTCTTATTGAAACTACGAGTACATCTTAATACTCACCTAAACGAGGCAAATAACATAGTTCTAAAAGAAGTACACGACAGAAAGTTAAAATAAGTTGCTACCTACTTACCTACTTGTGTTCACAAGGACTACCTACAAGTTTAACGTATTCGGTAGCCAAAACGACGCACAAAACATTACAAATCCAAGGTACATACACAAAAAATATATAAATGATTTTTTAAAGAGAAGTGAATAAACGATAAATTTATAAATTGTGTCCCTTATTTGTACAAGATTTATTGCTAACGTTTCTTTTTAACTCTTTGAACAGCTTTTATGAATTAATCCCCAAAGGCTTATAAATAGTTATTTTAACTTATTAGATATCGTTAGTAACTTGTTTAATTTATAATTCAAGAAGGGAAGCTTATTTTGTGGGAGCGACGGGACCGTGCAGACGAAAGGGACGCTCATCACCCGAGAGATCAACGAGCCCGCTGTCCGTTATTGCAATGAGCAAACTATTTTGGAAAAAGTATTCTATATTTATAACAGATTCATAACGTACCATGAGAAAGTAGCAATAGCGTTCATCAATAACGTTTATGTCGCTGTCCAAATTGTAATACAATATTACTATACAGCACGAACTTCTCACATAAAATCTACAGTCAACCTTTTAAGTGCTGAGATCAACAAAGACTGTTGTTTTCTGTCCACCTTTGTCTTACAAACCAGTAAAAACACATCATCTGTGATACACGTTTTATCTACTTCTGTACGTTAAATACTGTCGTGGATAAGTAGATTAAAAAACTATTCGGAGAAGTTTTTGTACGTATTGAAACAATTCAGTCTTGTAAACTTCCTTTAAATTATTCTAAAGAGCTACCCAGCACTTATTGATCTGGCATTACTGGCCAGTACAACGCCTATATGGACTCGTGCAATACTTGTTTGTTAAGTGAGTGATGCTTCAAAGTTAGTCAAAGTTAGTGTATCAAGTATATGTATATTCATCATGTGGCTGAACGCAAAATTTCACTTATTGGATACGTTTATTTGAAACAAAGAACAAGTAAAATACTAAAAGAAACTATTTGATTTGTGAACGATGGCAAAAGGTACTATGATGAGAGTAAATAGCAAGTGAGTCTCTTTTCTAAAATACGAATAAACGTGAAATGCAGAATACTGGAGTGGTGGTATGGAATAAGAAGATTAACTCCTTACGGCTCCTGGAAACGAATGTAATAAACATGATTTTATAGACAGAATTCAAAATAACATGATGACATGATAACATGTAATAACATGGTTACATGAATCACGTAAAATTACAATTACAAACTCGAAGCTGTACATAACTAGCTTGATATTTCTCGAAGGTGAGTTGAAAATTTCGCGGAGGGAGCGGTAAAACTAAAATTTCTCGTGTGTTGTAAGTCACACTTCATGTAAACACACATTAAGTTTCAAATCCATCTGTCATTTAATCATTGTTTACCACCTTATCGAAATTTACGTGTCACGCGTGTTTTGAAATGAACAAAATCAAGAATTCTTTGTTAAAAAAGGGAAATTCACAACGAAATGGTACGTGTATTAGGAGATGCTGCACCTTCAAAAACAATGGTTTGTAAATGGACACTAGTTTAAACGTGGTCGTACGAGTATTGAGGCTGATGCGCCCAGTGGACGCCAAAAAGTGCGACAACTTCAAATGGAGCACCCACCTTGCACCTTGCAGATTTTCCTTGCAGTTCATGAGTTGTAAGACACACACACACACACCCACCCACACACACACACACACACACACACACACACACACACACACACACACACACACACACACACACACACACACACACACACACGTGTGAGTTGCCTATGATCCTATGATCTCAGCAATGTCATCCACTATCAATCACCGGTCTTCCAATAGCGTGTTGGGAATTTTTTAAATTATATGTGGAATTTTAGCAGTTTTTGAGTGGCCATTGCATGGGTCGATCATCATCAATTCTCGTACGACCTCGTTTAAACTCTAGTGCCAATTTACAAAACATTGATTTTGAAGCCGTAGCATCTCCTAACACTTTTATCGTTTCGTTGTCGTTCATTGGTGCTCGACATTTTTAACAAACAATTCAATCAATCAAACATGGACGTTTGATTTTTCAAAATACGTGTGACATACAAATTTCAAACAGATAATAAATAATGAATAATTTGACAGATAGATTTGGAAATTAACACGTGTTTACAAGAAACATTGATTTTACAATAAAATTTTAGTTCTACCGTTAAGCTATAGACGTCGCCTCGTGAAGTTATCAACTAACCCTCGTGTTTATGGTTAGATTGATAACTATGATAAATATAGACAGTTTTAACCACAAATTTCTTGTATTTTTTGTTCGTACTTGTGATTTACGCAATCGTTTAAAATTATCAGCTTAGTTTTAGCATAGTGAAATTTCTATATTCTACATATTACTTAAACAGAACATACTTCTGCATTCATTTGTGAAATTGTGTATTATATATTTTAATAGGTGAACTGGAATCCTTAAATTAGCTGTATCAATTGAAGACGGAGCCCGTTATAGTTTGGAAGTTTGTCGCTTATATCAACCATTAAATATGTTTCATCATTATACATTTTATTACATATATTATATTTTATTACATACATATATATTTTGTTATATATATGTATATATTGTAACATAACAAGATTACACCTCAGAATAAAGACAAGTATATCATCAAAATTCGTTGTGAGTTATGCCTAAACGCAATCTTTTTAGAAATAAAATACAAAGAAGAATAGAATAAACTTAACAAAGAAAGAAATGAAAACAAAATATGCTATTTAAAGATAAATAATAATGTCAAGGAGCATAAAGTAATAAAAACAAAAGGGGAAATATTATAATAAATAAATATTAGGGAAATAGGGAATGTAAATAATTTAATTACAATGACAAGACAATAACTGACGATGACCATTATACCCAGAAGAGAAGATCAAAGAATAATAAAAATGTAAATAGTTATTAGTAAACATAAGTATAGTATATAAATGTTAAACATAGTAAGTAAGTGAAAAGACATTGATTATAGCATTCGACGATTAAACTAGAGGGAGGTCTGCAAACCTCAAACAGTTATTTTGTGTCAGAACTACAAAATGTGAGTGACATTAAAATTACTAATAGAATCGTATTAAGCTATAATTGAAAAAGTTAAGTGTGTAATAATATAAAATAGTGAAAAGAACAGTGATAAACATTATAAAACAGTGTAGAATAAAAGTGAATTCGAAATGGACCTAGTTATAATATACACTGTGAATAAAATATATAAATTATATAAACCAACTATAGTTAATATAAAAAGGTGTATAATGATTAATAACAGTGAAATATTACGTTACAAACTAATAATATACATTAGTGACGCAGAAAAAATAAGGTTCATCTGAATCATGAGAATTATAAAATATGAAACCGAAACTGTGACCCATAAATAATCCCTCCAAGAGCTGTGCAGAATGAATCGGTATTTTGTAAAAAGAAATTATATTGTTGAAGAATATTCTACAAGAAGCCAGAACGCTTTAATTTAATGCTGGACATTTTTACAGAATAATTAATGATATAAAACGAAATGATGAAGAAAAATTGTAGAAATAATGAGGAGAATATGTTTTAATGGAATACAATGAAAACTTGAAGGCCAGAAGATCAAGCAATAATCTGTAAATAAAACTACAAGATTGGTGAGATTGTTCCATAATGTTAAGACAAACACTTGAACAAACATTACTCCATTTACAGAGCAAGTTACAGTGAAACACTATAACAAAAACAATATAAACATTATAATTATGAATTTTATTAGTTCACTATAAATGTTCTTATTAACAGTTCCTGTTTAAGTTGTTATTTTGTATGATCCAAAGGAACCATGAATCAACATACATACACAACACCAAATTACTGAACCTTGTTATTTATAATTTATAATTATAAATTATAATATAATTATAATAACCTTAGTATTATTTATAATATATATATCTATGACTTGTACGTTACATTGACTTTACTTTTTACATTAACCCTGAGAAAAAGAGTTTTCATGTTATCAAACCGAAAAGAGCTACAACCGAAGAAATGGACAATGAATGTTAATACAATTTAATATATGTCAAAAAGAAAGTATCAATAAATTTTATGGAATTGGAGAAAAGAGCTAATAGGAGTTTGATTCTTTATTTTAGCATAGCATTACATTGAAGAAGGGTAAGATTAAGATTCACATACATAAGAGTCTAGTTATAATATATATATATATATATATATATATATATATATATATGTGTGTGTGTGCGTGTGTGCGCGCGTATTTTATAATACAAAATAATATTTGTTTGTACAAGAATGTATCTGCAATATACTGTACTACTTCATTACACAACTGGTAACTGATAGGTGTCGTAACTGGTCAAAAATTAATTGCTTTCATGGAACCGAAGTCGGAATGCGGGTGTTTTACGGAAACCGAATTCAAGAATGCAGCTATTTGAAATTGCGAAAGTTACAGTATTCACGTCCTCTATGTACATTGTACGTGAAATTTGGAGACACAAGCCTGCAACAACCCAACCAAACCAAGTATACGTAAATCGTCAAAAGCCTTGCGTCAGCCAAAACTGGCTTCTTGGCAACTACGATGGTATACCTAAAGTAAATTCTACACAGCTAGACTGTTACATCAGCCAGAACATACCAAAATTATATCACCGTGACTCTCTTAATTTGATAACGGTAAAATTGTATAATTTTTTTCTTTAAAATTATACAATTACTTTTTAGCATAAAAATACATACACTGAATATAACATTTATTTTAAAACGTGTGTGTGAGTGCACACACACACACACACACACCACACTCCGATCTACGTTTCTATAAATCGCCTGTCACAATAGTTTTGCCAAATCACTTAAGGGACATCACAAAAGTTTATTTCTACATTTTACAATTAAAAAATATTACTATGGCATGTAAAAAATGCAGACCGAGTTTACGCATGTGTTTATGCAAGAAAAGAACATCAGATTTTCACAGTAATCACCTGGCGTCCCCTATCATCGGCGTTGTGGCTATCGTCATGAGGGAATAGCCTGTATGACGAGGGTATCCTTCTCTCTGTGTGTCTCTTTGCTAATCTATTCAACACATATCCGTTTAATCCATTTCATTCCACGACTACACCCCCGGATTACAATTTTTTTTTTTAATGCTGTTACAAATGAAAATCTCTTCCAGTTTCTCGCACCTGCCCCTCTCAAATCATCCTTCAAATCATCGAACTACCTTTCGGTTGGTATTCCTCGTCTTCTCTTTCAAAATGGTTTCAAGATATTCTTTATTACGCGTTGCTGAACCATTATTTCAATGCGGCCTAACCATGAGAGTTTTTGTTCCTTAATGAATTGTACGATGTCTTTATTCTCTGTGATCGGGCTCAACACATAGTCATCATCGTGTACACGTGAATAAGTACGCGGGCGCGCGCACACACACACACACACACACACACACACACACACACACACACACACACACACCACAATAATAAGTAATTACTTCTGCAAAGTGTATTTTATTTCGCCTTACGCATGTTTCACAGAGCAATTGTGTATCATCTGAGACTTAGAAAATGTACTAACACGTAACTGATTTGTATTTAAATTTAAATTATTCGACAGTTGTTAACTTTGTTTACGTAATCAACTGTTACCGATTACGTTCACAATTTCTAGCATTTGCGTTATTATTTATTATAATAATAATATTAAAAAATTTAAGTAAATCGTTTTTGTTTTTATTCGAATTTGTTCTTTTTAATGAGTGACTTAATATCAATAATCTAGGCATATATGTATTAAAACTTTCCCACACGCTCATTCTGAATCCTTTTTAAACATTTACGATTACACTTGTATGTTTGAAAACTGATACTGTCATATATACAGTGTACGACTAAACTATATTAAAAGAAAAGATTTCAGTGTTGTTATCATCATGTAGTATTATGTTTGTACGTGAAAGTAAATCACACACACACACACACACACACACACACACACACACACACACACACACACACACACACACACACACACACACACACACACACACACACACACACACACACACACACACACACACACACACACACACACACACACACACACACACACACACACACACACACACACACACACACACACACACACACACACAAAATAACTCATAGTTAAGGATGTACAAATCGAGATGTAACTCACACTACTTAAGTTAGGATTAGGATTTTAAGTTACTTAGTTACTTTATCATCAGCCAGTTTAACTCGCCAAACGTGATTTAATTGTGGGTGGGTTGGTTTGGTTTTTACTAATGTTTGAATGTTGTATGAAGGTTAACACGTGAACGGGTTGGTGAATATTTCTGTTACGATATTTTAAGAATCCATTAGAGAAGAACCTCAGATCGAATAATCTTACAGAGTAACAAAATACAGGTACAGATCGCCCTTCAAATAGCTGGCTACGTGCCAAAAAAGGTCCCACAATGTATAACTGTATCCTAAATTATTAAAATATAAAATCATCTATTTCATATACAAAAATTATTAAGGCTTAATATTTGAAAAATATAAATGTGTATCAGGTACTAAAAAGTATGAAATATAGGCCTTCCTAAATGAAATCATTCCTTCCTAAACTGCTATAGTAAATGGCATAGAACGTAGAGGCACAAAGTCACTTCTACTGGCATCCGTGATGATATGTCGGATCCAGCAATAATTCTTTTTATTATATACTATAGTTAACAACTCAGCTATCAGAAAGGACAACGAAATTTGTATAAAAGTCGTGTGCGTGTGTGTGTGTATATGTGTGTTGTGTATGAAAGATCTTCATATACCATAAATATAAATTAGTCATTTATCGTAAATTTACGTATATAATTTTTTGAGACTATAACCGAAATACATTTTAAATATTCATGTGCACAATTCTTCTTTTAGCCTATAAGAAAACTAGTTTTCAATGTCGCCTCCCTTCGTATAAGGAGAATCTAGTACTTAACGATACACTTTCTTTAGCTTCACAAAAAAGTTGTATTCAGAGAAATTAACAAAACAAAACTGTAAATTGTTTTTAATAAATAAACCGGTTTTACATACTTTTCTGTCTTCTTCAGAACAGCTTTTTCTTCAATGTCAGTTAAGGAGAATTAATGCCAACAGCTTGTTTTTAATTCTAAAGTTTCTAAGTGCAACAAAATCTAAGTGTACAGTTAAGTGATAAACAAGTTTAATAAAAAACACAAACTAAATAATATACAAAATTAAATAAATTGAAGTATACACAATTTCGTAAGCTTTCATGGCCCGAGTCAACCATGTTAGTTCGTTCTGCCTGAAGTTCTGACGACTCGAGCGTTCATCATGGAGGAGGACCAAATAGCAGGATGGTACAGATGTCCCGTTAACAAAGACAAATGAAGATTCAGTCGTAACGGCAGGCAGTTACGAAGAGATCGTTTTTAACGTTATACCACGGCCACAAAGTCCGAATGTTTTAACAAATAAATCGAAATATTATTTAATAGCAACGTCCACAACGTAAAGTGAAGAAGTGTAGCAACTTCTTCAAATATATCAAATATTTGCATCTGGTTGATATTTTTCAAACAGCTTATGTTTTAGATGGTAGCGGAACCGCGTAATGTTCCTTAATAAGAACATAATCGATCGTAATCGACACTCATACACGCGCTGCAATTCGAATAATGTAACCACAAATATCAAGCAAGTCTTACTACTTATTCATAAAAATATTCAAAATAAAGACTAAGAGCGTAACAATAAACTCAAGCTTCACACAATACATCCAAAACTGGAGTGAATAAACTAAAAAGAAAATAAAAATAAAAAAAAAGAAAGGCCGTACAATATTACTGAGCTAAGGCCAAAGGCACAGAGTATGCCTAATGTAGGTTTAACACGCCACGTTTAGCCCCTTATCAAAATATTACAGCCTTTTGTGGCGCACCTCGTTGAGATAGCACCTAACAACTACATATTACAAGAACCAACAAATAATCACGGAAAATTCAATTAAAATCTGGTTCCCCGTACTCCGTCATCACAAAAGCCCTACCACAAAAAAACAAAAACACGAAATTTCACTCCTATAAAGTAATCAGGACCGACGAGTTATCCTAAAAATCTTCACCTCTACGAACTCAGAAGAGGCCAGGCAAAACCTAGCAACCTATGGCCATGAACTGAACAAATATAACAGAAACACGCCTGAAACAAAACAACAAGGGCTCTACCCATAACTATACTACATAAACACCAGTATCGTCTATGATTACACCAAACGAACAGGGTACTAGAAGTCATAAAAGATATCAGAAATTTTATGAATACAAAAAATTTCTATCCAATGATTTCATGCACAGTCCACATACGTTTGAATAGCCATGGTCCATAAGCCATGAAAATGTACGTCAACGACAATGAGCATCAACTTGCCAATTAACGAGTTTGTTCTATCCAAAAAACCTTCAAGCAAAAAGTCTATCTACTCTACGAAATAAAACTGAACTTACAAATCATAATAACACTTCACAGAACTATGTACAAGATGCAACCTCAAATGCTCAAAAAGCAAGTCAAGAGAATCAGAACGTGCAAACAGAATCTAGTGTCACTACCCAAAGCCCAATAGCGTTAAACAATATCACAGAGCTCATAATCTATGATAAGGGTCCTCATAACGCAGGTGGGGACAATAATGAATGTCATCACCGTATATCATCACATCATCACTCAATAAAATTACTAAATTATTTAAATCCTAAAAACTGGTGTCCAGAACTGACATCTTAAATACGGCTGATCATCATATATAATCAAACTGAAATCTTAGTTTCTGAAATTCTTCACCAATAATAGCCATCTAGGAATATAAAAGTATCATCTGCAATCAATCGTTACCGAAACAGAAGACACAATTGGCCCCTCAAAATCGTATCTGTTTATTGTCCTCCAAAAATAACATTCAAAGTGAGCCTTTTTGTGAGCCAAGGTGCATTACAAGAGATGATTATAATGCCAAAAACAAGTACTTGGACACAAAAGAAAAAATTCCTAAAGGACGCCAACTGTTCCATACAATTACCAAAAACAATCTGAACATCTATCGACAGATTGACCCATTTCTGCCTCTCTGACCACAGACTTGACCTGCTCAACTTCTATACAACAGGCCTCGCCAAACAGTTACAATAGTTTTGACCGCAATCAGTATCTGGGCACAACAAACCAAGAGAAACTGACTGCCTTTGTTCTATACCTAAAAATGTCTATCAACTTTTGTGGAAACTCCAGCCGCGAAGACGAATAAGTATTTCATATATTCCTAAATGCTCCTTATCAATTTGACCTTACACTACCAAAAATCAAGGAAACCATTAACTCCGAAATTAACGTAAGTAAATCACCTGCTTTGATTTTATTACTGGTTACGTGTTGCAACCAGTGCTAGGCATCCAGGTATTACGCAGACTTTCAATGTCTTTTCAGGTTAGATCATTTTCCACATTACTGGAAGTTTTCACAAACTGTTATCATGACTACGCCAGATAAAATCGGAAGAATTAATACTATATAGATCCTTTATACCTATCATGTCGGAAGTTTAAACAAAAATAATACACTCATTGCACCAATAACTGGAGAAAAACAAACAGTCCCAAACCAATAGTTTGGCCTTCGAAACAAACACGGTACCGTTGACCAGACTCACCGAGTGATCGTTAAAATGCTGTGAACTGAAAAAACGCCTTCTTTGTTACTTATACGCATAACATCGATACGTCCTTGTTAAACACTCTAACACACACTCTGACCTCTTTCAAACAGAATGGGAAATTTTGTAGAACAGTAATCTGACACCAGTACTGTATCTGATTTACACGCCAGATCTTTCTATTACGACCTCAACCGCGGTTGCTACAAACGCTGACGGCAAAGCTATCTGATTCCGTTAACAGAGAAATGGTTCCAGAAGTGAAGAATAACTTGTTCACTTTACTTTCACCATAAAGAAAAGCAACTTTCCTTCAGTTTTTCTAACTGAACAGAATTTGGTTCACACCTTTCTTCTTCTTTATCTGGTCCTCCTGCCTCTCAGTACTGGGTTGTAGGGAGCCTCCGTCCGTCGCCTCCATCTATTTCTGTCAATGCACATAGCCTTCGTTTTCTACAAACTCTTCCTATGGTTTTGTCATAATCTCTTAATGACATGACTGACATGTCATCCTTGGCTTTCCTCTTGGTCTCTGACTTCCGGCTTTGCTTAAATGTACTGTTTTATTATTTTTTGTTTGTTTTGCTTCATCTGTCCTACTTCCATGTCCCAACCATTTCAACTGCCTCACTTCCGGGAAATCGATTAGGGGCTTTACTCCCAAATTTCGTCCGATCGTCTCAATTCTAATGGGATCTTTCCTTGTTTGCCCATTGTTTGGTTCGTTCTGACTACGTGAAATGCCTGGGAACTGCGCTTAGATCGAAGATTCTATACTTTCATCAAACGGAAGCAGCCTGAAGTGGAACTCAGTGGACTCTACTGGCTGCTTACGTAACTCATACTGTTGTATTTGTGTTGACAACAAATTACTATTATACAACGACAACGTGAAGCTTAAATGAACGTACAACATACAGTTTTGAGGGTATGTTAATGTCTAAAAATTTGTTAAGTTCTACGTTTGAAAAATAAAATGTTATGTGCCGTAGTCAGCGGTCGCTGGTATGTTTCAAACTCATTTCTGCATAGTGACTTATGTATTCCAAATATAGTTTTTATGGAAACAGTTATACACGACACACGAAAAATAATGACTTAGCAGAAAAAAAGATTTTAATTAAATCGGTCAGTTTTAAACAGGCTGATTCGTAAATCTAATATTTGTTTCCACATATTTATAATAACAATAATAATAAGTAAGATGATTTAAACACACACACACACACACACACACACACACACACACACACACACACACACTTTACAATGTGTCGTACATAACTGAGATTCTCGTAACATACTTCCAACACAAAATAGTAACTCACATCGTGATTATTAAATTCGTTCAGAGAAAACAGCAGTATACAAATTAATGTTCTTACATGTATTTACACGTAAGCAGATTAACGTTAGCACAAGGAGGTACCTCTATTTCATACTTTCGCTGTGCAAACAGGGGTTAACTCTATCGGTAATATCGGTAACATATCAGTATCTGAGAATACTGTAAAAAAAATCGTACAATCTTTAATGTATACTCTAACCACAAATATACACACTTAGCAAATACCACGATAATAAATCGATAAATAGATATAAAGTAAGAAAGACCCGTGTTAATAATAAAAGAAGAAGGGGATACAAAAGGGCAGGGAAATGTTTTTCCCACGGTGTAGAAAATTACACGGTAAAAGAAGCAACAAAATCACTGTAAATGGAAAAACCACATAATCTATCCTATACTGCAATATTGTAGGTAAGACTGCTTTACACAACTAGTTCTGCGTGTGCTGAGAAGCAAGTAACGCGAAATAATGGCTATTTCATTTGAATTATGTAAACATACCTCATTGTTTACTCTGTATAATAGGCCTACTCGCCACTTAATATTTTCCAGCCTCCAAAATACCACGAAACGACATTAACACGTTATTTCGGCTAAAAAATCCCTTGTATTTTTGTGATCAGAACTCGGTAACGTTAATTTCGTAGACTACTGTAACGACGGTTTACGAAGCCCGACAGATTTTATTTCCGTCACGGAGAACCATACAGAGCTGAAATCGCCAAGAAATAGGCCTAACTGTGGTTATCATTACTGTTAAAGCTGACAGTATGACAAAATTTCGTTCAGATTTTTATTGTTGTGAGCCTAGTACACCGGGGTATGGCGCCTGGCTCAGTTACCAGACGTACCATAAAATTGAGGTTCGTTTTTTAGTTTTTCAAGTCGACTGAGGAAGTGAATATCTTGGACAAATCTTGGATAATAAAGGGCGACTGGAATGTATGACCACACATTTCCTTGTAAGGCGTACAGTTAGAACTCCTGCTACTCTGCCTAAAACTAAACTAATATGGTCGTACAAGAAGGACAGACTATTAATATGTTTATTATTAGGATCCATCTCCATCTCGACATTTTCGAGTTTTGTTGCTAATATGCTAATCAGTTTGTTCTGGGCGAGATCATTCGTTGCACAATAACACCTGAAATCGTGGAGACACGGAAACCCCTCGTCCATAACGATGCGGTTATCATAATGGCAACAACAAGTAAGCAAATGCGAGAGGTGAACAAGTCGATTATTTAATTAGGTAAAATACATAATTGCAATGAATTACGGCGTTTGCGAGAATAACAAAGGAACACTTAACGTTCTTCCAGCTTTACAGCTCTACAGAATTGGAAAATTACGTTTACTGTTATAGTGTTTTTATTGTGAAAACTACACCATTACGATTGAAATTATTACAACCCAAAAGACTGAAACATTTACAGTTAGTAGTCCTTAACACTATGTATACATAATAATAATAATAATTATTATTATTAGGCCTAAGCCTATTATTAATTTGGTAATAATATACAATTTATAGAAAATAATATAAGTATATAATATAATATATATAATTTATATTTGTAATAAATAAAGATATAATATAGATTTTAGAGAACGTACTGTGTATAGGTTCATGTGAAATGACAAAGTTGTCACAACTCGTACAACAGACCTATCCAATAGGAACTAATTTATTACGATCAAGGCGTAAAAGTGTAAGGAATTTATGGATTAAGGTATTAAGTATGATTTTATCATTTTCGATTCGACAAATAAGCCTGTACAGATCTCAGAAATGAAAGCAATTTCGAAAATAATTGAATATCAAATAATATATATCACAACAGTGAACGTACTGCGTAGTCTGGTTGTGAACGTATTTGATACAAACACTTGTCGCTATAGTCCTTTTCTTGACGTATAAATTACTTAATACAATACAACATTACAAATAAGATGTTTTGAGCATTACGGAATATGCTCATCATCAACCACGTTGATTTCTATCCCGGTGAAATATCTGTGACTTGGTTGGTTGCTGCTGTTGGCTATTGGTAGGGTTTTGTTGATCGGGGTTTACTAGTGTTATTGTTTATCAGATGTGATGTATACATTTGTTCTTTGAGTGTTTACAATGTTTAGTGTTTTAAAAATAGGATCGTGTTTTCTATTGTTCTGATAGAACAAAACGTTACTGTGAACATCTGAATGCATACAAAAAGCCAAACATTTATAAATCCAATTTAAACACACACGCAATAAATACACAACATGAATTCCCAAACACCAACAATATGACACTACTAAAACATACCACACAAAGGCACTATACTGAATATTTGGGAAAACTTAGAAATATATAAATGTAAAACACAAAAACAAACTAATACCAGAACTAATACAAAACATACACAAAACGCATGAGTGGCTACATGGGGTTTATAAATGTTTGGCTTTTTGTATGCATTTCAAAGTAAAGTTTTGTTCTTTTAGCTGGAGAATACAAAACACGATAGTATTTTTAAAACACTAAACATTGGTGCTGAAAGAACAAATTTGTTCACCACATCTGATGATGATAACACAAATAACCCCCAATCAACAAACCACCACACAGATACTTCAGTAGATTAAAAACCAACATAACTGATTAATGTTGTAATCGACATACTGCGTAATGCCCGAAACATGTTGCAAGTAAGGAAAAACATTCTGATTATAAACTACTATTGTGTTAAGTAAGAATTTAATGTCAGAATACACAAATATATTTAAACTAACAAGTGGAGGTTCCGTTTTAAATATTCTTATCCGAAAATAGTATTCCATCAAGTCCGTTATAAAATGGCGGCATCAACAGTTGTTCTATTATCTTTAAATCATAAACGTAGAAAAGACTGAGTGTCTTCGCCTTCCCCATTTAGACATATTTAAATTTTTTACCACAAATAAATGTTATTATATGAATATATATAATCACCACATCAGGTAGTTATTACCTATATTATTATTTTTCTTGTTCATATATCATTTAAATATGAACATAATTCATTGCTGGATATTATATAGTAAGTCGTAGAAGTGCGTGGACACATCACGATAAGTAAACAACTAATCATTTTACACCAGACTGTACAATTTGCACCGTATTAGGTATCAATCAGTGGTTTCTATACAGCAGTGGGCACAACAGACCGGGTTCATGCCCTCTTCAGCAACAGCTGATATTTTCAAGGCCACACCGTTAACTTCCAACGGCAATGCCTCTTCGTCAAAATGCTCTTGACACATTAATTCCTCAACATAACGTTAACGTCTGTCTATACCAAACTGTGGGTTGACAATTGGTAATAATAAGCCGTAGGCAATGATTCAACGCTCTGCAGACAAAATCTATACGAACCCAGTATGTTACATAATAAGTTTCCCATTGTAATACCTGTTACAGTACGTAAGGGTGTCACAACCACCCCGAAATGAGTGTTTTTTCTTCATTACTTGTGTTTAGTAACTGCATACGTTGAAGATATACTGATAAACTTTCTTAACACAAGCGTATGTTTTTACGTGATTGTTTATAACTAATAACGTTACAATCATTCGTGTGTTATCGTTTGTGATTGCTTCGTCACGACTGAGACGCGATTTGTACATTACTATGGGTAAAGGAGCGGTGCAAATTTTCCTGACATCCAAATGGGGGAAGGGGCGAAACCTTTACAGGCCACAACGTACACATATGAACACGTACGTTATAACTACTTTTCATCTCGAATGTTTCAAGCACAATAATTATAAAAATACTGATTAATCTGTTAACCAAGCGTTAAAATATATCAGAGAAGCACATTCTGCATCATCATAGTGCTGACGTTTTAACGAAAATTTGATTTCATATTACTAGCTGATTTACACTGAAAGCGAACATTTTTCTAAAACAGTGACACCCTGACTGCTGCGAATCGGAACACGAATATCTCTCTCTCTCTCTCTCTCTCTCTCTCTCTCTCTCTCTCTCTCTCTCTCTCTCTCTCTCTCTCTCTCTCTCACACACACACACACACACACACACACGCGCGCGCGCGCGCGCACACACACACAATATTGAATATACAATTTTTTTATTTTGTTTATAATGATGTACCGATTGCTATAAAACTGTTTCTTCTTCTTCTCTCGATTTTGGCCGTCTAAAGACCGAGGAAAATAACCCAATCCATTATTTCAATTTTTTCTTCCCACTTCCAGTCTTGTTTTGCAATAACTCTCCCGTCTAAATGTTATTTCTTTTCTTCTTATCTCTCCCCTGGAGACTTTTGAAGTTTTGTTATCAGTTCTTTAAAAGTCGTCCAATTCGTCTGTATTATGTTCTGTGTTATTCCCATCTCTGTCTTGTTTTTCTTTACCCGTTGCACCCAATGGCTGCCATTCTTATTCTTGTGAATGTGGCTGAAAATCCGTTGTCTGAATCTGCTGTTGTTCATCCTCAACATGTGACCGAAGAATCTAATATTCTGTATTCTGATATCCTTTTCCGTATTTTGATATACTTTTCTTCTGACTGTAGATATAATTAGTTAGTAAGTATGCTAGTTCCGTTTCTCTCGCTCTTGCTTTGTTGCTTCCTTGTCTATTCCATTGGATTGAATTATTTCACCTACGTGCTTGAAAGCGTTTACTTATATTACGCATGTTTATGGCCTTTACAACTGTACAATTCAACTTTATAATTCGAGTTAAGCTAAACTAATTACGTTTAAATACTATGTTTCCGTACTACACGTACCATGTACAATATTGTATTATATATTTTCTGCGTAAGTATACTCATAATTTACAATATTAAAACGTATTTAATTTACTTCTGTATCATTTAACTCTACTTTAAATTCCTTGAAAAAGAGGAATAATAATCGGTTCGAATTTAAATCAGATAATAGCACATTCAAATGAATTATTCGAAATAAAATACAGTGTAACAAAATAGCACGTTTGTGTTTGTAATATTAAGTCTGATATTCATACGCGGTACACCACACATATGCCCGTACACCCGTAACGAATGAGTGACCAAGTTATTTACAATCCCGAGGAACTAGAAAAAATATATGAGTTGCAATTTACAACAACATATTGCATTAACTTAATTTAATGTATTAATCCGGTAGATAATCGCATAACAAAGCGAAAATGTTTCGCGAAATCTATTGTTGGTGCAGAGACAAAGCGGCAGTTCTTAATTATGGAAGAAACAAAAATGCACACGACCGTGTTTCACCATTCTTTTTTTAATCGATTCCAAGGTAAAATCGTTTCGGTGACGCTTGAGCAGTTGATGGTTCGACAGCTCATTGCTCAGAAAGAACCGTCGATATAAATCAGTTGTACCTTGATATCAATTAAAAAATATAACATTTTTTTTAATTTCCTGTGAATTATTATTTCTGAATATACTATTATATTTCCGAAAATAATATTACTTATTGAAAATTATCACCAATCTGCCGAAGGAAATAGTTGCAGTGGTTAACTTTAAAACAGGTGTATCAACCACTGATTCGAAAAATCCGCGGGAAAACTGCTTACTCAATACAGGAAACGTAAAAGAGAAAAATGACGAAGAATGCTGTCTTGTAAGCGAACTAAGTTTATTATAACGTTATCTTAAATGAAGAATCAAAAATATATCGTTGCTTTCTATATCAATTGCTAATAAAAGTACCTTAATTATTATATGATTATCACAAAAAAAATTTACTTATATTTCTTTTCATCGTCATCAGTTACATTTTATTTTCAATTAATATACATAAACTTGTTAAATATATTTAATTAACAAACACTAGGAAAGGATTACCCAACGGGGAACAAATTACGTCATGCGACGTATTCGTATTGGAAACACGATTTTCCGAAAATCTGCAGTCTGCCGGCGAACATTATGGCATCACTAACCACAGAAAGCTATGCGTCAAATGTTCACATTTATTTACTGCACACTTAATTACGCTTCCACTTCATAAAGAAAATTATCAATACAACATCCAGAACACGCGCGCGCACACAATTAAAGGAGATATTGTTACATGTGATATCTAGCCACCCACCACGAATGTAGCAAACTATCTTTACACAGATAGTCCTCGAATTTGTTCCGACGTGGACGCATTGTATCAAATTTCTTTGAATAACGCAGAAAAAACTCTTAGATTACTTGCAATATTTAAAGCTGTACAACTCTCTAAAGGTTACTGCGGTGAATGGCATGAGAAGTCGAATGTAACCTAAACAAACTAGCTGGATTCTGACGTTGATCTTTACAAATTTTGGCAATATTTTTACTATTACAAGTAATGAAATAGTTCATAGAATCATTGTTAGCGTTTATTCCCGGTGTACAAATGCAAAAATCAGCGCACAGCGTAAAGTTGGGATTTTCGTATTGTCTGGGACAAGGATGTATCAGGTTGACCCGGGGCCCCGCCCTCCTCAAGGAAGTATTGCGACCTTGAGGGGCTGAGCACTATATAAACGGCTCAGATTCAACCGTAGTCACTTAGGTCTCAAACTTCACACATAGCCAACATGAAAGTCTTGGTAAGTCCATCACACCATCTAATAATTTTATAACTTAACACAACATACGAATGTCAACACTAAGCAATGTACTGTTGTTTACAATAATGATTTAACATTTCCACATAGCCATAGATATTAACATTATTTATTTAACTAATATTCATTATACATTGGAGTGCCTGCACGCGCGCGCGCACACACGCACACATCCGCCCGCCCGCGTGTTTTCTCTATAATCGAACAAATTATAAAATACATACGTAAACATTTTACGTCATACGAATTACTAGTGGTCTTTATGACATTATTGTTAAGCCCATATGACACTATTAATGGGAACGTTTAACACAAGGGACACGTACAAAATACGACTATACAAACTGAGATTCACAGTATTAACAAAACTTACTGTTTTACATTAACTTGATTACATAGTTATACCTCATGTAGTGCTCTCTCTCTCTCTCTCTGTACTAACAAAATATGTCATAAATCAGAAAGGTCTGTGAATATGTGTACGAATACACGAAAACACGAAAAAACACACACACACACACACACACACAAATAAGTTTATATATTTATGTTTATATAGGCCTAAGAACACAATATGCTTATACACGTGACGCACCTGTAAGTAATGTATATATTATGTATATGAAATTAAACGGTATACGCGCACATACACGGATCGAATACAAGTATAAAAGTTCATACACAAAAACACACTATTATAACTGAACACAGAATAATGCAATACATGAGTGTTGTTTATTGATATAGGAAAGCTTAAATAAGACTGGATACATATGCTGTACCATTACCATTGCCTGTACTACATAGGTATTTTAAACCGAACATAATAATTCAGAGAGTCCTGTTTCGTTTCCAGGTTGTTCTGTGCGCCGTGGTCGCTTGCTGCGTTGCTAAGCCAGGAGGCTACGCGTACTCCGCCGTAGGCCCCCTTAGCTATGCAGCGGCTCCTGCAGTATACGCTGCTGCTCCTGCCGTCTCCTACGCCGCTCCATCACTCTACTCTGCCCCGGTCGTCGCTCCAGCCCCAGTCTCCTACGCCGCTCCATCACTCTACTCTGCCCCGGTCGTCGCTCCAGCCCCAGTCTCCTACGCCGCTCCATCACTCTACTCTGCCCCGGTCGTCGCTTCCGCCCCAGTCGCCTACGTCGCTCCAGCTGTTAAGTCTGTAGCAGCCGCTCCGATCGTAGCCGCCGCACCTGCTCCAGTTGTAGCCGCAGCACCAGCTCCAGTAGCTTATGCCGCTCCAGCAGTCAAAGCCGTAGCCGCTGCTCCAGTTGTTGCAGCTGCCCCTGCTGTCTCGTACGCCGCTGCTCCCCCAGTTGTGGCTGGAGTTAAGACCCAGTACCACGCTCAGGATGAGCTCGGACAGGCTAGCTACGGACACTCCGAACCCGGACAAGTTCACAATGCTGTTCAGGTACGTCTACTGTGCATACATTTCTTACAAGCCTACCGATGGATTTAATTAATTAACACACTATGAAATACTGCAATCAAAATTAATATTAATACGATGATGTTCAATAACAGGACGCGTACGGAAACAAGGTGGGCAGCTTCAGCTACGTAAACCCAGAAGGCAACGTACTCCGCACTGACTACGTCGCCGACGGTGCAGGTTACCGTGTAGCCTCCAACGCTCTCCCAGCTGCTCCTCTTGTCCAGCCAATCGACACCCCCGAAGTCGCTGCTGCCAAGGCTAACTTTTACGCCCAGTACCACGCTGAAGCCAGCAAGGTCCGTGTCCGTCGTAACGTGCTCGTACAGACCCCAGCCTCTACTCAGCCCCTCGTCGCCGCTCCAGTAGCATACTCCGCTTCAGTGTCATACGCCGCAGCTGTCCCAGCTCCAGTGTCATACGCCGCAGGTGTCCCAGCTCCAGTGTCTTACGCCGCAGCTGTCCCAGCTCCAATGTCATATGCTGCTGCTGTACCAGCTCCAGTGTCATATGCTGCTGCTGTACCAGCTCCAGTCGCCTACTCAGCCCCAGTCGCGTACTCCACTCCTGTCGCCTACTCCGCTCCAGCACTCCGCGCCGCTACCCTCACTACGGTCGTTAACAACCCCGGACACGCCGTTTCCTACAGAGTCGATTAGGAATTGTCGCCCAGAGCCAGAGCTGTCGAGACCTCAGTTGGGCTTTACCGGCAGTTACCTCGTCTCTAATCGTATGAACGTCAGTGTGCCTGAGACTGAATTGTAAATAATATTTTCCCACCCAGTTCCACTCAATATTTAAGTTAATTTCTGTCTTCAGTCTTCTCTATACTTCAATAAAACTATATTTACATTTTATTTGTATCATCGTGTTACTTTCGCACAGCCCTCTTCTCCGTCCCTTTTGGAATCGTGTCTCAACAAGACAGAAAAAAGTGATAAAATACGAATTCTCATTAACAGAACTCAATTTCACATAAATGGAACAATAACGGTTTTATTCGAACCCAAAACGAGAAGATGCAAAATCATTGTGCAATAAAATACCAAATTCAAGAAGATATTATTTCGCAAGACCACAAACCTGCCTCTACTACTAATAAGAAAAGTTAAACACATACGCGATAACAGTGATTTAATTACAGAACTTTGTAAATTACACATCAGTTTAAGTTACAGAACTTCCACCTACTCAAAAACAATCGTTATTTTGTAACGAAATTACCATCACATACTCAGGTCACCGTTATCACAGGCCATTCACACAGTACGCTCATCAGTATACACTACACATATCACTCCTCCAAGTAATACAATACCCTATCATATTAAATTACATAACATAGGTCAGTGTCTCCACGTATGTTATACACATTGTGGTAAAAAAAATAAAAATTAATCTGGTCAGACACCTTCGTCACAACCTGCTTACGTCACTCAGCACGAAGAAAAGACATCCAGCCTTCGATTGAGATTAAACCTTCAAAACGAGTAGTCGAAGGCCACGGACAAAAGCATATGGAAATCCAATTTCATTCCGCAAACCGGATGTGTGGGACTTGCACTGTAGAAGCTTGGAGTCTGTTATGACGCAACTGGCTACGCGCAAGGAGTGGTAACATAATATTACATTTCCTGAACACGGTACGCCGTCGGTCGCCCCCCCCCACACACACACACACACACACCAGCGACTGTGTTTACTTTCACAACTTTTTCATGTTTTATTGAGGTTTTTCATGTCAAGTTATTTTACTTCAACATGAGAACATCACATGGCGGACTTTCATTAGAAAGTTTATAACGTTCTGGGAACGCCAAAATGTTTATAGCTAACTCCTTTACAAAACTATTTTCCACGTTTATTCAATATGATCGTAAAATATAAATTACTTTCATTATTAGCCTATTATTCCGCTTTTTCTGCAGTGTCTTGTTGTTAAGCTTAACGTACGACTAGCAGCCACTGCAGATAGTATTTGAAACTGGCCTACTCCCAATATCCGGCTTAAAATGTGTGTGTGTGTGTGTGTACGCGCGCGCGCGCCATCAAAAAAAAAGAAAAATTTATATAGAGGTGGGCAGAAAATTTAGTTAGATGAGAAGATTGCGCGGAGAAGTTAACGAGGCCTCCATCACGTCATTTTAGAAGACGGATAGATAACGCAGGTAAGTACAATGGTACAGGGAAATGGATACGAGTTGCTCTGTAAAGAAATCACTGGATAGTGACTAAGAAAACTGGCTAGACAAGCGTCAATTATGAAGGTGGCGATGATACATCTCCGAACACACACGCACTCTATCTATCTGTCTGTCTGTCTCTCTCTCTCTCTCTCTCTCTCTCTCTCTCTCTCTGCTTCTGCTTCCAGTTGAAAGACGTAACCATACTTACTGTTTATTGTACGATTAAAAAGCAATAACTTATAGCTGAAATTAAATATGAAAGGAAAGTAAATTGATATTAGCGCCACACGTTCTTCAATAGCGTCCTTTCACACACATCAGAAAACGTTCGTTATTTTATTAAAAACATACTGAAAACTAAAATTCCCTTAAGGCAAAACATTTTACTCAAATTCAGATAAGTGACGGTTTTATCTTTCTTCTTTAACTGAAACTTAAAAGTAGTTCATTCTCCGAGTTGTTAACCCAAAAGTCATTTTAAAAACTTAACAAGCCGTGTCCTATTTAACCCGATATTTCAATTTTATCTAAAGTTACGGCGATTTACACAGTGTTTTACCTGTGAAGCCTGCACCGCAGACATACTTCACGGTAGCTGTTTGTTAACACGTACACTTTACATATAAAACAAGTGCCTGTCTTTTTCTATTCCGACACACACAACTGCGATCGTTCCCCTTTCGAATTGTATTTTGTATATAACTCATTCAACGTTTTTCATTATCTCAAAATTTACGTTGCTTCTATCAGCAGAGCACTTTTCAAACTACACTGATAATAAAACTCCAGTAATTCACGACGATATACGCGTTTGAGGATAAAAAGTTTAATGTTTCTTATCTGATTACACTGGCGAATGTTAACCATTCAGTGTTTCACAAACAGGAATAACACTGTTGCACACCACTAAAGAAAAATTATTCCTATTAGCGATTTCAAGCTTCACAGCTCATCATCAGATCGGAAATCTTTATGTAATTCACAATATATATAACTCACAACATATAATTCTGATTTCCGATCTGATGATGAGCTGTGAAGCTTAACAGCGCTAATCGGAATAATATTTCTATAGTGGTGTGCAACAGTGTATTCCTGTTTGTGATTATACACACTAACACAACTTTGTTAATTAACATTCAGTGTTTGGTAGATTCAGATTTCGCTGGTCATCATACTCTTCACGTTACTCACAACTGAATTAAAATAAAAATCATGGGGCGGCCGAGATCGGATCGTAACCTCTACGTAATTTCGCCTATATGCATTTGAACTCTACTCTGAGAGCCCATGAAGGGGTAGGCCATAAGACTTGATTAAAACGTTACTTTCGTGTTCAGAGTACATAGAGCGATCTACAAGTGGTGTTAATATACAAAAATCTGATACTTCTCACTTCATAATGACAGGAAAGTAATAATAAAATATATTAATAAAAAAAATGTTTCAACTGTACAGGCAAAAGTCATTTTCAGGCAGACACGCAACTACATAAAACTTAAAAAACACGGGCACAACAAAAATATTAAAATATTCTACTAAATACGTTATTACCTAGGGCAATACGCTATGTACATACAAAAGGTAATCGGATACTGAAGAAAGATAATAACAAAACCCGGATTTAAACACTACCTTCGTAAGTGAAAAGAATAACGTTTTGATTTCCGATATCAGGAATCATTTTCAGACAGATGAATTAATGAAAGGATTAATAATAGTCCATTGCAAGATATTTGGCCTATGCAACAGAAATTTAAAATACTAGATACAGTGGAACTCGCGAATAACGAGCTCGCTTATAACTATAACTCGGATGTAACGAGCAAAAGTACAAGATTTGTTTGGTTTTGTATCTTAATAATGATAATTAAACTCGCTTTTAACGAGTAGGAACGCATTAGAGACTTGGTTATAACGGGCAATTTAAAAATTCGTTTAAAAGCATTAATGCAAGTTAGTGAAACGAATAATGTAAGTGATGAACTCGAGGAATATTTAAATAAATTATAAAACTGTTTTGATATCTAAAGATACAAAATTACTAAACAAAAAATAGATGACTTTTTAAGGTTAATTAAGTTCTGTGTGGAAAATATAATTCTGACAATTCCATTTAGAACGAGGTACAAAAAGACAAATAAATTACAGTGATTTTTCTTGTAATTTAAAAATAAATATCGTACATGTGGCATGGAAAATTTTGCGTTTTTTTGCCAGATTTTTGGTACGGTTTTCCTACACAGATACTTTTATTATATTTCGCGAATGCACTATACGCCAATATTCAGCAAAGAATGTTAGCGTCAAAAAAATGTTTAAAATCTAAATTTCACTTTTAAGCGTACAATGTAAAACATGTCAAAATTTTATTGTTCAAAGCCTCTTCTATAGTAGACTTTTTTGTTGTGTTCGATAATCACGATATAAAAAATTTAGGCTTGCGAGTCGACAACTCGGATGTAGCGAGCACCCGGTTTTAACAAGCACATTTGTCCGGTCTCTTGAATCTCGTTATAAGCAAGTTCCACTGTATATCTTATCATATATAATCTTAAAATTCTTAATTTAAAGTCGTATGCGTAAATAAATTAAATCAAGCCGTCGCCATCGGTAGACTCACAACTAACGCTGTCGTTGTATCCAACAAAACCAAATGTGGGAGAACACAAACAAAAGGTAATTAAATTAGAATTTAGAACGTTTGATAAGTGATACGTAAAGTTAGCACATGCATGGCCTTGTGAATTTTACTACACGAAAATTGCCTAGCTTCTAGGAATCGTCACGAGTCTGATTGGTTTTATTTTTACAATGTCTGTTTTATGCACCTATCTGAGGCGATTCCTCATCTGTGCGAGTGAAACTATGTAATGTTTTATTAGAATGGCAGTGATCGAAGTCACATTTCTTACATAAGAAATAAACTTACAATAAGTCACAATATAAAATAATATTAAATAATAATAATATCTTATTTATTACTTAATAAATTCCAATATCAGATAATTTTTCAATTATCAGTAAAATTTATAATCACACCGCCTAAACGACAAATAATTTAATCCTAGCTTCTAAGTTTCTGTATGTTTCCATAGATATCTATAAGCCTACATCTAATATTTTCACAAATATACTAAACTGATTACAATATGTAAACTTTTTTGCAAATATAGCTTTCAAATTTTTTGAAGGGTGTCCAATTTAAGGTGTGTTGATAAATATTAAATTTGTCTAATTATTATTAAAGATACCGAGTTTGTATTTAGAATAAAATTCCTCATAATTTAATGCAACACATACTTTCGCAATTTTCAAGATTTTGAATTCCATTTTGGCCCGTGACGTCTCTAACATAATGTAATGTAAACGCAACATTCGTATTTGAGTTAAAATTTCCTTTTAGTCTGATACCCGACATGGACTTTTGCAATTCAAATTATTGATCCCGTTTTTGGTCCCTGGAACCATACATTTTTTAATTTTAAAAACTGGAAATTATATTACCATTCTGGTTAAAATTCCTTGTACCCGGCATGGATTTGTTAAGTTTAACATACTTTTATCTACTTTTTGGCCCCTGGGTGCGCCGAAGTTTTGCAATTTCGAAAAGTGAATGCTATTTTCACATTTTTTTGTTAAAATTCTCTTTAATTTGATACACCAATGGATATTATTAGCGATTTTACAAAATGTTTACCCTCATAGTTTTGCCTTCCTCCCCGCCCTTATTATTTGACCCACGCCAAGTTTGACGACAATCGGTCGATGCAGTGAAAAGTTATCGTGAGACATTCCACAAACAGACAACCTGTTTTCATTAATGACAGCCCTATTTTCATTCATCAACCTACAGCAAATCGCCAAACACCCAGAAGGGACAGTGCGAGATGCAATGGTTTCGTATTAAGCATACAGACTGTACCACGTTCAAGACCTTGGTGACACGTAGTCGCACCAAATAAGCTCGTTCAATACTTTTTACCGTAAAGCAACCTGTTTTATAGACGTAACAAACGTTTACAGAGAGTTCTACACCACTGGTTAAAATATAATACGATTGTCAATAAACGCTACAACGTGACGTTACATGAAAAAGAATTGTCAGTTTAAATGCGAAAAAATAATTTTAAAATAAGAATAGTTAAAATTAACAAGGCGGTTTATACTTCGACCTGATCACGTTTATTGACACAACTTTAGTAAATGTACTGTCAAAAATCTGCCGCTTTTAAAACCGACAACAAATCAGGCAGTTTCTATTTATAGATTACTGAACCTCACTTTTCAGTGTCAGTCGTATTTTGTGAACCCAACATTACAACAGGTTTATTTCATTACTCAGGGATGCTACAAGTGTGTCGATTAAAACTCGATGACATTAAAATTATTCTTTATTCTTCGTGCATTTTAGATTACAAGATCGTGGTAAGATGTATTTTTTACCGCACGTGTTGAATTGCTGAGTTGAAGTTTTCTGTTAACCGATCTTAATTTTCGGTAATTAATTTTATTTCCCGTAATTTTGTCGAGCTTTCCTTTGTTTTCTGATTTATTTCCGTTTCCTCATAATATTAAAACTCCTCACGAGCTCTATGTAAAGCTTTTGAGGTCCACTCCGATAAAGATACAAAACGTTAATAAGGACGTTTATCCACGGCGCATACAATCGCGCGCACACCCAACTATATGAATCAGCATTGGTATCGGCAAAAAAAGACAATATAAGGGTGCACAGAAAAATTTAACTGTCATTACACGACCTTGTTACGAGTCCGTGCACCGTTAATGAAACAACGGGCAATCAACATACAGTGCGTCATATGTATAGTGTACACTGTGTTCACCTTTAGCTGTATAGTCCGGAGAACGGTAACACTCGCTAACTGCACAATATACAGTACACACACTGCATGCTCAGTATATACAAGCAGCATCAAGGGAGCAAAATTCATTTTTCGAACTATCTTTTAACGAATTCAAAACTACTATCATTTAACACAGTCTTATAAATATTGGTAAAAAAATGAAGTGTTACACATTTAAAAACATTTTAACTGCAGCCAATAGGAAAATAAGTTGTAACGAACAAAACAGAATGTTCCGGCACGGTTCTGTACCCCGTATTCTGTACTGAATACTTTCTCAGACCTCCGTATGAAAAATAGTAAGAAATAGTCCAAAACTTTTCCACATTTTTCATGAAAATTACAAAACTGCAATAAAGTAAAAAAACTGGTATAATTCTTATCTACAATTAATTGTGAATAAATTTGTGCGAAAACATTACCACAAAACACGCCATTTACAATGCACGCGATACGCTGTACACACGGAGAACATAATGATACGTCTGTAATAATATGTATTTGATGCCCATTATTGCCATAAAACAAAGAGAATAAATAATCAAAACACTATAGTCCTGTTAATTGTCCTGTTAATTTGAATAGACAATTAAATCCGTTATAGCCTACCGGTTAAAGTTAATATATTTAGAAAGCATGGTTAGATAGCGTTTTGTGTTTGGAAACCAGAGATTTAAAGTATAGTAATCGATGCTGATGACATCGGTGCTGAGTGACGCGCTCTCTTAGCAACTGAGTGAATTAAGATGATCTCAACAAGACTTCATGAGGGGTTGTAGGCCTACACGTATATCGCTAATAATTAATTAAATTATTTTACCATTGCCAAAGAATAGTAATTTCATCACGTTTTAGTAGACTTCCAATAAAATAAACACTTATATTACTTCGTCTTGATTGCAGATTGCACTGGAATAGAATGTATTAGCAATATAATGGTTTATGCTTCAACTATGTTCGTCCTATCTTATATCACAGGATACACATATAAAACTTTACTGTACTAACGTATAGCCTATAGTAAGCTCAGAACATAGTTGTTGTTGTTGTATCTTTTCTGTTCTGTAAATAAGACCACTCCTCTGCAAAATCGTCGCTTCTGGCTTGATCAGGTGACCGAGAACTGTCAAGCTCACGATTGAGTTCGTTACTGAGAAACTTGCTAAAAACTTTGCATAAAGATTAAAACAATGAAACTGGTCTTGTACTTCTTCTGATTATGACTGTCCTCTTTTTTTGTGTATTAAACCATTACACTGTTTTCATTTTGCTAGTGTCTTTTTGATTCTGATCCTGTTATCCAATGTACTTGTCAGGTTCAGCAGATTCAGGATCCTCTGATAAATAACGCAGCTTACAAACAAGTCAGTACAAATAACCGACAAAAAATTGCAATTCTAGTCACAAGGGTCTAGACATACGGGTAAATCCATCAGACTCCACGGCAATCTGTGTACTGGTTATTACCATAATATGAATAAAAAACAATTTTCAAACTCTTGCATTTGTAGATAATTATTTTTTAAATTTACACGATGGTTGAACGTAATGACTCGCACTAACTCAATAGGGAACATTCCAAAAACTTTAAAAAATGTCACAACTGACAAGCAACAAAAAATTTGCTTGTCTTTTTCGTACGTGACTAACTCGAAAGGTTTATCGTACATATACTGTAACTGCAATCTTTTAAAATTAATGTTCGGCAGTCATAATTTAGGCTTTTGGTAATTTTGGTCACTCAAAACCTACAAGATGTCATTTAAATATATACTCACACGGACTGAAAAATTCCCTTTTATACGAAAACCTATAATCGTCTGATTGAATAATTTCATTCCGATTAATTTGGTACCTAACGAATAATTGTATAGTAAAATTTGTATGACTATGTGTGTGTGTGTGTTTACGTTTATTATAACAAGTAATTATTTAAGAATAACTGAGTACATAATTTATGGGCACGATATCCAGAGCGAATGAGTGCCACTCAAAAAAAGGGACAGACGCTGACCACTAGACGAAAGGGAAGACCAATGGCCCTCTAGCGGGACAAGTTTATCGAGATGCTGAGTCTTCTGCGGGGGGGGGGGGCTGTCAAGACCCAATACAGGCTGTACTACCACGGGAAGGAAAGAACGTGTACGTAATTTAAAGTACTAGGAATTAGCGCAGAAACTTTGTTTTATATATAGAATAAGATGTTACTGTAGTTCAGAGGGTATTGTTAGAAAAGTTTTAAAATAAAACCATACGTTTTCAAAATTCTTCATTATGTAAAGATATGTTTTTCTTTAATACGGATTTTATAAAATAAATCTTTAAGTTCTTCAAAAATAGAGTATAGAAAAAGCCAAAATAAACTTGTTAGCTTGGTCAATACACGCCGCGAGTTACAGAAATCGCATTTAAAATACTTCCAAGTGAGTCTCGGCAGACCTGTTCGCCACTTTCGAATGAAATATACCTTTACGTAATTATTTGTGCTGACTTTCAACATGTTTTCCTATTGGACACTACTACAACGTTAACTAGCTTACGAAGCATTTAGAAATAGTTTCTTTATATTCTGACACCTATAGTACAATAAAAAATGTATCATAGTGATCTGAGAGTACCCGAAACAGAAATTGATGAGGTTGTTATGAGGATGAAAAAAAATGTCTTCCACTGACAATGCTGGATTTTAACATTTGAATTCCCGTTAAATACTTACTATACAGAAAAATCTGCAAAAGAAGAATGAAACACCAGGAAAAAGGAGCGACGAGTTGACAAATAGAAGTAATGTGAAATGGGAAAATAAAATTTAAGGTACTAATGGAAATTCAAATAGGAAGTTTTAAACAAAGGATAATAAGAAATATATCGTACGGTATATAAAATGGATAATAACGTGTACGACCATCGAATGTAAGAAACGTGGGGGCAATTAACAAACACACTCCAAAAGTCATCGCTCCCTCATCACTCAGTGACACCGTCTGCTGACTTGAAACCGCCACCAATCCAACTGAGCGCCCACACTTACACACGTTTAATACGCACATATTTAAGAATACTGTATGTGCGTGTTTTCATGATGTGCGAACGAACAATAAATTTCTAGTTCTCAAATAATATGTTTAAACATTTTTTTAACGGTAATATATGAGATATGTTACGAACCTGAGGTTACTGTTAATGAACCTCACATTCACATAATCACTACTACGTTATTTTACACACATGTATTTTACGAATATTTCTTCTTACGAATATTTATGCGACAAAACTTTTCGTCATAACCGAATGTATTAAAAGATCTGTCGTCAGTGATACTTCACAAATATGCATTTTACTAATATGCTATACTGATGCGTTTTCCAGGTCTCATGTCCATACTACACTGGGATCAATTAATTGTAATTTATACAGTCCGTACATCTCTTCCCAGTTCTTTTCTGCTCACGACATTGACATCAATTTTCCAGTGTTTGAGGTGCACTGGCCTCATCAATGCAAGTATAATTTAACCAAAGAATTACCATTACATTAAAGTTCTTTTACAAAAACTACTTTACAAATCGTTATTATACGCTAATAAAAGTAACGATCACATAAATAATTGCTAATTACATCACACACACACACACACACACACACACACACACACACACACACACACACACACACACACACACACACACACACACACACACACACACACACACACACACACACACACACACACACACACACACACACACACACACACACACACACACACACACACACACACACACACACACACACACACACACACAACTACACAAATATATTAAGATATGTTTTCTCTTCGATAAACAAACTACTATCAGCACAGTTTTGAAAAAAAAAAGAATTTTCTTATTTATAACAGTTTATGTAAAATTTCTTTACTTCAAACTGTGATTCTGATAAGAATAGTTTATATTAATTTAATATATATCAGGAATATTATACAGTCGTGCCTCGTTACGCGCAATTCTTGATTATTAGATTATTTATTTCCTTCCACTTCATAAAGTAAAATCTCTTTAACTAGAAAAGTAACAGATTACTAACTATAATTTTTTGTAGTTTAATTTACGAATTACAAACCTATTCCAGTATAATTAGAATACAAAAATTATTGAATATGAAAAAGGAAATATTGCTTTGTTGTGTCTGAAATAGTAACACTTATCAGACTATGGAACACGTATTACATTTTACAGACTCGTTCTCATCAATAAACATGTAACGATGAAGACAAGTATACGATACTGTCTGGCATATTATCGTGTCATAGCAGAGGATATCTATTCTGTGTGCAGGTCTGTTAGTTTTATAAAATCAAATTCAAGACAATGTAATAAATTGTAATAAATACTGAATACAGTAAAGGGTACTGTATGTGGATGTTTTCAAGAGTAATAAACGTAGTTCTTATAAGAAAATGTTGAGTTAGTTACTAAAAATTATGTAAATAATTTTATTCAATTTCCCGTTATATTCAAATAACGCGCGCGTGCACACACACAACACACAATTTATTTATCAATGACATTTTATTCTGGAAATGTATTATTCGTCGTTTATAAACAATCATCAAGGCTGACAATTCAATGTCTATATTATATAGTTTCAAGTTGTTTAATGTATCTGATGATGGTGGTTTACATATGCTGAAATATCTACGTATTATTCACACACACACGCGCGCGCGCGCGCGGATTTATTTACAAGGATGTTTTATTCTGGGAATGTATTACATGTAGGCCTATTTCAAAGGTTGTAAACAACCATTAATCTTAACAATTCAATGTTTTTATTATTCAATTTAAAGTTGTTTTACATATCTGATGATGACGGTTTATAACTGCTAAAATATCTACGTACAGGATATGTACATACGCGCGCGCGCGCATATAGCGCGAACGATTCGTATGAAAGGCCTTTGTTTAAACGAAATGTCCATTCATTTATATCTATGTGTCCAAAACAATACTATTATCTTAATTATTAAAAAAAGCACGTATAAATAACAGTGGTTTGAAACTTGCAGAACTTTTTTGTCGTGTTTACACCGAAAACATGGAAGTACGCGTAAGAATGTGCCGGCTAGACGGAATAAAGTCGAACGCCCTTACGGCGTTGACCTTGCAGGGTTCGAGTATATATAATGTGAACGCCATTTACTCAATAGTCACTTGGGTCTCATATCACATCACTTCGACTCCAACATGAAAGTCTTGGTAAGTCTTGGTTACTCGATTATTATCACCATACACTTTGTCTACACGTATAGCAAACAGTACACTGCATAGTGGTTTTGACCTTGTGCCATACAACGTGTGTACATATGTTACAGTTTTATACCTACACATGAGCACACCTACACTTAAACATAGTCCGTATTGTACGCAGGTGCACACACACACACACACACACACACACACACACACACACACACACACACACACACACACACACACACACACACACACACACACACACACACACACGCACGCACACGCACACGCACACGCACGCACACGCACGCACACACACACGCACACACACACACACACACACAGAATAATGAATTTACACATCTATGATTATATATATATATTATAATATATATTTTATATATGTATATATATATATATATTTAATATTTATAATGGCTTTACCTCAAGATGTTTTTCCCTTATTTGGAACATGTTTCGGGAAACTTATTGTTCCCATCCTCAGCCTTCTTGAGCTAAAGGTATTATAAATATTAAATATATTATATATGCATCAAGAAATAGACTGTACCAAAAAGTGTTTGAATATATATATGTGTGTGTGTGTGTGTGTGTGCATATACTTTTTATTATTATTAAGAAGTTTCATTTAATTTATAACTTCATTACGTTTCTAAGTCCGATTATAACTTTATTTTTAACTGACTCATCGTGTACATACACAAATACGTACATAAATTACACGTACATACATGCGAATATATTCATACACACGTGTGTGTGTGTGTGTGTGTGTGACAGAGAGAGAGAGAGGGGGGGCGATACTTAAACTTATTAAACTTAAATGTACCTTTTTAAAGATTAGTCACGTATTTAAGTTGTATTTATGTATTTACTACATCACTGAATACGTGTGAATATAAGCGCCGCCCGTACACACGCGGATACATTAATTGTTTCAGTACTATACATAACTCTACCACACACACTTCTATGTTGCCTTTGTTTCTTTTTCTCCTTCAGTCTTGATCTGCCCTTTGTAGTCAAGTATTTTTCGCGTTCCTTGCAAATAATTCTGATTTTGTCAACTACAACCAATCTTTGTTATTTTTGTGCCGTTCAACGTTTATTTTTACGTCAGTATTCAAATCAGCTTGTAATATGCTTATGTCATTTAATACGTTGATTTACGCAGATATCTATGGTACGGGATATTATGCAGTCCAGATCATTGTTACTTCTGTGTTACGCTTTGAAATATTCGTTTAATACAATGTACACTACATTAAATAATTACACAACACTAAAACTACTCAGTGTTGTGATTTGATTAATCAACTACTGACTCAGTCATATGATCTGATTAATGCTGGCAGGTCGTACTGTGCGCCGTGGTAGCTTGCTGCCTTGCTAAGCCCGGTGGATACGCATACTCCGTATCTACGTCAGTGGTGTCTGCTCCAGCAGTCGCCTATGCCGCTGCCCCAGCTATTGTAGCCGCTCCAGCCATCGTTAAGTCCCTGGTCGCTGCTCCATCAGTCGCCTATGCCGCTCCAGGCCTCGCAGCTCCAGCTGTTGTAGCTGCTCCAGCAGTATCTTACGCCGCTCCAGCCTACGCCCCAGCTGTTGTAGCTGCTCCAGCCGGCGTTGCCCCACCCCCCGTCATCAAGGCTGTGGCTCCTGCTCCAGTCGTGGCTGCTGCACCAGTTGTCGCTGCAGTCAAGACCCAGTACCACGCCCAGGATGAGCTCGGACAGGCCAGCTACGGACACGCCGAACCCAGACAAGTTCACAATGCTGTTCAGGTAAGTTTGGTTTTTACATCATATCGTTATCTCATACTATATTATAAAGCAGTACACGTCGATAGAAAAACCAAAATGAATTGTTTTATTATAACAGGATGCCCACGGAAACAAAGTCGGAAGCTTCAGCTACGTCAACCCCGATGGTCACGTACTGCGCACCGACTACGTCGCTGACGGACACGGTTACCGTGTAGCCTCTAACGGAGTACCTGTCGCCACATACGGTCATTACCGTCGCCGCCGTAGTCCGCTTGTACAGACCCCGGCTTCCACTCAGCCACTCGCCACAGTCATTGCCTACTCTGCTCCAGCTTACGCCGCCGCTGTCCCAGCTCCAGTTTCATACGCCGCCGCTGCTCCGCTCGCCTACTCAGCAACTCCCGCTGTAGTCGCCGCAGTGCCTGCAGTCCGTCCAGCAATACTCACCACTGTCGTCAACAACCCCGGCCACGCCGTCAGCTACAGAATCCATTAAGCGATGTCAACGATCTGCCGTCCAGAGCCAGAGCTGTCGAGACCCCCAGTTGGGCTTTACCGGCAGTTTGCGCTTACCTCTGTACTTACTGTACGTGTACATAACCGAGTCACTTTACAAATATTTAATATTTTTTTTATGTTTAGTTTATTGAAATTAAATAAATATAAATGTTAATATACTCGTGTTTTTTTTTATTACAGGTCGTTTACCCACAAATGTATATACAAACTTTACAGTTAGAATACAATGCAAAAGTGAATAGACGAGCCAGTTAATAATTTCATATTGTGTAAAAACAAAATATCATATCTACAGATACTGACTGAGACGTTATACTTTTCACTCAATAAACAAGAAAAGCAGAACACATAACGAATCTAAGACTACACTACAGCGGCAAAAATGTCATCATAAAGTGTATAAAATTAGACGATTTTTGCAGATTTACATGTTTACGTTAAAAAAACGTTGTCCTCGTTATTTCAAACGCGTTGGCTTCAAAACCAGAAGATGTGTATCTTGTCTACTAATGTTGTTATGAGTTGCACAAAACTGTGAACGCTGAAAGCTTTAGAGGTTATATAATATTATATGACGGCCTAAGAAACTACACCTTACTTCACAAATACACAGAGATATACCGACCGTACAACGCAGAAAATACAGAATTCGCGTTGAATATAACACTGAGTGCGCTAACTTCCGAAGAGGTATACTGGACAAATAAAATGTCGTCGTCGTCGTCGTCACTTCACGGTGTAGGCTTATAGCCTGTTCCTTCTTCACTGCAGCCATCTCTTCCAGGGCCTACCCATAGATCTTCTGCCAACTGGTTTGTAGTCTACAGAGCGCCGTTTCACTAGTTTCAAAGGTGGTCCATTCTGTAGACGTGTTCCATCCACTGCTGCTTTCGTTCTTCTATCTATCACTCATGGAGAATATACCCAGTTCGGCCCTTATAAGTTCATTACCCATTCGATCCCTTACACGATAACCACTCATGATAACAAAATAAAATACATCTGAACCAATTAAATAAGGAACAAGCAATTTCAACACACGGTTAATTATCAGAAAGTGCCTGAATTAGTACAATCTGTCCGATCCAACTACATGACGTGTTAGACACGACAAACTCTCGCTCTCTTAACTGCGTATGAAATACAGTTACTCATTTTACAAGTAAAAAACAATTTTCCTCTGTAGTCTTAAATAACTTTAACCTCTTCCATGTTAATTTTTAATATTTCCACTTTAATAACCAAATTAAATGTTAGCAGCACTTTTCCTTAACCACAAGTTAATGTAGGATACACTACTGCAGTGTAGTGTAGTGTATTATTTATTTAAAATAATAAATTAAAAACTAAAAATGCCAACTGAAACATTATTATATATTTAAACTGTAAGCAGATTCCTTTACCACGAAGCACGCTCTTAAAGGGAGAGATGTGAAATCAAGTTAACGTGTTACAAATAGTCCTACACAGTTAGTTTCCCGATTTTCTCACTCCGCGGTGATTAAAATGAATTTTCCCATTTTAAGTTTCAATCTTTCACTTCCACTAAGCGTGACATTATTGGAATGCACATGTCAAACTAACAACAGTACAAAACTCATTGCCTTTCTTGTCGTCTTCTTCAATTTTAATAGCATATTTAATTTTAAGCAAACCAAGAGGTGACGGTGAAACATATGTACACACGTTTTCTACGTTTTCATAATTACTGAGGAGTGCTTAATAATATAATATGTCAATAGATATTAAACGCGCATCAGGTATTTTAATTTACTATTTAATAAAACGTATAATTGTGTAAAATTACAAATTTATAAAACTTCCATTACTAATGGGAAATACGTCCAGCGAGTAGATAGGAGCACAACCTGTATGCGAACATGGAAACCTCAATGGCTGGGCGACCGTTAACTACAAATTTACGTAACAGATAGGTATTATGTCAACACAAAGGTAGACTGAGATCTCATCACTCTGTCCAAACTATAATATCAGAGCAAAATAAGTATAGGCCTATAATTACTTGCACATCCGTATGTACTGCGAATGAATCGATTTTATTTTTTAATGAAAAAAAAACAGCAACATTTCGTAAGTTCACCACAAACTATTCTGCAAATATATAAACATAGTAATACAAATATATTTTTTTTATTTTTTCTGAATATATATCATTGTTGTTGTCAAGTAATAAAGTAATTAACAATTTACTTGTTCGCAGTAAGGTTAATTTATTATAATAATACAGAATAATTAACCTTTGAATGTAAAATGTTTTTGTCCAACGAACTTTTTTCAGATTTAAATCTGCATCACCTGGGTCAAATAGGCTATATTCTTTACAATAAATACTATTATCTAACACATTTTTTTACATAGTCGTACTATTCATATAAATAAATACAGACTTTAAGACAAGTAAAAGATTGTTTGCCATTATGTTCCTTGATATGTGAAACACTTTACACTCTAAAGAATTACAACTAATCTCCATGTGACCTGGAATAGGCTGAATTCTGACACGATAGATTCATGAATAGATTTTGATTAGATCTATGAATTTTTTATGGTGAAAGGACTCGCCATCTTCATCGTTCATCAGTCCTAAATAGTAATTGTAACAATCTGGGTAGTATCTATAACGTATCTATATCCAGTGGCCCGTCCGTCCATTTTGTGCAGTAATTATTTTCAGCTGAATGCTACTTTTATTTCTACGTTTGCTATGTTTTATTTCAGCTGCATGCTATTTTATGCTATGTTTGTTATTATCGGCCGTACGACGTAAATTTAGCAAATTCTGTTGAACGCGTTTATGAATTATGGTATGAACGAATCAAGTGAAAGGCATCAATTTGCTTCATACATAATAACTGATGTGTGGAAATTTCACAAGATATTTCGTGAACGTTGGAAAACTTCTCTTTAAGTTGTTTGAAAAAATCTTGAAGTGTACTTAACATTTTTGTAAAAAAAAATCCATGGGTATTTTGTACACCTATAATTCCATGAGTCAGAAAGAAGCACCGAATCGGGAGTTACCACAAACAGCGTGCTGGAGAGCTATTTGTAGAAGGCAGCGATTAACAATACACTCTACTCAATACAAGAAAAAAAAACTGGAAAACGACTCAAGATTGGAGATAACCTTTCAACAGTCACACAAGCTCAAAGTTTTTAATTTTATTTCTACAGAACACACACGCGCGCGCGGGAAAACCACTTTCTATATTTCGAAGGTCGTGTAATATGACTCGCAAATTGTGTGACTTTTTGTTGTTACCACCCTCCTTTTATTTCTTGAACTTATAAGTAAAACAAGTAGTCGGATGAACAAAAAAGCAGCAATTGAAAACATTCACAACAAACTGTATTCAAATAAGTTATTCTTTATGAAGGTAGAAACACTATGAGTTAAGTTCTTGTTTTTGTAGAAAGCCAAATAAAATATACTTTCAACACAAACTGTTTTATTACTACATTTATTTAATACACGCGCACGTGTGTGGTTGTGTGTTAGGTAAGCATCGCTTATTGTAACACGTATATTTATCTAGTTTATAAAAATAATCATATTATTATTTATTTCATATTGCAATTGCTGAAGTGCATAATATATGCCTTAAAACACTGATGCTATAATTTGACTACGATGGTGACAAACATTTGACTACATTAAAATAAAATATAAATTAATTAAACAACTGAATAATACACGAAATTTTGCTTTTAAAATTAAGATAAAATACAATAAAAATAAATGCTATATAGGTAAAATACATGTGCATAAATATAAATAAGTAAATACTATAGAGGTAAGAAGTGGACTATATGAAGTAGAAAAAATTAGATAGGCTCATGAAAAAAATTGTTTGATGAACTGTGTTTATTTAGTCGATTCAGTGAACCCAGAAAAACTGCCAAACAACAGAACGAATCCACACCAACCATTTTGTAACGTCTTCTACATAGTGTCTACATAAAAGTTAAATCAAAAGTTTTGGGGGATCTTATTCCTAAAGAGTGAAAACAACCCTTGAATAGCGGACAATTATTTTTAGTAAACTATTCGGAACAAATTGATCAAACTATGTTTTTGAGGTATCTGATTAAGAAATTAAGGTAAAAATATTGTACAGGATGTATGGGAGTCCAAAGGGAGAATCTGAAGAGGGTGAAATGTATAAAACAGTGATACTTTTTCATACTGTTTTCTTACAATTAAAAAAAAAATTAATTTTAAGTGAAAACATAAGTAAGTACGATGGAAGTCAAAATCTCGTTGCTACATTACGCATATGGGGTTAAGAAATTACCAGAAATTTCATTTATAGTAAACTAGTTGGAATAAATTGTTGAAAATATGTATAATTATGTTTTTGAGAACGACGATTAAGAACGTACGGTCAAAAATATTGTAAAATAGAGGAAAGTCAAAGTGGCCGATTTCAAGGGAATGAAATGAACAGAACATCTATATTTTTAAAACTTAGTTTTCTTATAATAGTCACGTATAAAGAGTAAGATAAATGAAAATAAAAAATGGAATTAATTAAGAAAACAGTTAAATGTTTATATAAATATTATATAAAGTTATATTTATATAAAATTGTGTTATTTTGTAATAACCCACGGTGTAATATATTTCCTTTTCAGTCTCACCTGCATAGTTAGAAATTCAATTAAGTTTACCACCATATTTACACAATCATGGAAAGTAACAATCATTTAATTTTGTAGGTTAGTATTAATCCTACATAAATTAAAAAAAGAGCATAAACTTATTTGTTAATACGCTTTACTTAATGTTTCTACCTTTTTCCTAAATTAAAATTTTTCCGGTTTAAGGAAAATTGAAAATTTTTCAATGATTTCACTAAATTAACCTAATACTCAAAGTCATTAACCTAATCTATTTTAAACAGTGATGACTAAAAATCACAAAAAATTTGAACACAGTCAAAACAACGTAAAGTAACAATATCTGTTAAGAATTTTTCTTAATTTTCGTTTAACAGCACATTACCAGGAAAATTGCTTGAACATAGTGTTTTGACCATAAAGTGTGTTGTTTTCTTAACAAAATGTACTAAAACCAAAACATTAGGCATTTTACATGCAGTTATGAAGTGCAAACTTTTACGATTGGTGTTTCTTCTTCACACCACAATGTATCAATACTACCGCGCAGTAATACTATCGGAAATGTAGTATGGACACACATAATGGGAAAGTACCGAATAATTGTTACTGAATTTGTTATTCCAACTTTGGCGTGCTTTGCTGAACTGCTACCTGTCATGCCCCGGACGAGGCCTTTCAGTGTCTTCACCATTATCAAGTCCTACAACTGTGGTGGTACTTGATCCCATTACCACCTAGGACTTGATAATGGTGGAGACACTGAAAGTCCTCGTCCGGAGTATGACAGGTAGCAGTTCTGCAAGTAAGCACGACAATGTTGGAATTACAGCGACTGCTAATTCAATAACAAGATGAATTTGTTATTAACAAATAAAAACTAGGAGATATAAAAAAAAAATAGTTTATTTTATTTTTATTTCTATGTTTAAAACACAATAAAATCAACCAAAATAATAATTTCAAAAGGACACAAGTTGAATACAAAAAATTTGGTTACCTTTTACTTTAGATAATTTGTTATATACCACAACACACGCGCGGAGACACAGTGCAATAAGTTGGCCTATTTCATTAAATAATTTTATGACTTTACTAAATAATGATTATTAGTTTTCTGTTTCGTTGAAGTATAAAACGTGGATCTTACTTTAGACTTTTTCGCAATATATAAAAAAAAAATTACTGGACATACATTATATTGTAACAGCACAATAATAATATAGTTCTTCTACAAGCATATTTTATTTTGTCACAAAAAATATATATAGGTACCTACATACAGTTTTAGAAGAAATTTATTATTACACTGTAGATACAATGTAATATAGCCTATAATTACTACAAGAAACTTCTTACACAGAAAAAGATACATAGTATACTTATACAAAAAATTACTCGATGAAATGGGAAAAAGGAATGCGCAAATGTAAGCATTTTGTAAAATTGAAACAAATTAAAGAACGCATCACTTTTATTGACTGAAAAATCAAATGACGGATTTTTTTGTATCTAGTCTCAATGGGCATTCAGCATGTAGTTTCATGTTAGCATGTAAACGGTTGCTAAACACGAGTTCATTCCGTAGTTTTTGCGTTGTGATAGTCGCTAATGTCGATTATCACACCCTCGACACAGTTACAGCTGCTTAACCTACTGTGTTTATACCTATTTTATTTTACCTGTAAGTATAAATTTAAAGGATTGGACGTCTAATAGCAGATAAACCAACACATATTGTTTTATTTAAAAACGTGTCAATTAAATATGCATCGGAAGTATAACTCTACTAACTTACATGCCATTCACCTACTGTACGACTAACTCTCAACTTCATACTTAGTTACTCTGTTGCGAGCTTTGTGGAGTTTGAACGACAAAACTACGAGGAATGTTGTATGTAGCTGACGTTAACGTTACATCTCCGTGTCCATTACGTTGTTTGTGTATCCAACGTACACACACTGTATGAACTGTAATCTCTGCTGACTAATTTGTCAATAGCACCTTCTGACATGCGCGCGCGCACGCACACACAACAAAAGTAGGCCTATGCATTTATATGGCCATTTCCGAAATTTTTGAAGAGTGTTACGAGGAAAATATTCAAAATCGTTTGACTCTACAGTCAGAAGTTGCTTACCGAAGGAATCGAATTTGGCAAATTTTGGAATAATTATCCACGCCACGACAGAGTGTTAATAAATGTCTTACGCTACTTATAGCTCGGCCGCTCATAACGTATACAGCGCAAGGCATTGACGTGAGAATGTGTTCTTAGAAAAATGGTACTGCTCGTGCATGCCAATCAGTTTGCCCCGTTCGTAAAACGATAGGAAGATGTACACGCGGGCTCTTCCTTGCCACAATTAGTATTCAGCAACTGCAGCCTATCAGCCCAATGAAGTCCACCCGTCGTGTCGTCATCATTCTGCTGTCAGCGTGCAGTTTTAGTGAATGTGTCAACAACGGGACTAGGTAATGCATAAGTGGAGCTAAAAAATTGCGACTGATAAGAGTTGCTCTGATAGCCGAAGGAAACGGTTTGAATGACGAAGTAATACTAATCTAATCGATTATGTTCGCCGATGACAATTATTACCTTCCATCATGACGCTAATCAACCAACTTTTCAAGATCATTGAGCTAGATATCTGAGATCACTGAAGAGATACTGGACGTAGCTGATGACTCATGAATTCATTACAAAATGCACGTTACCAATTAAAAACAATTAACCCAGGGGTTGAGAGTTGTTGAAATACATAACCAATTAAACGACAATGACCATTATCAGACAAAATTTTAGTCAGTCTAGATAGTGTCGAAAATCATCTGTGAAAGTGGTGCGACTCTCCAAAGTAAATACGACAATAAGTAAAACTTTCACTTGAATTAAGAAAACAAGAAAAAGTGAATACAGTAACAACAATGTGAAACGTACAATGTGTAGAAATACAGACACTGTGAGCTACTGATAAATGCATTTAGAGGGGTATAATTATTGTTCAGTTGGGTTGCTTTGTTTCAACAAAATGACAGGCATTCAAAAGACGTAGTCACTTTTTTACTTTGAAAAAATGTCAAGACTAATTATACACGTTATAAGGTCGTACAGGCTAGGTAGACTTCAACATTGTCACAGAATAAGAATGAACTCAAAGTTCGAACGGTTTCTGTCAGTCAAGTCTAAGTCGTGAGTTACCATAATATGAATTCTACAAAACTGAATTTATGCTTAAGAAACACTGAATGAAACATGGGGCTAGAAAGAGTTACTCAAACGGCCAGAAACACATTAAATTGTGCGCAACAGGCGTTCGTTTCATAAAAACATGATTTATATTTGTGCCACTATTTACTATCGTTGTCAACAATCGGGTAAATATCTGCTAAATATTTCCACGTCCGTATCACAATGTAACTACTCAATTCTCTGGTATCCACACGAGTGTCTCGGCACAAACTCAAGGCCCGAGCTTGTGATAACTTAAACACAGCTTTGATCTGTAATAAAGAAAGCGAACTGAAACCGCAGCCTTTTATATACTGCTGCAGAAAGAACGGCAAAGGCTATCTAGAGACGAAGAAAGCGGGACTGTCGGTAAGTGTCAAGGTCAAATCTGAGTTCCGTACTCACCACGCCCATCACGTTTTACACTTGCATAATTAATTACATTAACTACACACGAGGGCCACACTATTCTGTGGCATTAATGACACGCCTGTCACATGTTTTCAACTGGCGTAATTATCAAATTAGTTTAAACGGATTCGATTAATGGATCCGAATCAGAATGACAAGGAACACGGAAATATCCAAACCACCGGGCTTCATATTAATTAAACTACAATCAAAACTTCATTATATTTCAATTAAGTTTAATTACAAAACCTCAGAGAATTTAAACAACTATAGTTACTTACTGCGTGAAAAACTACGCCAAAAGCATAAAAGACTGACATTAAAAAAGGAGTAATTCAAAGCTGCTTTCGTTATTTCAAATAAAACTGCAATGACTAGAGAGAACACAATGTCTACTATTCACTTGTCAATAATTTTAAACAATCTGTCCTGATATTTTTTGACAGAACAAGTTTCAATGAGAAGCCAGTGAAAAACAAACTTAAAAATAAACGTAATAATGTTAATAATAATAATAGTTATTATTATTATTTGCCGGTTGTATTGGTCGTTGCCGGAGTGATGCCGATTGACCGTCTCGCCAAGGAACGTAAGATCGTCTTTCAGAGGAAGAAGGAGATAGGTGGTGAAACTGCACACCAAGAGGCCCGAAGCCAGACGCTGGAGAGCTGGCAGAGAGCTTGGGAGCAAGAAAAACGAAGTCGCTGTACAAGAAGGCTCATCAAGCAGGTCCAGCCGTGGGCGGAGATGAAGCATGACGAAATCGACTATTACCTCACCCAGTTTCTCACTGGACACGGGTATTTTCGATCTTACCTGAAGAAAGTTGGAAATGCCGAGTCACCAGAATGCCTGTACTGCCTGGGAGCTGCGGACAATGCTTGCCATACATTCTTTGTCTGCCATAGTTGGGAGCAACATAGAAGATCGTTACAAGATTATATTAGGCAGGAGAACTCCGCGGATAACATCGTTGAAGCGATGCTTCAAGGTGAGGACACCTGGAACTGTGTAGCACGGTTTGCAGAAGAGATTCTTCGGGCGAAGAAGATAGATTTGGATAATACAACATAGAAGGCTAACAAGTCAGATGTGGGCCTTAGGGATGAAGAACAATAGGCCTAGCCCGAAGTAGTGTGTCAAACAGTTCCAGGTTAGTGTCCTAGAAGAGGAAAGGAAGGTGGTTTTTAAGTGGGTCGGGTAAACCCACAGACCCCAGAAGTGTGAACCCTTTCGGACATTTGTAGAGCAAATTTTCCACCTGCCCTAGTAAAAAAATATTATTACTATGTTAATTATTACTATATTAATAAATTTTGTTTTTTAAAGCTGTGATTAAACGTCTTCGTATGTACGATTCGCACAGTTGTCCGAGAGACACCACGTTGATAACCCGTTTTGCTGTACCTTAAAAAATAAAAAAGGGGAAAAAACGAAATTCTCTACTATTCTACTACTTTTTTTTTAAAGCAAAATGACAATTGTAAAGCAGACGATCATTATTATTTTTATATTATTCCCAACAGAATAAACACTCAAAAAACTAACAAATGCCAAACACTGCATTGATTTTTTAAAATTAAATTTATAACCATAAGCCCTAAATGACAAATGATTCACAGTCCCAGCTTTTAAGTTCATATATGTTTTCATAGATATCTCTAGGACTGTATACTTTTCACTAATATGTAGTTTTCTGGAAACGTAGCTTACAGACTTTTGAAGGCGGACCAAAATTTTCAAGAGGCGTTGTAACATGATCGTCTCATATAAGTTAAACTGTACACAGGTGTTTGTGATTACATCAACTCAAGAAACTGATTAACTAAAGCTAGATAAGATCCAATAGTGCACTATGAAATTGATTTCAACTAGATAAAAATTTACCGTTAACTCACAGTGGTGTTCAAATTTGATTTTTTTTTACAAAATGAGAATATGTCAACTAACTGTAGCGTCTACCTTGAGCTGTTGCCCGGGTAGGCTGTGTTACTCTGTTTGGCATTTGCAATTGTGATTTTAACAGTTATTTGTACCTTCATCAACCTGTTTTCTTCATCAACATCATCATCAGTGTTCTACATCATCAGTGTACTACATTTACATCAGTTTATTGTGCCGTGCGCGAGTGTTTTTGCGATTCGTGGCAGTGCGCTTTTGGTGTTCATGTTCTTTGTCTGCCATTGTAGTGTTTCAGTGCTGGTGAAAGTCACTCTTTCCTAGCCCTATTTGCGTCTTCGACGTTCATTTCGGTCATCCGAAATGGTAGCATGTAGCACTGTGGTAGCGGGGCGTCTTTGCACCCGGTACATGACTGCAGCATCTGGGTCGAGCCCAATGGCTGCCTGTGGATTGACATAGTGCTGGTTCATTCGACAGGTACCTAAAACTGGAATGGACAACCGCCAACCAGTTTTGAGAAGGCGGGGGAGAGAGGTTTCAATTTATTTATTTTTTAAAAATAGTTGCAATCGTTGGGCACTGCCGCATAAACGGGTTCAGGTGACAGATGTCACCCGTCCCCAGTCCAGCGTGCATACGCCATGAGGCGTCGGTCGCTCCCCGCGAGGCAGAAAGCCTCCGTGCCAGTGATAGCGCGTAGCAGCGGCATTCAGCGCGGTCGGCGTACTAGGAATGGAGGAAGGAAACAGATTTGCAGGTAAATTCTGGGGCAGGGTCAGATGTTAAAGATGCAGTTTGTTTTAAGTAATTTATTTACATTTATGGTGGGTCATCGAGAATCGCCCGAGGGCGTTTGACCCGGACAGGGGGAGGCGGTTGCGTGGTGCTGATGGTCCTGAGGTAAGGGAAGGAAGAGGTCTCAGCTGCGGCAAAGAGAGTCGCAGCTAACGACCAGACAAAGGCAGAGAGAGTAGGAATTCGAAGACCTCCTCGAATTACACTATTTCTCACAAACCAAGGAGATCCCGACAAGGAACGGAGGGTTCTGGGTTGGAAACTTTGCAGCCTACGCCTGTTGGTGGCGGAGATAAGTGACCATCAAACAGGTGCCGCATAGGTTAATACAGACCGAAGAAAAAATAGATAGAGGGTAACTTTCGTGCCCAGCGCCACGCGAGATATGGGTAAAGTTTGGCTCGGACGCCGCGAGCCTTGGAGAGGGTATCAGTCACGTGGGCGTTGAAGCAAAGACGCCGGTCGAGCCGAACGCCTATATACTTCACCGACTCTTTGTAGGCGATAGGCCTCCCTTCCAGGAAGAGGGGCTGGCATCGGAAGATGGACTTACGAGTGAAACAGATCGCCTCGGATTTCTCCGTATTGATCGTCACCCGCCATTTCCGTAGCCAGCCCCGAAGCTGGTCCAACTGACGCTGCAGCTGTGTGCTCGCAAAACGCGGGGACACAGAGCTGTGATGATACATAGAAACGTCAGCGAACAAAGACAACGTGACACCGGGCAATACAGGCAGGTCGTTCGTGTACACAAGGTACAGAACGGGGCCGAGGACAGATCCCTGAGGTACGCCGTTGGCGACGGGACGAACTGCAGAGCAGGTTCCGTCGACGCTCACCCTGAAGGTTCGGTCGCTGAGATACGACGGGAGGAAAACACTATGGTCGATGGTATGGGGGAATTAGCAAGTTTGAAGAGAAGACCTTCGTGCCAGACTTTATCGAAGGCCTTGCTCACGTCCAACAGTACGGCGGCGATGGCGTCGAACGCAAAGCCCGTTTCTTTGCCGGCACCGCTGGTAACCTTAATGGAAACCTGCGGTACCGCTCCTCAATCTACCCCGCTGCCTCCTCGTAATGAAAGTGAAGGTGAAAATGATAGTGACTGTGCGTCGACGTGTAGTGAGGGGAAGGGAGACGGTGAATTTTCGTTTGTGGAGGGCAAGTCTGCCAAACACAAGCGAAAATTAGCTGCCACCCCGCCTCCGGCCTCCAACACATCGCGGTCTCAGTCATGGTAACAGCGGCAATCTTCCGACAGCCTCCTTCTAAAACTGTGTCTACACCCAAATTTCCACCGATTGTCATTTCCGATAAGCGAAACTATAGGGAAATTCTTCGTTCCCTGCAAAACCTGCTTCCTTCGGCCAAACTAGAGGCCAGGTGCCAAGGCGCCTCGCTTCGAATTGCGGCCACTACCGTCCCGGACTTCCGATCGGTACAGGCTTTCCTCACCGAGAGGAAGATTCCTTTTCATACTTTCGCGCTTCCTTCTGAGCGCGAAATTAAAATTGTGATTTCAGGACTTCCTTCCTGGACCGCTCCCGACACCATCAGGCAGGAGCTTGTCGCCCTAGGCTATTCGCCGACGGCGGTAAGTGTATTGCATGTTGGCAAGGGGGAAGATCGCCGTCCCGTAAACAGTTTCATGGTTAAACTACTTAAGGTAGGCCAATTCGAGGAGGTCTATGGCCTTCAGAACTTCCTGCACATTCGATCCGCGGCCAGGCCCCTCGCAGTGTATCAACTGCCAGAGGATTGGTCACTCAAGCTTGTTCTGCAACCACCCTCCGCGTTGCGTGCGGTGTGCCGAGCCTCATCGTGGGTGTGATAAGCCCAAGACGGGGTTCACCGCCATTTGCTGCAACTGCGGCGGGGACCATCGGGCCAGTTATAGAGGATGCAAGGAATTTATATCAGCCATGAAGCTGCAGCGGACTCCTGCTCGCCCTGGCAGGCCGTGTTGCAGGTCCCCTCCCTAACCGCAGAGAGGCCACCCCCTCTCTCCGGAGCATCATCTCAGGCTCCGGCAGCACCCAAGGCCCCAGTTCCGCCTGCAGTCGTCGTTTCGGCGCCGCCTGAAGCACCCTCTGTCCCGGCGCCTGCCGTAGCGCCCGGTCCTTCTTACGCGGCTGTGGCCACTACATCTGTCCCGCCTTCCGCTCGTCGGAGCTCAAAAACCAAGCGCACTCGTCGCCGTCAGCGACAAGTTCCACAGGCCTTGCCTGTAAAGCCTCAGCGGGCCCCGCCCGCCCCCAGACATCATCCTACGCTCCAACCTGAGCAGACCGCACGTCCGTCCCCGAGCCCTGCGCCACCTACGACACCGGCCGAGGCCAGCCAAGCCCGTCTTCCAACATCAGGTCTGCTCCAGATACTACCACGGTTCTCGCCCTGGTGTTTCAATCCTTGTCAACCCTCTTTCCTCTTCTTCCTTTGAATGGCTAGGAGTCTTAGGATCGTTGCGTGGAATGTCCATGGGGTAGTCCCTCGACGATCTGAAGTGATGACTTTCGTAACGGAGTGCGACGCTGATGTCGTCCTCCTTTGCGAGACTCATCTGGCTCGCTACCATACCTTCAACCTGCCATCTTACATCTATTTTCGTCAGGATCGTTCCCAGCGGCCTGGCTGTCGCCCCGGGGGGGGGGGACAGCCGTCTCAGTCCACAGGCGGATATCCCACAGGCCACTACCCCCTTTAGATACATCTCTTGTTGAAGGTTGTGCGGTGGCGATAGACGCATGAGGATGGGAGTTGCGCATTGTTGCGGCGTATCTCAGGCCCGGCCTGCGGATACCTCCACCGCCCGAGGAGTGGAACGCTTTCCTCAACCATCCCCTAACAACCGTTGTAGCCGGCGACTTAAATTCCAAGCATCCCTCTTGGAACAGCAGAGTAGCCAACGCCTACGGAAAATCTCTGTACCGGTTCATCTCCGACGACCCGGTACTTCAAGTCATCGGCCCAGAAGATCCTACCCACTTCCCCTTTTCCGGTCATCGACCGGACGTCCTTGACATTGTCATTGCCAAGGACGTGACCCATCACATCCAGGTCTCGTCAGTGTCGGATCTCTCATCCGATCACAATCCCCTTTTTATAACTGCCCGTGAGATGTCGGCTTCACCCCGACCTCCCGCTCAGATTGTTCGGAGGGTCAACTGGCGCTCCTACCATGACGAGCTCTCACGGCGGTTTCCATCGCTCCCCGCGGACCCGATCGTCACTCGTGACGATTTGGATCTCCGAGCCACTCATCTTCAGGAGTTCATGGATCGACACACCTATGGTCTCGAGGTGAACCATCCACGCTCGGCCGTACCTCCGGAATCTCTCCACGCCATCTGGCTACGGCGCAAGCTCCGCCGCAGATGGCAAAGAACCCGTGACCCCGGCGTCAAAAGGCGCTTTCAGGCCCAGTCTCTACGTCCAGCAGCTACTGCGGGACGTAAACTCTGATCGATGGGACTCATATCTTGAGTCTCTTGAAGTCGGCCACGCCTCCGTCTGGAGAGCGGCGAGTAGACTGACCCGTGAGAAGAGAACTCGCAACCCGCTTGAAACTCCGAACGGGGTTGTGTCTTCGGCAGAAGGCAAGGCTGAGGTCTTCGCCGACTGCATGGAGGCGTAATTTACTGTTCACCAAGGCGTCTCGGACCCTGCCCACTCGGCAGAAGTCCAAGCCTTCCTATCTGGACATTTTTCTCCCCCTCCCGATGTCCCACCCCTCCCGTTCGACAGGGATGAACTAGTTTCATCTATCTGCCGACTAAATCACCGACGCGCCCCCGGTCCTGACCGGATCGGGGCCGCTGCTCTACAAAATCTACCGGCCTCAGGCGTTGACCTCGTTCTTGAGCTGTTTAACTCCTGTCTCCGGCTACAGTACTTTCCCCGCCTGTGGAAAACAGCCAACATCGTTATGATTCTGAAGTCTCGCAAGCCGTGAATGCTTCTGAAAGCTATCGCCCAATCTCTCTCTTGCCAGTCATCTCGAAGGTGTTCGAGCGTCTCCTGCTGGCTCGCATCTCGCCGCTGCTAGATGGTTTCATCTGCAGCGAGCAGTTCGGGTTTCGCAGAGAGCACTCGACCACGCTTCAATTGGTCCGCGTTATTACGCACTTGTCAGACGTCACCAACAGGCGAGCGGCTACGGCCGCCGTATTGTTGGACGTGAGCAAGGCCTTCGATAAAGTCTGGCACGAAGGTTTTCTCTTCAAACTTGCCAATTCCCCTATACCATCGTCCATAGTGTTTTTTCTTCGGTCGTATCTCAGCGACCGAACCTTCAGGGTGAGCGCCGACGGGTCCTGTTCTGCAGTTCGACCCGTCGCCGCCGCCGTACCACAGGGATCTGTCCTCGGCCCCGTTCTGTACCTTGTGTACACGAACGACCTGCCTGTATTGCCCGGAGTCACGTTGTCTTTGTTCGCTGACGACGCTATGTATCACTGCAGTTCCCTGTCCCCGCGATTTGCGAGTAAAAAGCTGCAGCGTCAGTTGAACCAGCTTCCGGACTGGCTACGGAAATGGCGGGTGACGATCAACACGGAGAAATCCGAGGCGATCTGCTTCACTCGTAAGTCCATCTCCCGATGCCAGCCCCTCTCCCTGGAAGGGAGGCCCATCGCCTACAAAGAGTCGGTGAAGTATTTATGCGTTCGGCTCGATCGGCGCCTTTGCTTCAACGACCACGTGACGGAAACCTTGCCAAGGTTCGCACCGTCTGAGCCAAATTATCTCTGTTCCTCTCGTGTCGCAGCCGCCTGGCCATGCGCACGAAATTGACCGTTTATCTACTTTTTCTCAGGTCTTTACTGACCTATGCGGCTCCCGCTTGGTGGTCTCTTTTGTCCACCACCAATAGGTGTAGGCTGGAAGCTTTCCAGTCCAGAACCCCCCGATCCTTGACGGGGTCCCCTTGGTTTGTAAGGAACGACGTGATTCGAAGGGGTCTCCGCGTTCCTACCGTGACTGCCTTGTCCGGTAGCTGGCTTTAACTCTCTTTGCTAAAGCCTCGACCTCCACCTTTCCATATCTACGAACCATCAGTGCATCAGAACCACCACCGCCCATCGGATCAAGCGCCCTCGGGCGCTTCTTGATGACCCGCCATAACGCCATCCTCTTTAAATAAAAATAAAACCATCAGCCCTAGCCCAGTGTTTATCAACGAAACTGTCCTTCTCTCCTTCCTGACCACCTCCTAGCACGCTGAGTCGGCTGCTTGTCGCTGTCATCGATCATTGGCACGGAGGCTCTCCGCCTCGCGGGGAGCGACCGACGCCTCAGGGCGTCTGCTGACTGGACTTGAGACGGGCAACATCTGTTGCTCGAATCGGTAACAGCAGCAGTGCTTAAAATCAAAAAGTTTTTACTACCCCGCCTTCTCAGTTAACTGGTTGGCGGTTTCCTTTTCCGGTATTAGCTACCTGTCGAATTGTACAGTACTACGTTTAACTACTGGTAGCCACTGGACACGCTCCAGATGCTGCAGTCAAGCCACGGGTGCAAAGACACCCCGCACCCACAACGCAACTAACTGTGCTGTGCTTTTCTCTCAAAAGCTTCAGTATTATCCTTAAGTGTAGGTCTAAGTGACCTTGGCGTCACAACAACTTGCTGTGAACAACCAAAATCTACAGTGGTAAAGGAAATATTTGTTTCTTTGTTACTCACCGAGTTGAAAATTGTAAATGGAATGCGTTAGTTTTCTGAGGTGAGCAGGGTATTCTGGCGAATTAGAACTCACTTTATCGCGAAGTCTCAAAATCGCGTCAGAATCAACGGAACGGATTCTTTTCTCAAACAGACACTAAAGAGACAACCGTTGTTATCATGGAAATAAAGAAATAGATGTATCTCTAAACGTACTTATTAACCACGTTAATCTCTTCTGTATTACACTATACAGATTTTTTCTGTATTATATAATATTATATTAATTGGTTCACTCATTAAATTAACAAAAATACTAGTTAAAAAAGAGAAAATTTTCAAATTCAATTTAACTTTTTCTGTTTAATGATGTCTAAAAAATGTCTTAAATTTTTCACATATTTATACGTAGTTATGATTAAACGTACATTTTTATTGAAAGCTAACACATTACTACGTCATAAATCTAAAAAATATACAATTTTATCATTAAAGAAAAATAAACATATATTTAGCCCAAAAATAGAAACTATAAAATCAAATTACAAAGGTTTTTCTTAACAAAATTATCAATTTCTGACCTTCAATTTGTGTGCAAGAATGTACTACATTTATATTTAAAAAATTCTAGAAAATCTGTGCACTAGTTAATGAAAAAAATAATTTTTTGTATAATAACCGCAACTTCAGAAATGACAATTTAACAAAACTCGTATTTTTTTAAAATAAAACTTAATTAAACAGGAAATACCTATAATGTTCTTGATCGTTGTCTTTATGGTTGTTTTCAAGTTTTTTTTTCTGCCATGAATTTTCTTTTGATACAGTAGTTCTTCATTTGATCATGGCACATTGGGTTTTTAAAAAGGCTTGTTTGTATCATGATCCAAAATTTTTTCTCAGTACTTGTATTACTGCCACAAACACAATTATTATAATATGAAATTGTTTAAAAGATACATTATCCAAGGAATTAAAATACAGTTATTATTTCAAAAGAGAAAAAAAGGTGTACAAACGCAGAAATCGCTCTTGAATTATGTAACTTCAAAACATCGTCAATGGTGTGTGTTATATTTTCAAACATTTTTAAAGCACAACTAGATAATACACGTGTTATTTTTCTTACGATCATCAACTAGATGATCATTATTTTGGTCGAAAACCTGCTAACACAGCCTTGAACAGGATATTATTAAACGTTTACAAACTATCAAAAGACGGTTTTTATTTGTTTGTGTCTAATCCTTAGGATACCCCTCTACTGTACTCAGCCTTATGCGTTAGTCACTTGTACACGCGATTAATTCAAACGTGTTAATTTCAAGAGATTCATACAATATTACACTGCACTGTTGTTTATGTACATTGTTCTCATCAGTTCACGTATGTTAATTCCCAGCTATGTTCGAAGGAATTTACTGGCTTTCAGCAGTTTCACAACAGCAGCCGAATTAATTTGCGTCGTGGTCCAGTGGCCGCTTTTCGTTGTTACACCGCAAACCACACAAATTACATCATCACAGTGCCACACGTGGACAACACACGGCTGAAAATTAAATTCTTTAATACTATAAGTAGAAGTAATAAGACAAATGCGAACAGCTCTAAAAATATTTAAAACCTACTCTTTGAGAACACAGTGAGGACTAAAAGTACAAACAATTCATTCGTAAAAATACACTTTATTAGCCACATCAGAAGAAACAGTAAGTGTCACATCGTTGGGGAAGCCTTATCATCGGACAGACGAATTGTCTGCTACTTGAAATACGGACAATTAAAAGTGGCTGTTACTTAAATAACCGATGCTGAAACGACTATGAAACCACAAAATCTACGAATCGGAAATCATAATTAAGGATCGGAAAGAAGAATTCGAATTAGATAGCAAGCTCTATTCAAAAACAAGCGACTGGTGTTCTATGGTCCACAAAATTACACTTAATAGATCTGTACTTTGCAACTATGAACGCCATCAGCAGAGGGTCTGAGCAGCGTGGGAAAAATAAATTTACATAGAAAAAGTCGAAAACCTGCACAAACTAAACTATTTAGAGTGCCCAAGCTAAGTTTTACTTGTTCAGACAGACATGCATAACATAACACGAGGATGAGGCGAGGATCAAGTATGAGCGTTACTTAATGTTACGTAGTTGTAGGAAAAATAAATAACAGAGACCAGAAAGTATAATTACGATACGCCTTTACAATTTTAATGCTACAATGTAACCTGTCAATAGCAAAAAAGAAACTTTTTTTAAAATACGGATTATTCCCAAACAGAGAAGTATCTTGTTAGAAATTAAATATCCATTCAGCGTTTTGATCGGCCATCAAACGTTACTTTAGATACACTGTAGTGTTAATTTCATTAAATATTATTACTGTACTTTATTGTAGTGAAGATCAAATTTATTCTACGGTAGTAGTTATTAAATACACATTTAAAGCGTGAGGAAAACAAAAGGCCGTCTGAAAATAGTTAATGGACATAACTGGAATAATAAATAGACATAACAAATGAAATATGACAGTCCTATACATAACTATGATATGCAGAAATTTATCGTTGAACAAATAAATCGTTGGACGTAAATGTTATAACATGCCAATTCGTTTGCAGAAGCAGTACAGTTTTGCCTAAAGCGTGGTACGTGACCGCACTCGTCACTGGCAAACATTTCAAATGACACTCGTATACAGAAATTATTTCTACATACGAAATTTGGTCGTTCGATAAAGACAACGTACAATAAATCAGAGGTGCCTCACTACACCCCATGCCAGAAGGCCAAGAATATTTAATTTTCTGTTAAAATAATTAAAAAATTTTGTTTGTTAAAAGCCTGCCAAATTAATTTTACAAGCGAAGCCTGTGCCACTACGGGTGGTACACACAATTTTGGAAAAACCTGTGATGAGAATAACTTATTTAATACTTGTTGGCGACAGTTCAAACAACCTTACACATTTCATCTGATTTACGCACACTGTCGCTTAGTAACAAATGGAAAGGATTTTTTTAGGACCATATACGCAACACCGAGTTTAAGTATGTAATTCTGAAATTAAACCGACTTTAAAATATGAAAACTGAATCCAATTAAAAACCATTCGGAGCTGCCACTCATAGAATTAAAGAATCGTTCTCCAGATATGACCTCCTAGTAATTTGTACGTTGGCTATTCTCTCAAGAACACGACATACTGAAACTGATCGTATTTTTGTCTGACAACACGAAAACTTACTTGATTTGCGAGAAACTTTATTTTAGCAGAAGCGAGAAACATGCACATCTAGCGGAAGGAATGAGTATTGAAGTTGAATAATCGAGTATAGCCGAGCATTAAGTGTAGAGCACAGATAGCACTTGGGCTTCGAATTGCTTGTGATCCTTCTTTGTACTTTACAAGTAAATTACCTGTTGAGAGTTACAACAGCTATAATTACCTGTAAAAGTAGTTACAGTTTATTGATTATAATAGTAACTGATTTCTGATTACACTGGGATCTTGCACGGTTTTCTTACATAAGCATGAAAGTGAGAGACCGATATCTCTTAACAGCATCACCAACACCATTATCATCATCACCTCCAATTCACGCATTTATCCATTCTCTTTTCATCTTCGGAGTGCTGCAACGGGGAGATCTAGAGTGAGAGCCACGGTAGGGAGATCGTGTTGCGTGGGTTCTCGTATACAGGTCACGTCTGTTTAAACTAAAGACCTTTAATATAAATGTCAAGTGTAATAATTATCATTAAGTGGACATTCCCTCCAAGATCTGCTACAATCGATTCGCAAGAAAACATCAAGTACGTCAAATGTAGTTGAACAACGCGTTCTAATGTTTGTTATTAACATCTGTTATTTTGTAAAGAAAATATTAGAATGATGTGTCTGCAGAGGCACAATTTGTACATATTGGTAAAGCGTGTAGCAGTTGACGGCAAAATGTTCGGTAATAGTCAGTACAACTACGAAACTCGTCAACACATAACAGTCCCCGTTAATACGGCTACTAAACGGAATAAAGACAGTATTACGCTCTGCAACGGCAGACAAGAACAATTAGCAAACAATCGGAAACGGGAGGATGGAGAGGAGAGGGTACTGGTTCGCCTTAACACGTCTACCAGACTAGGTTAAGTTCTCCGAGAACCGTATCAAGGTCTATCCGCGTGCCATACATCGTTCGCTTTCACACACACACAGCCACTGCTTGACCATTCTTCTTTCTCCATCCAAAGAAAAAAAAAATCATCTGACAACTGGCAACAGCGTTACAAGACAACACGCTTAGGTTGTTGTCACGTGACCTGCTACGGACTTCTGATTCTCTGCTAGATTCCACCTGTACGTAACAGATCTCATCAATTACCTCGGTCAGTGTTTCTGTGGCAAACGGAACGATCGCCAGAAATCTGTTCTGTTTTCCAATCTGTCATTTTCACTTTTTACATTACACAAGACGTCGGTAACCCACAGCCACACGTCGTATTGGACATCAAACTTCCATCTATCTAACAACTGGTAAGAATAGTAACACTGTTTTTATTGGAGGGATGTATGAAAATACAAACACAAATGCAAACGAATGCAGTTATGTTTTTTGCAAATGGCTGTAGTCGTATGTGGATGAAGCGATCGTGTCTACTAGCCCTCTGTGAAAACAGTTGTTGTTACTGCCCTAACAATGTTAAAGCAGGCACATTTCACCTAGAGCGGGAGGGAACGATAATACAACATATTTGTAAACATACATACTCAACAAGTCATTAGTTGTGGCAGTAAAATTTCACAGTCTCAGTATATCCCAAATCAAAGCTGTATGGCAGCAACTATGACGGTGAAAGGTATAGGAAAGGTCAAGATATTTGAAGAACAGACATATCTAACGCACCGAGAATTTGACGTTACGGCCTCTTGTATCAGCTTTATGCGGACACAGAATGATTCCCGCCCAATCTTTTTCGTCAGAGAACCGAACGCCTTTGAATGTTTCTTTTTCTACTTATAAAACGATTCATGGACCGCTTGCCGCATTCACGGCAACACAAGTGCTATTTCATAAAATAATTTCAACGTGTTGTAAAGCATAGAAAACCCGACGAACAATGCGTACCATCGCAAAGCATTTAACAAGCAGTGCTTTAATAAGCAAACATTCAAATTCAGTTCCCACTCAACAGCAGTAGTTAATGCTTTTACGCACCAGTAGGAGAAATGTGTAAATGCAATTTCCCGACTCCCTAAAAACACATTCTGACGCCTGTGTTACTCTGTAATGCTTTCTTTTGTTACAGTGACTGTTCATTTGTTACATCGTTGTGAAAATATTAATTTCTCCTGAAAGATAATTGTCTAAACATTATTGCTGAACTACACACTTTAAGAAAGATCCACCAGTTAAACTGTATACTCCAAATGTATTAAATAATAATTATTTGTATTTTAATAAATAACGTAAAAGATGAGAATAAAATTATATATATGTACGGTGTATGTTTCACACAGATTCTTTCAGAATTCTTGACGAATTACACTGACATTAAACTATTCAAGAATACTTATTTTTTTAATTTTACAGTGGCCAAATTCCTCAATGTTTGGCAAGCTCTGTCTGCTTTTCTTGGTTCTCAGGTTCACCTCTGTTTAATATCAATATAATATATTACACGTTACACGCGATACAAATTAAAGATATGTTGATTTTCATAGTTCGTATCAAAATACGAGAAAAAACGCTCCGTCTTTGTGCAGTTTATTCTGTCTGCAGCAGGGTTCAGTAACCATCAGTACACCCAGTTTCATATACAAGGCATGTCGAAATGTTAAATAGTTACAAAAAAACCCAGCAAGCGTTCTTTTGAACCATAGAGAAAATATCGCCAGGTATTACAAGAAGCTAACAAACGTATGGGGACTTAATTACCAATACACTTCAATACCCTCTTCTATTTAGGTTTTCAAAGGATTACAGTGAATTATAATGCATATAATTATTTCTTATGTCGCTTAAAATTGTTATTATAAGCAAAATCTACGTACCTGGGGTTTCCAGGCGCGACTGATGGGGTAATAAATACACCACGGAACGACCAGCACAATTTGTCTACAATACTTAAAGTATCGCCTCCTACACGATATTACGACTAATCACACTGGAACAGTTTAGGCCTACTTGACTAATAAGATTATAGTGACCGTTTTGTTCTTTCTAGCAAACTCTCGTACTTCATAAATATTTATAATACAGTAATTAGAAGAACTACTTCCCGGGGTATCAGTCGTGGTGTTCTGTTGTTTAGCACAGACGTTTCAACCTAGCCATTGGAGGCCATCTTCAGTAAAGCCTTTGGCACACAACTGTGGTGTTACTGACGGACACTGTGTCAGTAAAAATGAAGCCCTTCATACACTGATGATGGCCTCCGATAGCGAGGTTGAAACGTCTGTGCTAAACAACAGAAGACCACGGCCTGATAGCCCGGGAAGTAGTTCTTATTATTATGACGCCGGCCGTGAAAGCTTAAGAAATCAATTTACAATACAGAGCTAATCAGTATTTAGGCTACCAGTTTTGTTTACAAGTATACTTTATTAATTTTCTTTTTCAAAGCGACATGTTTATTTTATTGAAGTATCTATTATACAAACAAACACACATACACGCACGCGTATGTATTTCAAAAATTTTCAGAAAAATAATTAGCATAGATAATTTTAACGAAAACGTTAGGATAAACTGCCGAATGTTTGGAAAAATGGCTATGAATAGAATTACATCAATAATTTACTGTAATTTAATTATGTTATTTACTATAATTATGGTATCCTGTAATTGTTTTGTACGGTCGTTGAAAATGTCAGAATGGTGAAAGAACAAAAGAGAACGACCACGGAGATGAAGTTGACAGAGGAAGACATGAAGGACAGAGTAAAGTGGCGGATAGCTTTCGGGAAACGGAGAACACCGTGATTTGTTCTGAGAGTAGAAATTATTGTACTGTATACTGCAAAATCATGGGACGGTTTCTATCAATTGTGTGCAGCAATTGGTTTATAAATAGGGGTGGAAGCTTACATATCGCTCCGTCTCGGTCTAGCCACTGAGACTGCCTAGTCCGTAGAATCGTTGTTAAACCCTAAGTAATGCTGTTATAACTAATATAATACGTTAAAACCCCCACAAACAGAAGAGCTATCAACATGTTTATCTTCACTTGAAAGCATTATGCCGTACGCTCATCGTCAGACATGCTGGGCTGAGTTGGTACCAACCAACACATAAATACTTCTTCTTCTTCTGCACTACAAGGATTAGGCATTTGCCTGTTCCGATAAATACTTCACCTGACAACAAACACACCATGAGCGTACAGCACAATGCTCGAAACATTCCTCAAGTAAGAAAAAAATGTCTTGACAATATTTTTTTTTAAATACCTACGGTGTCAAGAAAAGAAAATGTACTGCGATATAATTAAACTCTCTCTCTCTCTCTCTCTCTCCAAGGTGTCTTAGTTTTAACGCGATCGTTTGGCACTTGCCTGTTCGTCTCTCTGTCAGTCTATCTGTATGTGTCATGATAATTTTTTAATACATCCACCGATTTTCGTATATCTTGGTACACGTGTCCATGCTTTTATCACTCAGATCCCTGTTGTTTTTTAGATTGACGACTCCCCCCCCCCCAATACGGAGCGGGAGATAAAAATGTAAGAAAGTCAAAATTGTGAAAAAAAATTTCACATGCTGGATATTTTGAGTACATAGAAATTTAACAAAACCTAAACAAATTTCTAAATTCTAGGGTCTAAAATATGTATAAAAATTTTGAAAATTTTAAAGTCAATGCCGGGTATCAGATTAAAGGGAATTTTAACCTGACTTCGAATATAATGTTTACAGTGAAACTTTTCTTTAACCTTAGGGTCACCGAATTATGAAAAAATTGATTCAAAATATGAACTCAGTATCTTTAATAATTTCATAAAATTGAAATCTGTTAACATCCCTTGCAAATTCTAGATCGCCTTTAAAAAGTTTCAAAACTCTGTTTACAAAAAGCTTTTCATAGTGTTGTAACATTTACATATCTCTCAAAAATGTTTCATATAGGCCTATAGATCCTACGTAAACATACATAATCTTAAAAGTGTATAACTACATTATTTCTCATTTTTGCGTTATGGTTATAAATTTAACTAAAAAACCAATTCAGTGTTGGGAATTTTAGTCTTTATTGTACTCATAATAAGAAAAAAGTGATAACGATTGTTTGCGTTATTTTGTTATTTTACTACAAAAATTAGTGGGTAGTCGTGGTTTTTGTCATTTTTCTATTACTAGTTTTACTTTTTACGATACAGCAAAACCTCCATTAACCGTAGTAACGACGTATGGTCACTTCCTCGTGGCGTTTTACTGTTAACTGCTAACGAATAACTTTACTCACAGGTTTGAAAAACAAAATTTACTAATTTGGATTTTATCTAATAATAAATGGTTTTCGTTCAAGCAGTGAGCGATTTTTGCAGCTCGGATTTAATGAAAAGAAAATCCTTTTTATGTCACGTGATGTAAGCGAGAAGATAAAGAAGAACTTAATAAGGAGTTATGTGCGAAGTATTGTATAGAATCTGTGACACGGACACGGGACAACAGCGTACATATGTGGTGTTGAGGAGAATGATGATGAACGTATCTTTAATGGATAAATTAGATAACAACAAAGTTCTCAGACGGGTGAATGAAAAAAGACACATTTAGAAAACCATAAATAGAAGAAAGAAGAAGTGTGTACGGGACATAAGGAGTACTCTGTTACTTTCAGGGAGTTTATCATTATGTGACGGCTGAACTGAAGACACTAGCAGTGGGTAGCAATTTTAAAGGACGCTAAAATAATCATCCGCCAATCTCGTGAGAATTAAAGCAAGAGAAAAAGGTATTTTATTTATTCATTTAAATTTAGAAAACCTGACAGCTTTCTAAAGAAATTGGTTACCGACCCTACATAGTAAACAGGACAACTTTAACTTAACTTGAATATCAGTAACTTAAATACAACCAGTCGAATAGAAAAATCAATTTGAAAACATTTAGGTGTCACACTGCCTTAAGACGATTAATGTTACATTTAGTTTCATTACGGCTATCAAGGCTAGGAACGCCCATATACCGACAGATTCTCGCATTAAAATATGCGTTCAATTAATTCCTACAATTTTTTGCTTAATTTTTCATTTTTATCAATCACCTGATTTATTTATAAACTGCTTGGGCCCGACCTTGTGACGTTTCTGAAGCGTATAATTAACACGTTTTTTTATATGACGTCTGAATAGTACCTTGACAGCGACAGATGGAATGAATTTATTTCACAGTTGCTGTGACGGGTCTTGATCGGAGAGAGATTTATGCTAGTTCTGGCTGTTTCGCAGTCTAACGTAACGATTCGACACCACTTCCTTCCTACAACCTGTACTCATTATAAAGAGTCAGTACAATTGTAGTCCACAGGCGTGCTTATTGTACACAGAGTTTGTTATGCCATATTGAAGTATATGTTTCAACACCTACAAACTCAATGCGCGCAACAACAAAATTATTTCGATTACCTAACGTTAAACGTCTGATGCACTTGCAGGTTACACAGAGTCTGAGAATTACTTTGGTCGATTAAGGGGGTGGCTTAAGTCAGTGATCATTACTACTTGTCTGGCATACTGAATGGTTGTCCGTAACATGCCTAACGTACAAAAGTAAGTGAAATAATATTTACTCTCTACATAAGTCTGTTGTTTACTCTTTACATAAGTAATTACAGTGTTGTCTCGGGGAATAGCGACTTCAAACAAGGCTCGCAATCAGGCATAGAAGAACCTATACGCAGTTACGGCCCCTAATCATTCAGAAAAGACTACATTGCAGTGAAGCTGTAATTACTAAAGTAATTTTTCTATTATCTTAAAAATAAACTTGCACGTCTGTTTAGCTAAATATATTCAATTAAAACCTATGAATATTAATATTTTATGTAAACGGGCTACCATTTCACATACCAACCCCTTAAGACTCAGATTGGCATTACCACGTTTCAAACATCTCTCTTATAGTTAACAGTATTCTGAGTTCTCCAAAATCGTCGTTATGAAAGCTTTTGTAAACAAAATTAACGCGTCGTAAACCGGCAAAGTGTCCAGATGTTCCCAGAGTGGTGTGGATCTTGAGTCGACTACTCCAGTCAGGCCCGGCTCCAGGCAGGGGCGAACCGTGCCACCGCCCAGGGCGGCAGATTCTGGGATATTAAGTTTTGAAATTGAGGGAAAAAATAAGTTATTCACTTAATTTCATAACAATATGTAAGATCAGTAAGAATTACGTGACAGTGGCAAGCGGAGAAACGACTTTTTCGAAGCTCCCTTATTAAAACTTATCTCAGCTCGAGTATGTCCGAGACTCGCCTGAGTTGTCTGGCGACTATATCTATAGAACATCAGTTAGCTGATTCACTTGATTACAACGACGTCATAAAGGAGTTTGCCAGTGCAAAAGCTAGACGAGTATTTTTTAAATAAGCTATATGATACACTACTTTTGTTATATTTCAATCATAATGAATTTTAGTTTTTTAATTTTAAGTTTAGTATTTTAATTTTAAGTCATCACATAGGCATACATTTTTATTGTCTCACGATTCTTTTTATTGTCTCTACAATTTTTACTGTAGCCGTTCGCCGCATCGTAAACGCGAAAAAGTTCTAGCTATTTGATAAAGACAACAATGCAAACATTCCTAGTCGTCATTTGAAGGCAATCGCCGTATCTTTAGAGTAGGTCTAGTGTTCAGAGTTAAAATAGGGAGGGGGCGGGACTCATAAATACTGCACAGGGCGGCAGAAGCGCTGGGGCCGGCCCTGGGCCCAGTCTCGTGTTCTTTTTCCACGTGGCTAACAAGTTTAATAAACGTCCTAACAACGGCTTTCATGTATTGTACGGTTATGTTGGTGTTCACAAATGTGGCCAAAGGGACCCTTCTCATACTGGGCATAATCCATAACGGGTCATAGTTTGTCCATGGTGACAGGCGATTCACTACCTATTTTATACTTTAAATAAATAAACACATTTTTAGAGTATGCGAAGTTAAAACTGCCTAAAGTTAAAGAGGTCAAACATTTTTCTAGGGGTTTACACGCTTGAGATAATGTTAGTGGTTATGGAAGTAAGTAAGTAAGTTCTACAAGTAAGTCTAATTGTAGCTCAAACTTACACCTCTCGCAGTCTCTTCTATCACTTGTGGAACCTTGCTTTAACGTAAATTACATTAAACTATTCTGCGGATTAACACAAACACTGAAACACGATATTCCAATATTCCAAAATTATATAGCCTACACTAGGTAGCGTAAATTTGTAAAACCAAAGTAAATGCGACAAAACTGTTGGGATCGCGTAAACGTTGCCCGTTTCCTGTTTCTTTACGATATTATTATCAAAACAGCCTTGGCCCGTCTCGGCCTGCATGAGGTGAAGTCGACCGTGTGAGCCTAGTCCCACCCTTTTCACACACGCAATGTTCAAAGTACACATTACGTAACACGTTCGGTAATAGTTTTTCAAATTATTTAACCTACTTCAACACCTACAACCGTCAAACTAATAATATTACAGTGACAAGTATTAATTACTACGTCAAGTGGAGTCCAGACACCTTTCACACAATACTCTCTCCCGCACGTTACTCTTACGTTTGCATTTCTCGTAAGCGTTTCGTAAAATTGAAGTATTTTACTAATATTTTTTTTAATTTTAATTTCTTGTTTGTTTGTGTTACTTCTCATCAGAAAGTGTGATATGAGTTCCTCTGATAAAAGTTAAGAATTTAAGCTATAAAAAATTCAAGTAAATTTTATATCTTATCAAAACAAAAAACTATTAAAAGCAGAAACTGAAATCTGGAACTATCACATAATCAGTAAGTATACATATAAAAAACTTTGTTGGACGAATAATAAGTCATACGGTTAATGCTGAATTTATGAAATCACAAACCCTAATCTTTTATATCTAAAGTCTGCTCTTATGCCCTACAACAGCCACAATGTATTAAGTTGAAGACTAATAAATTATATTGTTAAGCGTTACCTTATGTTTATATTAAGTATTTTTAAAACTAGTATTGACTCTATAATATTCAATAATTATTGAATAATATATGACTTAAAAGTAGTTAACTAAATGCAATTAAGTGAAATGAAAATGTTCCGGTGCTCCACAAGCAATGCTACTACCTTCAGTTAATTGTTACTGGAAATGAGTACGTGTTACACACATCGGATTACTTTTATTTTCAATTTCTCTGGTGCCTACAATTCAACACTTACACTCTGCATGCAACAGTTGACCAATGTCAATATTGCGACCATCTGTCGAGCGCGGTCACGTCTCTGCAGTATGCGTTTACACGCTAATTCGCCGTGACAATGACACGTCAACAAAGCACTACGTGACAGCTACAATATGTCCAGTGCTTTGTTTACTTTTACGCAAACTTTACACGGATAAACGTGACCGTTTACAGAAGTTAAGCTAAGTGACACCATATCAATGTTCTGGTACGTACTGTGCGTGAGCGACAAATTATAGCACTCTCCTTTCTCTTATCGGTGTCTGAACCAACCATGATCACTACTATTATTATTGAATGAGCGAAGCGAGTTCTCAGTTTTGACTCGACCGTTTGGCATTTGTCTGTCTACGTATCTATTTTCATTATCATCATTGTCACTTCGTGGATAGAATTTCTCCTGTTCCGGCTTCATACCCGTCATCTTGTGGCTGGCCTGCCTACAGATCTTCCAACCGCCTCATACTGATAACACAAATTTGGAAAGCGGATATTGTCCGTTCTTCCTAGATGTTGTTTCCAGCAATTTCTATAATTCTGAATGAGTTAATTTAGGGAAACTATATCAAGTTCTCGTCTAAAATACTCGTTTCTTATAAGACCGAATCGCGTGTATCTCTTTACCGATCTCAAATAGCTCATTTCTGCAGCCTGTAATTGGCACTAGTCCTTCTTCCTTATAGTCCAGGTCCTTTATCTATATATTTTAATAGATCTATACCTATAATAGATCTATTATATATTATCTATAAATACATTCCTTATAATGTATATACCTATCCGACTATTTGAGATATGTCTCATGATATGGTCACTTTGCCGCCCTCCTGGCTATGCCCCCCGGGGCGGCTGCCCCCTTAGCTCCCCTAGCTATGCCTCTGATGAAAAGGAAGATAAGCAAACCACCAATTAGGTTCTCGCGAGAAGTGGAAGAGCAGCTGTACTAAATTAACGCCACTCCACAAACCTTTACTTAAAGAGAAGAAATATAATATGTCTCCTGAAGACGGAATGAAACCTGTGACCATATTATCAATAAGATGACGTCTCAACGCTGAACAACCGGTTATTTAGGAGTCTCATTTCCACAGAAGGACGTTGCACTCAACAGAGACCATGGTTGTTTATGTACAGCACAGCACACGGTAAATGAGGAGGAACTTATAAGAATTTCATTTCATTACGAATGTGTGGCTACTGCGTCGAGCAGATTTCACTCGCCGACGTCTGGAATATTTTTAATGCATGTACAGTATACATTCCATTGAGCATTATTTTCCATGTACATTATCTGGAATTACGTCATATGCTCTACTATACATACGGCAGAAATGCATGTTATTTAGAGCGATACAAATGCTGTCCGAAAGACATGACCTAATCAAATGCGTATTCTCACATTCTCGCTCTGATTCGCATCAGAGAAAACACATTTTATTTCTTTAAATTTACACAACCTCCCTCACACGCAACACCTTTTCTTTGTTTGCAATACGAAAATTCGCGGATACACGAAAATTTCACTGACCGTGTGCGGTCAGTTCCGCTACTTCTCACAGTTCCAAGAACTGTGCACTGTTTTAGATGTTGCATTATTTTTATTTCCGATCAATCACGGCGAGGCATTATATTAAAATTGGCATACATTTAATTTTGGGACGACGCCAAAGAGAAAATATTCTCTCTCTCTCTCTCTCTCTCTCTCTCTCTCTCACTCTCTCTCCCTCTCTCTCCTCTATTTTTACACCACTTGCAGAAGAAACAAATTGAATAGCATCAAAACTTTATATATATATATATATATATATTGTAACGCAACAGAAATGCTGGCATCCATGTTACATAAATATTATATTAACAAAATAATAAGCAAGTCAATATCTAACCCCATGATAAAACAAAAGTCTAATAATTACATTTATAATTATAGATAAAGATAAATAAGGATGCAAGGCAGAAATAACGAGAATAAACAAACCTGTAAGTTAGATAATAGTTAATGATCTATGTTCAGTGAAAAGTAAATCAATGTGATACTGATGAGAAATGTAAGAAGTAGAATAGTACAGAAATTGTCAAAGTAAACGACCATGAAAGTAAACAAAAATGAAACAATAATTTACCTTATAGCAATAGCAAGTAAGGATTCTGAATTAAATGATATTATTTTGTGACAACGAATGTTATGATAAAGTTTATGTTATGTTATACCAATTACTTGTTGAGTTAATGAAAGGTAATGAAACAAGATGTATTATTCAATTACTGTTGTAGAATGATGTGTGAAGCAGCTAGTTAGCGTTAATAGATTTCAATTGTCTTATATGTGATCCATAGATCAAGATAAAATTGTCATTAGATATGAAAAGAATAATTGTTTATGTAAATGTTAATAGTTAAGATTTGATTATATGTATGAATTTATGTAAAAGGGCTACAGTTGTTTACCAGTTATAAACACAGGTAGGTCCGTATACAATAAAAGGCCTAACAGCCAAAAACACTATATAACCACTCATAACATAAAGGTTAGGTACATAAATTAATAATAATTAACGAATACGGTTCGAACAGCTAGGAAAAAACATTAAATTAGTAATGATATATAATAAACCATATCAATTTATACAAATTATGATAATGCCACAATGCCATGATATCGATTGATAACGTTTGATATCGAAAAGGTAGTAAATATAAAAGAAACAGGCTGATATCAAAAAACCAGCAGAATATGTGTAGAAAATAATAAACCAATTATCGGTAAAGTTATATTCCGATATGATAGCAAATTAATAAGGAATAGACAAAAAATATATGAAATAAACACTATATACAAAACATGTAGAAGGAAGAAAAATAGTGGGTTGCTATGGACTACAGGAAATGAAGAGTTGTTGATTTTCAATTATTGCCTTTTATGATCTGAATGTGATGAGATTAAAAAACCTAAGAAACGTCTAATATAATCGGAATATTATAAATTAGTTGATATTCTTATAAAATACAAAAGTCTAAAGGTAATCTCACTGACTTACGCCAGTACAGTTTAACTAAACGAGGCTATAGTATGATAGCACAATAAAAAATAAATAACTGGGTTCTACAAGGAAGGACTTGAACTGTCCCATATCCGAAAGGAGTTGATAATATATTAAACCCAATATAAAGAATTAACTGTATCACAACCAATAATATACACTACACTGGAAAGCATAACCTTATAAATACACGGAACATCACTAATTGCTTCAACCGAGAGAAGAACGTATTTGGATCCAGAAATTGCAGAAGGAGCATCAATCGGGCTGTAAATCAATCCAAAGAGCTGTATTTCCGAGGTGGACAGGACAAGAATTCCATTTTATTAAACCGAAGAAAGAATATCGTACGGCATAATCATCCAGGACAGTAAGGTTATCAAACAACCGCCTACAAGATTCGCTTCGTTCTAGTCTGGTAAATTATTATTGCATAAATCATATTAACTACACAACACTTCAAATTTGTAAATCTTGCATTCTTATCTATGTATTTTTAATCTTCCCCACAGTTACAAGAACCTTCACACCCTGAATTAAGTTAATTACAAATTAAAACACATTATATAACCGAATCTAAATAAAGTATCGGACTGATCAATAACCGATTCACGCAATCTATAGCCTATGTGTATGCCAGTTAGAACATATCTTATTCAATGTTGAAGAAGTAAACAAATAAAGAACCTTTGTATAGTTGCAAAATCTTGTCATTTGGAGTATGATTTAATGACTTGGGAATAAAAAAGTAACTGACTAAGTATAGAATAATTGGTTAACATAAACAGTGAAATACCCTCTAAGTTTCGTTGCTCCGGTACTACAGCGTTTATAGCGGAATTCTCCGACACCAAAGAAAGAGCGTAAAAATACAAAATTATACATAATTCTCTTCAAGGTATAATAGGGTTGAACGAAATTACAGAATAACACATTAATTATTTAAGTTTCAAGTACACTAACACTGATATTTTTTAGAGAGATAAGTTAATATTAGTTAATTAAATCACTATATCCCACAACTCCAAATATCTCAGATATTTAAATAATTAAGTAAATTAAAACGACCTAAGAGAGTAAAGACAGGGGAACATACCCGTTCATAGCAACGAATAGGCTTACATTGTGTGAAAATAACGAGACGCTCGTACTCGTCTTATAACAAATTGAAACCGGCAACGTTGGGGCGGAAAGAACGAGAATCCCGCGACCGTAAGAGACAACGTAAGAGGCGAGGAGTTTATTACAAATTGGCGAACCCAACAGTGGGGTTTAACCCAGTAATACCCGTGGTATTACAAATTGGCGCCCAACGTGGGGCTTAACCCAGTAATACCCGTTTTATAACAAATTGGCGCTCAACCAGTGTAGGGCTTAAGTTAAGTAACTATAACTATATTAATATTACTTAACCAGAGCAGGCAACTGTGGGAGAATAAACATGCATACCAGAGGTAGATCAAAGGTGAGGGCAGAAGAAATGGAGAAGGAAGTAGGTGAACAAGAACAGGAAATAGAAATAATAACAGATAGTGAAATGGAACAACAGACAGACGAAATAACGGAAACTGAAATAATTGCGGACAAGGAAAAGGAAGTAATGGAAGAAGAGGCCAAAGGGGATCAACCAGATAAATCCAACAAAAAGGAAGACATGAGTATGCAGGAGTTATTGAGGATAATAATGGAAAGCAATAAACAAATAAAGGAGGAAATTAATGAAAACTCAAAGAGACTGGAGGAATAATTCGATAAAACAAATGAAGAAAACAAGGAGAATTTTAGGAAACAGGAGGAAAACTCAAGGAAAACAAATGAGGAAATTAAGGAAACCTCAAAACTAATGAACGAAAAATTCGATAGGAATAACGAAAGATTAAACCAAATTCACGAAAGGTTAGATAGGAATGATGAGGGTTTAAAACAAATGAAGGAAGACAAATACATGAAGAAAATTTAAGGCAAATTAATGAAAAAATTGAAAATATTCATGTAACAGTTAACCAGAAGGTGGACCAATATAATGAGGAAAGAAAATTAGAAATAGCTAAAACAAATGAAGGGTTAGAAAAAACTAACGAAACAATAGTACAGGTTCGTGAAGAACTACAAAATAAAATTAATGACATAAAAATTGAGAGTAAAACAATGGTCGAAGAAATCCAACAGGAAACTGTCGGAAAATATGAGCAAATTAAAAATGAAGTACATCAGGTACGGGAGGAGAATAAGGAAGGGATTACGCAAATACAGACAGACATGGGTGAACGACTCGAAAGAGTATACGGCAATTTAAACAGTATGGAAGGTCAAATTAATACCAGTAAAAGTAAAATAGAGGAAATTAGTAGACGTGAATTACAGTTGCAAGAAGAAGTAGATGCATGGCGGGATAGGACATGCCAACATAGTCATACAAATAACCACGAGAACCGGGAATCGATTAATTTTCGTAATTACAAGCGCAATCCGATGGAATTTTTAAAGAGGTTGGAAGAGATGATTACAAAAAATAGAGAAAATCGCTGGAGTATTATACGCAGTATGATTGATGAGACATTTAAAGATACCTATGATAATTGGTGGACAGCGGTGTGCCCGGATATACTGGACATGACCGAGTTCAAAAAACAATTTAAAGAGAAATATTGGTCTGAATCGACCCAGAACATGATTAGAAATAATTTGAGTAACGGTCGATACGAAACAAACATAGGCCAATCTCCTACTTCATACTTTCTAGGAAAAGTATGTATGGCACGGAACTTAGAGCCCAGAATTCCCGAAGAATGTTTGGTGATACAACTATTCTACCATTATGAGGAAGGGATAAAAAATGCACGTATGTGTAGCCAAATCAAAACGATTTCAGCCATGGCCAAATTCCTTGAGAATTATGAGCACCAGAACCAATACCAAAGAAATAGGATGTTAAATTATAAATATCAGAAGTATAATAATAACGCGCCACCAACCAATTCTCATAATAATGATCACAGTCGACCTGCGCAGAACGTTAATGCAAATAGGACTCAAAATGAGCACGCGAATAATAATTCCAGGAACTATCATTATCGTGGCAATAATACTTATAATTACCGCGATAGTCGCAATAATAGAGGAGATGGGGACAGACGACCCAATAATTATAGGCATAACGTTAATTATATTTACTCCAGGCCTCAAGGTAATCAGCGACGGTATTACCCAAGGAGTCACCGATATGACAATCATTATGACCAGTCCCGGCGTGAAGACAACTATCCACCTGAAAGAAATTATAGGATGGCGGAACCTAATACGGAGGATCGCACCGAAACTGTACTAAATCAACATAATAATCCAAATGAAAATAGAGAAGAGGGGTAAGCCCCCATTTAAACTGATAGAGGCAGTGAAAAATAATGAATAATGAAACCCCAAGATTACAGAAGAAAGCGAGAACTATTACTAAACGTCTACAAAGAAATAGTGTGAATAATGAATAATGAAACCCCAAAATAAAAGTTTTTACCTCAAATCTACCTATGCAAAAAAAAAAGAAAAAAAAAAGAAAAATCATATGACCTAAAATACATACCGCATTGCCAAGTGAAGGAAACAACTTCAGTAAACGATTGAATGTAACCAATGTAATATTAAAGAAAACGAAAAAAAAAATTTATGAACATAATTCATTGAAATATAAACAGCCAAAATAATGAAACACGATAAGAAAAATAATAGTTGAGCTAAGGACTGTATCTAGTCAGAAACACAGTTATAATGATAATCAAACAATAACTATTTAGAAAATATTGAGATCAGAAAAACAAATGAAGAAGATACTTAGCGTTATAATCACAACAAGAAAGAAAAACAAATAATTACAAATGATAACTGTCAAATTAAATATCAAAGAATGTTTAAGGAAACTAAAATGGAATCACAAAGTATGAAGGATTGTAATAAAGAAATATAAAAGCAACAAAGAAAAAAAATTTTTCCCAAATATTTATTATTAAGTAATTAAGGAGATTATTAGGAGATTATTATATTTTATAGCTGACTGTAGATGAATTCCAGCAGTACTATATTAAGGTGTGGTGTGGGCAGCAGAGTATGAAGCCAAACAGTGCCTCTCTGAACTGTACCAACGCACATATTAGGGATTATTAGGGAAATTAAATATTTAAGGAATATTAGAATAGTTGCAAGAATGACCTCAGTTTCCAGAAGAGTAGGACGAAGAAAACAGAAAGAAATTAGATGACAGAAGAATAATTGAGAAATACAGTGATTACAGTAATTATAAGTAGAAGAGATGTGAACCTAAAGTATCATTGAATATTGTAGCCAACTATCAACAAATACTGTTTACAGAAATTAAAAATGATCAAGAATGTTAATTAAAATGATGAAATGTTATTAAATAAAGAATTATTAATACTAGTCTAATGAAGTTACATTGAGAATCCCATCGTCAACCATTAATATTGAGATGAAGAAAAGGCATGTGAAAAAGACAAGTTTATTTGACCTAAACTTCATTCAGGTAAACTAAACTTTTTTAGGAGGGGGAGCATATATAACGCAACAGAAATGCTGGCATCCATGTTACATAAATATTATATTAACAAAATAATAAGCAAGTCAATATCTAACCCCATGATAAAACAAAAGTCTAATAATTACATTTATAATTATAGATAAAGATAAATAAGGATGCAAGGTAGAAATAACGAGAATAAACAAACCTGTAAGTTAGATAATAGTTAATGATCTATGTTCAGTGAAAAGTAAATCAATGTGATACTGATGAGAAATGTAAGAAGTAGAATAGTACAGAAATTGTCAAAGTAAACGACCATGAAAGTAAACAAAAATGAAACAATAATTTACCTTATAGCAATAGCAAGTAAGGATTCTGAATTAAATGATATTATTTTGTGACAACGAATGTTATGATAAAGTTTATGTTATGTTATACCAATTACTTGTTGAGTTAATGAAAGGTAATGAAACAAGATGTATTATTCAATTACTGTTGTAGAATGATGTGTGAAGCAGCTAGTTAGCGTTAATAGATTTCAATTGTCTTATATGTGATCCATAGATCAAGATAAAATTGTCATTAGATATGAAAAGAATAATTGTTTATGTAAATGTTAATAGTTAAGATTTGATTATATGTATGAATTTATGTAAAAGGGCTATAGTTGTTTACCAGTTATAAACACAGGTAGGTCCGTATACAATAAAAGGCCTAACAGCCAAAAACACTATATAACCACTCATAACATAAAGGTTAGGTACATAAATTAATAATAATTAACGAATACGGTTCGAACAGCTAGGAAAAAACATTAAATTAGTAATGATATATAATAAACCATATCAATTTATACAAATTATGATAATGCCACAATGCCATGATATCGATTGATAACGTTTGATATCGAAAAGGTAGTAAATATAAAAGAAACAGGCTGATATCAAAAAACCAGCAGAATATGTGTAGAAAATAATAAACCAATTATCGGTAAAGTTATATTCCGATATGATAGCAAATTAATAAGGAATAGACAAAAAATATATGAAATAAACACTATACAAAACATGTAGAAGGAAGAAAAATAGTGGGTTGCTATGGACTACAGGAAATGAAGAGTTGTTGATTTTCAATTATTGCCTTTTATGATCTGAATGTGATGAGATTAAAAAACCTAAGAAACGTCTAATATAATCGGAATATTATAAATTAGTTGATACTCTTATAAAATACAAAAGTCTAAAGATAATCTCACTGACTTCCGCCAGTACAGTTTAACCAAACGAGGCTATAGTATGATAGCACAATAAAAAATAAATAACTGGGTTCTACAAGGAAGGACTTGAATTGTCCCATATCCGAAAGGAGTTGATAATATATTAAACCCAATATAAAGAATTAACTGTATCACAACCAATAATATACCCTACACTGGAAAGCATAACCTTATAAATACACGGAACATCACTAATTGCTTCAACCGAGAGAAGAACGTATTTGGATCCAGAAATTGCAGAAGGAGCATCAATCGGGCTGTAAATCAATCCAAAGAGCTGTATTTCCGAGGTGGACAGGACAAGAATTCCATTTTATTAAACCGAAGAAAGAATATTGTACGGCATAATCATCCAGAACAGTAAAGTTATCAATCAACCGCCTACACGATTTGCTTCATTCTAGTCTGGTAAATTATTATTGTATAAATCATATTAACTACACAACACTTCAAATTTGTAAATCTTGCATTCTTATCTATGTATTTTTAATCTTCCCCACAGTTACAAGAACCTTCACACCCTGAATTAAGTTAATTACAAATTAAAACACATTATATAACCGAATCTAAATAAAGTATCGGACTGATCAATAATCGATTCACGCAATCTATAGCCTATGTGTATGCCAGTTAGAACATATCTTATTCAATGTTGAAGAAGTAAACAAATAAAGAACCTTTGTATAGTTGCAAAATCTTGTCATTTGGAGTATGATTTAATGAGTTGGGAATAAAAAAGTAACTGACTAAGTATAGAATAATTGGTTAACATAAACAGTGAAATAACCTCTAAGTTTCGTTGCTCCGGTACTACAGCGCTTATAGCGGAATTCTCCGACACCAAAGAGAGAGCGTAAAATACAAAATTATACATAATTCTCTTCAAGGTATAATACCTCGTCTTATAACAAATTGAAACCGGCAACGTTGGGGCGGAAAGAACGAGAATCCCGCGACAGTAAGAGACAACGTAAGAGCCGAGGAGATTATTACAAATTGGCGAACCCAACAGTGGGGTTTAACCCAGTAATACCCGTGGTATTACTATATATATATATATATATAAAGAAAACGAGTGATTATACTGAACATGTTTCCTCCCGATACACATAGTAGGCCTACACGGCAGAAAGTGTACGCTTCTTCTTCATTGGCGGAACAGAGCTTGACCTGATCAACCACTGACGTCAATCTATATCGGTCCTGAGAAAGGAGGGATGTTTATCCTACGCTGCTTGATATCACCGAGGACACTTTCTCTCCACCAACTCCTACGTCGCACTCTACCAGAAGAACCCTTGTACAGCTTTTTGACAGTCCTGTCTTCTGAGATCATCATATGCTGCACACAATTCTCTATTTTCCTCCGCCGCCATATACAATTTTCATATGTTGGGCCTCTATAAATCTCCTAAGCAATTTTGTTTCATATCTGTCCAGGAGCTCCATTGGCGACCTACCGAGGGCCCAGGATTCACCGCCATACGCCACGACTGGTCATAGTAAGGTCTTATTAATTAGACATTAACTTTGTTGTCTCGTTTACTAACCTATTTTTTCGAAGAGTTTATTCAAGCCAAGTATGCTCTCTTACCGGCTGCAGTTCTACTCTTTATTTCCCCTTTTTCGTCATGGTCTTCAGACAGTAGAACCAAGCTACTGGAAACTAGAGACTGCTTCACCAAACACATAATGCTGCCGGTATTGTACATGCCTCTACCTTTCTGACACCCATTACTTTTGTCTTACCTTCGTTTATTGCAAGTTATATTTCGCGTGCCTCTTAATCAAATTTTAGTAAGGCTTGTTTAACAGAAAGCAGAGATCTACCAATAATTACAACATCGCCTGCAAAAGTATCTGTGTCATTCTATTAAAGACAGTCCCCTCATGGTATACTTAAGCAGTATTCACTACAGCCTGTAATGCGAATTTGTGCATTATATTTAATTGATAGGATAATTAATATATTTAATTAATTAATTGACAAATTTATTAATTACAGACTGTGTAAAAATGTAAATTAGTTATGCTGTTATATGCATATTCTTTTGATTAAAAGTGAGCAATTAAGTGGTTGTTTATTAATTATCAAAAGGTGTATCAAATAATACAGAGTTATGCGGATCTGGGTTCTCAAAACATGTTTATTATATTCATGCTCTTATCATCTAACATTACACACACGAAATACATATATTCCTGTAAATGGTACATAAAATAAACAATTCCTCCTTAATTGGGATATATCCTGAAATAAAACACATATATAAAATACACATCATAAAATTCACATCATTACTACTTCTAATTATACACATTTATTGTTACTTTTAATGTATTCATACCCCAGATTTACGGTCCGCTTTAATTAATATGTTTACTATATTGAATTTTGTTTATTTAAGATTATGTTTTTTTTAAGTATGGATTCTTTTTAAGTTACAGTTACTCAAGCGGGATTCTTTTTAAGTTACAGGTCAGTGGTTTTTCTACGTTAACATAATGTATAAAGTTTTACTTGGTATAGAGTATCCATAGTGCGTTGACTAAACTCTGAATTTCCCATCCTCGTTCCTGCACTGCCGTTGTCACTTGGTGTTTGAAATGATGTTGATCCGAACACGTCGTTCCCACTTTCCGCGTCTGTCCCGCACTCCTATGTCATTACATCGCCAAATTCTCGCGTAAAGATCAGTTTTACATACTACGAGTCTTTTGTAATTTCACTTATTCATTCACAGTTCCACATTTAAGATAATTATATTGATTAACCTTATACACTTTGTATATAGTTCATACAAGTTTCGCGTACATTGTCCTTGATTATATACACATATACAATACACATATATATACAACCCCTCTAGCTGTGTCTTATTGGCTTCTGGTTCTAAGTTCCAGATAATTCTTCTCCCAACATCTCGAATTCCGGATAAAACTCCACCCAACGTCTTTAGTCGTTTCCACCACCTTCAGATGATTCGTTCTCTGATTTCATCACCACGGAGATGTAGTCTAGATGTCCAACCCTTGTCAATCCTCGGCTTCCTATTGGTCGTCACTAATTCACGTAGTCATCCCCAAACTCTGGTTAAACTCTCCTCCTACTCGATTCCATGAAAAAGCAATATTCTCGCCTGTCGATCAATCCTTTCAGTAGACTTTTCTGTCCGAGCAATAAATTTTCTCTACTGACACTTCTCTACTTCCAGCATGTCGAATCGTGGTATTGTACCAGTGTTTCCTCGCTACACCATGCTTTTATATCCTTTCAAGACTTACTTGGATTCAAGCTGTGTGTGACCTCGTTATTTCTTTGTTTCGTCTTCTTCTCAATTGCTTCATCCCTTGAGTTCTCGTCTACCCTTTTAAGCAGTGTCGTCGTATCGTCAACAATACTATCGACTATGTACAAAGTATTTCTAAGTAAACTCTGTGCTGGTCAATTCGTTACGCGTCCGTTCGAAACAAAGTAACACGCTTCACCCAATTCGCTACGGCTATAATTATTGTTCCTGTAGAGCTAGGCGTATATCAGTTGTCTGTCAACCCATTTCTTTGAACGACTGTTGCTGCTAGCGTACACATTCATCAATGCTGTGACAGCCAACACCTGCCCCTGTGTGTTCACAACAATCACAATTTTTTCAAAAAAAAATCTAGTGTTACAGTGTCCCCAGTTTCGATTCGGTGTGATGATCTCATAATCCGACGAACGAAACTAGCCCTGTGTCTGCCTTTCTCCCCATGTTCATCCTTCACAACAAAAGGTTTAGTACTTTCACTGTTATACTCACTGACCCACTTTCGCTTGTCGCCCCCTATACTGTCACTATTCAACCCTATCTCTGACCATTCTGGGTATATGAATTCATCTTACATTAATATTCGTACTTACATATTATGAACATAATACAAAACATATCTTCACATTAACATATTAATAAACATCTTAACATTCATATTAGTTCAATCGATATTATGAGCTAAAATTACGAATATCCACTACCTACTCTCCCTTCAAACAATCAAAACAAAATTTACACGCTAGTTAATTTTCTTATTTTATTGACATAATTGTACATTAATTCAATACATCTTCATACTTTCATATTGTAATCAATATTGAACAATTTTATCACGTTACTTTCTATCTATACAAACAAGTTTAATTCAATACAATTGTTACCTTTAACTCCTTATATCACTATACGATACATGAAATAATTCTAAAAAAAATCATCTTATGACCTATAATTTATTAGTAATGTTTACGTGTCATTATTTAAGTATTTATTGCTTTTACAACTTACATTTTATTTTGTTTGTCACGTTTATTATATTCTGTACATAAATCTATCGACTTTCTTTCTAACACATATCTTATATTGATACGTCATAATAATGTATTAATCATTTATTTTGGTAATAATTTTTTTTTTTTTTTTTTAGCTAAGTTAAGCTAGTCTGAATGATATGGCCGCGTCATCAACCTATTCCATGACGTGATTCCATCCATTCGACCTCCTTGACTATTTCATACGTTATGGTATACTTTTTGTTTACCATATGGCGTAGTCACCACCTCCGCTATCTTCATTATATCGGTCCTTCCGTTTCTTCCTCAGTCCCTTTTAATAATATACTTCTTCAGTTGGCGTATATTAAATTTTCCTCGTATCTTGCTTTCGTCTCTGCAGTCCACTAATACGTATGTTGATTCGCCCAATATTTGGCTTATCTTGAACGGTCCACTGAATAATTCACAAAACTTTTCTATACGTTTTTGAGTTGCGTCTGATTGTGTATACGTCCTGATTAATACTAAGTCGCCTATCTCAAATTTTGTTGTTTTATTCGATTTGTTCATCCGCTTGGCATGTTTTTCTCTTTTGGTACGTATTTTTACAAATATTTCCGTATTATTTTCTTGATTGTCCTTCGTGATGTCAGCGTCGAGATTCTTCTCCCATATTCGTATCGGTTTCTTTCCCAGATGAGCTTCATATGGTGTAATCTCAATCGTTTCGTGGTATGATTCGTTAAGACAACTTTCAATGGTTTTCACATACCGTGACCACTTTGTATGTTGTTGGTTATTGATAAAAATTCTGAATAGGTTACCAAGTTGCCGGTTAACGCGCTCTGCTAAGTTCGAACAAGGGTTACGTATTGCAGTGTATCTGGGCTGAATGTTTAAACTTTCCAAACCGCTAATCCATTGTTTAGCTGTGAATTGCGTACCGTTATCCGTTAACAAAACTCTGGGTGTGCCGACTTCTTCACAATACTGACGTACCCTTTTCAGTGTTGCTGTGGTCGTTGCCATTCGCAAAGTATACAGTTTTACATATTTAGTGAAGTTATCAATGATGACGAAAATATACTTGATTCCTCCTACCGAAGTCGGTAAAGGTCCATAAAAATCTCCGCTACATAACTCACCCTTATCCTTTGGTATAATCGGTCGAGTACCACCGAACAAATTTCTATTTTGCATGTCCTTATATCGTTGACACATGTCGCACGTTCGTATATATGTATTTATCTTCTTATCCAATTGGTCCATGGTGAAATGCTCCTGGATCAACTTGGTACATTTCTTTGAGCCAAGGTGCCCATACATTTGGTGAATTTCGGCTATTACCTTGTCAGATATCCCTTTCGGTAAATATAACCTCCATCGTCCTTTCCATTTTCTGTATAACTTATTGTTATAATATTTATAAATATTATTTAAGTCGCTTTCGCCATCGCCGTTCTCTATCCTATCAATAATAAATTTCAATTTCTCATCATTTATTTGGTATTTATTTATTTCTCTTAGCATTTTACTAACCTCTCTATTCATCTTAATTACAATGTGGTTCATCATATACTCGCAGCTGTCTTCAAATGTTTCTCCTTCCTTCACATCCTCCGGGTTTCTACTTAACGTATCAGCTACAATATTTTCTTTACCCTTACAGTGTATAATATCAAATTTGTACTCCTGAATGGTTAATATCCATCGAGTAATTCTTGAATTATTTAAATGACACTTATTCATAAAGGTGAGTGCCTTATTATCGGTAATAATTGTCAACGGTTGCCCCAGTACATAGATACGAAATTTTTCCAAACATCTCACTATACACAGCAATTCCTTCTCAGTGGTATAATAATTTCGCTCAGCTCCCTTGAATGTTTTGCTGGTAAACGCGATGACTCCAATCTTCCCACAATCGTCTAATTGATACAATTGTCCGCCGTATGCGAAATCGCTTGCATCACATTGTATGTAATACCGTTGATTAATCCGTGGAAATTTCAATATTACAGACTCAATAAACAAATCCTTCACATTCTGGAAACATACTCCTAATTCCGGTGTCCATTTGAATTTTGTTTCTTTTTTTAATAATTTTAACAATGGTTGCGTCGTCTGGGCGTACCTGTCTGTGAAACGGTTATAAAAATTGGTTAATCCGAGGAATCCCTTCAATTGTTTCTGATTCTGTGGTATAGGAAAATTTCTGATCGCAGCAATTTTTTCGTCTGTCGCGAGTATCCCATTTGTTGTTAGGCGGTAATCTAAATAAGATATCTCCTGCCGAAAGAACTGAGATTTTTCTAAATTAATTGTGAGATTCACTCTACGTAAGTTTGATAATAATGATCCTAAATGCAATAAATGAGTTTTGATGTTATTTGAGTAACACAAACAATCATCCACATAAACTATGGTGTTATTCTTTACATCGTCGTCCAGTACCCTGTCCAAACCTCGTGTCAACGCTACTGAACTGGTGCTAAGTCCAAATGGTGTTACGGTGAAACGGTAGCACTTCCCATCGTAGATGAATGCAGTATAATCTCGGCATGAATCTTTTAATGGGACTTGCCAGAAGCTGCTAGTCAAGTCGACCGTCGATAAGTATCGCATCTCTCCGAGTCTTGGTAATATTTCTTGAATTGGTAGAGCCCCTTCATAGTCAGGTACCGTTACACTATTTACCTTTCTAGCGTCTAGGCACAGCCTCACTTTCCCATCTTTCTTGATAACAGTCACCAACGAGTTGATATATGGGCTATTACATCTCTCGATGACCCCATATCTCACCATCTTTTCAATTTCCGTGTCTACCTTTTCCTTATAAGCTATTGGCACAGGCCATCCTCTCTGAAAGTACGGTGTTTGATCGGTTACTCTAAACTCATGTTCGTAACATTTCATTCTCCCCGGGCGCTCTCTAAGTAAACTTTTATTTCTTATTAGGATGTCCTTGAGATCCTGTAATGCTTCTTTATCTGCGCACTCGATACTATCGATCTTGTCTTGTATCTTCCGTTCGATGACTTCATCTTCCTCTTCTTCTACCATCTCCATGTGCATTATAGGCACCACCAACTCCCGCTCACCCGTTTCATCCTTGAACTCGACGATTCCCTTGTTAACATCAATAATACATCCTTCTTCCTGGAGGAAACTTATGCCTAAAATACATGGTCTTACTAATTCTGGAATAATTAAAAATACGCACTCCATCTTAACCTCATTAATATAAATATCACACAATATCTGTTTTCTAATTAATTTTGATCTTTTACCTACAGCGCTAACGATTAATGTATTGGTCATTGGTAATTCCTCATAAGGTGTTAGGTGTTGTTTGTTTTGTTGATACCACATTTCAGATAGTCCACATACCGCGCTACCTGTGTCAAGTAATGCTGAGACCGTGATATTTCCGTTAAACTTAATAGTAATTTCGGGACATTTCAACATGCGTTGAATACCCTCTTCATTGTCGTCACATAACAAGTCGTGTCGTAAATCAGGTAGTAGTAACATTCATTCTGTCATGTTGTGTTTGCGTTGTCGCAGCGGCTATCTCTCTTAGTAAACATTTTAATTTTTTTTCACCCTCCGTCCTTCCTGCGGACGAGGTCGTTGCCTTGTTATTTGTAAATTCAACCGTATTTATTGTATGTCGGTCGACTGGTTTGACAAATTGCCTTTTACCGTCTTTCTCTACCCACCCTTGTCTCGGCGAATATCCTTTGTTGTGTGTAACTGTGTTATTCGGTGTTGTGTCAACCCCTCTTGAAATCACTTTCTCCTGATTCGGTGCGTAACCAAACTCTCTGTTCCGGCGATTTTGAATGTTTGAATATTCTACTATTAACGATTCAAATGTTTGTATCGCATTGACGCCCCCGTGTCACTACGGCTACTTCAAATTCACGTCCAAAATGACGGGCTAATTTTTTAATCAGTTGTCGATCAGTGATGGCCGGTGTTAATTGTCTACTTTCCAGCAAGAGCCTCTCCATATATTGTACTGGATTAAGTCCACCACGCCAGTTGTATCGGCCGAATTCCAAATTATCACGTATTGTGTCTTGCTTTTCTTGCCCCCAATACTTCTGGATGAATGCTTCCTTAAATTCCTCGAAGTTACTGACCTAGCTGCGGATTACCCTCCACCAGATCTCTGGGTCAGCTTCTAAATGTCTCCCAATCCATTTTATGTTATCACTCGGGTAGTGCTACTCTTGAAGTTCTAATAATTCTTTTAAAAACTCCATGGGGTATCTGTCGCCTCCATTGTATTTTAATTCGTTATGTGGCGTTCCATTTATACGATTTCCCGGTATACCTTCGACGCCTGCTAATTGCCGTTGCAATCTCTCTTGATTTTCTTTCATTCTAGCCAAGTGACCTTTCAATTCTTCCAGTCGCGTGACTCTCTCTCTGTCCGTTTCTTCTGTAGATCGCTGTCTCCCATCTACTTCCACAATTTTCTGTTTGAGTGTGTTAATCGTCTCTCCATGTTCCTTATGATGTAGTTGCAAACTCTTTTGTATTTCTTTCTTCAATTCTTCATTTTTCTTACCCGCGTCTTTGATGTGTGAGTCGACTTTACTGTCCATCTTCTCCATTCTCGTCAAGGTGTTAGTGATTGCCCCTTGCCATTCTTGACGATCTACTTCACGTAATCTTTTATTCTCCGCGGTCTGTCCTTTGAGTTCATTACTCAGCTCCTTCACTGCACTCTCCGTTTTCTCTTGTAGTTCATTAAATTTTTTCTCCCATTTCTCGCTGTATTCCCGCAGTTCGTTCTTTAGCTGTCCGAATTGTTCTGCTTGTTTATCTAATTTCTCCTCTTGTTTATCTAATTTCTTATCTTGTTTATCTAATTTCTCGTTAATTTCGTCTCTGTGTTTATCTGATTTCTCATCTTGTCTCTCGAATTGCTGTTCGATGAAATCCATCAGCATCTGAAATTCATTCTCTCGAGGTTGTGACATTTGTCCCCGCGCCCTGGTCATTTCGACCTCGGTACTACTGTCCTGGGTAATTGGTGTGTCTCCTTCTAATTCTACTATACCTAATTGGTTATTAATCTCTAATTCGATACTGTCGGAATTGTCCGCCATTCTCGCTCTACTCCGTGTTATCATTCAAACTAACTACTTTCACTAATTTACACTATTCTCAACTTACTTATATACTACACCACTGCCTGCACTCAGCCTTTAGTGAATTTAATTTAAATTAACTATTGAATCAAATTACTCACGCTTCGCGTTGGGCGCCATGTTATGTAATGCGAATTTGTGCATTATATTTAATTGATAGGATAATTAATATATTTAATTAATTAATTGACAAATTTATTAATTACAGACTGTGTAAAAATGTAAATTAGTTATGCTGTTATATGCAATTCTTTTGATTAAAAGTGAGCAATTAAGTGGCTGTTTATTAATTATCAAAAGGTGTATCAAATAATACAAAGTTATGCGGATCTGGGTTCTCAAAACATGTTTATTATATTCATGCTCTTATCATCTAACATTACACACACGAAATACATATATTCCTGTAAATGGTACATAAAATAAACAATTCCTCCTTAATTGGGATATATCCTGAAATAAAACACATATATAAAATACACATCATAAAATTCACATCATTACTACTTCTAATTATACACATTTATTGTTACTTTTAATGTATTCATACCCCAGATTTACGGTCCGCTTTAATTAATATGTTTACTATATTGAATTTTGTTTATTTAAGATTGTTTTTTTTAAGTATGGATTCTTTTTAAGTTACAGTTACTCAAGCGGGATTCTTTTTAAGTTACAGGTCAGTGGTTTTTCTACGTTAACATAATGTATAAAGTTTTACTTGGTATAGAGTATCCACAGTGCGTTGACTAAACTCTGAATTTCCCATCCTCGTTCCTGCACTGCCGTTGTCACTTGGTGTTTGAAATGATGTTGATTCGAACACGTCGTTCCCACTTTCCGCGTCTGTCCCGCACTCCTATGTCATTACATCGCCAAATTCTCGCGTAAAGATCAGTTTTACATACTACGAGTCTTTTGTAATTTCACTTATTCATTCACAGTTCCACATTTAAGATAATTATATTGATTAACCTTATACACTTTGTATATAGTTCATACAAGTTTCGCGTACATTGTCCTTGATTATATACACATATCAGTTTGAATTCGTTTACAAATCGTTTATGTCACTACACTTCATCGGTTAATACTATACCGAACGATACACTTGTAGATTGTTTATGTTTAAAACAAAACGTCCGTATAATATATTGTTAGTTAATGTTCTAAATCTATTTGTATTCGTAACACTGAATTACAACTTTTAGTAGATTCTTATTTAAGAATAGTCTATTTAAACGACTGTCACAATAAGAAAATGATTTCCCAACTCTCTTAAGAAGACTTCACGCCTTTACGAAAATAAGAAAGAACTCCGTTAATAGAACTCTGTTAAGACGACTTCATGTCTCTACGGAAAATAAAATAGAACTCTGTTGATAAGGCTTTACACCTTTACGAAAAATAAAATAGAACTCCTCTCCTCTTGGCGAACACTATCTTTTATAATCTTCGTTCCCACCAAGCTACTTCACATTTTTATGTCCAACCCCTCTAGCTGTGTCTTATTGGCTTCTGGTTCTAAGTTCCAGATAATTCTTCTCCCAACATCTCGAATTCCGGATAAAACTCCACCCAACGTCTTGAGTCGTTTCCACCACCTTCAGATGATTCGTTCTCTGATTTCATCACCACGGAGATGTAGTCTAGATGTCCAACCCTTGTCAATCCTCGGCTTCCTATTGGTCGTCACTAATTCACGTAGTCATCCCCAAACTCTGGTTAAACTCTCCTCCTACTCGATTCCATGAAAAAGCAATATTCTCGCCTGTCGATCAATCCTTTCAGTAGACTTTTCTGTCCGAGCAATAAATTTTCTCTCCTGACACTTCTCTACTTCCAGCATGTCGAATCGTGGTATTGTACCAGTGTTTCCTCGCTGCACCATGCTTTTATATCCTTTCAAGACTTACTTGGATTCAAGCTGTGTGTGACCTCGTTATTTCTTTGTTTCGTCTTCTTCTCAATTGCTTCATCCCTTGAGTTCTCGTCTACCCTTTTAAGCAGTGTCGTCGTATCGTCAACAATACTATCGACTATGTACAAAGTATTTCTAAGTAAACTCTGTGCTGGTCAATTCGTTACGCGTCCGTTCGAAACAAAGTAACACGCTTCACCCAATTCGCTACGGCTATACTTATTGTTCCTGTAGAGCTAGGCGTATATCAGTTGTCTGTCAACCCATTTCTTTGAACGACTGTTGCTGCTAGCGTACACATTCATCAATGCTGTGACAGCCAACACCTGCCCCTGTGTGTTCACAACAATCACAATTTTTTCAAAAAAAATCTAGTGTTACAAGCCTGAAGCAGCATTCACTAACGAACAGGAGAGGAGCCAGCGGATCACCCTGCCGAAGGCCAACTCCCACACTGAATGCAACCGAAGTGCAACCACCAATCTGCACCCTGCATTTGGACTCCATCAGTGCACATTCATAAGCCTACCAAACTTGTGCGGGTCTTTCATCACTCTAAGGAGCTTACTTCTGAATATTGTTATCATAAGCAGCCTTGAAGTCAATAAAGAACATCCAGGTGGTATGTTGTACTCTCCCGTCTTTTCACTACGCTGGAAAGTGTACGAGACAGGACAAAAATAGGGAAGTCGCTACACGAAGGCCTTGATAATTACACCTGAAATAAAAACAAATTTGTATATGTTTACACAGCGTTTTACATTTACAGATGGGTTTATCAAATACGAAACTCTCGCAGTACGAGCTTCACGCATTATCATTTTCATTTAGCGCAAACGAAATAAAAAAACACTTGATTCTAAAACACTCTGAATTTTTTGAGTTCAATCTCTCAGATTATTTACATTTATTAACCATATGATTATGTTAACTAATCGTCCACATTGTTAATCAGTCAGTCGGAGTTACACCTATATCAAAATTACCACAGTATGTGATATTATAATTAATTTCGTCAGTAAGTATGAAAACTGTATGTTTAGCGCACGTTTCACAGAATTATTATCTGCATCATCAGACACCGAAAGCATTAATTGCCGTTACTGAATAAAATGTACATGGCAAACAAGGATTAAAATGAAAGGCATACATATACCGAATCTTAATATTAAAAAAAATAAAAAAAAATGTATGCTTTATTTTATTTTTCCAATCTGTTACACATAAACTTAATAACATTAAGCAAAACTTATAAATGAAAGCAAAGAAAAAAATACGTATGAAGTGAAAGGTGTTCCAACGAGCACTCTTCCTTACTCTAAACTAAAATAATGTCAAAAAGGTCTTTGGTATGGCCGTTTGTCTGAAGTGTTTAAGTCATCTTGTATATCCTACGCCATCCAACACCTTTCTTGCTGTTAGTCTACTACTGTACCTTCTGTACTTCTGTGTTTAATTTCTTCTCGTACAGAAGCCACTTAAGATTATTCTGTATGACGTGATTTGGAATGCACCACAGTGCACTGACCGCTGTTCTGAGTAACATGTTCTGGAAACGCTGCACGATATCATTTTGAGTTACTTGCTGTCTCTCATAGTTGCTTGCCGTATGTCCAGATTGGTTTCAAAATGGTCTTATACAGTAGGAGTTTATTCTCAAGGGATATCTATGTCCTTCTTCCAAGCAACCAATAGATATGTCTAAAGGGATGCCGAAGCTGTTTATTTTTTACAATTTGTGTTTTCGCATGTAAGACGTTTGTACAGATGCACGTCGAGATGTTTAACATCTGCTGTTTGTGGCAACTGAGAGTTGTTTAATGTTACAGGCGGACAGTTGTCTCGTCCCAAGCTAAATGTTACATGAGTTGATTTGGATTCACCTGCTTTTACTCGCCACCAACTCTTATGGCTTTCAATTCTGTTATTTTGTAGGCTTTCCGAAGCAGTAGCAATATCTGCATGCGAAACAAAGATGTTTGTGTCATCTGGGAGTGCCGCCATCGTAGTTCGTCTGAAGGTGGTTATGTCCGCACGATATTATATTAGTCCAGAACAGTATCTTCCCTCTTCGAAGTCGCGTTGAATTTTGTTGATTACGCGATTCACTACTTCTATAGTGCCGTGTTTTTGCGAAATCCAAACTGGTTACCAGGAATAACCGTCTGATTATTTATTAATGGTTAAAGTCTTTTGAGTCGCAGCTTTTTTTAATACTTTACACTGTACCAGTGACAGGCTAATAGGTCTTTATGAACGTATTTCACGATCTGGTTTTCTTTGTTATGTAAAATTAATATTTGTATAACCTTCCACTGGTATGGATAAAATCCGCGTCTTAATATTGCACTGCAGATAAACATTAGGCCTATTGTAATCTGCTATTTTTTTGAAGTTTCTTGTAGAACTATACCAGTAATTAGATCGAAGCCGGGCGCTTTCTTACATTTTATTTCTTTCGTTATTATTCTTTGTACTTCTTTTAGAGCGAAATTTGGGATTGGTAATAATCTGGAAAGGAATGTTTAGGTTTTTAGGTGCTTTAGTGTCATGTTCAGGGTCTTGAGATGGACACGGTTGGATACACTGTCCAGATGATTGCAAAAAGCTGAGGATTTTTCTTCATCGTTTCTGGCCCACTTATTGCTGGGATTCTTCAGTGGCATAGATCGCTACGGCTGTTTAATGCGTTTTGTTGCTTTCAACAGTGAAACTCGGTAACTGTTCTAGCCGAGAGATTTTTTTACATATTCCTAAAGCCCATGGTTTTTCAGTTGATGTAGATCCTTCAGTTCCCTTGTGATTTTGTTCAGTTTCTTTTTTTCGTTTTCTGAGCTATTTTTTCTTTGACTATTATAGGACACGGATCATCTATCTGAGTAGTATAGCAATCTGGTGTGGCCAGCCATGTGGCGGTTTGTATCGACTTTGTAAGACTGCTTGTTCTCTCTCTAGTTCGGATTTTAGTGATACGTTTAACGTTATAAGATCATCTATTTGAATTCTAAACATTACAAATATATTAGGAGTTATTTATTATGCTAATTGTGATTAATTAATTATGTAATTATACTAATTTGTACAATGAGATCGTGTAATCACTCAATTAGGTTACTCATATCAACTGATTGAAGCTAAGTGATACATTAGTTCTTTTATGTTAGCATAATTACTGCATGGAGACTCTAATTATTGTATAAATTAATAAAAACTACCATAAATCATTCAAGTGCCATTACTTTCTTGTTCTGAGGTAACTTTGACAATAATGAACGCATATATTCTGGATAAAATAAACACTTATTTATTAACATCATTAAATAAAGAGACTTCAATATATAAATATGGATGATTCCCTGTAAATACATTCATAAAAAGAACACATGTATATATATCAAATTACAATGCGAATCCAATACGTTGTTTGCTGGAAAACATACACATACATATATAATACAATCGATATATAGAAAAACACAAATAGTCAAACAATAAATCTTATACTAATGCGTTCATTGCTTGCCTCAGATGAATAGCGTTAATTATATTTATCATATCTACTTTAAATACTCAAGGGGTGTTTCTTGAAAAGAGACAGGACAGTAGAGTTCTTATGATAAGAATAGCATAAAGATTACTTGTAAAGCGATTTATCCGATATTTCCATCGGTGTAACTCCTTCTCGTTGGTGGTCCATCTGTGTGAAGTTGCGTCGCTGTGACGTCACTAACACTCAACACACGCGGATCAGATTCACTCGCGCTGTGTGTATTTTCTGTTGATTCGGCTGTTACTGTTAGAGTTTATGAAATCATGTGTCGTGTGGGTAAGTTCATCATTAACTATGGTGTATATATCTGACTGTCTATTGTTGAACTTCTTGTGTGTACATTAATGTATAGTGTCTTTGATACCGTGGTGTAATTGTTCCAAATTATATTGTATCGCTTCGCACTGTACAACGTTGCGATTTCGTTGTCCGGTAAAACATTAACAATAGTTCTGCGCGTCGGTTATTGATGAAACTGCGATTGGTTAGTTCAGTTCTGAATTTGAGTATAATAAAGAACTCTAGAGTTATTAAGCACTGGCGTATGTCGCATGATTTAGTCGCTGTAGGTACACTATTACCGGATACTCGCCAATATCGAAATGTTTAAGTCACTTAATTATATACCGCGTAGCAGAGTTTCAACGTCCCACTGCTGTCCGTATATTAATCAAACTGTATTAAGACTTAGAAGATTTAGTTCCGTGAAGCTGTTAAAGTATACGATTGAGAAATTTATAAGAAGACTCTCGAACTTTGTATTAAGACTGTTGAAAATGTATGAAGACTGTCGAAAATTATAAGTAGACTGTTTAAAAGTACGTGATTAAAAATATATGATGACTGACGAAATTTATATGAAGACTGTCCTCCCGCGTGCTCTGCAAACAGTTTTTATCAAGCATCGTTTACCACAATGCAATCTTCTGGAAGACACGTCTCAGGTCGAACATGATAGGACAGAAGAACTCCTACCCTTATGCAAGACTATCGTTCTTCACTTCTCATTCGACGTTCCCGTTGCCATGATGACGACGGTCCTCTCCACCTGTTCTCTGGGTAGATGCTGGGTTGTGATTGGGTATCCTGTCTCCCCACAAGTTCGCGTCGAAAGCCTCCGTACTCTTTTCCTGGAACAAGAGCAATTTCTCGGCTGTCGATCAGGTCTTTGTCCAAGCGTACTCCGGACCCTGCTGCAGTTCTCACGCGAACAATGTGTCGTATTTCGTTATTGTTTCACTATCCTTGACCCTTTTCCGATAGCTATCCTGACGCAGCGTGTCGTCGTTTCCAAAACGGCACTCCTTCTCCCTGTCGTAAATATCAGTTGTCGCCAGTAAGACGTTCCCCCGCTGTGCACAAGTTCGATTCCATTCTTTAGATATCGATGTCAGTTCTCATACACGGTAAATACCATTGTGTACTTACGCCCTTTTCTTACTACTGGTACACTTCAAATTAACCTCGCAGTTTCTCTGTAAATTGGTACTTGACATAGTTTCTTTTATCTTGCATGTTGCAGGCTGTAAATCTCGGTTAAGTCGAGTCTGTCACGGCCAACCTTATTTCCCATTGTAAAGTTATGTGAAGCGTATTCGTATTGTCCGAAGCAAACGTTCAGTTGACACAACGTAAAACTGTTCTTTATTTATTGCTCGTGGCTCGTGTAGGGGTGTCTTGCTGTATGTAACGTCTTTTCGGTCATAATATTAAAAAATTTTAATTCTTGGTTGTTACAACATGTTCCATTTTATTTTCTTGCCGAAAAGACTGTTGTTTTTACCTTCGGAGTATTTGAGGTTACTGCTATTGGAATATGATCTGAAGATAAATCCGAGCATGACTCCGTCTTAATTTGATATACGTTTAACCCTTTTGTTATACAGAAGTCTAAAAGATCAGGCATCCTGATCCGTCGGCCAATACGTTGGTTCTCCAGTTGAAAGACAGTTGAGGTTATTTAATTGGATAGTAGCAGTAGCTCCGTGCATTTACTATTTGTGATCCTAGAACCCAGTTAAGATGTTTAGGATTATAGTCGCCACCTGCCAAAAATTTGTTATCCAGTGTTAAAAAGTAACGTCGAAATTGTTGTTTCGTATTTCTGTGCTTGGAGGACAGTAGACGGCAGAGATGCTTAACGTTCCGTGGAGTTTTTTCGATATTGACGATTGTTGCTTATAGGAGTACTGTTAAAAGTTTTTTTCTTGGATTTCGTTGTCCACGACGTGTCCGTTACTGAACTAAATATAATTACTTCACTACCGACTCGGAACACAAAGTTTTTTATAGGTGAAAATGTAAAAGTTTTACCTTATAGCCTTAGCCGGTTTTCGCTTTAAAAAGCTTCTTCAGAGGCTGCCGTTGGGCGCACTGTCCGTCTTGTTGTTGGCGACTACATATACCGACTTTTGAAAGATCGATATTGTGTGTGTGGGGTGTGATATGTTCGAATAATGCGAGTGATTTGAATTGTGTCTGTTCGTTTAGGATGTCGTTTTCGTGTGTTTGTATATTTCCAATTGTTCTGCAGTGTCTAGTTTTCGGTCTTTTATGTGTTTTCGGCCTTTTGGTTTACGTTACTAGATTGATTTTCCGTCTCTACTGTTTTTTTGAAGTCCCACCTTCATTTAATTTTTCAAATCTATTTCTTGTTCTTATTACGTTGCCCGCCCATTCCTAGCCTAATGACTGTATTTGTTTGATTATACGGAAGAAATAGTTATATAATAATTATTCAAACACACGCGCGCGCGAGGGGGTTAGTATGCATGCGTACTTGTATGTGTGTTACACATATACATGAATATTATGTATAGGTATGAAACTAAGTTTTGATATCTATCAGACCAACGGTTACATACCGTATGCAATTAAATTAAAGATATAAGTATCAAAACTACCCTAAGTTGGCTGTCGTATGTAATATCTAAAGTAATATGGGACGAAATCCAACATCCAAGTAAAAAAAGCAGTACAGAACCAAGTTTACAACCAGGTGCATCTTTACAACATTTTCCGCAACTGCGACATTAAGACTTTGATTTCTAGCGTACATCAGACAGTCTATATACAACCTAACCAATAACGTAAATCTAGCTAATCAAATTCCTTACTGTTGACTGGTAACAACAAAACGATTTGGCCATTTATGACAATTAATGAAATATCGACATTAAATAATTATTCGTAACTAGTAACAATCAATTACATAAGATACCTGACATGAAAATAGTAGCCATGGGCAATGTAGTTAGCAAAAGAGTTGATCGGCGTCTTTATGGGCAGATGTGACGTTCTACTGCTCTAAATTTATATACTACATACACGACGTATTTTTGATGTTTTTGATGCAAAACGTTAACCAAATGTGAAATCTTTCGCAAGTACGTTTTACAGAGTAAACAAGTTTGTCTAGGATTACTTTTCAACTTTAACGGGATTTCGCCCACTTTGTGATACATTTCCGTGGACAGAGTTACCTGCGTAACATTCTCCGTTAACGGGTACGTGCTAATCGGAACATGCATCGTAAAAAAAAAAAAGAGCCTTGAGGTGGATTTAAACCTACGAGGGCCCTGAAATTGCTTGTGAACAACAGTAACTAAACTTCCACAAATACTCTCCTTCCTTTAAAACATCTTACACCAACTTCCACATAATTAGAACAAAATTCTTTACACTGCATTCGTGTAAGCAATTTACTGGTAGTTAACGCACGTATTTTACTGTATACCTTACCAAAGTAAGCCCTGTATCTCGATGGATGGCTGGAACCCGGATACTATAATTTCTTCTCGATTCTCAAGTAATCGTATCCACATAGTTATTACAGTGAGCCCTTTAGTCAAAAGTGTCGGTCACATTTTTATAAACTTAGCTTCTTTAGGCGCGGTATTTCCATTTTTCAACACTGTAAACTACTAAACTACTGTACCTACTGTAAACTACCTAGTACCATCACGTACTAAGATCATATTTTGGCAAAACTGCAACCACATTTACTAAATTTTCCCTGTACTTTGGTTCAAACATGTTCTGAACTTTCAACTGAGCATGTAACGTATTGGTTTCTAATCAATGTACATAGTATATCCGGGTCTTCCTGATTTACCTCTTATCTAATTTCTTCATTTCGTCACTGATAACTCCTATCAATCGCCCCATCGCAAAACGTCTTCCTCCAAATTTATGTCGCTGACACTTTAAATATTATCCACAACCAACACAGAATTTCTTGATCAAAAGTCGCTTATTGTGTTATTAAAAGGCCTCTTTCAATTCGTATAAAATTTCCAAATCTGATTCTTACAGTGCAGTATTAATTTCAATTGTACACACTGCGATCTAAAATTCTACACGTATAACTTGCGTTGCATATTCTTCCAGCTTAAACTCTGAAATTAACCTATCTGTTTCTATACTATGCGTCCACGCCTTGTTAAGTTTCTTTACCACCGACTGAGTGTCCTTGACATATTAATTTTCTGCTGGTGTTTTCGTTATATCAAGCAGTACACATTTTTAAAATTACTGATCATTCTCTAACAGAATTTTAAATAAACCTAATGTGATTGGCACTATGGATATACGGCCGACAGTAACATTTTCTGAGGTCGTCACCAGAGTCTAAAGTTCTTAAGTTTCTCCTCTCGAGAGGTCATGAAGTGAAAAAGAACGCAAAATACTCTGGTCGTCCAGGCAGAAAACTGAGACAATAAATGTGTCACTATATTTAAAAAAATGCTTTTTGAGACCTGGAGGCTTCATAAATAATCGAAATGGAGTACTCGTAAACGAGCTGTTACATACGTGCAGAGTTGTAATTTATTTTTTGGTTGTTTCATAACAACTTTGAAGTAACCTTTAAAGTAGTAAAATTCAAAAATTCAATAAACACACAGGCGTTTTTTTTATTAAATTTAAATTAAGACTCCAAGTTGATAAATTCTATGAATACTCTAAAGCCATTGACTCCAAACGACATACATAGAAAAACTGTAAGATTCAAGATTTTAAAGAAGAGTACGAAATCGCTCGGCTATACGTGGCAATTGATTTGCAATAGACAAACCGATTACGTATTTTGCATACGCAACTGAATGTCACAATCAATGTCAACAGTCACATTGTCACAGTCAATTAATTACTGGGAAAAAAGAGGCTTTTACCCACTCTGTGTAAGAGATGTAAGAGAACCAAGGAAGCAACTGTACAATTAAATACAAATGCAAGTTATTCCCACACAGATACTTTGCTGACATCGTCTGTGAGTTAGTTCAATTAACAGGAAGTCTAATTACAGTTTTGCTTTATAATCGCCAGCTGGCATTACTAATGTTGATGACTGGAGGCCGTTGTATCTATATTAGCTATTATTTTACTGAACACATAATGGATTGATGTGGCTTTATAAGTTGATGGATTAAACTAAGTTGTGTACGACTCACTAATCATTATCAACTGGACAGATAATTTTAACTAACATGACGTTTTAAATAATCTTCTGCACACCGAAGCGTTTTATACTTCGTGTACCTAATACTGAATATTACACAAATACAATTAAGGCCTAATCGGCTAAATAATACTCGAAGACAGTAACATTACTAGATTTCGCTTGGCGCTTACAAATTACCCGATATACTCACAGTGCAGTTACTATTTAATCACGACAGATTCATCAGCTTTAAATATGTCTCATTTTCGTCATATACCGCTAATTCGCTCTTCATGCTACCAAGCTCATGTAGGATATTTCTTCTTTACATAATCTCGAATGGTTTCTAATCAATAAACATAAAACTGCAGAATATCAATTTGCAGAATGGAGGGGCGTAATGACAAAGACGCATCATGAAAAATTCACTAGAAATGTTAAAAGTCGGGTACACACTAGGGGAGGGGGCCACATGGAAAGGTTACTTGTAGGGGACACAGGAACTATCATTGACATAACCAAAGTTTTCCGCTAAAGAGTGCCCAAATGAAGAGTGGTCGCCGTGGAGGGAATTCCGAAAAACTGGAAAGGATCGAAAGAGAAATTTTTATGGCTACAGAAGGAGGAGGGAGGGCGTCATCGACAAAGAGTATTATGATGTATCGGGGACGTGATTTCTCAGATGTGGGAGGTGAGGGCCTATGAAAAGTGTGTGTAAAGAAAAATTAAAAATAACAATCGCTAAACTATGGTCTTGTGCCATCGTGGTGCAATCCAATTAAATATACACAAGTACGAAGTTACAGGAGAAACTATAACAAAATGAGTACCGTTTTTCGCCGGTACTACCGAAAACGACACTTTTGATCTGTTGCAAAAATGTTCGGTGTAAATGAAGAAGGATACAATTACTGATTAACAATGTGTTTTTCTTTCTTATGTGTTCTACTCGATTATTACATTATTACGTGTTCTTCAGATTATTCCCGATGCCGCCCCAACAGTCCAAACGAAACGCGTTCATAATGTAACGTATATCTGTTGTCAACATGAAGTTAATTATACGAGATTACGTTGTATTTGCCCGTCTATTGAACAAAGTTTTTGACAGCTTAACAAAATGTCTTAAGCTTGAAAAGCAAGCAATTACTACTAAGCGTGTTTGATAATAACGTGTTACCTAACCACGAAGAATGACATAGCTGACACGGTGGAACAATTGAATACCAAACAAATGTCTGTATGTAATGTGTTAAACTGGATTAGCCTTGACTCTGAAAGAGTGAAGGTAAAGTGTTAATGTTTCTCAGGGTCAAGGTACCCCGACGCTCAGCGTGTTTGACGGCTGTGTTCTCTGATGTCAGTTTACCGAAAATGCCCAACTTCGGTTACACAAGGCCCTTGGAAGCAATACCGTTACGTCAATTTAAATACTTGAAAAACGCAACCATGCTTTCGAACCCACGCACGCATCGCCAGTTGCTGTTAGATATCGGCTGGCAAACTGTCCACAGTTTACTTCTGACTGTTATATCCGATAACCGCAAACACCAATCAACGCACACACTAAGCTTCAAATGTACGAGAGTAATAGGTAGGCCCATTATGGAAACGTCTCAATTTATAAACGAACAAGTCTGAGTCGCTATACTGGGACTACGCATTAAAGCGTCCGTATAGTATCGTAGTTACCATAGACTTAAATGGGATTTCACACCTTTCAATTTTAACAAGTATATTCTAATTTTTTGTTCTGTGACAGTCTCTTTGTAACACCCCACGTTATCCCTTTCTTTTTCAGATTTCTGACTCCGTTTTTAACCAGGTTGTCTTTACCTGCTCTGATTTTCCTCAACTCTTTCTTCTCCAATTTACTTCACTGGCCTTGTCTGTTCAACATGCACTAGACGTCTTCACTAACTCGACTATCTTCCTTCCACTGACTCAAGCTTCAAGTGTATTCTAGACCTCTTTTAATTTATTCGTTTCTTATTCTACCTTTGATTGCTCTTCTAAGAAACTTCATCTCTACATCCTGTAGTTTACTACTCTGTTTATCATTCAGAACCCACGATTAGCATCCAAAAGTTAGTATAGATCTGTAAATTGACTATCTTCATTTTTTATTTATTTTTTAACGAAATTTCCTGTATATTTGTCAACTTTTATATATGGAGTAATATGGTTTTAATGACCTTTCCACTTTATCTTTTATTTCCGCTCCTTGGGTTTCTTCTTCAACTATTGTTATAATGTTCAAGCATTTATATACGATTAAATCCTTACAAAAATACATCTCTAAAAAAACTAATTCTGGTCTAACACCAACACTTTTAGATTAATTTGCTCAAAAGAGGTATGCAAAATATAGACACTTTAACGTATTCGATATTAAACAAATGAGCCAAAGAGAAATAGGCCTACGTGTAAGAAAAAAAAAAAAAGATAATCATGTTTGTGATCACAGCTTGAAGAACTAATTCGCAATAAACAACGATATTATCGGCAGAACAAACGAAACGAGACACCCAAAGAACCACGACAGCGTAAGACCAAAAAAAAAGTTAAGACGACAACAGCGGGTCATGTCAAAACACGAATTAGTAAATACATAACTGCGGGAATAGACGCGGGATCCTAACGTATTCGTACGCGCAAACTCTGATTAAACATAATGAATCGCCAACATCCGTGTAATCCAATCCGACAGCTGTCATTTTTTCATACTTTAATGTACACGTATGTAATTAAATATTTAAAAGTTAACCCTATATCAAGTTTCACAGCAGCTAGAGACCGTTTAAAACTACTTAACGTAACTCGTTATCACTGTCAACCCTAAACCTGCACTAAACACTGGATCCTATGAAATTTTTTTTTAGATACCACGATTTTGTTTACGCAACCAAATTAGTACACTTTTTTTTACCAACGACGAATAACTATGTCCCATAGTATACAAGAACTGTAAAACCACAAAGTAGGTAACCACAAACGTAATCGACACCCGTGGACATCGAGTAATGGCAATTACGCTGCTACGTTGTATTCGTTGTTGTACTGGCTTATTTTCAAAACGGGTTACAATCCGTCAAGTTTAAAGGTCTTCGCAGAGAACACAGATTGGTGGTTTATCATCGTCTCTAAGAGAATTACCGAAATAAAAAACTGACGAGACAGTGCATCGAACGTTTAGTGTGCGGTCGTATTGAAAATTTATCAACCATTCTCTACAGAAGAAATTAATTTATAGTTAATACACTACGCACGAATATCACATACACGCTGTATTCACACGTGTAGTAAACAGCAAAATAGTTTTATTATCCTGGCAACCGTTCTTCAGTGGTGAAATGTGCGGAGCCAACGAAAGAATTAACCCAACTTAAAAGTATAGCATACTAGGGAGAAGAGAACACGATAACAGTTTGATGTCTCACTCAGACACTATCTCTCTCTGTTACATATTCTCGTTTCACGACTCTTCCAGATTTGTATTGTTCTCACCAGCCTTGCTGCAGCCGCCCTACACACTACGAAACACTATACAAGACTGATCTGCGCACAATGAACGAAAATTCTGTTACAACGAGACGTACTGCGCATCTCAAGTCATTGTTCAAAATCGTATCTCTATTAATGAAAAACGAGAGTCTGAACAACCCGCCCGACAAAATAAATCGACGTGGTACACTGTACCGTCACTAATATACTTGTATAAGTTCGAAATAGTTACTCTACAACTGTCTGCATGGTTTGAAGCGAAGACGTCTGCACGGCAGGCCAACGTATTAACCGACATTACTAACTTAATGTTAAAAGACTACAATTTGTAGATGAAACATATTTATGTAGCTACAAGAGACGTAATAAAAATTCACTTTACCAACGCCCAATCCATCGTCTTCATCGCGGATGGTATTCCTTTCACTTTAATTTTGTCTCCTTTCGGACGAACTCCCTTCCTTGAGAGACCCTCATCACTTGTAACAACAGACACCTTCCCACAGAGATACCCTCGGACCTGCATCACTTATACTAAAACTATTCACAATAAACACCTCATCTAGTTCGTTGTCTTCACAATCGGCTGCTACAATAATTATCACTCTACTACCAACTTTGGAAATCAGTAGAATTAAGAATCGTGTAGCGATTCGCTTTCTGAAACTACTCGCAGTGGTATTAAAATACAAAATATATTTGTATAAAAAAACTTGTTACCGTCTGTGTTATGTTTTGAACATGCTCACGGTCACAATAACGAACTGATGTATACTCGCGTTTAATTTATTGTTTACATAGATTGTACCGATTTAAGTTACCGTTATTGAGTAAAAACGTTTTGTGTTTATTGGATCCAAACAGAATTACATAATTCAGCTATTTACCATGTATTTTCCTTGGCTGCTCTTTGTCCTTGTAAAGTAAGCTTTAACAAACTGTCATGAGATTTTTCTGTTCGTTAGTAGCACACGAAGTACAAAATGATGGAGAATGCATTTTCGGCAATAATCTTCTTACAGACAACAGTCTGTTAGAGTCTGCTGACACATCAACAAAACATCGGTACGACAATTTTGTATCAAATATTATCAAAACCAAGCAGGTTGAAGCAATTAGTACGTCTGTCAGAATTCAATGCATTGAACTAGAAAAACGTTTAGTATACATATTTAAGGCGAAAAAGTTTGTTTATGTCAAAAAAATCTTATAAACGAAAAAACTGTAAAACATGCAAATGAAAATTCTGTATCCCTCGTAACAAGGACCTACGTAACCTACTTTGACTTTGTTGTGACCGTTGCGAGTCAATAAATTTGTCTTGACTTAATAATAATAATTTAATAATAAAATAATCATTTAATCGTTAAGTAAGAGTCGGGTAGTCTTCTCCATTCATTTTTTCTCACATCGAATTTTCTGCATTCTATTCCATTTTTGTGTCTTCCTGCAACGCCCTTTTTGAGATTTTTCTATGTAGTTAGTACACGCTAAACAACGTTTAAATCAAATGCATCTCTAAATATCTCCTCTCCGTAACAAGTCTTCCTCTATTGATTAGTTTGATTTTCCAATATTGTCACCTCAGCATACGTACTGAAGATCTTTTATAACCTTGTATAGATTTTGTTTTCTTGGTCGATGTAATATTTGTCTACTCGTGTCTACTATCCCTTCGATGATGGCTTTAAGAATTCCTTCTTGGCGCAGAACTGTACAATCAGAATGATTATTCCCTGTTTATATTTCTTTATTAGAACACATCTCCTTCCCTCTTTCCGAAACTTCATACACATGATTCTGTCCACTCAGACTCTCTTAACATTCGTATGTAACACCACATATAGAACTGTTTGAATCTTCTCCTTCGTCAGTGTTTATCATCCACTACTCTCATACACAAATTACGTACTACGATCTAGCCAAATGATTTTAAAAGTTATCTTAGTTTTTCCGTACGGACATGTTTTGAGATGAAACAGGCTATTTATTCTGAGAAATACTGCTGTGATCTGTTGTATTCTACCCTTCATTACACCGAAGTTTATGTCGTTTCACCTAGTACATATAAATTTCGCGTCAGTCTTATAATTCAGCTTTGTGTAGAAAAGTTTATTTGATGGTCAATATATTTGTACAATTTACACAATCAGATACGTTGCCAATATTAATCTCTAACTTATACAATCATACAAACGTCCACACGATAATTATCGTATATCACTATGTCGTACGATAATTATCGTATTATAATCAGACTTCTCATTTGTACAATTTACACAATCAGATACGTTGCCAATATTAATCTCTAACTTATACAATCATACAAACGTCCACACGATAATTATCGTATATCACTATGTCGTACGATAATTATCGTATTATAATCAGACTTCTCATCCATAACTATTACTTTCTTATCTAGTTCAGGAACTAATCGCAAAAAATACATTTCACAGAATTTACTTAATGAACATTTTCTTCCAGTTCATAAACAGTCCTAAAATTACGAAAATGGATACATTCGCCCGCATGTCCATTCGCCTACACTGTACATGTAGTTCGCTATGAAAACAACTACAGTGGAACCCCGTGAATCCGAAATTTCGGATAATTCGAACAGGTCGTTAAAAATAAATTTTGCATGATACACAATAATATGCACTGCTTTATCACAGCAAATCGGACGAAATTATTATAAACACAATGTTATATACGAAAATAATAGTCTGTACAATAAACAATAAAGTGCGAAAATTATTTTAAAAAATTTAGTCTTTTTTAAAAACAAAGTCGGTCAATTTCTTCTGGTGAAGTTTGAACATTCGGGACGATGCAGCAATATCTCGCCAGCGCTTCATAAACGTGACATCAGTTGGCGTAGCTCTGCTGTGCTGTTCGACTTATCGTAGTGTCATCTCTGGATTGTAGTCTGTAGTGAAATTAATAGAAATTCCATATAACTTAACTTTTACGTCCGCTTAATCCGAACAATTCATAATCCGAACAGGGGTCGGTCCAATTAGTCCGGATTCGAGGGGTTCTACTGTAATATAGTGTACAACACTATGTGTAAGCACCAACGCCATCCAGCAAGCTTACCAGAAATGGTGTTCTGTCTTCAGAAATGGGGCGAATTACACATTACTTACTGGGAACGAACAGAATCATCTGCCGAGCAGTAGCTTCTCGCGTACTCTCCAGTTATGCAAACGTTTTTTGCAGCCGGCATTCTTGCACGTTGCCGTTCCCACCGCTTACTTATTGTGGTCACCTGTGTCCATTGTATGGGTAAATCGAAAGCTGACCAGTGAACCATGCACGCGGTGTGCTGACCTCTTATTCGAAAACGCGCGCGCCAACATACACATACAGGTATTACTACACAGTTTTCATACACACAGCAAACATGATCTGTTCACAGAAACACGCCGGTTTGCATTCGACTGGCTGCATACGAGAACGACGGTTATGTCCAGAACATGATTCTGTGACAGCAGCTCAAAATTATTCAAAATACTTTCCCAAATATCCTCCTCCCTAGAGGTGTCAAATTAATTTAATTGATATCAATCTTGTCTGCAGCCAGCGCTTTATGCATTACTAATACTAATTATTATTTATTATAGTACACTGTTTTGCATTATAAAAACATTACTTTAAAATGTATTCCAGTCGATATCAGTTCACATGTACGAACAGTTATTTCTTTCAGCCAGTAGCTCCTTGTTCCTATATTTATTTCCTTTCCAGCATGATTTGCAACATACTGTAATCTTCACTACACAAAATGTCTTCAGAGTGAGGTTTCCTAATTGAAATAAATTACATATATCGATTCTCTTTGCTTGATGTTTACCATTTAGTAGATGTAAATAATTTATAATGTTTGACCGTTTACTTTCGTTAACATCCTTAAATCGATTGTCATAACGACCTTTCTTTAAAATCCTTCCTGATCACTCCTTTAGCATAGGCCTAATCGAAACACAACAGTCCGTGTTTTTTATAATGAATCTTAACAATGTGGTTTTTGTACCATTTTCTAGTCTGCGATTTTAGTTTGAGTATTCGCGCCTTCCTTAAAGTCGCATCATCATTTGGTTACTTCCTATTATGATCCCTAACGACCTTCTTATTTCCTTGATATCCTGTTTTTATTCAGTAACGTACTGGATAGGTAGCTTTTGTCCTAATGTAATGTAAACTGGAAATATAACGTTCGTTACATCTCTTCACGTAATCTAGATATTACGAAGCATTCAAATGTATGTGTCCAACTTAATACGAGACGCCAATATGTTGTAACCTGCTTTGCGATGACTTCTACTTTAAAAACGTGCATGCATAAAACAGCAGACATTACACCTATCTCTTGAGTTCTATTTCAGTGAGTATACCATTTTATAAATTTAAAAAGTAACTTTTGTTTCTACAAACCTTTTGCGATTTCACTTCACCTTTCAAATTCTTTGGCACCACACAGTAATGGTAAACATTAAGTAACAGTAGGCGTTGGTTCATAATATTAGTTCTAAACAAGTTATATAAACACTACAAAAGTGACAGGCAGTTGGAATTTTTTTCTAGTGCTTCAGAAACAGTACTCCAATAGTTACTAATGATCAAAGTAGATATAAATGTAAAACATACGTACGCAGCCTTAAATTGTAAATATACAAGGAATTACAAAGTATGTGCACCACTAACGTACTTCAAGTCAACGCAAAAGAAAACTCGCAAATACATAGTAAATACAATTCCCCAGACATGAAAACGTTAAACGCGGTTACCAAAAGTTGATTATCATAGAAAGAATGTCATGCTAGAGGCTACGTTCTTTGCAAGATACTGTAAACCGAAAAGTTACAGACATCTGCAACAATTACTTTCATTGCAGAGTATAGTAACTTTTCGTTAATATGATTTTGTAGGTTTAACGTGATTCGAAAACCAGTAACAGTTAAGGGGAATAATACACGAATAAAGGCGTATATATTGGCAGTCTTTGTAAAGTCCCTCGCTTAGAATGTCTTACACTCGAACCATACCCAAGCAGCTGGTTAGTTTTACACAGAAATTCTGGTATATGCTGGTTTGCTAGAGTCAAACCACACGAGCACTTAAAAAAACATAAACAACTGAGTTTTTAGTTAACACATGCTTTAACAGTCTTAAAATATACAAAAAGCGTAAACTTAGACAAAACATTTCCTTAAACCAGTAATCGACTACTAGATTTTCGAAAGAAATGGAGTTGTTTTGTCGTCATATTTAATATTTTTGCGTGAAATATGGTACAAAAATGTCTCGCTACTACACATGTACTTATTTTAAACTTTATAAAAATACATACACTACGTTTTGATTATTACAGATTTAAGAAACACTTTTTGTATTCAGTGTTTTTATTACCCTTTTAGGGTATGCACGCTCTCTGAAGTCTTCCAATCTGCGTAAAGTTATAAAACGTCATTAAAAAAAATTAACTTTTGATCCTATTTCCAAAGTCGATATTTAAAAAATAAAAGTACTCCAGAAAGAAGAGGAAAAATCAAAATTTTAAAAGTAGGAAAAAGGGTTTTGGTCAGAATCACGACAGCCACTTCTCTGCTATGTCTAGAATATTACAGAAAATTCAGTCTAGAAAATTCTCCTTTTTAGTTAGGTGTACTCAATTGAAATGAGGATGTGGAAAGGTTCTACCTACCGAAACGCGAAGGGACAAGATTTGACATTACAGTACCTGAAGACTACACTGCCACAATAGAGACAGATATCAGCAGACTACAACCTGCTGCGTCACACAGGAATGTCTCAGTTCACGCTTAGCCACCATCGTTGCAGTAAATTATATTACCGTTGCAAATACATTACGGCAGTCTGATGGCCACCAGTGCGGGGACAAGTTATAGTTACTACACATTACCAAAAGTTGCGTATGGCAATAACACAGTAGACCAGACAGCCTTGGCGTTAACGGTATGTAGCAAAACGAAGGCAAGAAAAGAAAACGCTTCCTCACAACAGCAATTGTTTAGAACCAATTAAAAGTATTAATCACGATTACGTTTTGTAAATATTTCGATGACGATACTTCTGCTATTCTGTCTGAAATTAATGTGACTGTGTGCATAAAAAAGTTTAGAAAATTGATTATTTTAACCAATCATAAAACTAATAACACTGCCTTACAATCAGCGTAAACCGTTTGAACCGTTTATCAGAAAATCTTACGCGTGATTCCACTAGTAATGCCAACACTGTTATTAGGTTTAACACGTTCTGTAACGACTACGATGGCGAGACGAACTTATAGCACTGTTTAGTTCGTTCAGTTCGTGAACAGATATCACACAAGTTTTCAGGGTTATTTTCTGAGCAAATTTTACAGCGGATACCCAGCACTTTGGTACACCATTAAGCAGGGGCGGATTTACGCACAGGCAGACTAGGCACTTGCCTGGGGCGGCAAATTTTAGGGAGCGGCAAAATTTGAGTTAAGAAATTATATTTTTAGATTCAAACAAATTTATAAGTATAAAAGCCAGTTCAATTAAGCACACACAAATATAAAATTATCTCCGATAAATTTATCTACGATAAAATTAGTTGAGTTGTTGCATATATAACTGTACCAGTATTCCAGTATTTTCCGTTTGTCATTTAATAAATAATGTTTGTACCCATATTTTATGTGATTTTATTTACGTTTCCCTTAATTTCTAACTAAAATTAATTATTTTCTTCTGACAAGTAAATATTTATATTATCAATGTTTATTTATTTTTACATGAAATATAATTTACCTGACAGTCAAAGGAAACGAGGCAGACAATCAAACTGGGAGGGAAAGAGGATGTGACATCGAAGAGGGGAAGGGAGGGGGAATGAGGGTGAGAGATAGGAGAGGGTGGAGGGGGCGGCATCATCTGCCATGCCTGGGGGCGGCAGTACAGCAAATCCGCCCCTGCCATTAAGTGAATACAAAGTTATTGGCACACGTCTTAATTTATTATGCTAACCGGAATTTATTCTAATTTTTATATACTAAATATCGATTGGCAGCAGTGTAGTTTCCTACTAGCTTGTTGTAGTATCTGTCATGAAACATAAATCCTTTATTATCTGATACCCACTTATCTAACGATAACTTGTTATAATGCACGAAGCGATAACTAAATGTACGGAGATATGCCTCACGTTCCACGCCGTGTTTATGGCACGAATCTTGTAACAGTGACAGGAGAACTGGGAAGAATATACAATCGATGAAATGAAGCGCTTGAAGTAAGGCCAGAGTTACCAATTAAAAGATAATTCACCCTAAGGACAGATGAATTATCTTTAGCACAGAAAACAGGTACACCGATTTCACGGCGATTCCGCTTACTGCCTGAATCATCTGTTATCTGATCGTGGATTTTTGAAGTAAATTTAAACTGGAGGACATTCTGGACTGTTTACACTCGAATGCGTCGAGTGTGTTACTTCCAGTTTCTCGCTTCGATGTCCCTCGAAACAGATTAAAGGCAGTACCACAAGAGAGTGCTGAGACAAAGTAGACATTAACATAATGCTGGAGTATTATTAGCCCTTCTGTTAACAAATATTCTGAAACAAGCTTCGAAGTGCTGTCCAAGAGAAAAGGAAAGCATATGTGAACGACCTCACCACAAAGAGAAGGATGGGCCAACTAGAGTCAATAGTGGAAGAGCTGCGGCTGACCTGTTATGTGATGTAATGCCTAACAGCGGTTCCGCGGAAGAATAAAATTTAACTATTAAGAGGGAAGGTGTTTATAATGAGAACGTCCAAGCTGAAAGGTGCACACTATCAAGAAGCAGGCTTATCTACATACAAATTTCCTGACACTATAATGCGTTTTTTCGTAACAAATATGCAAATCCTCAGGTCTGTAACTTGAGGGTTTATGAAGGATGTTCACTTCTTGAATGTTCCCACACGACAATTCCAACAACAACAAAAATGATTACAATAATATAATAATAATAATATTCATATGTACCGAAGTCATAGTAGCTTCCAGTTATTGCGGTAGTCGCCAGTATGCCACGTACAAACTAACATATATGGTTCTGGATCTGTGTATTTTTGTTTCCCTTGACTTAAAAGTGGTGACAAGTGTACAATATGCTTTGTTAGCTAGAGTTACGATTCTCTTTATCTCTGCGTCTTAATTCCTGGCTCTAGAATATGAAATAAGAGAAATGAGCCTACATCACTCTGGAGTACTGTACAACAAGTAAGTAAAAATACCGGTAAATGATGACAATACAGCTATCTTAACCGAATCAACGATCAACGATACAACAAGCCAATGATCGTCAGAGCAATAAAAACGTGCAAAATACTAATGTATACTTTGTATACTAATAGAGTACTGCAGTAATAATAATAATAATAATAATAATAATAACAATACAAAACTAAAGACAGTTGAAGAGTAAAGGACAAGGGCTGGGGGATGCACTACGAGAAATTGGGAGAGACAGTGAAATCGTTGGGACAGCCCGGGTGGAGCGCGCCAGGTATGTAGGAAGTGACGCGGCCTTGAGTTAAACTATATATAAGCATAACACAGCGTTACAGTTATCATAAGGTCTCACAAGACTTCAATCATCAACATGCAATACCTGGTAAGCTACAGCTCTCGCAACGTTTTACTTTTACTGTCGTTGTTTTTTTATTTTTTTATTTCAAGATGTTCTGTTATGTGTTCTGCTATTCTCATTAATAAGCATAAGAAAAAAGTTAACACAACACACACGCACACACATTTTAACAACATACAAAGTGATTAAGTTTAATTTCTCAAATCAGTTTTTTTGTAATTCTCTATTTCTAAGAATTATTTTCTCTACATATACTTCTTTCTACAGTTTCCAACGAATATCTATCTGTCTTTTTCATGAATACGATTTCCTTGTGTATCTAATTATTAGAAAATTAATAAACTCGTTACAATTGTTAAAACGTTAACAACAATTTATAAAAATTTATGATAAAATAGCTAATAGACTTACAAAATTAATAATACTATTACCTCTTGCAACTAAGTTATTTAGGTATTACGAGTAATTAGTAACTAGTAATTACTATTCCTCATTTGAGGTATATCATAGTCATAGTCGTATGAAGTATATCGTAGGTCTGTACCTGAGTAATGTGGTGATTTGTTGAACACTTTGCCAATTACTCGATCGTTTTTTTTTACACTGAAGATGTCCTCCGATGGTGGAGCCAAAACGTTTGTGAACAATGATAGCAGTGGCTCACGGCCTAATAGCCCGGCATAAAGTAATTTCAACAATGTTTTTTTGACTTGTTTAAAATAGATAATGTTCTTTAATACAGTAGAATACGTGTCAGCATTGAACAATACTGGTTTAAGCGGTAGTATCATCTGTAATGGTAATTTATATTTAAACGATATGAATTAAATATTCTATTTTCATAAGAAAAAATAGAAAACTTCTTCTCTACGGCGGGAAAGCAAGAGAGAGAGAGAGAGAGAGAGAGAGAGAGAGAGAGAGAGAGAGAGAGAGAGAGAGAGAGAGAGAGAGAGAGAGAGAGAGAGAGAGAGAGGGGGGCTAGCTACAAAACCTCCCCGCAAAAAAATGAACAGTCCATATAGAAGATAAATAATTAAATATTGATATGTCCTCATTTAAACAAGCTAAATAATACCCACAGTTCAATGTTTGTTACTAATATGTTACTAAGGACAAGAGAAAGAGTTAAATTTAAATTAAAAAGAGTATGCGAACTGAAAAAAACTATTTTCAATTATTTAAAACAACGCGAAGATTTTTAACTTGCAGCATCAGAAGCTATACAGCTCGCAGTAGCCACAGTGCGGTGCAACAGACGTCAACGACCCCGCACACGCAAACCAATGAAGCCGAACTGAAGTATGTAATACTGTTACAGGTTGTGTTAGTCGCTGCTTGCCTCGCTTCTCCCGCTCTGGGAGGTTATGGAGGCCACTACGGCGGATACAGTGCACCCCACGGTGGATACGCTGGACCAGAAGCCAGCCCTGTTGTAACCCCCAACGGATTCCTCGCTGATACTCCTGAAGTCGCCGCCGCTAAGGCCGCTCACTACTCAGAGGTCGCCAGAGCCCAGTCTAACCCCACCTACAACGCTTACGACGATGGTTCTTACAAGGCGTCTTATAACAATGCTCCAACTTCTTACGCAGCACCTGCACAAGCTTCCTATGCAGCACCCGCACAAGCTTCATACGCATCACCCTCTTATGGTGCTCCCGCTTACGCTTCAGGATCTCGTTACACCGGCCCGTACGCTAAACCCGTTATAACCCCCAACGGATTCCTCGCTGATACTCCCGAAGTCGCCGCCGCTAAAGCCGCCCACTTCTCCGAAGTCGCTAAGGTTCAGTCCGCTCCCGGCTACACCGCTGGCAATGCTTATGACGATGGATCCTACAGATCAGCTGCCTACGCCAGTGCTCCCGCTGCTTACGCTAGTGCACCCGCTTCCTACGGTAACCAAGGTTACTACGGAGCCCCCGCTGCACCTACCGGAGGATACCACGGCCCTCTCGCCAAACCCGTGATCACCCCCAACGGATTCCTCGCCGACACTCCGGAAGTCGCCGCCGCTAAGGCCGCTCACTTCTCCGAAGTCGCCAAGAGCCAGAGCTCGTACGGATACGGCGGACACGGGCACCGTTATCGCCGTAGCTTGGTCCTGGCCCAGACTCCCGCCAGCACAGTCCCTCTTACCTATGCTGCCACTCACGTCGCTCCTGTAATCGCTGCCGCTCCCGTAGCCTACACCTATGCCGCTCCAGTCGCTCACATTGCATACCCAGTCCACCGACGGGCATTCGCATACGCCGTACACCACTAAAACCCGCCTTAATGGTGCCGTTCAGAGTCAGAGCTGCGAGACCTCAGCTGGACTTTACCGGCTTCTAGTCCCTAGGTGTATATAGACTTAACACAACCACCGTTCTCTTTCGTATTCAATCAAAAACTCATTTGTATGTTAAACGAATAAACTATCATTCTTAATTTAAATAAGAAATCAAAAAGCATTTTCTTGAGTTCATAACCTGTTTCACTTATCCCTAAAAAAAAAAACAGTACGATATAGTGAGAACAAACGAAACTGAATTTCTAGAAACATAATGGACACATTCCACAGGAGGTGAAAACTGCTGTCCGTCACCACATCACACTGTACAGGAAACAAAGTACACACACAGCGTCCTTGAAACCGTTAACCTACAAAAAAATCAACTACATGCCGTTAATTTTAAGTTCGTACTTTTTATTATAGGATATAAATTTGTAACCGGTAATTATTGCAGCAGTTGTACACTTGACACAAAAAATCTGCCAAATGTCCCTACTCTCTGCGACCACCGCCCACAGTACAAGGTCAAATACCGCTGGCGGTATGTAACGTACTATTCAAGGAAAATATTCGCTTTTTAAAAGACAGGCTAGAATTTCTGTAATACTAATGTACCATAAATTTACAAAAATCATTTAACTCTATTTTACGTATTTCCTGAATTTGTAATCAAGAATACTCCGTCAACACATCCATCATTAGACCTATTACGTACTGCAATGGTGAATATATTTGATTGATTTTTGTATGTGTTTAAGAACTGGAAATGAAAGTGATTCAATACACGATCTGAACAATAGATTCGTGCTAATTCTTACTCAACACATAATACCAAATAATATGCTGGTTCTGACCTTACACAATAACGGTTATTTTATGTCGATAAGAACCTTGAAAACATGAGAAAGAGAACACATAACCATTACTGCCCGAAGGATCGAGGAGCATACTGGCGTGGATATAATTTTTTTCAATGAGATCTTATAAGCTTCCTTTAAAGTCCTAAATTCCACTCACATATATTCGTAAGCGCGCGCATCCACAAACACACTCGCTTAAGTACAGTGGGGTACAGTGACTTCCTGCAAAAAAGGGCTGACGGATAAACCTGATTTCACAGCTCTCATAACGTTGACCGTCACAGGTCAGAGATTAAGGTAAACGAGTTCACTTGAGTAAAAATAATAATTACGTTCACAATAAACGTCTCCCCACATCGAGTGTGGGAACAAGCGCTCAGTTTACGGAGCTTAACCAATTACCGTGCACGTTACGTGCGCACGCGTACCTCCCGCAGTCGAACACGCCTATATATGTGTTTGTAACAGAGTCAAGGTTCTGAACTTAAAACACGTCGTATGGGCGATAGCGGACAGGGATATCGTACTCTGGGTGCGGCTGACGTCTCAGACACCACTTACTTGAACACATTTTAATTGCTCTAATAATTTTGTTTACGCCATAAACGGGACGCGTGGGCAACAGTGTTTGAGTGTAAGCACGTTTCTCCGTTCCGCACTGATAGCCGTACGCTATGCGTTGTGAGGTAATAACCAATTACAGCAGCACGCACGTGTGTAATGTTGATACTGGTTAATCAAGTATTTACCAAACTCAACAATATGTTCCTTTTCTGACGCAATTTAACTAAATTTGCTGGAGCGTTAAGTCGTTCAGCCATTTCCTACATCTGAATATGAGGCACCCGCCATAGGTTTCGTACACACGAACAATATTTTCGCTATCATTTAATCCACCGTCAGAGATTACATTTTTGGATTATCACTATATAACTGTGACTCGCTTCACTGGAAACGCCTACAACTTTGTGACAGTAAATCCAATTAATACATAAATTTGTCGAATTCAAAACTTTCAATTATACAACTGGAATTGGAGCTGAGTCTACACAGGAATCTCAGCAGATAAATATATTATAAAGAACGATACGAGTTCCTTATCCATGAAACTCCGTCTGTTTTCAAAGAATGAAAGAATGTTTTCTTGTAAAGACACGTTTAATCACTTTATTGTATACTTCAATTCTTTTGTCTTTTTTTGGGGGAGGGGGGACGCGCTGTTACTGACTGGGGTAACACGTATGGGAAAATAATACAACAATAATATTATTGAATGTTTTATTTCTATATATTCTTCGAAAGTATCTACAGAATTCTCAGGCGTTAAAATGCACATTGTTCGCTACCAGACACAAGAGAAGATCATTACGACTTACTACCCAATCCCTACGAGATAGTAATTCCACTACAATGCAGAATACCACAGTCAATACGGTTTTACAAGTAGAATAAACTGGCATAGCCACAAAGTGGGCAAGAACAATGTTTCTTATTCCACTAAATATTTTTCCTCCTGCTGATTTCACATTACAATGTCAAAGTAATTTATTTTGTATTAAATACGGCTGATGTTCCAATAAAAAATAATTAATTATAGCAAAACACGCTGAAAACAACATATCATGTCTCTGAACTTAATATCTTGTGTGTGACCGCGTAACGAAACGCTTTGGCAAATAGGCCTAACAGATGATTTCCGATCTCTATTCAATGACGTGTCTTCTGGTCCATCGATTCCGTGCACAGGCCGACCAATAGCACACGTCAGACAATCTAAGGCGTTGCACACGACCTGATTACTAAAAACGATACAATTTAAGGATCTCCGTGAGTGATCAAGGCAATCAAGTAGAATAACTATGGCTAGCCAAGGCAAACATTTCAGACTTAAGTACAGAGACAAGGATTAATAGTGACACAATGGAAGAAGTTTTCTACTACCTGTACCTACCCAACAGATGAAAGAGCAGATACAGAGAATTGTCCACGTTACTCCTACTCCTACGGACGGAAACACGATTAAATCCAATTTGATTAGCAAGACTGTGTAAAATAAAACTTCATATCAAACAATGCTGTATGAACAACATAGTGATCACACCCATGAACGTTCGCCCACACGCCATCCTTCAGTACACAGAAAAAGGACAGCGACACAATTAGATACGTATTGTACAATGTATGACATCTCAGATAAAATATGATCTACTTTTAAAGAAGTAGAATTTACCGTGACGTTGACAAAAATGCAAACAACGTTCACAAAATTGAACAGTCTGCTGACTAGTTAAGGGTAACACCGTGAATTACCATACACATCATCAACCATCAATGTTCTACGACGGGTTCCAGCTGAACTGTGCTCTCCACGTTGTTGTCCTGTGCCGCTCTCATCGGTTGTTCATAATCTTCCCATTATCAAATCTGCCAACACATCGTGTCTTCCTCTTCCTCGTCGTTTCCCTCAAATAATAACTTCTCTGAACAGTCCCTTTCAAAATATGACCAATCCAGTTCCTTCTCACAATGTGACCACACACTTATGTTTGACAATTTTATGTATCACTTTGAACCTACATGGACCATCTTCCAGGTAATAGTGTGCATTGTTGCACAATATTAAGGCGAGTACAACTCGAACCCAATGAACGGCATTAAACACAGTCTAAACTTAAGCTTAACATACAGGTTTGAATAAAAAGTACATGAACTGACAAATAATAGGGTAATATATAAACTCAATATTGGGTTAGGTTATAGAAAGGCCACTGGAAAGACTTTTTCCAGTACGGTTTTCTCATTTCACTGAGAAAGCAAACGTTTCGCGCTTGTAAAATACTGTTAATAATTTCAATTCTTTGTCACCTCACAAAATTGTATACTTGTTGCCAGTGGCAGAAATCAGTCTGGGGGGGGGGGGCTTGAACCTTAGCAGTCCATATATTACCCTACTCTTCTACAACTTACAGTATAAGGTACAGTACACATACCAGTTAATGGTTAAAATTTATTAGTAGGCATATTATTTTAGTAGGTTTCACATTTTCCATATTCGTGATTGGGGGACTTATGTCTCATTCTATTTTTTAATCAACAATTTTAAAAACAATACTTTTTTTTCTAAAACTAAATATTTTTAATAGACTATTTATGTTTATTGTACTATTTAACAACACATTCATTTTACTTTAATTATACTATAATATTATACATTAATATCAGTAGCACTGGGAATAAAGTTTTGCAACGTTGGTATTTAACAACTATATATTTCAAATGATTTGCTAATTAACTAATTGTGCCAATACGAAAAACAGTTTTTCATTAAACTGTTATACTTCTTACTGTTATACTACTATTTTACTAATACTTTATTAATGAAAAATTACACAAGTGCATATTAGCTGAATTCTTACAAAATTAACAGCAGTATTTGAAAAATGAAAAAGAAACAATGTACAGTAAATAAGAATCAAGTTAACTATTAATTTACAATAGGTAAAGCATTTGTGTCCAAGCCAAGCAATTTGTAATTTAAAAAGCCAAGTCTATTCTCCTATTTCCTTGATTGGCAAATCGCTCAACAATATCTTCAGGAGAGATGTCGATTTCCCTGTGAATATTCAGCGAAGCTAGCCCATTAAGCCCTGTCTCCGATGTTGTAGACCTCAGCCATGTCTTCAACCGCCTCAGAGAAGGAGCGTTCTGGCTCAGCTGACGTTACTGGGAGTACACACAATACTTCTTAAATTTTTCGAACATTGGGAAATATATCCGGATTGCAAGCTTGGAGAGAAGACAGAGCTTTGTCTGGAACATTCATATCTGCTTCATCCACCCACTTTTGCTTCTATATTTCTGCCTCAAGTTTAAGTTCCATCTTGGAAATGTCAGGGTAAATGACAGACGCAACAGACTGGTTGATCTCTTGAGTAGTAGCCTTAATGATGAAATGAGGCTAAATACTTGAAGATGACAAATTTTATCAAACTCAGGTCCGAAACGAGTTTCTAATTCAACAACGCAATGATCAACAAAAAGAATATATAAAATTAGCTTGTAGAGTTGTTTCACCCGCAATTCCTGGCCAGCATTTGCTCTATGTGATTGATATGTGATAACAAGAATACTGGAATGATTGCACAATTGCACCTTCTTTTTTACAGGAAATTTGTGGTCAGCCATACTTTCAGTGTAATTTTTACAAATAACGGCATAGGTCTACTTCTGGTTACCATCAATTTGAGATTTATATTGTAATAATAAATTACTAATGTCTGTTATTTTAGGTAATAATGAAGAATCGTTTTGTGAAAGAACATCTGTGTCAGAACAGACCAGGAATTATAGTTTCACTATTTTCAGAGAATTCAGAAACAAGCACGGAAACATTGTTGTTATTGCTACAAGCCTCATTAACACAAGTATCTTGCTGAGACGATGTAGAAGTTGACAAAGAACATGTAGGCCTTTCTGCTACACTATCACACTTCGCTAGTTTAGTTTTTGTTACAAAGAAACCCAAAGTTCTGACTTTCCTTTTTGGTACTTTTATCTTGTCATCAAGTTTGGACTTATTAGTCTCCATCTTAGACGTAACAAACAATCAAATAATCACTAATAAAACTACAAAAACGGCGGATTTAATAAACACCGTACTGCCAAACAAACACAAACGCGACAATGGCGGATGATGACAGCAACGTGTGTACGAGTGGTGTTAGTATCTCCTGAACGACTACCTCCGATTACTGCAGAAAATAGAGAATATGTGGAAGCTTGTAGAGGCTCACCCGTGGCGCTCGTGCAGCGAATTTCTGTTCGCACGAGCATGCGTGAAACTAGAAATTTTGCACGCACGCTGTGGAGTGCGTGCATGCTTCGAAGGGCCTGCACGCCGCAGGCAGGCGTGCAGGATTTGGTAGGTAAGTTAGTTATGTTTATACGTTCGGAAAACACGATACATTTTAAATAAAATATTATTGTTTCTAGAAATTAATTTTTTATAATAATATATATAACGATTCTATTTTTTTAAGTAAAAAAATTATCCAAAAATTTCGTATAGCCTAAATGTAAAGTGTTTTTAAAGTAATTTTTTTCATTATTATAGCGGCATTATTCAAGATATGAAATTAGGAACATTATTAAAATTTTCGTTTTATTTATCGACTGATATAAAAAAAGTGCTGAATTTAACTTAAGTACTAAATAATATTTTTATGAAAAAGGTTTATATACTTATTTAAGTTTCATAAAAACATTATTTAATACTTAAGTAAAAACTCTTAGGGTTCACTGGTAGTAGTGGCCGGTGGCACGTCACTGGTTGACGTGCGTGTGGCCGCGCCTCCGCGCCGTCAAATGAGAGCGAGAGAGAGAGAAAACAGGTACGGTAGCTTACTGAATGTTACACTCAGCGTAATACACCGCTCAATTAACTATAAATTATAACTGAAGTAATAATTGTTATTATAAACTACTTATTTTGTTAGTATTTATAACCCCGTCCAAATCCGCCGAAATATGCAAATTTGTAATTTTAAACGAGACCTAAGTAAATTAAGGAAATGTATATTACATTTTTGCGGTTGGGGGGGCTTGAGCCCCCTGAGCCCCCCTGCGTACGCCACTGCTTGTTGCACAAGCAATTTCAACATCAATACTTCCACATTTATCAGAATTGCTGTAATATATTTTTATGGAGTACTAGAGTATTATACTAAAATATTTCAGTTTCACTTTTTGTTGGTAAAAGTTGCAATCCCGTTATCTACATCTACGTAATCCTCTAGTGGTGAATAATTGATACAGCCATTCTGATCCTAGTCGTGTAGTCTTCAACCAGGTCGATATGGATTATGTTTGCTTTTTACAGCATTTCTGTACGCTGATTGAAGTTATTCAAGTTCCATACGTCATTCACAAGACAAAGAGCTCGAGTGAACTGAATGGACGTATATACCATTCAGTTATTCTAAATACTGAATATATATTCTATTCTAAACGTATATACCATTCACTCACCGATAAATATAAGCGTTCGCCGATATTTTTTATTCTCTTGCTGATGAGTTCAAATACCCTAAGAAAATGATATTTAAAACTCCTGGCCACACCTTGACTAATTCGCTGGAAATTGAAAGTAGGATGTGTTGGCAAGGGAGTTTTCTTTTGACCAAATCGGGAAGACTGACGGAGCAGTTATCTGTCAAAAACAAATTCTTTGATGTTCACGAAAGCTTCAGTCCGTTAACGAATTTTGCTTGCAGAACTTCCGAAGCCATTCATGACTGAATTTATTTGATAAATTCGTTACGCTCCGACGCCACAACTTTAAAATTAACAAAACCGCCAACTTCACCTGCATTAGAATTTCACTGTTGTAAAGTTCCGTCTAAATATTCACTTGACCAAAACGTCCCACTTATTTACTTAACATTTTTGAATTACACAATACATTTAAGATAACAAAAATATCGAAAAAGTGTGAAATATATAATACTCTACAGTACAAACAACAGAAACTAGGAGGTCCAGGAGATCTATTCCAAGGAGAAACTGAATGGGACACCGGTGTCAGTTACTGCATATCACTACTCGAATACGAATTTTAAGACGAATGTATTCCTGGGGACAGTAGCTCTGAAGAAACTGAACCTCTGTTGCGATAAAGCGATTATTTATAACATTATTTGTTATTAATTACTTACCACGAGTTGAGCGTCACTGTGTACAATGTACAAGACAAACAGATTACTTTAAACATGCTATTCCAAGGTTTTGTAATATCCGTAACTTAATTACAAAATTTCGTTTTAACCGTGAACCGAAGCACATATGAACTAAATGTTCTCTTCTAATTTCTTTCAACCGTAAATTTGTATTAACCGACATCATTACACCCATGTTTCACGTCATAAACTCAATACGTAGATTCTTGCTAACAAACAAGGCTGGGATATACTCTACAGTCAACACTTTTTAATACAAAAACGTGACGACACACAGGAAAAAGAAATCGAAACCGACTTAAAAATTCACCTTCCTCAAAATATGTTTATGTGAAATTAAAAAATAAGGTATTTTTATGTAATTTATTCCGGATCAATTAGGAACAAACGCCTTGAACGAACCATGATAGTAGAAGGGAAGTTGATATTGGACAGGTCCACGATTTTAATCATCTGGAATATAGTTCCTACAATTATGGTAATAATAGGAACATCAGGAAGATTTGTAAAACGTTACACAAAATACTCGAGAACACGGAACACGGAAGAAAACGCCAATAAAGTTTTACGAAGTGATGATTATTCCATTACGCCAGCAAGTAATGGTTCTATTAAGACAAGGCGGAATAGTCAAAGATGGAATTTTTGAGGATTACTCGTGTGTGTATACTCTCAGACACCAAAATTCACATCGATATAAGAAAAGAATTAAATATACCATCTCTGAATAAAACAGTAACTATCTAGTAAGCATACTTCAGAATACACAGTCAGACGGGAGGAGAGATGTATGTGGGTTGAGAACCTGGAAAGTCTTGGTGAACCAGGAACGCTTCCTCACTACTTGCTACTTGGAAGCGGTGACGAAGCAACCAAGATTTATGATACCACTGTTCAAAGAAAGGAGAGCCTTAATTTTAGAACTTTATACGGTTTCACAACATATGAGGTAAGAGTTAAACGACTACTTTGACTGAAATTCTCGTTTGTTTCTCTATTCTCAACTAAGCACTTTTATATTTTTACGTTTTTTTATTACTTTACAGTTGAGCGAAATGTTCAGAAGACATATAAAGGTATTTTCATTCATATATTAATTGTATTAATATAGCGTCTACTAAAACGCTAAACATGTAATAAGCATATGTACTTAATTATGTAAATTAATATTTAGAAGCAGAACTTCCAAGCTACATCCGCGTCCGCTTGTACGGTCAGTTGCTTACTGGGACCATTTATTTCTAGCGTCAAACGGGTCGTTCAAAATCGACAGTACGCACAATAACACTCCCCATATTTAATTTTACTTTCTTATTATGTAACAAATAAATTGCACGTGTATCCGGTACCGACACACACACACACACACACACACACACACACACACACACACACACACACACACACACACACACACACACACACACACACAGCGTTTCGATTCAGTTGTACGGTTTTATAACCCCTGGTTGACTTTAAATATATAGTCTGAACGTTTACGCATAGCCCTAAGTACGCATTGAGCTCAATTTAAACTCTTATAGATTTTTACTTTTTTTACACACAAATTAATAAGTAGATTTACCGGTACTTCATAATACACAAAATACATTAATTAAACATGAATAAATACTTCATAGGTACAAAATCTTCACATAACTTCTACAAGTAAAAATGGAAACATCATAACTACGTATAAACATATCCAAAAATACGTACCTACGCAAGCAAGCGCGCGGAAACACACGTGCATCCACGTATTTATTTATTTGCATACTGTTAAATGAAAGAAAATTATTGTAAATAAACAGAAAATGTTTGTAAAATGTACGACGAAATTCAGAACAATACCAAAATATCACATTTGATCGGTTCTGAAAACAATAAAGTTTTAAGTTTCATCAATGTAAACACATTTTTCCGTTAACACTTAGGCTAATGTTTTCAAACAGAAAGTACACTGTTATACACCACTACAGGGGATACTTCCGATCTGGTGATGAGCTGTGAAGCTTGAAAGCGCTAATCGTGAATTTTTTCTATACTGGTGTACAACAGTGTAATTTCTATTTGTGATTATAACCACTAACACAACTTTATTAATTAAATACTTAATGTTTTCATGAAACATGTCAGTTCACGAAAAACACTTCACACGAAAATAATAAAACGTGAAAACCATAAGTCATCAATTACTTTTTGGATATAAAATGCTACAAACTTAATTCATGTTGGTTAGAAATGCCGATTAGACATTATGCTTAGCCCTGTAATGGCTAGTGAGTCAGGCATATGCAATGTGTACTTCCACGGTGGACAAACCAAAATCGTTCACAATGGCGCATTTCGCACGCATCTCTACTTAATTCTTTCTGCAGTAAGGATACGACTAGAATTGTAGTTTGATGACAGTTGGCATTCCGGTCAGAGCGTGTTTCCCTGAGTACGTTTATATTGTGTTGCGGCAACAGTTTCATTCGTGCTTTTAATAAATATGTAAACTATCGTTTTTTAAATAATTTATTCGAGTTTAAAATATTTTGAGTGAAATGAGTGCAAGGGGTCGACGTAAACCATGTAGATCTTCTGAGACGACGCGTTTTTGTAAAGGCTCCACAATTAATTACGAACTGCGTGAGGGAAATTATGGTTTCGAAAATATATTGAAAGACAAAATGAAAATAGTAAAGCATTAGTAAACCTCGTAATACCTTACAGGTAAGCAAGTAGACGTAAAATGAGTACGTGGGCCTGTGTGAATGACTGATATGCTTGTTCGGTATTTAGTTCCAATACGCGTGAACCAACTTTGTTTGGACATAAACATTTCGCAGCGCATACGTGGGCGTCCTCCCGCAACATGTTAATTTTCATGTTTCAGATATCTTTCGACTAAACAATTACCAGTAGTTATAGCCTACATTTACGACATTATTCGAAACCACTTTTAATAATTACTTTTATTTGAAATAAAATTATTCAAAAGTACTTATAATAGTTTTCCTAAGAAAGAATCAAATTTATACCTGAAGCATTTTCAGAAAAAATAACAGAACAATACTAGAAAAATGTTATTCCGCTGAATGTATTATAGGTACAAAAAATAAACTTTTCACATGTAGCAGATGTATTTTTTTCTCTACAACATGTTCAATTCTTCAGCATGTACAAATCACAATAGGAACTTTTAACAGGATTTTTTCTAACGTTTGGTTTACTCACAGTAGCTCTATAACGTTGACACTCATGTCAGAAGGGATATAATCGTACATTTTTCAGATTTCACTGTGGTAGAAAATAATGAAAACGTCATAATGTACGAAAATGCATTCTCGTACAGAGAAACAATAAATGACTATTACAACAGTGTACTTATTTATTTCTTATCTCAGACACTGTGAAAGTTATGAAGTTCTAAATTTAGGTAAAGTATCCTTTCTTTAACCAGAATATACGTTGCGTTGCGGGTAACAACTTTAACATAAACAACGGATCTAGTAGTTCAATTTATATAAGACTACAATATGTCGACTACAACTGTATACGACTACGGTTGTTAACTTCACTAACCAACCGACTCGCTTATTATTCGGAATCAGATCACTTTAAACAGATCTCTATTCGTAAATGAACGAATTTATGACACGATAGAAAATCAATATTTTGTAGACGACTATATCATATAAATGACATTCTCTTGTTAGTAATTAAGAGAAGCGTGGGTGTTTGTGAAACTAACGGTATTTCAGATGTCACTAACGACGTGGAATACGAGGTTTGATCAAAACGTTCGCGCAATTGTTCACTTCTAGCGTTATAAATCTCCGATTGAAAAACTATTTTTATGTAATGTTGAATACACGTCTTAGTGACAATCGACTAAAATTTTACCCCTATTGGATGTATAGTTTAGATTTGACAGCTAATTTAGTATATTTGTGTTTTAGTGTATTTGGCAATTTTTTTACAAACAGAAATTACACTGTTGCACACCACTATAGGAAAAATTCCCAATTAGCGCTTTCAAGCTTCACAGCTCTTCATCATATCGGAAAATATATTTTTATCGATTTACGTTAAATCGGGAATTTTGTCTATAGTGACGTGCAACAGTGTAATTTCTGTTTGTGATTATAACCATTAACACAATTTTATTAATTAAATTGTTTTAACCTACCATGCACGATTGAAGACTATGGATTAAATGTAGTGTAAAGAATGGAATAAACTGCTGTATCGTCATGAAAGTGTTGCAGAAGGCTTCTGGCGAGTTTGCTGTGTACGAAAATGGTTTAAAAATGGCTTCAAAGACTGTAGTAAACGAGTTGAAGATCGTGATAGCCAGACGAAGATTGTCGTTTTGCGTTCCATAAAGTTTTCACCACCACCACATGCAACGGCAAATGAAGAGGACTACTGAAGGGTTTACACCACATGTGTGAAGTTATTCAAAGACAACAGTCAGACTTACGGAACAATAATTTTACCGTCTATGTGTAGGCCTACATACAGATAATTATGTGTTCTATGCATTTTATCACTGGGTGCAACGTTAAATAAAGAGTATTATTCGGGTTAATATTTTCACTAGTTGTAAGTCGCTATTTGTAGAAAACGGCCAGATTTACCGGAAGGATAATTTATGGAAATTGTGCCCCGATAATGCACGTCATTACTTGTTTAAACAAAAAAATAAAATAACCCTGCAACCGCCGTATTCGTCAGATGTTTTCCAATGCGACCTTTTTTCTTCCCAATAATGAAACGTACCAAGAAAGGGTAACGTTTGGTGACTGCTTAAGACGTGAAACAAGAATCGCTGAGTGAGCTCAAGGATAACCAAAAAAAGTGCATTTGAGTAATGCTTTATGATTAAAAAAAACGTTGCCTTAATCGTTATCAAACACTACACAAACAGACGAATGAATGTTAACAAAAAAACATTTATCTTAATGAGAGAGAATACTGTGTTACGAAAACAGAACGATGTATAAAAAAACGTAAACTTGATTATGTAATTAAACGTATAGCTGTGAATGGTAAAACAATTACGCAGAAGTGGCGTTTGAAAGCTAACGTGGGCAACAGATAGCTTGATAATTTTATCCTGCGTTCCAATAGTAGGCCTACTTACTGAAGCATGACTATTACGTTGTAAGTCGTTATTTACGATCCGTGATGAAGATAAAACCGTAACATACTTCAAAACATGGTTCCGATTTATGACAACTGTGCGCGATTATTTAACTGGCAGCTAGTAAATCTATTTAAAATCTATTTAAAACTATAATCACACATAAATCGCATGGTCGACTGACAGAAAGAAATCAACACTCAACTTTTCAGTCCATTAGCATTTGCTTACCTGGGCTGCGCTATTTATACGGGATTTGAGATCACACACGCGCAGGCGCGTACATGATCGTACAAGGTGAAATTACAGTTAATTTACGACTCACGTGCCGAGTAACTATGTTGGTGCCGCGGGCATGTCACCTCGTCACAGACCAGTACCTGACCTTAAACTCGATAATACACTAATACGTCTAGAAAGCATTTCCCCATTACCAGACAAAAATAACGAATTATATATATGGTATCTCACCATATATATTATATTTATATATCACCATATTATATATATATATATATATATACTACATTTAATATTTATAAATAAATTTACCTCAAGATATACCTTCAAATGTATATCTTGAGGTAAATTTATTTATTTTATTTATAAATATTAAATTTATTATATACATCAAGAAACGGACTGTAGCAGAAAGTGATTGAATATATTATGGTTATCTCACCATAATAGGCCTATACCAGAACATATTATATTCTCAAAATGTCCTTAGGTTGAAACAAAGTTGTGGGAAATACAGATATTACGTGTTTTACACGTAAAACGTAATCACTTTATCACACTGAAATACTCCTGTTACAGTGAGCGTTAAACGCTAATGACAAGGAGACCAATCACGGTAATTATATTAACCAAATTCAACTAACACATCAATGCAGATCTGACTTTCTAATATGTTTATTTGTTCTCAGGCTTTTTTGATAAAGGATTTTGCAGACAACTGGTTTTGTACTTCTAGTTAACAATATACTTTTAAAGTGTTTTAAAAGCCTACAGTAAAACCCTAATTTCTGCTTATTTTTTCCGATACACCACTATCCCAGAATCCAAAATAAGTAGGTACAATTTTCCATCCAATCAAAGGCGTAGTACTTAAAGTTCACAGCTAATGTCTCTGAGCTTTCCTGCCCTCATGTACTTGGTTTTATACGAGTTTATACGAAGCCCCATTTTCTTGGACTCTTCACCTGTTCCTGGATGTCGCTCTACTTCTTCCAATAATGTCCAGCTATTATTGTGCGTTCTAAACATTAACCTTACAAACTACAAACGACGAATATTTTAATCTTATTCTCAATATAAGTACTGTTTACGTGGCTGTGAACATGTAATATAATCTACTCAATGTTTTTTTCCACTGATCATACTGTCTATAATAGAAAAAATATTTTCGGTGGTTTGTTATAATCAATCATTATTATTCAAGTTATATTTGTACGTAGTATTTAAAAACTCTTTTGTGACAACGAAATGTAAATCACCATAAAAATTCAACTCTTTTATTATTATTTCATATGTAAACTGTTAAATTCTTTTTCTGTTAAAAAACAATGAAAGTAGTCAGCACCGCTAGGAAAGCATCGTAGACAGATTTGACAGCAGTTTTTAGGATGTTTGTTACAAAACACATTCAAACCCTAATCCAGATACAAATTATGAGAGAGGTCAGAAAATTTTCTCCTCCCCAAAACATTCATAATAATATGTATTATTTGGAATAGCGCCTACACTAACACTCCACTGATCATTAAACATAACAGATCTAAATACAACACATTAAAACCTTGTTTTTTGAAAACACATACAGTATAAATATATCACGTATATATTTATATTGTACAACTCACTCTTTGTGCAACAGAAAGGGACAAATAAAGATCGTTAACATGTTATAATATGTTATGCCTGATGTCATGTGGGAATATAGCAATGAATACATATGTAATTTAATGTATTTTATATGTAAACAATGTAACTATTTTTTGAAAATACATTTATTTTAAGAGTGCGCTTTAATTTCATGTATGTTCAAGTATACATAAAAATTATTTAATTCAGTCTCTCTCTCTCTCTCTCTCAATTTTGTAAAGTCATTAATTAAGAAGAGTATCTTTAATATAAATACTTTCGTTATACTCCCATCTAATAAATATTTTCACTGAATACTGACAACATAATTCTATTTTGAATATGAATGGTTATCAGAAATAGAGACGGGAGAAAAAGATTCGTACTTAACATAAATCTGGTGTAATTTACAAAAACATCTGAATTAAAACTTTGACAATTTGTTAGCCCATCCGAAACAATTCATAATCCAAATAATTTAGCTTTCATTTTATATACGTACCTATTATTTAAAGTTCTAAGTCCAACCGAAAAGGTGTCGCCCCGTTTTGTTTAAGACTTTTATGAGAAGAAGCAAAAGTATCATAGTCAACTTACTAAGTCGGTTTCGTGAATAATTGAGAAGCGTTGTTCAGATTTACCTGTAGTCACCAGTAACCTAGAATAGTTACTACTGTAAGAGAAAATAAGTACGTCGAACTATTCTGAACAGTCGAGCTTCAAAGATGGTGCTGCAAACTATTTTAAATTCACTTTATCTAGCTTTTATCCACAAAGCTAGATACTTTCATGTCTCATGCCAGGAAGTTCAGCCGTATCGTTGCAGATTAATCAGTCTTTTCGTTTTTTAGTTCTCAGAACAAAATTGGAAAAGCTAACAAATACCCTTATATGCCATAAGATTTACATAGCTCTAAATATATTTTACATAGCTCTACAATAAAAAATGTCCAAAGTGAAATAATAGTTCACTTTATGAACAGATTTATACCTATAATACTCTTAATGGGCGCATTACTGAGAAATAAGGGAAATGAATGTATGGAATGTCTTAGTCTTCAATAACGAGATGGTATAGAGAGGGCGGTAGGTCTACTGTGGACAAGAATCGCAAAGGGGAGAGATAAATTTAAGACACTAAAAAAGGCCAATGCTAAATACTCGGGACAATGGACGTGAAAAAAAAACAATTGCAATAAGAAAAAAAAGTTCTTTACAGTGAATTTCAAATACTTATAGCTATTCTAAACAGGCCTACATTATAAAAAACATATCCTTGTAATTAGTGCAAATAATCTTCGTCTACACGCTTCTTGACACCACTACACAATAATTCAAACACAGGAGAATTTTTCGTTTACACTGCTTAGTTTTCGTTAATCTTACGTGTATAGCCTATAATTAACCGGTTGATCAAGCTTATCGTCTCCCAAATATTTAACAAGCTTGCGATCTTAACAACTTGTCCTCTCTGCGAAACGACAACTTGTCCTTAGTCCTCACTGCTAACTTCTCCTCAATTATTAATTTCCGACTTTCCATATTTGTTTTCTTAGAATACAAAATAATAAGGTCTACGACTGAACTCCACAATCAACCACAAAATCACGTTCATCAAAAACAACGAAGAACATTTCTATATCAGTAAGACATAATCAATAGCACGTTACTTCATTAATTTTACGTTATTACAAATAATATCAAATACACATTAATTTACTTGGTTTATTTGTTCAACATATTAATGTCTCGATTAACTATATCTGTCATTCAAACATCACATAAAGTTACACCATATACATGTTACATCACATGTTACACCATATACGTCATCATATTGTCAATCACGTTTTAATATGTTTGCGTTTTTATACGTTGCTCACGTTATAGTATATAACATAACATATCGCACGACTGGTTCCTGCTGCACACAGCAAACTAATCCGAACAATAAAAGCTCCATAATTTTGAACAAAGATAATGTTAAACTGTTATACTACGGTAAAATAACCTTAGTGCACGGTAATTTATACATGATGAATACAAATTTTAATCGCCAGCATTGCTACCGTGCGTTAATATCCCTGTACGACTGTTATACGTAATACCAGTGTAGATAGTTATATTCATTAATTAATCGACACACGGTATACAAATCAAGAAGCACGCAAACTCTATAGGCTAACATTCCTTAGCATTGGAAACTGCTAATTAACGTCTCCTTTTATCACTTTTCACCATACATTGGTCGTAATTATGTAACGATAAAAGTCAAAAATCATTTTCCCTATTCACAATTCAGTCATCACAAAAATATATAATTAATACTGCCCATTCGAGCGTACATTGTACTAAACTCCCATTAACAAAGTAGTTGTAACCATTCGTATTCAGGTACGGTTTACATGCCTCAGTTATTAATACGTAAATCAAACGTGCGAATCAGAGTACTTGAACAGAATTGCGCCACTCTCCTGTGCGCGCAATATACGCACACACGCCCCCGTTAAAAATTCCAGCACAATCTTAACGACTGTTTGTAGTCGGGAGTCATTAGATTTTAGATCAACGAAAATATGTACAGTGATGAATATATATATTCTTAATATTTTTGATGAACATTTTTGATAGAATATTCTTAAAAAAATATTAAAAAATTCAAATAAGCTTTATCCGACTTGGGCTCCCGGCTCCATATATTCTGTTAATTTATTAATAATTTTGTATTAATATTTATTTATATTAATAATTTTCATTAATATAAATTTAAAAATTTATTATTAATAAAATTTATTAATAGTAATTTTTTTTGCACAAAAGTAAATTAATTTTTATGAAAAATAAAACTTATCGTTCGAAAGAGCGAAAGCGTTCTGAAAAAGATGTAGTTTCTGTTAACTTAAAAATTTTAAACCTGTAATAATAAATAAAAAACAATAATAAATAAAGAAACGTTTGTAAATTTTGTAATTCATGAGCTGCCAGAGTGCTCGGGTGTCGCTCTGCATTGCCCGTGAGCGTAAAGACCACTAAAAAAAGGACAAGTTAAATTGTGAAAAATAACGTTTTTTAAACTAGACCGTTACTCATATACATGTTTACCACGAAATTTTTAATTTTAACATTTTTAATTTTAACAACTACATATGAGTATAAGATTCAAAATTTAGTCCTTGAATTTGATTAGATCTGTGTAATTTGAAAACAATACACAAATTTAGTGTCATGCTTATATAAACTATTCTCTAACCATCAAGGAACAATGTGAATTAGATAAAAAGTATTAATTTTTTGAAAGCTATGAGTTGGAAGTCATTTCCTCGAAAATCGAATTACAATTCGAATTTTTGAGCGCCGAGCATAAACACTTCATTTGTTTGATTAAAAAAACATAGTGAGACTCACTTTGTGGTATTTTGTCACTCGTATATTAAATTTTTTGATACCATTTCGCTTTCTTTTTTAAAAATTGAATTTAATAAATTTAAACCTGTAAACGGAACAATGTGACAGTAAGCCCAAAAGCGTCAAACTGTAACACATATTATCTATATTATGTATAGATAATATTATACAATAAAAATGCAAATATGTAAAAAAATCTGCTTACAAGATCTTACAACTCAGAAATTCTATTCTAAAGTTGTGTATCATACATTTCTAAAATTTCTATTAAACTGAAATATTAAGCTGTAGCGGAAAAACGTATTTTAACGAAAGTTATCCTATTAAACTAATATCTTAGTTTTATAATATGCGTTTATAGGTTGACTAGCATTTACGTTTGGTATTCGTCTGTCTGTCTATCTGTTTAGGGTATGTCTCACAATAACGTTAATGCATCAAGTGATTTTCGTAAAACTTGGAATTAATGACCACACTTTTTACCCCTATGTTTTTGAGATTGTTCCCTCCAAAAGTAGGTGGCAGGAGGCAAAAATATGGGAAGTCAAAATTTTGGAAAGAATCACTAAAATCCATGTGGAATCTAAAATTAAAGAAAATTTAAAACAAAATCTGAATTTGGGTACAATTATAGGATACCAGACCTAATTGTACAAAATGTATCCAAAATCTGAAAAAATTATAAAACCCACTTATCAGACTAAAGGTAATTTTAACCCTCATCCGAAACGTAGTGTTTACTCTGAGAATTTTTGTAACTTTAGGGTGCTACGGGCCAAATGAAAGACAAATTTTTAGGAAAATTGTAAAATATAGGTACGTGGGGCATCAAGTTATAAGGAATTTTATTCAAAATATAACTTCGGAATATTTAATAATTTTAACAAAATTAATATCTCTCAACACCCCTTGCAAAGGACTACCTTCAAAATAATTATAAGCCAGGGTTGCATGAAAATTTACATATTGTTATCAGTCAAGTAAATTTGTGAAAAGTATTGGATATAGGCCTGTTGACATCTATGGAAACATACATAAACTTAAAAGCCAGGACTATTTTATTTGCCGTTTAGGAAAATAGTAACAATAACAACAAAATTATTAGTACTAGTCGATGTTAATGTATATCACGATTAGCGTGTGATTAGTTTTATTATACGTATGCAATAAAGCAAAAGTAGTATTTTAAGAAAGACGTGTATTTCTTGTATATTACTTATTATTATTATGTACGATGAAAAGATTTTTTATGGATGCAAAATCAGATAAGAACTTCACGCGTGTGTAGAAAACATTTAATGTACTACTGTGTGGTGAAACCTGTTTAATTCTTTTGCTGACATAGAAGTGGATTATAATTGTTCATAAATAGATTATAAATCGTATTTCGTTAAATTTGTAACTATGTGTGAACTCATTTCTGAATACATATTTATTTATTTTACATAACTTATCAGTAGAGTCCTTCAAAGGAAGACCTAAGAGTAATAATTAGATTTTGTTAATGTTATATTTTTTATTACTTCGAAGCTGCAATACGGATTTTTTCATTCTGAATTTTAACTTTCGCACATTAGATCTGAATTCTGTACCCTTAAAACCCCAAATACTACTAACATATTGAAAAAGAAACACGAAATTAACATTCTAAAAAAATTAATAAAAAATTGGCAGTTTCTAACTCCAACGCTTATACTCTATTGTATGTTAGACATATCAAATTATATAATGTACATGAACGTAATTACAGTTATACCAAAAACTAAACTGACTATATTAGTCCTTCTTTCTTCTACAGATACATGATAGCCATTTTTAATCTTCTTAAAAATAAATGCTGTTAAAGTGGAATGTGCGTGATTAGTAGTCGCCCTATATTCATTCGGCAGTATATTATCACGTGTAGCAGGAACAACTCGTATTTCCCCATGGTAACGTAATAACCTGCTCCAAACGGCGCACATGCTCCACAACACGAGACGGTTTCCCGGTTGTGTGGGCGTGCCCCGTCACTGACCGTCCTTGAAACCTAACGCTGTTCCTGTTCAACTATCGACTAACTGTCCATATTCAAAAGTGCCGCTGCACTTTTCAACTAGTAAGCTCCCTGAGCTGCAGAACTCGCTCGTTATTTTGAACTACTTACATTATTTATTATTAGGTTAATTTCAATGTTAGATAATTTTTCAATATCAGAAAAATTACGAAAACTTCGATTACTCTATTTTTTTTTAAAGTAAAATAACAATTGTAAATGAGACAATCATATAATAAACACTAAAAATCCACAAACTACTTCACTTGTTTTTATTTAAATTTATAAGGCATAATGTCGAGATGACAAATCATTTAGTCCTAGCTTTTAACTTTTTGTGTTTCCTTAGATATCTATAGGATTATATCTAATATCTTTACAAACATACACACATGATAAGAAAAAATATATAGGATATATATATATATTTATATACATATTACATTTAATATTTATAATGAATTTACCTCAGGGAAAAAATATTAAATGTATTATATACATCAAGAAACGGACTGTAGCAGAAAGTGATTGAAAATATATATATAGCCTATATAATTTTATATATCCATTATTTTCTATATACGTAACTCAACGTTTCTTGCAGCAATTATACAATATTGTGATAATATTCATACAGTTTCTTCTGAAAGTTGTGTATTGCGTTTTGTTATATATATATTTGTAAACATAGCTTAGAAATTTTTTGAAGACGGTCCAAAATTTGCAGACATATTAATTATATCAAACTATTAGTGTTCACATAGTGTTCATAATTAAAATAAGATTTCTCTACCTTGATTCCCCACACAGACTTTCACAATATTCTTAAAATTTTGAGTTATATTTTTGATTCGTGATACCCCTGTAATTAAAAAATGTTCATAGTAAACGCTACATTCGGATTTAGATTAAAATTTCCTTTGTACGACACCTGACTGGTTTTTTTACAATTTTTGATCCCTTTTTTAACCATGTATCCTCAAATTATGAAATTTCACAAAATTAATACTATATTCATTTTAGTTAAATTCTCTTTAATTTGATACGCCACATGAATTTTGCGAATTTTTTCACAGTTTTGACCCCCTCACATTACGAAAATCGACTGACTCATTCAAAAGTTGATTCACACAAACCCCAAATAGACAATAAAACTGAGAAACCTAAAGGGTTACGTTAAAATTGAGACAGTAACTGATACTACGGTTTACAACATGAATCTTTGATTATGAAAGTAAGTACAGATATCGGACACCTGGTTTCCTGAACTTTTATTAGTCAATCATCATATCTGATAACATTTGGTTTTCTGACAGACAGATGCACAGATAGGCTGTCACTTATTTGACTACGTACAGTTGTTCGGATCTTAGTCCGATGAGTCCTTGGATCTTTCTTTTCTACGCTCGTGAGATTTTTACTGATCAGGAGTTTACATACAGGATGGAAAGCACCGATAATGTAGCTGTGTCGTCGTCGGACAATGACGAGGCATGGGTCTAAAACAGAGGAAGCGCTACATGACGTTCTTCATGTTTATGCTTTTACACGAGTTTGTACCAAAGCATATTTAATTATGCAAGAAAATAGCCTCGAGTTTATTCACTTCATATACCGCAACTAGCGGCTGGCGACGCGTTGTACTATACCCTGATTAACGAAAGAAAGTGACTGGCGGAGCGGCCGCGCGGCGACCGAGTTTGTAGTAAAAACATTCCACTTTATAACCTCGTGGAAACGTAAAATACAGGGCGAGAAATGTCTAATGAACTGTATTTTAATCATCAATTAAAGACGTTTTTAACAAACTTTTCTAATTTTTAAAATCTCTTTTCAATAAATTTACATTGTGAGTTAAAGAAAAAAATACACGAATTTGAATTAAAAAATTAGGGTTTATCGTTTTTATTACGTAAGAACTCAGAGGTTAAGCATCGGAAAAAAATTTCTTGTAGACAAATGGTAGTCCACCTTCTTTAGTACAATATATCAAAAATTGAGATTCCTACGATTAAAATTAACGACGTTATTAATTTTTTTCTAATGTCCTGTTAACTCAGTTGTTAAAAGTTGTACACGAATGAGATTTGCGTGACGCTCTCTTTAGATAACTAAATGTAGAAGACATAGGCTATACAACTTACACCTTGTACGTGATAGGAATACTACAATGGATTAATATATAAAGTGAATTTCACAGAGAGCAATGCGTGGCGCTCTGCGGCGGAAGTACAGTCAGAACCTATTGGACCCATTTTATTCGCGCGCTACCGTCATTCCCGTACAGCGTCTCGGCCTCTCCTTTATGTCTACAAATAGCACACGCTTCCAGGAAAACTGAACCGTTATACGCACACTAAGGGTAAGGGAAATTTCCAGCTTTCAGTTTAGTTGATGTGGTGGTTGAGTGATGTCCGGTTGTTGGTTATCTTGATTTTAAGTGTTAGTTTCTTGTGCTTTCATTATAAATTGACGTGTTTTTAAGTTATTTTGTGTGAATATACTTCGGTGGCTGAGCATGGAGCAACGTAACGAGGCTGAACCAAGGAAACATAGGGGAAGACCTAGGACTCGAACTCCAAAGAAAAGACAAACTTCGGGCCGAGGCGTACCTATGAAAGGACAGTCAAGAGAAATTGTGTGCAAAGTGCGGGAATATTTTGATAGAGAAAAGGCGAACAAAGGTCCTTTGATTCCGGTTAATAATGCAATACAGCGAACTGCAGATGCTCTGAAAATACATAAAAATACAGTTCTGCGAGTTTGCAAGGAAAAAGAATTGAAAGAAATACAAGATGACAGTAATAGCCAACTTTCAACTCCGGGCAAACAGAGGAAACGGGAGAAAACTGTGACAAAACTTGACACTTTTCAGGAAGACGCTATACGAAGACATGTATATCAATATTACATAAGAAAAGAATATCCCACTTTGAAAAAACTTTTATCATCGTTGGAAAATGAAGAGCTGTTTAATGGCAGTCTGTCTTCGCTTAGAAACGTGCTAAAAGGTTTAGGATTTACGTGGAGAAAATTTTCGGGCAGAAAAGTGATTATGGAGAGAAGCGATGTCGCTGCCTGGAGGTGTCGTTTTCTTCGCCAAATCAAAGACGAGAATTTCGATAATATAATTTGGCTCGATGAGACCTGGGTCAATGCTGGGCATTGTTTGAAACAAGGATGGACTGATGAGTCACTTCAGGGGACAATGTTAACACCTATAGGGAAAGGTGAACGATTAATAATATGTCATGCAGGTTCTTCAAAAGGGTTTGTTCCAAATTCCCTTCTACTATTTAAATCGAAAAAAACCGGTGACTACCATGAATATATGGATCACGACAAATTCTTCGGTTGGTGTTCTGAAACTTTGCTAAATAACCTAGAAGAGCCTGCAGTAATAGTCATGGATAATGCTCCCTACCATTCTAAGCAAATTGATAAAGCTCCCACAAGCAAAGATAAAAAAGCTGACATACTTGCATGGCTGGATAGGAAAAATATTCAATCTACAACCGACTTGAAAAAATCAGAACTTTTGGAATTAGTGAAATGGCACAAGCCCCAGAACAAAAGGTATTTTGTTGATGAATTGATAGAGAGCAGAGGTCACAAAGTGATAAGGCTACCACCTTACCATTGCCATCTTAACGCCATTGAGCTTATATGGGCTCAGGTTAAGGGGTATGTTGCCGAAAACAACAAAATGTTTACTTTAAAAGAAGTTGAACGACTGACTAAAGACGGATTTAATCGAATTACTGCTGAGAGGTGGGAGCAAGTAGTGGACCACACCAAAAAAGTTATTATCGATGCATGGAATAACGAAGGACTAATGGAAGAAGCTGTGGAGGAAATGATTATATCCGTGGAAGACAGCAGTAGCTCCGAGGATGATAATTGTTCAGAAGATGATAATAGTGATGACGATCCAATGGAGGGTATCAGAGAACTTTCGTTTGAAGACTACTAACTCACAGCTATAAGTGTTTTTTATAGAGTGTTTTAATAGTGTATTTTTATGATTTATACACATATTTTATGAGCGTATTCCATAAAAGCTGAAGAACACTACAATACTTGTAAGTACCGTACTGTATTTATTATTTATTTGTCAATGCTAATAACAAGTAATTTACTAATTGTTTTTACATTTTAATTACATTATAACAGTAAAATACTGTTATAATTATGCAATATCTGGTAGACCGAGCTTTGCTCGGTAGTTTTAAACTGTAAACTATATTTCATAGTTAAATAATTAGTTATTGAGAAATTTGAATGGCATTAACAATTTCCCAGTAATTACATTGCACTTCAATTAGTAGTATTAAAGCTGATCACAAAACAAAAACAGTTTATTAACAAGAAAACAATAAATACCGTACCGCAAAAGAGTAATAAACAATCATTCAAGACTGTTATAAAAAGCATGTAGTTCAACTAAACCACAAAAGTCTGGTCAGATGTACGTTTTTGACAGATCTCCAGGTAGAAGATTAGATTAAATAAGTAGACAGATAACTAAGTATATACTTATGAGAGATTGGTGACTCGTAGTAAGTTGGCTATGTGTCAATGTGTGAGCCGTGAGCGTATGCACCACTTTCTTTGGGCTGTTACTGTACCTTGACTCGATCGCGCGCCGTTGAGCGATGTTAGTTCTAATTTTCCTATATTAACTGATTGCGGTTATATTTCGTAATATTTGAAGGTTACATACCACTTTGTATTGATGAATACAATTTTGTTATGTTTATTGTGAAAAAACACAATGAAAAAAATTATTAATAACGGAGTTAACAGTACATTCGGAAAAAATTAATAACGTCGTTAATGTTAATCGTAGGAATCTCAATTTTTGATATATTGTACTAAAGAAGGTGGACTACCATTTGTCTACAAGAAATTTTTTTCCGATGCTTAACCTCTGAGTTCTTACGTAATAAAAACGATAAACCCTAATTTTTTAATTCAAATTCGTGTATTTTTTTCTTTAACTCACAATGTAAATTTATTGAAAAGAGATTTTAAAAATTAGAAAAGTTTGTTAAAAACGTCTTTAATTGATGATTAAAATACAGTTCATTAGACATTTCTCGCCCTGTATTTTACGTTTCCACGAGGTTATAAAGTGGAATGTTTTTACTACAAACTCGGTCGCCGCGCGGCCGCTCCGCCAGTCACTTTCTTTCGTTAATCAGGGTATAGCCGTCCAACCGTCCACTAAACACAAAAGCCGCACGGTATGCCTCGGTCCTTTGCGGACTGCTGAGCAGAGGTTGTTATTCACTACATACTTAAAATTAAACAGATGCCGATATTGTATAAAGCCTTTATCTTATTATTTGTAGTTTAGCTACATTCCTTAGCAGTAGTCCTATGACTTTTGTTTGTAAAGATGTCAATTATGTACATCGTCGTAAAAATACTGTTTCTGTCGCGAACAATTACGTACAACTTCAGTTCCCGTGGTGGTAAACGAACGGAATACCGTAACTCTTGGCATATGGCGGTATGACATATAGTGTTTCAATTACTACAGTCTGTACAGGCAGGAAAGGCGGCTAGAAGATTAACAGGCGTATCGCGAACGAGCGTGCGCACACGCACACACAAACTGAGTCACACAGGCAGCACTGTTAGCCTGGTTTAAGGGAAGAGTCGCCTCTGCTTGAACGAATTGTGTGTGTTTGTGTTGTGTGATGGGAGTCAGATAATCCTCTAGCCGTCTTCCCAACCTGGACAGACTGTAACGTAAATGTTACGTTATAATATTTGTTATTACAATATTTTATTTTTTAACACTAAAACGCATAATATTCGAAAATTGTAAATTCTAATTTTAATGTAAATTGTCAACTGTAGGTTACAAAATAACCTATTTCACTGGTCAACACATGTTTTGTCCCAGACAAAATTTTATGTGATTCTTATGTATTTTCGTACGAGAAATCCAGTTTTGCTATCTTAGTTTTATAGATATAAGAATAACTTTTTTTTTTAATTTTCTATGTTGGAAATTGTATTATTTTGCAATAAATATTACTACAGTATTGACTTGGAGCACGTATTGTTTATTTATTTGAGGAAATGAAAACAAAAGCTACATGTGACAAATAGACCAGTTAACCATGTTAACCCTTTGATCAGTAATCACGTATATGTACGTTTTCAACTTTCGCTGCCTCAGTATTGCCGATATACAACGTTAGTTGCGAAGTTATACATGCTGCACTCTGGTAGACTGTTTTTTAAACTTTTGGTATTCGTTGATTCTTGCTGTGATGTAATATGTGTGGCTGTGGTGAACATTTGTGCAGTAGTGTGCTTGGAGGTTATGTTGTGCTTAGTTTACGAACATACAGAGGCGTGCAAGTGTATTCTTTTATAAACAACTCGTATTGTTTATCTTATCTTAAACACTGTGTTATTGTTCTGTATTAGTAGCTTTTATTTGTGCGAAAACTCAAAAATGCCGCGCAAGTGCCTAAACCATCCGGACACGTTTTGTTATGTGTGTGGTGAGTTGACTTTTAAAATTCAAAGGCGGAACTTTACCCCTTTAATAAAAAGTGCTATCAACTTTATTTTGGTTGCAAGGTAGGAGATCAGGACAAGAGTTGGGCCCCCCATATTTGTTGTGTTACTTGTTTACTTGCTTTTAACGGGGTGCGCAAACGGCTCTCGCCATATGCCATTTGCAGTTCCCATGGTGTGGAGAGAGCCAAAAGATCATTCTTCCGACTGTTATTTTTGTTTAACAAATACAACGGGAATAACAAGTAAGTCGAAACACACTTCGAAATATCACAATATACCTTCAGCGATTCGACCTGTTCTCCACAGTGATGATCTACCAATACCAAATCACCCGGTATCAATCGATATAAATGAAAATCCAAGCTCTGAAGAGGATCAGAATGAAGATCACTCTGATCGATATGATCCAAGTTTTGAAGTTTCTAACGAGCCTCATTTATTGACACAAGGAGACCTAAATGATTTAGTGCGTGATTACATTTATCCAAAAATCAGGCAGAACTTTTGGGATCACGACTAAAAGGGTGGAACCTTCTTGATTGCAGAACTAAGGTATGCTACTTTCGAAATCGTCAAGAGGATTTCAAGAACTCTTTTTCTCAAGAAGGGGATTTTGTGTACTGTACTGATATTTTATCAGTGATGGATACTCTAGGAGATTCTCATAACCCAGAGGAATGGCGTTTGTTTATTGATTCGTCTAAAGCTAGCCTAAAAGCTGTCCTTCTTCACAATGGAAACAAATTTCCATCAGTTCCACTATCACATGCTATTAATATGAAAGAAACTTATGAAAATATGAAGATTATTGTAGACAAGATAATGTATGAAAAATTCAATTAGTACATATGTGGAGACCTTAAGGTGATCGCTATGCTGCTAGGTTTACAGACTGGATACACAAAATTTTGCTGCTTTTTATGTGAGTGGGACAGCAGAGATCGCAAAAGTCATTTCAAAAAGAAGATATGGCCTTCACGTAAATCTCTCACACCTGGTGAAAAAATATTATGAATGCTCATTTAGTTGATCCCAAAAAGATCTATCTTCCACCTCTTCATATCAAATTAGGTTTGATGAAAAATTTCGTGAAGGCAATGGACAGAAATGGAAAAGGTTTTATGTATTTGAAGGAAAAGTTCCCCAGAATTAGTGATGCAAAAATTAAAGAAGGAATTTTCGAAGGACCACTAATAAGAGAACTAATAAAAGATGACAATTTTGAAGGACGGTTGAATGACTTAGAAACACGTGCATGGATTTCTTTCAAGAATTTAGTGACGGAATTTTTAGGCAACAAGTCTGACAACTACAGGGATCTAGTAAATCAGCTGCTGAAAGCACATGAACATTTAGGCTACAATATGTCTCTCAAGATCCACTTTATTCACTCTCACTTGGATTTCTTTACGGAAAACCTGGGAGCCGTAAGCGATGAACACGGTGAACGCTTTCATCAAGACATTTCAAGCATGGAAAAATCAAGGGAATCATATCAAGGGAAGTGGAGCTCAAATATGTTAGCAGATTACAGCTGGACTCTCAAGAGGGATGTTCCTGATGCAAAGTACTCCAGGAAATCTTCAACTAACACCTTTTAGGTACGTTGAACATTGATTAATTTCTTTACTGTAAATGTTATTAATGTAAAATATTTACCTAGCTGTCACACGAAACCCTTACGTGATAGAGAAAAATGGTTGGCATTTTTGAATTCAGCGCAAAAAATACTATATAGATCAGCCAATAAAGTCTTTGGGACAAAAACAAGGTTTTTTTTGTAGACCAGTGTTTTGAATAATAGGTTTTTGAATAACCTAATTTTGAATAAACCTATTCAAAGCGCAAACAAAACTGAGTGTAACGACGTCCATGGACGCTTAAACAGAATGCCAACGCCGACAGCAATCGCTTACTTATTACGAATTGCGTATGCGCAGGGAGCTTTTCGCTCAGTCAGCCAGACTTTCACGTAACTTATATTTCGATTTATCTTCTCTGAGTTTTTTCGCATCACTGAATACTCTGATAAATCATTACTTAATTATTTTGCATTATTTATAGTACAAGATTTTAAAAAGGGAAGCCGCGAGTCCAAGCTCGTCGTTGTCCACAGACCACAAAGTTTCCGTGCTGGAGCTACGTCCGAGCTAATTGGCTGTCGAAAGAAACACCTGAATACCGCTCCGAAGACCGGGGGCTGGACAACAGCTATAGCTGAACCATGCGAATAATGTTACGTAATTAAAACCTTATGTCATAAATGTGTGACAATTTGCCAAAACTGGCACCTGCATTGTACAGTAGAGAGGGTAGAAAGGGTTGCACCTCAAGTTACTAAACATGTTTCACAACCCATATTACCGAACAATATGAACAGAACACTTAGCCTATTTCGATCCAGCAAAAACTTAAAGTCCTACAACTCTGGTTGACATAGCCCTGTTCGTCGAAAGTAACTCGCAACTTACAGTACAAGAACGTCTCCGGGTCAATAATTACAGGAAAAACTGAAGGTGTTCTTATCTTACGTTTAGGCACGAATAATACAAGCGATTGGTTTAATTTCCACGTGTCCACAGCAAAATTCTGTTGTCCGTGGAAGTAATAGGCAATATAGATACAGAGGTGACATGACCGTCGTCTGGACAGTAGACTACGCACGCATGTGCGACCCTGACAGTAACGTGAAGGTCACTATACATATTAAACTGGATCAACTTTCAGAGTAAATCAGACCGTGCAGAAATGAAGTTGATGTAAAGTACAATGTGCAAAAAACCCGCCACAGAAAGCGAAGTCCGTAGAAAGTTATAAACCATACAACACTTCAGCGACTAAATCATGCGTATTGCAAGTGCGTATACATTTAAATTTATTAAGTTTGTCGAGAAGTTGAAAATATGTTGAAAGTTAATCGGTCCTTTAATTGGTTGAAATTAACATTTTTTTAATTCACAAACTTTTTTTGCCAACTATGAAAACATATATATTATAAACACACTTTTCTCTGAGCCAAAATGCCGTAAGGCCGGAAATAAAGTTTAAATTAAACTCTTAACTTTTATAAAGTACTGGGAGTCTGTAACACAGCTGCTCCAGTTAGGGCTCAAAAGTCAGCATTTTGCAGACAATTACTCTGTATATATTAAAAATAAAAACCCGTTCATCAGCTTAATATTGTATCTTCAAAGTTTTATAGATTGTACTTCTCAAAAGACGAGACTACCGACACACTATAGAATATAACTGTAAGTAAAAGTTTTGCAACAACAGTTTCAGTAAAATGTACGATGAATTACGCTAAGTACGATATCGGTAAACACTGACGAAGAACATACAATAATACTTGTATTAACTATTATCAATGCAGATTATTTTACGAGAAAATACATATTAAATGCAAATGAGAGTTTAGTAAATACAACTGTAATCAAGTTACCTGAACATAGAATAAATAATTCAGTTTCATCGCTTCTGCCAGATGTTCACACGTTATATCAGCGTTATCACGTTCGCCTGACAAAGTCAACAGCAGCCGATAATAAAACTACTTGTTGCTAAGTACATAAACTATCGATAGTAGGAAACAGGTTTATTGGAGCAAAATTTAAACGAGACACGAACGATCATTGCTTTAACACATATCCGTACATTAACTATGCTTATGCACAAAATGTCAAGGCCACGTGCGCCGTTACAACAGGGACAACGACTGGGGTATACAAAACGTGACCGATACCATACTTTCTAACTGCACTTTTAGTTACTGATAGCTCAGAGGTAACGTCTGACAGTGCCATCTTAGTCATGGATTATTTCCTTAATTACAACAACATAACAAAAACACATTTATATCAATACGAATTCTTATACACTTCTTTGTACACATGTATACTGAAATGACGATCACGTGACTTCAAGAATGGTGATTCGTACTGAGCTTGGAATCAAATCAGATCCAAGTGCGCCATACCAAACAACTGTAATTCGTAAAAATAAAAACATGTAAATCCATTAAAATTATTTCGTCAGTCACGAATTACATTTCACTTTCTATGGACGCTTAGACAATCATTTTAACCAATTGCTTTTGTCTTGGTATTCGGTTATTTCTGATACCATTTTAGAGAACACCGCTCGAGTTCTCTCTACACTCTATTCGCCATAATTTAATTATGTCTCACATTTTCGTTCGCGATGTGACAAAGGTAACACCCTCTGCCAGGCCAGACACGTTACTGTAATATCCAGTTTACGTTAGCCTCAGTTGCTTATAGTTGGCAGTGTTCCAACAAAAATCGTGAGTTTTTTCCTGTGCTCAGGGGCGGTTAAGTACTTTAAACTGTAACTAGTAGTGTAATTAATTCTCTACAAAAGTATTTATTCACGACTTCTTCTATTTGCAGCTATCGTATGCATGAGCACGCTACTTGTGTCAAGTTACGACAATGACCTAATATACATACACAGAAAAAAAGGATGAGAAAAGCAGAAGAAGAAGGAGGAAAAAGATGAAGAAAAGGGTGACACAGATTCGCATAAAACATTAGACACAGAGAGACTCGATTCTAAGAGGTACGTTAAAGGATGAAAACAAAAATATCATTGGCACATGAAAATCATGTGACATTCTCGATCAATCGCACGTCAAAAAATGGTCATGAATAAACAATAAGCGATGTCGGTAACCAAATTATATTTGTATACTTTTATTTAACAGAGTAAAATATTAACGTGACAAGTAAATGGCGAGGATATTGATTTTATAACAATCGAAGGAATACAGAAACATGAGAATTGAAGCAGCAATCTTTACTGCGGTACAAACGAAGTACAATATACAATTCCAATTAAAAATTTCTGTGTGTTATTCGGGTCGTGGGTCACAGAATAAATTACATTTCTCGGAACTTTACCGATATCAGAAGATACAGACGGAACGATGCAAACACAGGAGAATAGCTGACCAACACGCGCGACAGAAAAAAATGCAACGCCAAAAGAGTGTGAGAAAACGCGACTATCAGAATATATCGTTCTAGATTGTACTGCAAATACGGGCGGACCAAATAATTATAAACACAGTCACTGTATCAAATTGCAGAACACAGATTTTGGTAACATGAGATACAACAGTGACACTCAGAAAGTTGCTAGCCATTCAGAGTCCGTTACTATTTAATTTGTTCGTTTAATATCACAACAAAATTAAAGAGTCGAGTTTCAATTATTTTCTTGTTTACGTCGGCCACAGATTTCAGCACGCTTGTACACAGTTCTCATACACGTTTTCTTTGTTGACGTTGTTTGAAAACGTTGACAAGCAAAATTCCATCAGCAGAACTTGATACGTAGTAACCACTTGTTTTGAAGCCTACACAAACTTTATTAAAGTTCGTTTACCTTTATAAACAAGTTATATATCAGCACCTTTCAGATAAAACAAATTTTTAGTGGACATATTAAAGAAGTAACCAACGTCGTCCCTTAACAGAAGGATAGATTAATACCTGGTGTGCAATAATCGAATCGTAAGTTGCTTCTTAGTTTTTCCTATAGAACACATTACAAGCTTGCGTTGTTTTATACGGTCCTGGGAACATGTAGAGTGTGTGCGCGCGCGCGTGCTTTGATTGTACTCGCACGTTTTTTCCCCACTGAAGCTACGCAAAATTTCGTAAATATTACATGAATTAACATAATAAACTACGCCCAAACCTCGGAACCTAATTCGTACCCACAACAGGAAACTCCTTTCTCGTAGATACAATAATATTGTTAAACAGACTAATTTTGACAGGAGCTCGCCAAATTCGAAATTTTCAAGTGCACTTGCTTCGATTTAGATAGTCCTATTCACGGCCTTATAGTCCTACCACAATGTTATGTGATTACACACGGAAATGAAAGAGTTTTCGTCTCCTTTTAATTTCGACTTTCGAAGATAACGTGTAACAGGTTTTATATATTCTTGATCTGAATAAAATAACAACACACACAAGCACTGCGTTCATCAAACTCTTTTCTTGTTTATATATTCTGAAAGCAACTCATTTTCAATATAACAGGTTACTGTGCAAGAGGTGACCCCTTTGATGCAGAACAGTACGGATCTAGACCGCAAGGTCGATAAACAGTGGCCACCAGTACCAAGTTAAGGCGTAAGGGAAATGATTCTGGACCCGCTTATCTTTGTAATGTTACAGGCGGGAATCTGGTTGGATTTAGTCGGCTGTAATACTGTGTACCTGAGCTGCTGCCTTGCAGCTCTCCAAAGGCTTGGGGAAGAAAACCCGTATAAAAAATCATCTGGTCCTATACGGGATATTGCGTCGGGTTAACATCCCGGCCAAGTAAAAATAAAATTGTTGTGGAACCAACAACCCAAAGCAGAAGGATGGGTCGACCTTAGGATAGATGGTTGCATGATGTGCTAGAAGATCTCATAAGGATGGATGTGAGGGGTTATACTAAAATGGCAATGATAGGAGACTTTAGAGGTGTTGGAAGCCAGGCGCTGTAGTGCTAAAGATATATATATATATATATATATATCTGTGTGTGTGTGTGTGTGTGTGTGTGTGTGTTACTGTAAGGCCGTCTTGCACTTATACGTCTTTAGCCAAAAAATATGAAAACAAATACGGTACCATTTTACAATATCTACTTTTCGGAATTTACAGCTACAAGATTTAAGTTAAAGTATCTAGTTTACACTACAAACAATGGCTACTTACTAACCTTATTAAAAGTCACACGGACTTAGCGTTTAAGAAAATAATCAGTACATCATAGTATTTAATTCAACCTATACGTTATTACTCGCGATATACGATACGCGATATTATATACTTAATAATTCGAAAAAATTCTACAAAGACTCAATTTACTTACCAAAGGAATTTGAGAAAGTATTCGGGCTAGAGTGAACTAAACCTAGGAAAAGGAAATGCGCTAGAAAGAAAAAAGTTAATACAGATACAAGAAGAAAGTGGCAGTAAGAAAACAAGAAAGAGAGAGAGAGAGAGAGAGAGAGAGAGAGAGAGAGAGAGAGAGAGAGAGAGAGAGAGAGAGAGAGAGAGAGAGAGAGAGAGAGAGAGAGAGAGAGAGCTCTGTCGTTAAGTGATAGTAGCGGGAAGTAACATGACCTTGAATTAACTGTATAAAAGCATTACTCGTTGTTAGCTCTACCATAAGGTCTCTCCATAAGAGTTCAGTACAACCACCAACATGCAGTACTTGGTAAGTAATATTCGTCTTTGCATACGCTCATAATCTTTTACACACGCAGTCAGCAATACAAAATCGACGAAACTTAAATATAACCTACAATTACTCTTATTTAAAAGAAAATAATAGTTTCAGATGTTAAACTGGATTACTATTAATTTCAGATAACGAATGCGTATACTAACTAATCAGTATTTTAGATAAATACATTATTGATTACACAACGTTTTCCACATTAATTTTACAAATATTATTCATTATAAAAATAATACAACTTTATTTTAATTAATTTCGCTGTCCACTTGAACCAACTGAAAAATGATGCATTTTTAATTCTTTATAAAACAGTTTATCGCGTTGTAATTTGGTTTCTTATACTTTCAAAATAAATTGTAAAATATAAATGTAATATTTAAACAGGCCACGTTCTGTTAGCGTATTTTAGAAATGATATATAAGGCTTTTAAAAATGACTGGTCAATTAATGTTTATTAAAACATTTTGTAATGGGATTTCTTTTCATTGACCTTTAAAAATTAATCATTATTACTTTTAGTCTGATTTACCTTATACCTTACTTTACTTCTTTAACTAATCACTTCATTTCTTCGCGAATGTTTGTGACGAAGTAACCCGTTTAGCGTATGTACACGACAGTTTTCACACAAAAAACACGCAAAAAGGAGGCTCATATATATCCAGAAATACATACAGTGACTTTAGACACACGTTTGTAACGGTCGTATATTGAAATTTAAAAAATAAGAAATAAGTTTCAAGTCGTTGTGTACATTATTCACAAATAATACAATTTTTACTACTTAAGACTTTCACAAACAAAGTGCATTTTACTGCCTTACTTTTTTCTATTTTAAATTATTTACAAATTTCAACCGTTTTTATGAACGTCACAAAAGCTGATGACGCAATTAAAATTATTTCCTAATCTTTTTTCTTTGCTATAATTTACAAACGAGTAAGTAAAAATAAAACCAACTTATAAAAAGGAAGCGCCGAAATGTGACTATAAAAGGTACACGACAGTCCATTAAAGCCTTTCCTCTACGATCGCTTTTTACTTCATGTAGATAAAGAGATGTGAAAATAACTGTTTTGGACTGCTAGACAGGACGATGTTAGATTTTATTGAATCGGATATACGAAAAATCATGTCTACTTATTACAATAATTAATAGAAGTCGCCATGTACTATGGATAAAGCGAAAAATCAATGTTGTGTATGATGGTTCCAGGTTGTGTTAGTCGCTGCTTGCTTAGCATCTCCCGCTCTGGGAAATTATGGAGGTCATTATGGTGGAGCACCCCACGGTGGCTACAACGGACCTCTCGCCTCCCCTGTTATAACTCCCAATGGCTTCCTTGCTGATACTCCTGAAGTTGCTGCTGCTAAAGCCGCTCACTATTCAGAAGTCTCCAAAGTACAATCTGCTCCTGGCTACAGTGCAGGTGGTGATGATGGTTCTTACAATCCGTCTTACAACGCCCCAGCTCCAGCTTCCTATGGAGCTCCTGCACCATCATACGGTGCTCCAGCGTACGCTTCAGGATCCCGTTACAACGGTCCACTTGCCAAGCCAGTCGTAACTCCCAATGGATTCCTCGCTGATACTCCTGAAGTTGCTGCCGCTAAGGCCGCTCATTTCTCTGAAGTCTCTAAGGTACAGTCTGCTCCTGGATACACACCAGGCGGTGATGACGGATCTTACGGCGCAGCTCCTTACGCTACTTCTCCCGCTGCATACGCTGGTGCCCCTGCTGCCTACGGTGGTGCTCCCGCTGCCTATGCTGGTGCCCTTGCTTCTTACGGAAACCAGGGACACTATGGAGCCCCTGCAGCTCCCACTGGAGGATACACCGGCCCTCTCGCTAAGCCAGTTGTGACACCCAACGGATTCCTTGCTGATACTCCAGAAGTCGCTGCCGCTAAGGCCGCTCACTTCTCCGAAGTATCCAGAGCTGGCGCTCCCGCGGCATACGGAGTGGGCGGCCACGGCCACCGTTATCGCCGTAGCTTAGTACTGGGTGCTGCCCCACACGTCGCTCCAGTAATCGCTACCCCCATCGCTCACGTCGCTTACGCCACTCCCGTCGTTGTGGCTGTTCACCGACCGGCATTCGCTTACTCCCTACACCACTAACATCTACACTATTAGTACCGTTCAGAGTCAGAGCTGCGAGACCTCAGTTGGACTTTAACGACTTCTAGTCTCTACGCAACAAGTACGAGTCTAACGCAACCACCGTTTTGGAATCCTAAAATAAAAATCTATATGTGCTGCATGTACAAAATTATTAAATTATTTAAATGTTTTATAAATTAAATTGGCTGTAAAATTACGTTCAGCATTTATTGTACTTGAACTAGTTCACACACACCTGTTACTTTATACCTAATTTTGGTGTCACAAAATTTATTAACTAATCTTATTATAAAATAATGTTGGACTGATGGACTATTGGCACTCCATCCACAAGTGTATTGTGGTACACATAATCGCTTGCGACATGAAGTGAATACTGTCTTCTAGTTGTGTGAACGAAGTGCGCTGTAGTTTCCGTAAGTTCTGCATCATTTATTCAAGCGTCACGTGTCTAAATACAAAAAATAATAAACATTTAAAATAGTGTAATCAACTCGTTCTAAAGTAAAACTAACCGGTTACACGTAAAATTCACAAAAATCAAAGTGGACCAATAAGACAAGACGAAGTGCGTACCCAGGCGACTGGTGCAAGATTCTTCTTTAACGTGTTAGTAATTTCAGTGCGATGTTACGTGCTGAGAAATAGAAACAGAAGGCGTCAACACTACGAAACCAATGAAATAAATAAGTCAATGAAAAATAATAAATTTTTACAGTCTTTAAAAATATTAAGTACAGATAAAACATTTGACTAGTTCTTCCAAATTGCTCACGTTTCTAACCGACTTCGTCAATGTTTAAATCAAACTGTGTACATTTTTTAAATAAAATAATTTAGTTTGTGCTATAATAAATGTTAAATGAAGCGTTTACCATATCTGAACCACAGTCATCGGAGGAAAGTCGCGTAGGATCTCTTACATTTCAAGGGATTATGTAAATTCAAAGTATCCGGGTCTTTGCTTCTACACTCGGTTGAATATGGACTCAGAGATCGCTTCGGCACCAACAGTGAGATTTCTGCAGTAACGAGAAGAAGAACTGGACCACGGCCTCACGTGGACACGAAGCCCGAAAACTTATTCCTCAGGTTTTCACGGCCGGTGTCAGATGTATGGTTCATGTTATCCGGCTGTTTGGCCGTGGTCCATGGTTTATTACCAAACCAAACGTTTCGGCAGCTCCAATGGCTGCCATCGTCAGTGGAATAAAAATCCTGAACGTCGGGTCAGCCTATACCACAGTACTGTGGGCCTGTACGTGAACACCCGACGTTCAGGATTTTTATTCCACTGATGATGGCAGCCATTGGAGCTGCCGAAACGTTTGGTTTGGTAATAAACCATGGACCACGGCCAAAACAGCCCGGATAACATGAACCATACACCCGAAAACTTATATTTATAAAGTCCCAAAAAGGCCAAGTGGCAGACAAGAAGAAGATGAATAAGGTATGTATAAAATATGATTAACGATAGCTTACCGAGAATGTTTGCGAAAACGTCTAGACTGTATAAGACAGTGGCACTGTACATAATAGATCTTAACGCTGTTGACGCCTACAACCGATACACTGACACTGACCTAGATTGTTGAACTACAGACCTTGTGTATAAATCCTAAGTTCTGTTTCTGTACGCCATGCCGAGACTTCGAACGTTTCTATTACAGCAACTGATGCTGACAACGATTACGTAACCAATCTATACGTTATTATTCGTATTTTTATGCACACCAATAAATATATTTCTATTTAATTTTCAACATACTCGTACGAGTACTTCACATAGGCCTTCTCATTTCCTTCTGCTCTATACAGCGTCGGATCACCTTAATCTGATTTCCTTACCCACTTCCTCCACGGTTCCCTATTCCTTATCATTATCTTAATTTCTGTATTGTTTCCGTCGTTGTCAACATTCTTTCCTCTGTATCCACTGATTCCTTGGTCTTCTTCTTTTACGTTTTCCCTGCCTTCCCATTTCCAGCATGATCTTGAGTAAACCATTGTGATCCATCCTGGTAATATGTTCATTCCATTCTAGTTGCCCATTCTCTAATTTATAGATTATAAAAATTTGTTTATAATATTTATTGATATGTATTTTACACGCGCGCGCGCGCGTGTGTATGTGAACGCTTAGAAACCATCCGCTTTGTGCGATTTAAGGTTTAGTAAACTGAAATAGGGAATTTAACAAGATACATTTATGACTACAGTATCTTTATGGATGATACTGTGACTAAATATAATCTCTTTCTTTAAATGCATACCGATCTAAAACCGAATAAAATATTATTATCTTTGTAAAAGACGAAAGCACATCTATTACCGTCAATGAAATACAGTTACTCCACTGAATTTAAATTAAAAATACAGTACACTCAACACTAAGAAATGTAATTCCACTACACGTAATGTTTCACGAAGTGCCAATTATTAATCATAACATTCGTTACAAATATAAAGGCGTTTAATTGGGTACTTACGTCTAATCAAACGTAACTGACGGGGACAAGAATAAATTCAATCCACGATGATAGTTTAAACCCAATATAGGGGCTTGGATGTGTCTCACATAGCCTGTTGGACTGCTTTCATCGTCTAATATTAATTTATAACGAAATTACTAATAAAATTATTAACATGATAATGAAGTTATATAATAACAAAACAAAAAATTAAATTACACTTACAGGAAATCAAATACACGTGACAAGACAAATTACACAGTACAGTAGAAAAAATAACATACAAAGGGCAAAACGATCGGAGAAAGTTTCATAATTAATACTGCTGTCAGAAACAAGAAACTAAAAGGTAAAGGCAACACAGCCTTAGAGTAAGGTACAGTACACGTTATGTCACGTGACAGGTCGCAGTAATCAATAAGTCTCGTTTAGTAGGGAAAAAACTTTATATACTCGTAAATTACTGCAGGGAATGAAATTTCGTTGCTACAGTACTTGCAGTTATGACGAAGTACAGCTGTATGATATAGTGAGGATAGACAATCGGGAGATTTCAACACAAACAAGTCACGTCTACAATAATCGCGCGCCACAACTGATCACATCTCGGAAAACAAAAACAACGTTCTAAAAAAACACTCGTATTACTTCCGAAGGCAGGGTAATGGTATTCAGTACATAGTATGTTAATGGTTAGGTTACCGCGCACAACGCGGATGCATCATTAATGCATACGTAGCGCCGTAATTACGAGACTGCTCATCTGCGTTACTACACGAACTGATGGAATTGAACATCATGGTATTACAGTAAAGCTCTATACAAGCTTTTCTTCGTACTGTGGAATGTTTACTGTTTGTGTACTTCGAGATGATGATAAAGGTCTTGCGATAAACTCAAGCTGGCAATAACTTACCAGTTTCTAATTTGATTATTATGATCAGAAACATTAGAGTCGATGTTGGATTAGAGACTGAGAAATATTTTACAACATAGGCTTTACAATCGTAATCGGATATAACAGGAGGGGACGGCCCAGAAAAGAATGGGTGGATGACCTTGAAGACGACCTGCGCAGGTTCGGTGTAAGTATATGGAGACTGAGAGCAGAGGATCGAGACGACTGGAGGCGGATTGTCCAGGAGACCAAGGCTCTCCACAAGAGCTGAAGCGCCAATTAAGAGAAGAGAATCGGATAGGTATAACATGATTGCGCCAACGCTTTTTCAGTCTTCAAAGCATTTCTCGAATGCACGTTTTAGAAAAGCCTTGAGCGCGCTCAGCGATTTTTGTTTTATATCTAAAACAGTCGCGAAACGTTGTCTTTCCATTGTACTTTTCATAATTGGGAACAGGAAAAGACACATTGGAGCATATATAACGAATACGGTGGCTGCGTTGCATTCAAACAAGCAATGACGTACGTCCTCGTGCATATGGAAAGCAAATCCCATAATTTATTCCATAAATCTGGAGTCCTTCTTCCAAAATCTTCACACAAGCGAGGTAAAATGCCTGAATAGTTATCTTTATGTATCTTTGCACATAGTGATGAAAGTACATGGAAACAGAAGACCACAATCTTCATCTACTTATCACGATTTTCCATTAAGGACAGCCTATGAGCTTTTGTAGAATTTCTAAACCACCTGTTGGTCAGAAGCCTTCTGACAACACTTTCGTCTTGATAGAGCAGGTTATCTCATTCTTCACACACAATTTAATTTGTGTTCTTCAATCTTGTATTGTCGACTACACCAAAACATAACTTAGTAAGTTAGCTGTCAAATCTAAACTATGTATTGAATGGGGCTAAAATTTTAGTCGATTGTCACTAAGATGTGTACGAACATCACATAAAAACAGTTTTTAATCAGAAACTTGTTGCACGGGAAATAAAAAATTGCACAAACTTTTTTATAAAACCTCGAAATAAATTACACACAAAAGAAAATAATGTGTGTGTGTGTGTGTGTGTGAATTTTACAGTTCCTGGACAAAGAGTTGAGTGTTTTATTTTGTTACACCTGAAAAACAACACCAGTTTTTAAAAATAACAAAGAGAGATCAATAATTTTCAACGACTTCAGAAAGGAAGTCAAACCATTTTCATAATTACATACAGTCAAGTGCAAAGTTTATTTTCAAACGTAGGTATAGAGAAACAGAGAGAAAAAGAACTGTTTGCCGTATGACATAATCTGGTGGACAAACTGTGTTATATTAAACAGAGAATTTCAGGGACGCACTGATAATTGGGCAACATGAAGATCATTAATGAAAAATTGTTGCAGTGACCTCAATGTTTTAAAAGCTCAAATGATTGATCCATAATAATAAAGTAAATTAGTATACTTTCAAAAGTCAGTAAAATTCGTTCTTTTGGGTTAAATTAAAACATTATATAACACTTTCACTTATTGCATGTATTCATATTAGGAAACAGCACACATACAAAATTTTAGGATTTAATAACATTGCAGCATTGTATGGTAAAAGGGTCTGAACTATACTCAAAAATTAATAGGATTTAATAACATTGCAGCATTGTATGGTAAAAGGGTCTGAACTATACTCAAAAATTAACAGACATTAAATATAGTATACTCAACAATTAAGATCAATAAGGCAGAACAGAAACACAGTGAGAGAATTCAACTCCAATCTCACACTGTGTTGAATATGTGATGAATGACACATTAATCTGATGCTGAAATTTGAAATCCATGTAACCATTAGGCAAATAATTATGAAACAAAATAAAAATACATAAAACCTACTCTGTCATTGATAACAGCTTTACTATTGCTGTAGTTCTTTATACTAATTTACAAAACAGAATCAAACCAGTTCTAAATTATGATGGGGGGAATTCAACAATTTTTGTAATGAGATATAAAACATTTTCATTTCAATAAGTATTAAGAAACAACTAGTACACATTAGACCTATGATTTTCTGTATAATTTTTACAAGAAAGAAAACGTCTTAATGGCAGTTTTGTTATGTCATTTGAAAATGTAACACAACATAACGAAAGAGCACATACTGAAATTTTCTCCATTATAAATTTGTAAAATATCGATTAAGCAAACAAATATTATCAATACGTTTTGAAAAATGTTACATAATTCTGAGAATCATTAACAAAAGGTTCTGTCCTCTTCTAGATCTCACAGCCTCCACAATTTAAAAAATATAAAGTACAATATTTTTAGTGGAACAATCAATTCTGACAGTAATGAAGAATATTGTTACATTACCAAAAGCCACCCAGTAAAAGGGAGGGAATACCTTATAATATAAAGAGAAAACATGCAGCTAAGAAGAGATAAGATGAGAAAATTGACAATTTTAATAAATAGCAAAATAATGACATTAACTTAGACTAGACAATGACAATGACCACACCCAAGTGATTAGCCAAATGACCAAATAAATGTAATTAAACCTATGATAAAAATGTCATAAAATTGACAATAATTAAATGAATAATTGAACCTTGAAGGTACAAACCACCAGCAGAAATAATATAATTCTATGTATGTAAGTGTAGACTAAATGTTAAGTACACAAATAGTAAATAAACAGAACAATGAAATCAAATGATAATAAATAAATGTATAGAGAATAAAACGTGACAGAGCTAGTCTGATAATCACAACATTCATATTAAACTGAACCAAGAGTGCATAAAGTAGGTAGGGAGTGAGTTACAAACAAAAAACAATAAGTGAACAACACTAAGTGATAATTAGTGATGGTTTTAACAACCAATATCCTGAATAATAATAAGTACATCTTGGCAAAACCATATAACAGTGCATACCGAGAAAAAAACAAAACAATAAGATAACAAACACTAGGTAAAGCAAAGCAACCCAAGTGCATGTGTAAAAATGTATAAATAAAGTATGTCAATTACCAGTAATAAATAATATGAAAGTGAAAGGTGCGAAGGACAAGTGCTTAGCATAATAAACAACATGTCAAAATACATTAAGTAGGTGTACGGTGATAGAAATTAGTTTTGAAAAAGACAAAACACTAGTAAGTAAGATAGAATAAGGTATCATGTTCAAAAAATATAAGAATAAGTAACTGTTATAAAGAATGTTAGTGTTAAAATATTAAGTTAGTAAAGTTAAAGGGATAAACAAAACCTAAACAAGTTATATGTTATAAAAAGAAGAGTAGACATCAAAAGATGGATACTCAATTATTGAAGTTGTGTTATAACGAGAATAGTAGAAGGTAGCAGGAGTATTATAAAACTATGAAATTGTTATAATTATTAAAAGAATGTTAAGAATAAGTTATGTTATGTTGAGTTGGGAAAATAATACTAAAAAGCAGTAATAATGTGTTGAAAGGATGAGGAAATCATAAAAATATGCAATGTTAATTTCTTAGATATAGATGTAAAAGGCAATAATATGTCTGTAAAGAACTACTAATCATAAACCAATGTATGTAAATTCATAATAATTGTAAACAAACTAAGACAAAGCAATAAGAACTTAGGAACAAGAGCAAAATAAATTATAATCAATGTCAACCATTGTAGGCAAGTGCAGGCCTAAAGAAATGTGAGAAAATTGTAAAATGTAAACAAATAACAACATTCAGTTAGGGAAAAAGTTAGGTAAACATAATATATTTAGCCAAGGAACATTAAAAACACAAAATACTTTCAAAAACACACTTATAAACCAAAATAAGTATAAAAAACAAAAGTAGCAAAATACTAAATCAGCCAATACTGAATAGAACATAGTCAGGTTTGATTTCGAAATAATATTAAACAGAAATGCTATTCAATGGTACTAATAACAGAAGTATTAATAGTAATACAAGCAAATTATCTTAATTAGAAAATATTTATCCATTTTGAGCGAAATCACAAGCTATGTCTAACAATGGGTACAAAACTGTTTCAACCAATGAGAAGGATAGGTTTTGCAGTTAGAACCAAAAAACCATTACAAATTTATTAACAGTCCATTATTAGCTTCAGTAGAGTACAGATGAAAAAATAGCCGCTCCATATAATTAGCAAAAGGAATCAATCAAATGAGATAAACCATATAATAATTAATGAAAATGGAATACAAGATGGGCAAAACATATTAACAAGATTGAACTAAACATAATTTTGAATTACAGAAGATAAAAAATATAAAACGAAAAAAAAAGAAATAAAAGAAGGAAGACCTAGTAACAAGCATACATGAAAATAAGTTATCAGATGTTAAGGAAGGAGTAAAGTATAAAATTTAATTAAATAACAAAACAAAAGACTGGATTCACTACACTTTAACACTGATGCACAATATAATTAACTTGGTTCAAACACTCAAACACTGAATAGCTCTTAATAAACCAAATATTAGCTCTTAATGAACATCACTAATTACTTCAAACGAGAGAAGAACGGATTTGGATCCAGAAATTGCAGAAGGACCACCAGTCTGGCTGTTAATAAACTCAGGGAGCTGTATTTCCGAGGTGAACAGGACAAGAATTACATTTTATTAAACCGAAGAAAGGAATCTCAAACGACATATCCATTCTGAGCATCGAGGTTATCAATCAACGGCCTACACGAGTTGCTTCGTTCTAGTCTGGTAAATTATAATTGTATAAATCATAATAACAACATAGCACTTCAAATTTGTAAATCTTGCATTCTTATCTATGTATTTTTAATCTTCCCCATAGTTACAAGAACCTTCACACCCTGAATTAAATTAATTATAAACAACAACAAATCATATGACCGAATATAAAATAAAGTATTGGACCGAACAATAATCGATTCACGCAATCTATAGCCTTTGTGTATGCCAATTGGAACATATCTTATTTAATGTTGAAGGAGTGAATAAATAAAGAAACCTTGTATAGTTGCAAAATCTTATCATTTGGGGTATTATTTAATGAGTTGGGAATAAAAAGTAACTGACTAAGTACATAATATTTGACTACCGTAAACAGTGAATTAACCTATAAGTTTCGTTGCCCCGGAACTGCAGCGCTTATTGCGGAATTCTCCGACACCAAAGAGAAGAGCGTTAAAATACAAAATTTACATAATTCTCTTCGAGGTATACTAGGGTTGAACGAAATTATAGAATAACACATTAATTATTTAAGTTTCAAGCACACTAACACTGGTATTTTTCTTAGAGAGATAAGCTAATATTAGTTAACGAAATTACTATATTCCCCAACTCCAAATATCTCAGAAATTGAATTAAATTAACACGACCGAAGAGAGGAGAGACAGAGAAGCATACCCGTTCCTAGTAACAAATAGGTTTACATTGCGTGATACATTAGTAGACGCAACACGTCGTTTAGTAACAAATTGACGCCGGCAACGTTGGGGCTGAAAGAACGAGAACCTCGGAACCGTAAGAGCTGAGGGTTTAATTATAAATTGGCGCCCAACGTGGGGCTTATGTTAAGTAACTATAATTATATTAATATTACTTAACCAGAGGAGGCAACTGTGGGAGACTAGAAATGCAATAGAGATATGATACAAAAGGAAACGAAAATGCAAGGACAAGAGAGACGATTAAGTTACGCGGAATGGACGACGATGCTATTTAAGAAATTCAGCAAGGAGATGGGATACACAGAAAACAATACCAATGATCACGAAAGAGCGCAAATGAGTCGCGCGAATGCAAGGGGAACACCAGACGACAAAATGACATTGAGAGAGATTTATGATGAATTGTGGGAGTTAGATGCCAGGTGTAATGAAGAAAAGACTATTGGGACGACTAACAAAAAAGACGATAACAAGGTGGAAAGGATGACTGAAGAAGATTGGGAAAGATGGGACGATAATGAAGAACAAATGAAAACCGAAAGAACAGGAGTATACGCCCAGGTGACAGAAAAATATACTCAGGAAGATTATGAACAATGGAAAAGAGAAATAAGACCACCTGAAAACCCAATACAAACAGAAAACACCGAATTAAGGGAATGTATCAGGGTGATGTTTGAACTATCCCGAGAAGATATGTGTCACTGGAGGAAGAAACATAATCAAATAGAAGGATTTAGAGAGATGCCAAATAATAAAAAGCTAGAGCAATCCAGTGTACAAAAAGAAGTAAAAATAGTCAAAGTGAAGCAACAGAAGAAAATACCAGAACAAAAGAAGGAGGAAAGCTTCGAGGAAAGATGGGACAAATTTTTTAAAAAGTTCGGTAAGGTAATCGAAGAATATGATAGGAAAATGAGTGATAAGGAGCGACAACAACTTGGACAGTGGCTAGAACATTTCAAGAAAATGAATGAAACATTAGAAACCTCTTCTGAAGGGAGAAAGGAAACAGAAATTAGAGAAGACCAAAATGCAAAGCCATCTGAAAATAAGAATAGAAAGGACAAGGAGGAGATCCAAACCATGGAAGAGAATAGCCAGAAAATAAGAAAAACATGCAGAAAGAACATAGTCAGTACCAAAGAAGAAATGGAGATGAGGAAAGGTGGATTAATTAGTGCGTTTAACATCCCAATTAATGAACGAAGGGAGTTATGTAAAGGTATGGAATATAGAAGAAACTTTATGAAAATAACCAAAATAAACCATAATAGAACAATCACAAAAAATTTAAATAAATTTAAATATTATTTGAAAATGTCAACAACTAAAGAGTATATGACCAAATCAATTATATCGTCAATACGGAAGATACCCGTAAAACATTTGATAAATAGTCCAGATATCCAAGGGAATGGAAAGATAGAATATAGAAGTAATTATGTTAGAATAGAGGAGATACGATACCTGATAATTCAAAGGGAGCTAAATATGACTGAATATCCTGACTTAAATGAAGACTTTACACCAGCCGAGTTACGGTACCAGGTACGCGAAGGATATTTATCAAGTGTCAAATTGGTATGAACACTGCAGTAATCCGGACAACGGGTGTAGTCGAATTAATGGACCATGGTTAGAAGAAGAAGCAGTCAACCAGAAAAATGGGACTGATTTGATGAAAACTGACCAGCCAACCAATTGGAAAGAATACGAAAATATTATTTCATAACAAAATCCAATAAATTCTAAATCTAAATAAGAACAGCTTATTACCAATATTGAAGAGAAAACACTTGTAAATAAAAAGAATTTTTTGAACAATATTATATAAATAGAAAACATGTCATTCAAAATGAAGTAAGGCCGAATTAAAATATAGTTATGAAGAAGGTATTAAGAAGAGTTAATAACAAACCCCAAGATTACAGAAGAAAACCAGAATTATTACTACATGTCTACGAAGAAATAGTGTGAATAAGGAATAATGAAACCTCAAGATAAAATTTTTTATATCTAACATACCTATGCAAAATAATAAAAGAAGAATAATATGACCTAAAATACATACCGCATTGCCAAGTGAAAAGAACAACCTCAATAAACGATTGATTATGACCAATGTAATATTAAAGAAAACGAGAAAAAATAGTTATCAACATAATTCATTGAAATATAACCAGCCAAAATAATGAAATAAGATAAGAAAAATAATAGTTGAGCTAAGGACTGTAACTATTCAGAAACACAGTAATAATAATAATCAAACCAATAACTATTTAGAAAATATTGAGATCAGAAGAATAAATGAAGAAGATACTTAGCGTTATTATCACAACAAGAAAGAAAAACAAAAATAATTACAAATGATAACTGTCAGAATTATTATCAAAAAATGTTTAAGGAACTTAAAATGGAATCACAAAGTATGAAAGATAGGAATAGATAAATATAAAAGCAACAATGTGAAAAAATTCCCAAATGTTTATTATTAATTAATTAAGGAGATTATTAGGAGATTATTATATTTTTATAGCTGACTGTAGATGAATTCCAGCAGTACTATATTAAGGTGTAGTGTGGACAGCAGAGTATGAAGCCAAACAGTGCCTCTCTGAACTGTACCAATGCACATATTAGGGATTGTTAGGGAAATTAAATATTTAAGGAATATTAGAATCGTTGCAAGAATGACCTCAGATTCCAGAAGAGTATGACGAAGAAAACAGAAAGAAAATAGCTGACAGAAGAATAATTGAGAAATACAGTGATTATAGTAATTATAAGTAGAAGAGATGTGAACCTAAAGTATCATTGAATATTGTAGCCAACTATCAACAAATACTGTTTACAGAAATTAAATATGATCAAGAATGTTAATAGAAATAATGAAATGTTATTAAATAAAGAATTATGAATACTAGTCTAACAAAGTTACATTGAGAATCCCATCGTTAACCATTAATATTGATATGAAGAAAAGGCATGTGAAAAAGACAAGTTTATTTGACCTAAACTTCATTCAGGTAAACTAAACTTTTTTAGGAGGAGGAGCATATGTAACGCAACAGAAATGCAGTCATCCATGTTACATAAATAGTATATTAACAAAATAATACGTAAATCAATATTTAACTCCCATGATAAAACAAAGGTCTAATAAATACATTTATAATTATATATAAAAATGAATAAGGATGCAAGGTAGAAATAACAATAATAAACAAACCTGTAAATTAGACAATAGTTAGAGATCCATGTTCAGTGAAAAGTAAATAAATCTTATACTGATGAGAATTGTAAGAAAGAAACTAGTACAGAAAATGTCAAAGTAAATGACAATGAAATTAAACAAAAATGAGACAATAATTTACCTTATAGCAATGATTATGAATTAAATGATATTATTTTGTAACGATGAATGTTATGTTAAAGTTTATGTTATGTTATACAAATTACTTGTTGAATTAATGGAAAGTAATGAAGCAAAATGTATTATTCAATTACTGTTATAGAAGGATGTGGGAAACAGTTAGGTAATGTTAATAGATCACAATTTCTTATATGTGATCCATAGATCAAGATAAAATTGTTATTAGTTATAGAAAGGATAATTATTTATGTAAATGTTAATAGTTAAGTTTCGATTATATGTATGAACTTATGTAAATGGGCTATAGTTGTTCACCAGTTATAAACAAAGTTAGGTCCATATACAATAAAAGGCCTAACAGCCAATAACACTATATAACCACTCATAACATAAAGGTTAGGTACGGAAGTTAATAATAATTAATGAATACGGTTCAAAGAGCTAGGAAAAAACATTTGATAAGTAATGATATATAATAAACCACCTCAATTTAAACAAATTATGATAATGCCACAATGCCATGATATCGATTGATAACGTTTGACATCGAAAAAGTAATAAATATAAAAGAAACAGACTAAGATCAAAAAACCAGCAGAATATATGTAGAAAATAGTAAACAAACTATAGGTGAAGTTATATTCCGATATGATAGGAAATTAATAAGGAATAGACGAAAAATATATGAAATAATAACTATATACAAAACATTGAGAAGGAAGAAAAATAAGGTGTTGCTAAGGACAACAGTAATGTATGAAGTTGTTGATTTTCAATTATTGCCTTTTATGATCTGAACGTGATGAGATTAAAAAACCCAAGAAATGTTTAATGTAATTAGAATATTTTAAATTATTTTGATACAATTATAATCTGCAAAATTCTAATGATAATCTTATTGACTTATGCCAGCAAAGTTTAACCAAATGAGATCATAGTACAGTATCACAATAAAAAAAATAAATAAATAACTGGGTTCTACAAGGAAGGATTTGAATTGTCATATACCAGAAAAGAATTAACGATATATTAAAACCACTACAAAGAGTTAACTGTGTCACAAAAAATAATATACACTACACTGGAACTCATAACCTTTTAAATACACGGAACATCACTAATTACTTCAAACGAGAGAAGAACGGATTTGGATCCAGAAATTGCAGAAGGACCACCAGTCTGGCTGTTAATAAACTCAGGGAGCTGTATTTCCGAGGTGAACAGGACAAGAATTACATTTTATTAAACCGAAGAAAGGAATCTCAAACGACATATCCATTCTGAGCATCGAGGTTATCAATCAACGGCCTACACGAGTTGCTTCGTTCTAGTCTGGTAAATTATAATTGTATAAATCATAATAACAACATAGCACTTCAAATTTGTAAATCTTGCATTCTTATCTATGTATTTTTAATCTTCCCCATAGTTACAAGAACCTTCACACCCTGAATTAAATTAATTATAAACAACAACAAATCATATGACCGAATATAAAATAAAGTATTGGACCGAACAATAATCGATTCACGCAATCTATAGCCTTTGTGTAAGCCAATTGGAACATATCTTATTTAGTGTTGAAGGAGTGAATAAATAAAGAAACCTTGTATAGTTGCAAAATCTTATCATTTGGGGTATTATTAAATGAGTTGGGAATAAAAAGTAACTGACTAAGTACATAATATTTGACTACCGTAAACAGTGAATTAACCTATAAGTTTCGTTGCCCCGGAACTGCAGCGCTTATTGCGGAATTCTCCGACACCAAAAAGAGCGTTAAAATACAAAATTTACATAATTCTCTTCGAGGTATACTAGGGTTGAACGAAATTATAGAATAACACATTAATTATTTAAGTTTCAAGCACACTAACACTGGTATTTTTCTTAGAGAGATAAGCTAATATTAGTTAATGAAATTACTATATTCCCCAACTCCAAATATCTCAGAAATTGAATTAAATTAACACGACCGAAGAGAGGAGAGACAGAGAAGCATACCCGTTCCTGGTAACAAATAGGTTTACATTGCGTGATACATTAGTAGACGCAAGACGTCGTTTAGTAACAAATTGACGCCGGCAACGTTGGGGCTGAAAGAACGAGAACCCCGCAACCGTAAGAGCCGAGGGTTTAATTACAAATTGGCACCCAATGTGGGGCTTAAGTTAAGTAACTATAATTATATTAATATTACTTAACCAGAGGAGGCAACTGTGGGAGACTAGAAATGCAATAAAGAGATATGATACAAAAGGAAACGAAAATGCAAGGACAAGAGAGACGATTAAGTTACGCGGAATGGACGACGATGCTATTTAAGAAATTTAGCAAGGAGATGGGATACACAGAAAAGAATACCAATGATCACGAAAGAGCGCAAATGAGTCGCGCGAATGCAAGGGGAACACCAGACGACAAAATGACATTGAGAGAGATTTATGATGAATTGTGGGAGTTAGATGCCAGGTGTAATGAAGAAAAGACTATTGGGACGACTAACAAAAAAGACGATAACAAGGTGGAAAGGATGACTGAAGAAGATTGGGAAAGATGGGACGATAATGAAGAACAAATGAAAACCGAAAGAACAGGAGTATACGCCCAGGTGACAGAAAAATATACTCAGGAAGATTATGAACAATGGAAAAGAGAAATAAGACCACCTGAAAACCCAATACAAACAGAAAACACCGAATTAAGGGAATGGATCAGGGTGATGTTTGAACTATCCCGAGAAGATATGTGTCACTGGAGGAAGAAACATAATCAAATAGAAGGATTTAGAGAGATGCCAAATAATAAAAAGCTAGAGCAATCCAGTGTACAAAAAGAAGTAAAAATAGTCAAAGTGAAGCAACAGAAGAAAATACCAGAACAAAAGAAGGAGGAAAGCTTCGAGGAAAGATGGGGCAAATTTTTTAAAAAGTTCGGTAAGGTAATCGAAGAATATGATAGGAAAATGAGTGATAAGGAGCGACAACAACTTGGACAGTGGCTAGAACATTTCAAGAAAATGAATGAAACATTAGAAACCTCTTCTGAAGGGAGAAAGGAAACAGAAATTAGAGAAGACCAAAATGCAAAGCCATCTGAAAATAAGAATAGAAAGGACAAGGAGGAGATCCAAACCATGGAAGAGAATAGCCAGAAAATAAGAAAAACATGCAGAAAGAACATAGTCAGTACCAAAGAAGAAATGGAGATGAGGAAAGGTGGATTAATTAGTGCGTTTAACATCCCAATTAATCAACGAAGGGAGTTATGTAAAGGTATGGAATATAGAAGAAACTTTATGAAAATAACCAAAATAAACCATAATAGAACAATCACAAAAAATTTAAATAAATTTAAATATTATTTGAAAATGTCAACAACTAAAGAGTATATGACCAAATCAATTATATCGTCAATACGGAAGATACCCGTAAAACATTTGATAAATAGTCCAGATATCCAAGGGAATGGAAAGATAGAATATACAAGTAATTATGTTAGAATAGAGGAGATACGATACCTGATAATTCAAAGGGAGCTAAATATGACTGAATATCCTGACTTAAATGAAGACTTTACACCAGCCGAGTTACGGTACCAGGTACGCGAAGGATATTTATCAAGTGTCAAATTGGTATGAACACTGCAGTAATCCGGACAACGGGTGTAGTCGAATTAATGGACCATGGTTAGAAGAAGAAGCAGTCAACCAGAAAAATGGGACTGATTTGATGAAAACTGACCAGCCAACCAATTGGAAAGAATACGAAAATATTATTTCATAACAAAATCCAATAAATTCTAAATCTAAATAAGAACAGCTTATTACCAATTTTGAAGAGAAAACACTTGTAAATAAAAAGAATTTTTTGAACAATATTATATAAATAGAAAACATGTCATTCAAAATGAAGTAAGTCCGAATTAAAATATAGTTATGAAGAAGGTATTAAGAAGAGTTAATAACAAACCCCAAGATTACAGAAGAAAACCAGAATTATTACTACATGTCTACGAAGAAATAGTGTGAATAAGGAATAACGAAACCTCAAGATAAAATTTTTTATATCTAACATACCTATGCAAAATAATAAAAGAAGAATAATATGACCTAAAATACCTACCGCATTGTCAAGTGAAAAGAACAACCTCAATAAACGATTGATTATGACCAATGTAATATTAAAGAAAACGAGAAAAAATAGTTATCAACATAATTCATTGAAATATAACCAGCCAAAATAATGAAATAAGATAAGAAAAATAATAGTTGAGCTAAGGACTGTAACTATTCAGAAACACAGTAATAATAATAATCAAACCAATAACTATTTAGAAAATATTGAGATCAGAAGAATAAATGAAGAAGATACTTAGCGTTATTATCACAACAAGAAAGAAAAACAAAAATAATTACAAATGATAACTGTCAGAATTATTATCAAAAAATGTTTAAGGAACTTAAAATGGAATCACAAAGTATGAAAGATAGGAATAGATAAATATAAAAGCAACAATGTGAAAAAATTCCCAAATGTTTATTATTAATTAATTAAGGAGATTATTAGGAGATTATTATATTTTTATAGCTGACTGTAGATGAATTCCAGCAGTACTATATTAAGGTGTAGTGTGGACAGCAGAGTATGAAGCCAAACAGTGCCTCTCTGAACTGTACCAATGCACATATTAGGGATTGTTAGGGAAATTAAATATTTAGGGAATATTAGAATCGTTGCAAGAATGACCTCAGATTCCAGAAGAGTATGACGAAGAAAACAGAAAGAAAATAGCTGACAGAAGAATAATTGAGAAATACAGTGATTACAGTAATTATAAGTAGAAGAGATGTGAACCTAAAGTATCATTGAATATTGTAGCCAACTATCAACAAATACTGTTTACAGAAATTAAATATGATCAAGAATGTTAATAGAAATAATGAAATGTTATTAAATAAAGAATTATGAATACTAGTCTAACAAAGTTACATTGAGAATCCCATCGTTAACCATTAATATTGATATGAAGAAAAGGCATGTGAAAAAGACAAGTTTATTTGACCTAAACTTCATTCAGGTAAACTAAACTTTTTTAGGAGGGGGAGCATATGTAACGCAACAGAAATGCTGTCATCCATGTTACATAAATAGTATATTAACAAAATAATACGTAAATCAATATTTAACTCCCATGATAAAACAAAGGTCTAATAAATACATTTATAATTATATATAAAAATGAATAAGGATGCAAGGTAGAAATAACAATAATAAACAAACCTGTAAATTAGACAATAGTTAGAGATCCATGTTCAGTGAAAAGTAAATAAATCTTATACTGATGAGAATTGTAAGAAAGAAACTAGTACAGAAAATGTCAAAGTAAATGACAATGAAATTAAACAAAAATGAGACAATAATTTACCTTATAGCAATGATTATGAATTAAATGATATTATTTTGTAACGATGAATGTTATGTTAAAGTTTATGTTATGTTATACAAATTACTTGTTGAATTAATGGAAAGTAATGAAGCAAAATGTATTATTCAATTACTGTTATAGAAGGATGTGGGAAACAGTTAGGTAATGTTAATAGATCACAATTTCTTATATGTGATCCATAGATCAAGATAAAATTGTTATTAGTTATAGAAAGGATAATTATTTATGTAAATGTTAATAGTTAAGTTTCGATTATATGTATGAACTTATGTAAATGGGCTATAGTTGTTCACCAGTTATAAACAAAGTTAGGTCCATATACAATAAAAGGCCTAACAGCCAATAACACTATATAACCACTCATAACATAAAGGTTAGGTACGGAAGTTAATAATAATTAATGAATACGGTTCAAAGAGCTAGGAAAAAACATTTGATAAGTAATGATATATAATAAACCACCTCAATTTAAACAAATTATGATAATGCCACAATGCCATGATATCGATTGATAACGTTTGACATCGAAAAAGTAATAAATATAAAAGAAACAGACTAAGATCAAAAAACCAGCAGAATATATGTAGAAAATAGTAAACAAACTATAGGTGAAGTTATATTCCGATATGATAGGAAATTAATAAGGAATAGACGAAAAATATATGAAATAATAACTATATACAAAACATTGAGAAGGAAGAAAAATAAGGTGTTGCTAAGGACAACAGTAATGTATGAAGTTGTTGATTTTCAATTATTGCCTTTTATGATCTGAACGTGATGAGATTAAAAAACCCAAGAAATGTTTAATGTAATTAGAATATTTTAAATTATTTTGATACAATTATAATCTGCAAAATTCTAATGATAATCTTATTGACTTATGCCAGCAAAGTTTAACCAAATGAGATCATAGTACAGTATCACAATAAAAAAAATAAATAAATAACTGGGTTCTACAAGGAAGGATTTGAATTGTCATATACCAGAAAAGAATTAACGATATATTAAAACCACTACAAAGAGTTAACTGTGTCACAAAAAATAATATACACTACACTGGAACTCATAACCTTTTAAATACACGGAACATCACTAATTACTTCAAACGAGAGAAGAACGGATTTGGATCCAGAAATTGCAGAAGGACCACCAGTCTGGCTGTTAATAAACTCAGGGAGCTGTATTTCCGAGGTGAACAGGACAAGAATTACATTTTATTAAACCGAAGAAAGGAATCTCAAACGACATATCCATTCTGAGCATCGAGGTTATCAATCAACGGCCTACACGAGTTGCTTCGTTCTAGTCTGGTAAATTATAATTGTATAAATCATAATAACAACATAGCACTTCAAATTTGTAAATCTTGCATTCTTATCTATGTATTTTTAATCTTCCCCATAGTTACAAGAACCTTCACACCCTGAATTAAATTAATTATAAACAACAACAAATCATATGACCGAATATAAAATAAAGTATTGGACCGAACAATAATCGATTCACGCAATCTATAGCCTTTGTGTAAGCCAATTGGAACATATCTTATTTAGTGTTGAAGGAGTGAATAAATAAAGAAACCTTGTATAGTTGCAAAATCTTATCATTTGGGGTATTATTAAATGAGTTGGGAATAAAAAGTAACTGACTAAGTACATAATATTTGACTACCGTAAACAGTGAATTAACCTATAAGTTTCGTTGCCCCGGAACTGCAGCGCTTATTGCGGAATTCTCCGACACCAAAAAGAGCGTTAAAATACAAAATTTACATAATTCTCTTGAGGTATTCTAGGGTTGAAGGAAATTATAGAATAACACATTAATTATTTAAGTTTCAAGCACACTAACACTGGTATTTTTCTTAGAGAGATAAGCTAATATTAGTTAATGAAATTACTATATTCCCCAACTCCAAATATCTCAGAAATTGAATTAAATTAACACGACCGAAGAGAGGAGAGACAGAGAAGCATACCCGTTCCTAGTAACAAATAGGTTTACATTGCGTGATACATTAGTAGACGCAAGACGTCGTTTAGTAACAAATTGACGCCGGCAACGTTGGGGCTGAAAGAACGAGAACCTCGCAACCGTAAGAGCCGAGGGTTTAATTACAAATTGGCGCCCAACGTGGGGCTTAAGTTAAGTAACTATAATTATATTAATATTACTTAACCAGAGGAGGCAACTGTGGGAGACTAGAAATGCAATAAAGAGATATGATACAAAAGGAAACGAAAATGCAAGGACAAGAGAGACGATTAAGTTATGCGGAATGGACGACGATGCTATTTAAGAAATTCAGCAAGGAGATGGGATACACAGAAAAGAATACCAATGATCACGAAAGAGCGCAAATGAGTCGCGCAAATGCAAGGGGAACACCAGACGACAAAATGACATTGAGAGAGATTTATGATGAATTGTGGGAGTTAGATGCCAGGTGTAATGAAGAAAAGACTATTGGGACGACTAACGAAAAAGACGATAACAAGGTGGAAAGGATGACTGAAGAAGATTGGGAAAGATGGGACGATAATGAAGAACAAATGAAAACCGAAAGAACAGGAGTATACGCCCAGGTGACAGAACAATATACTCAGGAAGATTATGAACAATGGAAAAGAGAAATAAGACCACCTGAAAACCCAATACAAACAGAAAACACCGAATTAAGGGAATGGATCAGGGTGATGTTTGAACTATCCCGAGAAGATATGTGTCACTGGAGGAAGAAACATAATCAAATAGAAGGATTTAGAGAGATGCCAAATAATAAAAAGCTAGAGCAATCCAGTGTACAAAAAGAAGTAAAAATAGTCAAAGTGAAGCAACAGAAGAAAATACCAGAACAAAAGAAGGAGGAAAGCTTCGAGGAAAGATGGGACAAATTTTTTAAAAAGTTCGGTAAGGTAATCGAAGAATATGATAGGAAAATGAGTGATAAGGAGCGACAACAACTTGGACTGTGGATAGAACGTTTCAAGAAAATGAATGAAACATTAGAAACCTCTTCTGAAGGGAGAAAGGAAACAGAAATTAGAGAAGACCAAAATGCAAAGCCATCTGAAAATAAGAATAGAAAGGACAAGGAGGAGATCCAAACCATGGAAGAGAATAGCCAGAAAATAAGAAAAACATGCAGAAAGAACATAGTCAGTACCAAAGAAGAAATGGAGATGAGGAAAGGTGGATTAATTAGTGGGTTTAACATCCCAATTAATGAACGAAGGGAGTTATGTAAAGGTATGGAATATAGAAGAAACTTTATGAAAATAACCAAAATAAACCATAATAGAACAATCACAAAAAATTTAAATAAATTTGAATATTATTTGAAAATGTCAACAACTAAAGAGTATATGACCAAATCAATTATATCGTCAATACGGAAGATACCCGTAAAACATTTGATAAATAGTCCAGATATCCAAGGGAATGGAAAGATAGAAAATACAAGTAATTATGTTAGAATAGAGGAGATACGATACCTGATAATTCAAAGGGAGCTAAATATGACTGAATATCCTGACTTAAATGAAGACTTTACATCAGCCGAGTTACGGTACCAGGTACGCGAAGGATATTTATCACGTGTCAAATTGGTATGAACACTGCAGTAATCCGGACAACGGGTGCAGTCGAATTAATGGACCATGGTTAGAAGAAGAAGCAGTCAACCAGAAAAATGGGACTGATTTGATGAAAACTGACCAGGCAACCAATTGGAAAGAATACCAAATATATTATTTCATAACAAAATCCAATAAATTCTAAATCTAAATAAGAACAGCTTATTACCAATTTTGAAGAGAAAACACTTGTAAATAAAAAGAATTTTTTGAACAATATTATATAAATAAAAAACATGTCATTCAAAATGAAGTAAGTCCGAATTAAAATATAGTTATGAAGAAGGTATTAAGAAGAGTTAATAACAAACCCCAAGATTACAGAAGAAAACCAGAATTATTACTACATGTCTACGAAGAAACAGTGTGAATAAGGAATAATGAAACCTCAAGATAAAATTTTTTATATCAAACATACCTATGCAAAATAATAAAAGAAGAATAATATGACCTAAAATACCTACCGCATTGCCAAGTGAAAAGAACAACCTCAATAAACGATTGATTGTGACCAATGTAATATTAAAGAAAATGAGAAAAAATAGTTATCAACATAATTCATTGAAATATAACCAGCCAAAATAATGAAATAAGATAAGAAAAATAATAGTTGAGCTAAGGACTGTAACTATTCAGAAACACAGTAATAATAATAATCAAACCAATAACTATTTAGAAAATATTGAGATCAGAAGAATAAATGAAGAAGATACTTAGCGTTATTATCACAACAAGAAAGAAAAACAAAAATAATTACAAATGATAACTGTCAGAATTATTATCAAAAAATGTTTAAGGAACTTAAAATAGAATCACAAAGTATGAAAGATAGGAATAGATAAATATAAAAGCAACAATGTGAAAAAATTCCCAAATGTTTATTATTAATTAATTAAGGAGATTATTAGGAGATTATTATATTTTTATAGCTGACTGTAGATGAATTCCAGCAGTACTATATTAAGGTGTAGTGTGGACAGCAGAGTATGAAGCCAAACAGTGCCTCTCTGATCTGTACCAACGCACATATTAGGGATTGTTAGGGAAATTAAATATTTAAGGAATATTAGAATCGTTGCAAGAATGACCTCAGATTCCAGAAGAGTATGACGAAGAAAACAGAAAGAAAATAGCTGACAGAAGAATAATTGAGAAATACAGTGATTACAGTAATTATAAGTAGAAGAGATGTGAACCTAAAGTATCATTGAATATTGTAGCCAACTATCAAAAAATACTGTTTACAGAAATTAAATATGATCAAGAATGTTAATAGAAATAATGAAATGTTATTAAATAAAGAATTATGAATACTAGTCTAACAAAGTTACATTGAGAATCCCATCGTTAACCATTAATATTGATATGAAGAAAAGGCATGTGAAAAAGACAAGTTTATTTGACCTAAACTTCATTCAGGTAAACTAAACTTTTTTAGGAGGGGGAGCATATGTAACGCAACAGAAATGCAGTCATCCATGTTACATAAATAGTATATTAACAAAATAATAAGTAAATCAATATTTAACTCCCATGATAAAACAAAGGTCTAATAAATACATTTATAATTATCTATAAAAATGAATAAGGATGCAAGGTAGAAATAACAATAATAAACAAACCTGTAAATTAGACAATAGTTAGAGATCCATGTTCAGTGAAAAGTAAATAAATCTTATACTGATGAGAATTGTAAGAAAGAAACTAGTACAGAAAATGTCAAAGTAAATGACAATGAAATTAAACAAAAATGAGACAATAATTTACCTTATAGCAATGATTATGAATTAAATGATATTATTTGGTAACGATGAATGTTATGTTAAAGTTTATGTTATGTTATACAAATTACTTGTTGAATTAATGGAAAGTAATGAAGCAAAATGTATTATTCAATTACTGTTATAGAAGGATGTGGGAAACAGTTAGGTAATGTTAATAGATCACAATTTTCTTATATGTGATCCATAGATCAAGATAAAATTGTTATTAGTTATAGAAAGGATAATTATTTATGTAAATGTTAATAGTTAAGTTTCGATTATATGTATGAACTTATGTAAAAGGGCTATAGTTGTTCACCAGTTATAAACAAAGTTAGGTCCATATACAATAAAAGGCCTAACAGCCAATAACACTATATAACCACTCATAACATAAAGGTTAGGTACGGAAGTTAATAATAATTAATGAATACGGTTCAAAGAGCTAGGAAAAAACATTTGATAAGTAATGATATATAATAAACCACCTCAATTTAAACAAATTATGATAATGCCACAATGCCATGATATCGATTGATAACGTTTGACATCGAAAAAGTAATAAATATAAAAGAAACAGACTAAGATCAAAAAACCAGCAGAATATATGTAGAGAATAGAAAACAAACTATAGGTGAAGTTATATTCCGATATGATAGGAAATTAATAAGGAATGGACGAAAAATATATGAAATAATAACTATATACAAACCATTGAGAAGGAAGAAAAATAAGGTGTTGCTAAGGACAACAGTAATGTATGAAGTTGTTGATTTTCAATTATTGCCTTTTATGATCTGAACGTGATGAGATTAAAAAACCCAAGAAATGTTTAATGTAATTAGAATATTTTAAATTATTTTGATACAATTATAATCTGCAAAATTCTAATGATAATCTTCTTGACTTATGCCAGCAAAGTTTAACCAAATGAGATCATAGTACAGTATCACAATAAAAAAAAAATAAATAAATAACTGGGTTCTACAAGGAAGGATTTGAATTGTCATATACCAGAAAAGAATTAACGATATATTAAAACCACTACAAAGAGTTAACTGTGTCACAAAAAATAATATACACTACACTGGAACTCATAACCTTTTAAATACACGGAACATCACTAATTACTTCAAACGAGAGAAGAACGGATTTGGATCCAGAAACTGCAGAAGGACCACCAGTCTGGCTGTTAATAAACTCAGGGAGCTGTATTTCCGAGGTGAACAGGACAAGAATTCCATTTTATTAAACCGAAGAAAGAAATCTCAAATGACATATCCATTCTGAGCGTCGAGGTTATCAATCAACAGCCTACACGAGTTGCTTCGTTCTAGTCTGGTAAATTATAATTGTATAAATCATAATAACAACACAACACTTCAAATTTGTAAATCTTGCATTCTTATCTATGTATTTTTAATCTTCCCCACAGTTACAAGAACCTTCACACCATGAATTAAATTAATTATAAACAAAAACAAATCATATGACCGAATATAAAATAAAGTATTGGACCGAACAATAATCGATTCACGCAATCTATAGCCTATGTGTATGCCAATTGGAACATATCCTATTTAATGTTGAAGGAGTGAATAAAAAAAGAAACCTTGTATAGTTGCAAAATCTTATCATTTGGGGTATTATTTAATGAGTTGGGAATAAAAAGTAACTGACTAAGTACATAATATTTGACTACCGTAAACAGTGAATTAACCTATAAGTTTTGTTGCCCCGGAACTGCAGCGCTTATTGCGGAATTCTCCGACACCAAAGAGAAGAGCGTTAAAATACAAAATTTACATAATTCTCTTCGAGGTATACTAGGGTTGAAGGAAATTATAGAATAACACATTAATTATTTAAGTTTCAAGCACACTAACACTGGTATTTTTCTTAGAGAGATAAGCTAATATTAGTTAACGAAATTACTATATTCCCCAACTCCAAATATCTCAGAAATTGAATTAAATTAACACGACCGAAGAGAGGAGAGACAGAGAAGCATACCCGTTCCTAGTAACAAATAGGTTTACATTGCGTGATACATTAGTAGACGCAAGACGTCGTTTAGTAACAAATTGACGCCGGCAACGTTGGGGCTGAAAGAACGAGAACCTCGCAACCGTAAGAGCCGAGGGTTTAATTACAAATTGGCGCCCAACGTGGGGCTTAAGTTAAGTAACTATAATTATATTAATATTACTTAACCAGAGGAGGCAACTGTGGGAGACTAGAAATGCAATAAAGAGATATGATACAAAAGGAAACGAAAATGCAAGGACAAGAGAGACGATTAAGTTATGCGGAATGGACGACGATGCTATTTAAGAAATTCAGCAAGGAGATGGGATACACAGAAAAGAATACCAATGATCACGAAAGAGCGCAAACGAGTCGCGCGAATGAAAGGGGAACACCAGACGACAAAATGACATTGAGAGAGATTTATGATGAATTGTGGGAGTTAGATGCCAGGTGTAATGAAGAAAAGACTATTGGGACGACTAACGAAAAAGACGATAAGAAGGTGGAAAGGATGACTGAAGAAGATTGGGAAAGATGGGACGATAATGAAGAACAAATGAAAACCGAAAGAACAGGAGTATACGCCCAGGTGACAGAACAATATACTCAGGAAGATTATGAACAATGGAAAAGAGAAATAAGACCACCTGAAAACCCAATACAAACAGAAAACACCGAATTAAGGGAATGGATCAGGGTGATGTTTGAACTATCCCGAGAAGATATGTGTCACTGGAGGAAGAAACATAATCAAATAGAAGGATTTAGAGAGATGCCAAATAATAAAAAGCTAGAGCAATCCAGTGTACAAAAAGAAGTAAAAATAGTCAAAGTGAAGCAACAGAAGAAAATACCAGAACAAAAGAAGGAGGAAAGCTTCGAGGAAAGATGGGACAAATTTTTTAAAAAGTTCGGTAAGGTAATCGAAGAATATGATAGGAAAATGAGTGATAAGGAGCGACAACAACTTGGACAGTGGATAGAACGTTTCAAGAAAATGAATGAAACATTAGAAACCTCTTCTGAAGGGAGAAAGGAAACAGAAATTAGAGAAGACCAAAATGCAAAGCCATCTGAAAATAAGAATAGAAAGGACAAGGAAGAGATCCAAACCATGGAAGAGAATAGCCAGAAAATAAGAAAAACATGCAGAAAGAACATAGTCAGTACCAAAGAAGAAATGGAGATGAGGAAAGGTGGATTAATTAGTGCGTTTAACATCCCAATTAATGAACGAAGGGAGTTATGTAAAGGTATGGAATATAGAAGAAACTTTATGAAAATAACCAAAATAAACCATAATAGAACAATCACAAAAAATTTAAATAAATTTAAATATTATTTGAAAATGTCAACAACTAAAGAGTATATGACCAAATCAATTATATCGTCAATACGGAAGATACCCGTAAAACATTTGATAAATAGTCCAGATATCCAAGGGAATGGAAAGATAGAATATACAAGTAATTATGTTAGAATAGAGGAGATACGATACCTGATAATTCAAAGGGAGCTAAATATGACTGAATATCCTGACTTAAATGAAGACTTTACATCAGCCGAGTTACGGTACCAGGTACGCGAAGGATATTTATCACGTGTCAAATTGGTATGAACACTGCAGTAATCCGGACAACGGGTGCAGTCGAATTAATGGACCATGGTTAGAAGAAGAAGCAGTCAACCAGAAAAATGGGACTGATTTGATGAAAACTGACCAGGCAACCAATTGGAAAGAATACGAAAATATTATTTCATAACAAAATCCAATAAATTCTAAATCTAAATAAGAACAGCTTATTACCAATTTTGAAGAGAAAACACTTGTAAATAAAAAGAATTTTTTGAACAATATTATATAAATAGAAAACATGTCATTCAAAATGAAGTAAGTCCGAATTAAAATATAGTTATGAAGAAGGTATTAAGAAGAGTTAACAACAAACCCCAAGATTACAGAAGAAAACCAGAATTATTATTACATGTCTACGAAGAAATAGTGTGAATAAGGAATAATGAAACCTCAAGATAAAATTTTTTATATCTAACATAGCTATGCAAAATAATAAAAGAAGAATAATATGACCTAAAATACCTACCGCATTGCCAAGTGAAAAGAACAACCTCAATAAACGATTGATTGTGACCAATGTAATATTAAAGAAAACGAGAAAAAATAGTTATCAACATAATTCATTGAAATATAACCAGCCAAAATAATGAAATAAGATAAGAAAAATAAAGTTGAGCTAAGGACTGTAACTATCAGAAACACAGTAATAATAATAATCAAACCAATAACTATTTAGAAAATATTGAGATCAGAAGAATAAATGAAGAAGATACTTACCGTTATTATCACAACAAGAAAAAAAAACAAAAATAATTACAAATGATAACTGTCAGAATTATTATCAAAAAATGTTTAAGGAACTTAAAATGGAATCACAAAGTATGAAAGATAGGAATAGATAAATATAAAAGCAACAATGTGAAAAAATTCCCAAATGTTTATTATTAATTAATTAAGGAGATTATTAGGAGATTATTATATTTTTATAGCTGACTGTAGATGAATTCCAGCAGTACTATATTAAGGTGTAGTGTGGACAGCAGAGTATGAAGCCAAACAGTGCCTCTCTGAACTGTACCAACGCACATATTAGGGATTGTTAGGGAAATTAAATATTTAAGGAATATTAGAATCGTTGCAAGAATGACCTCAGATTCCAGAAGAGTATGACGAAGAAAACAGAAAGAAAATAGCTGACAGAAGAATAATTGAGAAATACAGTGATTACAGTAATTATAAGTAGAAGAGATGTGAACCTAAAGTATCATTGAATATTGTAGCCAACTATCAAAAAATACTGTTTACAGAAATTAAATATGATCAAGAATGTTAATAGAAATAATGAAATGTTATTAAATAAAGAATTATGAATACTAGTCTAACAAAGTTACATTGAGAATCCCATCGTTAACCATTAATATTGATATGAAGAAAAGGCATGTGAAAAAGACAAGTTTATTTGACCTAAACTTCATTCAGGTAAACTAAACTTTTTTAGGAGGGGGAGCATATGTAACGCAACAGAAATGCAGTCATCCATGTTACATAAATAGTATATTAACAAAATAATAAGTAAATCAATATTTAACTCCCATGATAAAACAAAGGTCTAATAAATACATTTATAATTATCTATAAAAATGAATAAGGATGCAAGGTAGAAATAACAATAATAAACAAACCTGTAAATTAGACAATAGTTAGAGATCCATGTTCAGTGAAAAGTAAATAAATCTTATACTGATGAGAATTGTAAGAAAGAAACTAGTACAGAAAATGTCAAAGTAAATGACAATGAAATTAAACAAAAATGAGACAATAATTTACCTTATAGCAATGATTATGAATTAAATGATATTATTTGGTAACGATGAATGTTATGTTAAAGTTTATGTTATGTTATACAAATTACTTGTTGAATTAATGGAAAGTAATGAAGCAAAATGTATTATTCAATTACTGTTATAGAAGGATGTGGGAAACAGTTAGGTAATGTTAATAGATCACAATTTTCTTATATGTGATCCATAGATCAAGATAAAATTGTTATTAGTTATAGAAAGGATAATTATTTATGTAAATGTTAATAGTTAAGTTTCGATTATATGTATGAACTTATGTAAAAGGGCTATAGTTGTTCACCAGTTATAAACAAAGTTAGGTCCATATACAATAAAAGGCCTAACAGCCAATAACACTATATAACCACTCATAACATAAAGGTTAGGTACGGAAGTTAATAATAATTAATGAATACGGTTCAAAGAGCTAGGAAAAAACATTTGATAAGTAATGATATATAATAAACCACCTCAATTTAAACAAATTATGATAATGCCACAATGCCATGATATCGATTGATAACGTTTGACATCGAAAAAGTAATAAATATAAAAGAAACAGACTAAGATCAAAAAACCAGCAGAATATATGTAGAGAATAGAAAACAAACTATAGGTGAAGTTATATTCCGATATGATAGGAAATTAATAAGGAATGGACGAAAAATATATGAAATAATAACTATATACAAACCATTGAGAAGGAAGAAAAATAAGGTGTTGCTAAGGACAACAGTAATGTATGAAGTTGTTGATTTTCAATTATTGCCTTTTATGATCTGAACGTGATGAGATTAAAAAACCCAAGAAATGTTTAATGTAATTAGAATATTTTAAATTATTTTGATACAATTATAATCTGCAAAATTCTAATGATAATCTTCTTGACTTATGCCAGCAAAGTTTAACCAAATGAGATCATAGTACAGTATCACAATAAAAAAAAAATAAATAAATAACTGGGTTCTACAAGGAAGGATTTGAATTGTCATATACCAGAAAAGAATTAACGATATATTAAAACCACTACAAAGAGTTAACTGTGTCACAAAAAATAATATACACTACACTGGAACTCATAACCTTTTAAATACACGGAACATCACTAATTACTTCAAACGAGAGAAGAACGGATTTGGATCCAGAAACTGCAGAAGGACCACCAGTCTGGCTGTTAATAAACTCAGGGAGCTGTATTTCCGAGGTGAACAGGACAAGAATTCCATTTTATTAAACCGAAGAAAGAAATCTCAAATGACATATCCATTCTGAGCGTCGAGGTTATCAATCAACAGCCTACACGAGTTGCTTCGTTCTAGTCTGGTAAATTATAATTGTATAAATCATAATAACAACACAACACTTCAAATTTGTAAATCTTGCATTCTTATCTATGTATTTTTAATCTTCCCCACAGTTACAAGAACCTTCACACCATGAATTAAATTAATTATAAACAAAAACAAATCATATGACCGAATATAAAATAAAGTATTGGACCGAACAATAATCGATTCACGCAATCTATAGCCTATGTGTATGCCAATTGGAACATATCCTATTTAATGTTGAAGGAGTGAATAAAAAAAGAAACCTTGTATAGTTGCAAAATCTTATCATTTGGGGTATTATTTAATGAGTTGGGAATAAAAAGTAACTGACTAAGTACATAATATTTGACTACCGTAAACAGTGAATTAACCTATAAGTTTTGTTGCCCCGGAACTGCAGCGCTTATTGCGGAATTCTCCGACACCAAAGAGAAGAGCGTTAAAATACAAAATTTACATAATTCTCTTCGAGGTATACTAGGGTTGAAGGAAATTATAGAATAACACATTAATTATTTAAGTTTCAAGCACACTAACACTGGTATTTTTCTTAGAGAGATAAGCTAATATTAGTTAACGAAATTACTATATTCCCCAACTCCAAATATCTCAGAAATTGAATTAAATTAACACGACCGAAGAGAGGAGAGACAGAGAAGCATACCCGTTCCTAGTAACAAATAGGTTTACATTGCGTGATACATTAGTAGACGCAAGACGTCGTTTAGTAACAAATTGACGCCGGCAACGTTGGGGCTGAAAGAACGAGAACCTCGCAACCGTAAGAGCCGAGGGTTTAATTACAAATTGGCGCCCAACGTGGGGCTTAAGTTAAGTAACTATAATTATATTAATATTACTTAACCAGAGGAGGCAACTGTGGGAGACTAGAAATGCAATAAAGAGATATGATACAAAAGGAAACGAAAATGCAAGGACAAGAGAGACGATTAAGTTATGCGGAATGGACGACGATGCTATTTAAGAAATTCAGCAAGGAGATGGGATACACAGAAAAGAATACCAATGATCACGAAAGAGCGCAAACGAGTCGCGCGAATGAAAGGGGAACACCAGACGACAAAATGACATTGAGAGAGATTTATGATGAATTGTGGGAGTTAGATGCCAGGTGTAATGAAGAAAAGACTATTGGGACGACTAACGAAAAAGACGATAAGAAGGTGGAAAGGATGACTGAAGAAGATTGGGAAAGATGGGACGATAATGAAGAACAAATGAAAACCGAAAGAACAGGAGTATACGCCCAGGTGACAGAACAATATACTCAGGAAGATTATGAACAATGGAAAAGAGAAATAAGACCACCTGAAAACCCAATACAAACAGAAAACACCGAATTAAGGGAATGGATCAGGGTGATGTTTGAACTATCCCGAGAAGATATGTGTCACTGGAGGAAGAAACATAATCAAATAGAAGGATTTAGAGAGATGCCAAATAATAAAAAGCTAGAGCAATCCAGTGTACAAAAAGAAGTAAAAATAGTCAAAGTGAAGCAACAGAAGAAAATACCAGAACAAAAGAAGGAGGAAAGCTTCGAGGAAAGATGGGACAAATTTTTTAAAAAGTTCGGTAAGGTAATCGAAGAATATGATAGGAAAATGAGTGATAAGGAGCGACAACAACTTGGACAGTGGATAGAACGTTTCAAGAAAATGAATGAAACATTAGAAACCTCTTCTGAAGGGAGAAAGGAAACAGAAATTAGAGAAGACCAAAATGCAAAGCCATCTGAAAATAAGAATAGAAAGGACAAGGAAGAGATCCAAACCATGGAAGAGAATAGCCAGAAAATAAGAAAAACATGCAGAAAGAACATAGTCAGTACCAAAGAAGAAATGGAGATGAGGAAAGGTGGATTAATTAGTGCGTTTAACATCCCAATTAATGAACGAAGGGAGTTATGTAAAGGTATGGAATATAGAAGAAACTTTATGAAAATAACCAAAATAAACCATAATAGAACAATCACAAAAAATTTAAATAAATTTAAATATTATTTGAAAATGTCAACAACTAAAGAGTATATGACCAAATCAATTATATCGTCAATACGGAAGATACCCGTAAAACATTTGATAAATAGTCCAGATATCCAAGGGAATGGAAAGATAGAATATACAAGTAATTATGTTAGAATAGAGGAGATACGATACCTGATAATTCAAAGGGAGCTAAATATGACTGAATATCCTGACTTAAATGAAGACTTTACATCAGCCGAGTTACGGTACCAGGTACGCGAAGGATATTTATCACGTGTCAAATTGGTATGAACACTGCAGTAATCCGGACAACGGGTGCAGTCGAATTAATGGACCATGGTTAGAAGAAGAAGCAGTCAACCAGAAAAATGGGACTGATTTGATGAAAACTGACCAGCCAACCAATTGGAAAGAATACGAAAATATTATTTCATAACAAAATCCAATAAATTCTAAATCTAAATAAGAACAGCTTATTACCAATTTTGAAGAGAAAACACTTGTAAATAAAAAGAATTTTTTGAACAATATTATATAAATAGAAAACATGTCATTCAAAATGAAGTAAGTCCGAATTAAAATATAGTTATGAAGAAGGTATTAAGAAGAGTTAACAACAAACCCCAAGATTACAGAAGAAAACCAGAATTATTATTACATGTCTACGAAGAAATAGTGTGAATAAGGAATAATGAAACCTCAAGATAAAATTTTTTATATCTAACATAGCTATGCAAAATAATAAAAGAAGAATAATATGACCTAAAATACCTACCGCATTGCCAAGTGAAAAGAACAACCTCAATAAACGATTGATTGTGACCAATGTAATATTAAAGAAAACGAGAAAAAATAGTTATCAACATAATTCATTGAAATATAACCAGCCAAAATAATGAAATAAGATAAGAAAAATAAAGTTGAGCTAAGGACTGTAACTATCAGAAACACAGTAATAATAATAATCAAACCAATAACTATTTAGAAAATATTGAGATCAGAAGAATAAATGAAGAAGATACTTACCGTTATTATCACAACAAGAAAAAAAAACAAAAATAATTACAAATGATAACTGTCAGAATTATTATCAAAAAATGTTTAAGGAACTTAAAATGGAATCACAAAGTATGAAAGATAGGAATAGATAAATATAAAAGCAACAATGTGAAAAAATTCCCAAATGTTTATTATTAATTAATTAAGGAGATTATTAGGAGATTATTATATTTTTATAGCTGACTGTAGATGAATTCCAGCAGTACTATATTAAGGTGTAGTGTGGACAGCAGAGTATGAAGCCAAACAGTGCCTCTCTGAACTGTACCAACGCACATATTAGGGATTGTTAGGGAAATTAAATATTTAAGGAATATTAGAATCGTTGCAAGAATGACCTCAGATTCCAGAAGAGTATGACGAAGAAAACAGAAAGAAAATAGCTGACAGAAGAATAATTGAGAAATACAGTGATTACAGTAATTATAAGTAGAAGAGATGTGAACCTAAAGTATCATTGAATATTGTAGGCAACTATCAAAAAATACTGTTTACAGAAATTAAATATGATCAAGAATGTTAATAGAAATAATGAAATGTTATTAAATAAAGAATTATGAATACTAGTCTAACAAAGTTACATTGAGAATCCCATCGTTAACCATTAATATTGATATGAAGAAAAGGCATGTGAAAAAGACAAGTTTATTTGACCTAAACTTCATTCAGGTAAACTAAACTTTTTTAGGAGGGGGAGCATATGTAACGCAACAGAAATGCAGTCATCCATGTTACATAAATAGTATATTAACAAAATAATAAGTAAATCAATATTTAACTCCCATGATAAAACAAAGGTCTAATAAATACATTTATAATTATCTATAAAAATGAATAAGGATGCAAGGTAGAAATAACAATAATAAACAAACCTGTAAATTAGACAATAGTTAGAGATCCATGTTCAGTGAAAAGTAAATAAATCTTATACTGATGAGAATTGTAAGAAAGAAACTAGTACAGAAAATGTCAAAGTAAATGACAATGAAATTAAACAAAAATGAGACAATAATTTACCTTATAGCAATGATTATGAATTAAATGATATTATTTTGTAACGATGAATGTTATGTTAAAGTTTATGTTATGTTATACAAATTACTTGTTGAATTAATGGAAAGTAATGAAGCAAAATGTATTATTCAATTACTGTTATAGAAGGATGTGGGAAACAGTTAGGTAATGTTAATAGATCACAATTTTCTTATATGCGATCCATAGATCAAGATAAAATTGTTATAGTTATAGAAAGGATAATTATTTATGTAAATGTTAATAGTTAAGTTTCGATTATATGTATGAACTTATGTAAAAGGGCTATAGTTGTTCACCAGTTATAAACAAAGTTAGGTCCATATACAATAAAAGGCCTAACAGCCAATAACACTATATAACCACTCATAACATAAAGGTTAGGTACGGAAGTTAATAATAATTAATGAATACGGTTCAAAGAGCTAGGAAAAAACATTTGATAAGTAATGATATATAATAAACCACCTCAATTTAAACAAATTATGATTATGCCACAATGCCATGATATCGATTGATAACGTTTGATATCGAAAAAGTAATAAATATAAAAGAAACAGACTAAGATCAAAAAACCAGCAGAATATATGTAGAGAATAGTAAACAAACTATAGGTGAAGTTATATTCCGATATGATAGGAAATTAATAAGGAATGGACGAAAAATATATGAAATAATAACTATATACAAAACATTGAGAAGGAAGAAAAATAAGGTGTTGCTAAGGACAACAGTAATGTATGAAGTTGTTGATTTTCAATTATTGCCTTTTATGATCTGAACGTGATGAGATTAAAAAACCCAAGAAATGTTTAATGTAATTAGAATATTTTAAATTATTTTGATACAATTATAATCTGCAAAATTCTAATGATAATCTTCTTGACTTATGCCAGCAAAGTTTAACCAAATGAGATCATAGTACAGTATCACAATAAAAAAAAAATAAATAAATAACTGGGTTCTACAAGGAAGGATTTGAATTGTCATATACCAGAAAAGAATTAACGATATATTAAAACCACTACAAAGAGTTAACTGTGTCACAAAAAATAATATACACTACACTGGAACTCATAACCTTTTAAATACACGGAACATCACTAATTACTTCAAACGAGAGAAGAACGGATTTGGATCCAGAAACTGCAGAAGGACCACCAGTCTGGCTGTTAATAAACTCAGGGAGCTGTATTTCCGAGGTGAACAGGACAAGAATTCCATTTTATTAAACCGAAGAAAGAAATCTCAAATGACATATCCATTCTGAGCGTCGAGGTTATCAATCAACAGCCTACACGAGTTGCTTCGTTCTAGTCTGGTAAATTATAATTGTATAAATCATAATAACAACACAACACTTCAAATTTGTAAATCTTGCATTCTTATCTATGTATTTTTAATCTTCCCCACAGTTACAAGAACCTTCACACCATGAATTAAATTAATTATAAACAAAAACAAATCATATGACCGAATATAAAATAAAGTATTGGACCGAACAATAATCGATTCACGCAATCTATAGCCTATGTGTATGCCAATTGGAACATATCCTATTTAATGTTGAAGGAGTGAATAAAAAAAGAAACCTTGTATAGTTGCAAAATCTTATCATTTGGGGTATTATTTAATGAGTTGGGAATAAAAAGTAACTGACTAAGTACATAATATTTGACTACCGTAAACAGTGAATTAACCTATAAGTTTTGTTGCCCCGGAACTGCAGCGCTTATTGCGGAATTCTCCGACACCAAAGAGAAGAGCGTTAAAATACAAAATTTACATAATTCTCTTCGAGGTATACTAGGGTTGAAGGAAATTATAGAATAACACATTAATTATTTAAGTTTCAAGCACACTAACACTGGTATTTTTCTTAGAGAGATAAGCTAATATTAGTTAACGAAATTACTATATTCCCCAACTCCAAATATCTCAGAAATTGAATTAAATTAACACGACCGAAGAGAGGAGAGACAGAGAAGCATACCCGTTCCTAGTAACAAATAGGTTTACATTGCGTGATACATTAGTAGACGCAAGACGTCGTTTAGTAACAAATTGACGCCGGCAACGTTGGGGCTGAAAGAACGAGAACCTCGCAACCGTAAGAGCCGAGGGTTTAATTACAAATTGGCGCCCAACGTGGGGCTTAAGTTAAGTAACTATAATTATATTAATATTACTTAACCAGAGGAGGCAACTGTGGGAGACTAGAAATGCAATAAAGAGATATGATACAAAAGGAAACGAAAATGCAAGGACAAGAGAGACGATTAAGTTATGCGGAATGGACGACGATGCTATTTAAGAAATTCAGCAAGGAGATGGGATACACAGAAAAGAATACCAATGATCACGAAAGAGCGCAAACGAGTCGCGCGAATGAAAGGGGAACACCAGACGACAAAATGACATTGAGAGAGATTTATGATGAATTGTGGGAGTTAGATGCCAGGTGTAATGAAGAAAAGACTATTGGGACGACTAACGAAAAAGACGATAAGAAGGTGGAAAGGATGACTGAAGAAGATTGGGAAAGATGGGACGATAATGAAGAACAAATGAAAACCGAAAGAACAGGAGTATACGCCCAGGTGACAGAACAATATACTCAGGAAGATTATGAACAATGGAAAAGAGAAATAAGACCACCTGAAAACCCAATACAAACAGAAAACACCGAATTAAGGGAATGGATCAGGGTGATGTTTGAACTATCCCGAGAAGATATGTGTCACTGGAGGAAGAAACATAATCAAATAGAAGGATTTAGAGAGATGCCAAATAATAAAAAGCTAGAGCAATCCAGTGTACAAAAAGAAGTAAAAATAGTCAAAGTGAAGCAACAGAAGAAAATACCAGAACAAAAGAAGGAGGAAAGCTTCGAGGAAAGATGGGACAAATTTTTTAAAAAGTTCGGTAAGGTAATCGAAGAATATGATAGGAAAATGAGTGATAAGGAGCGACAACAACTTGGACAGTGGATAGAACGTTTCAAGAAAATGAATGAAACATTAGAAACCTCTTCTGAAGGGAGAAAGGAAACAGAAATTAGAGAAGACCAAAATGCAAAGCCATCTGAAAATAAGAATAGAAAGGACAAGGAAGAGATCCAAACCATGGAAGAGAATAGCCAGAAAATAAGAAAAACATGCAGAAAGAACATAGTCAGTACCAAAGAAGAAATGGAGATGAGGAAAGGTGGATTAATTAGTGCGTTTAACATCCCAATTAATGAACGAAGGGAGTTATGTAAAGGTATGGAATATAGAAGAAACTTTATGAAAATAACCAAAATAAACCATAATAGAACAATCACAAAAAATTTAAATAAATTTAAATATTATTTGAAAATGTCAACAACTAAAGAGTATATGACCAAATCAATTATATCGTCAATACGGAAGATACCCGTAAAACATTTGATAAATAGTCCAGATATCCAAGGGAATGGAAAGATAGAATATACAAGTAATTATGTTAGAATAGAGGAGATACGATACCTGATAATTCAAAGGGAGCTAAATATGACTGAATATCCTGACTTAAATGAAGACTTTACATCAGCCGAGTTACGGTACCAGGTACGCGAAGGATATTTATCACGTGTCAAATTGGTATGAACACTGCAGTAATCCGGACAACGGGTGCAGTCGAATTAATGGACCATGGTTAGAAGAAGAAGCAGTCAACCAGAAAAATGGGACTGATTTGATGAAAACTGACCAGCCAACCAATTGGAAAGAATACGAAAATATTATTTCATAACAAAATCCAATAAATTCTAAATCTAAATAAGAACAGCTTATTACCAATTTTGAAGAGAAAACACTTGTAAATAAAAAGAATTTTTTGAACAATATTATATAAATAGAAAACATGTCATTCAAAATGAAGTAAGTCCGAATTAAAATATAGTTATGAAGAAGGTATTAAGAAGAGTTAACAACAAACCCCAAGATTACAGAAGAAAACCAGAATTATTATTACATGTCTACGAAGAAATAGTGTGAATAAGGAATAATGAAACCTCAAGATAAAATTTTTTATATCTAACATAGCTATGCAAAATAATAAAAGAAGAATAATATGACCTAAAATACCTACCGCATTGCCAAGTGAAAAGAACAACCTCAATAAACGATTGATTGTGACCAATGTAATATTAAAGAAAACGAGAAAAAATAGTTATCAACATAATTCATTGAAATATAACCAGCCAAAATAATGAAATAAGATAAGAAAAATAAAGTTGAGCTAAGGACTGTAACTATCAGAAACACAGTAATAATAATAATCAAACCAATAACTATTTAGAAAATATTGAGATCAGAAGAATAAATGAAGAAGATACTTACCGTTATTATCACAACAAGAAAAAAAAACAAAAATAATTACAAATGATAACTGTCAGAATTATTATCAAAAAATGTTTAAGGAACTTAAAATGGAATCACAAAGTATGAAAGATAGGAATAGATAAATATAAAAGCAACAATGTGAAAAAATTCCCAAATGTTTATTATTAATTAATTAAGGAGATTATTAGGAGATTATTATATTTTTATAGCTGACTGTAGATGAATTCCAGCAGTACTATATTAAGGTGTAGTGTGGACAGCAGAGTATGAAGCCAAACAGTGCCTCTCTGAACTGTACCAACGCACATATTAGGGATTGTTAGGGAAATTAAATATTTAAGGAATATTAGAATCGTTGCAAGAATGACCTCAGATTCCAGAAGAGTATGACGAAGAAAACAGAAAGAAAATAGCTGACAGAAGAATAATTGAGAAATACAGTGATTACAGTAATTATAAGTAGAAGAGATGTGAACCTAAAGTATCATTGAATATTGTAGGCAACTATCAAAAAATACTGTTTACAGAAATTAAATATGATCAAGAATGTTAATAGAAATAATGAAATGTTATTAAATAAAGAATTATGAATACTAGTCTAACAAAGTTACATTGAGAATCCCATCGTTAACCATTAATATTGATATGAAGAAAAGGCATGTGAAAAAGACAAGTTTATTTGACCTAAACTTCATTCAGGTAAACTAAACTTTTTTAGGAGGGGGAGCATATGTAACGCAACAGAAATGCAGTCATCCATGTTACATAAATAGTATATTAACAAAATAATAAGTAAATCAATATTTAACTCCCATGATAAAACAAAGGTCTAATAAATACATTTATAATTATCTATAAAAATGAATAAGGATGCAAGGTAGAAATAACAATAATAAACAAACCTGTAAATTAGACAATAGTTAGAGATCCATGTTCAGTGAAAAGTAAATAAATCTTATACTGATGAGAATTGTAAGAAAGAAACTAGTACAGAAAATGTCAAAGTAAATGACAATGAAATTAAACAAAAATGAGACAATAATTTACCTTATAGCAATGATTATGAATTAAATGATATTATTTTGTAACGATGAATGTTATGTTAAAGTTTATGTTATGTTATACAAATTACTTGTTGAATTAATGGAAAGTAATGAAGCAAAATGTATTATTCAATTACTGTTATAGAAGGATGTGGGAAACAGTTAGGTAATGTTAATAGATCACAATTTTCTTATATGCGATCCATAGATCAAGATAAAATTGTTATAGTTATAGAAAGGATAATTATTTATGTAAATGTTAATAGTTAAGTTTCGATTATATGTATGAACTTATGTAAAAGGGCTATAGTTGTTCACCAGTTATAAACAAAGTTAGGTCCATATACAATAAAAGGCCTAACAGCCAATAACACTATATAACCACTCATAACATAAAGGTTAGGTACGGAAGTTAATAATAATTAATGAATACGGTTCAAAGAGCTAGGAAAAAACATTTGATAAGTAATGATATATAATAAACCACCTCAATTTAAACAAATTATGATTATGCCACAATGCCATGATATCGATTGATAACGTTTGATATCGAAAAAGTAATAAATATAAAAGAAACAGACTAAGATCAAAAAACCAGCAGAATATATGTAGAGAATAGTAAACAAACTATAGGTGAAGTTATATTCCGATATGATAGGAAATTAATAAGGAATGGACGAAAAATATATGAAATAATAACTATATACAAAACATTGAGAAGGAAGAAAAATAAGGTGTTGCTAAGGACAACAGTAATGTATGAAGTTGTTGATTTTCAATTATTGCCTTTTATGATCTGAACGTGATGAGATTAAAAAACCCAAGAAATGTTTAATGTAATTAGAATATTTTAAATTATTTTTATACAATTATAATCTGCAAAATTCTAATGATAATCTTATTGACTTATGCCAGCAAAGTTTAACCAAATGAGATCATAGTACAGTATCACAATAAAAAAAAATAAATAAATAACTGGGTTCTACAAGGAAGGATTTGAATTGTCATATACCAGAAAAGAATTAACGATATATTAAAACCACTACAAAGAGTTAACTGTGTCACAAAAAATAATATACACTACACTGGAACTCATAACCTTTTAAATACACGGAACATCACTAATTACTTCAAACGAGAGAAGAACGGATTTGGATCCAGAAATTGCAGAAGGACCACCAGTCTGGCTGTTAATAAACTCAGGGAGCTGTATTTCCGAGGTGAACAGGACAAGAATTCCATTTTATTAAACCGAAGAAAGGAATCTCAAACGACATATCCATTCTGAGCGTCGAGGTTATCAATCAACGGCCTACACGAGTTGCTTCGTTCTAGTCTGGTAAATTATAATTGTATAAATCATAATAACAACATAGCACTTCAAATTTGTAAATCTTGCATTCTTATCTATGTATTTTTAATCTTCCCCATAGTTACAAGAACCTTCACACCCTGAATTAAATTAATTATAAACAAAAACAAATCATATGACCGAATATAAAATAAAGTATTGGACCGAACAATAATCGATTCACGCAATCTATAGCCTTTGTGTATGCCAATTGGAACATATCTTATTTAATGTTGAAGGAGTGAATAAATAAAGAAACCTTGTATAGTTGCAAAATCTTATCATTTGGGGTATTATTTAATGAGTTGGGAATAAAAAGTAACTGACTAAGTACATAATATTTGACTACCGTAAACAGTGAATTAACCTATAAGTTTCGTTGCCCCGGAACTGCAGCGCTTATTGCGGAATTCTCCGACACCAAAGAGAAGAGCGTTAAAATACAAAATTTACATAATTCTCTTTGAGGTATACTAGGGTTGAAGGAAATTATAGAATAACACATTAATTATTTAAGTTTCAAGCACACTAACACTGGTATTTTTCTTAGAGAGATAAGCTAATATTAGTTAATGAAATTACTATATTCCCCAACTCCAAATATCTCAGAAATTGAATTAAATTAACACGACCGAAGAGAGGAGAGACAGAGAAGCATACCCGTTCCTAGTAACAAATAGGTTTACATTGCGTGATACATTAGTAGACGCAAGACGTCGTTTAGTAACAAATTGACGCCGGCAACGTTGGGGCTGAAAGAACGAGAACCTCGCAACCGTAAGAGCCGAGGGTTTAATTACAAATTGGCGCCCAACGTGGGGCTTAAGTTAAGTAACTATAATTATATTAATATTACTTAACCAGAGGAGGCAACTGTGGGAGACTAGAAATGCAATAAAGAGATATGATACAAAAGGAAACGAAAATGCAAGGACAAGAGAGACGATTAAGTTATGCGGAATGGACGACGATGCTATTTAAGAAATTCAGCAAGGAGATGGGATACACAGAAAAGAATACCAATGATCACGAAAGAGCGCAAATGAGTCGCGCAAATGCAAGGGGAACACCAGACGACAAAATGACATTGAGAGAGATTTATGATGAATTGTGGGAGTTAGATGCCAGGTGTAATGAAGAAAAGACTATTGGGACGACTAACGAAAAAGACGATAACAAGGTGGAAAGGATGACTGAAGAAGATTGGGAAAGATGGGACGATAATGAAGAACAAATGAAAACCGAAAGAACAGGAGTATACGCCCAGGTGACAGAACAATATACTCAGGAAGATTATGAACAATGGAAAAGAGAAATAAGACCACCTGAAAACCCAATACAAACAGAAAACACCGAATTAAGGGAATGGATCAGGGTGATGTTTGAACTATCCCGAGAAGATATGTGTCACTGGAGGAAGAAACATAATCAAATAGAAGGATTTAGAGAGATGCCAAATAATAAAAAGCTAGAGCAATCCAGTGTACAAAAAGAAGTAAAAATAGTCAAAGTGAAGCAACAGAAGAAAATACCAGAACAAAAGAAGGAGGAAAGCTTCGAGGAAAGATGGGACAAATTTTTTAAAAAGTTCGGTAAGGTAATCGAAGAATATGATAGGAAAATGAGTGATAAGGAGCGACAACAACTTGGACTGTGGATAGAACGTTTCAAGAAAATGAATGAAACATTAGAAACCTCTTCTGAAGGGAGAAAGGAAACAGAAATTAGAGAAGACCAAAATGCAAAGCCATCTGAAAATAAGAATAGAAAGGACAAGGAGGAGATCCAAACCATGGAAGAGAATAGCCAGAAAATAAGAAAAACATGCAGAAAGAACATAGTCAGTACCAAAGAAGAAATGGAGATGAGGAAAGGTGGATTAATTAGTGGGTTTAACATCCCAATTAATGAACGAAGGGAGTTATGTAAAGGTATGGAATATAGAAGAAACTTTATGAAAATAACCAAAATAAACCATAATAGAACAATCACAAAAAATTTAAATAAATTTGAATATTATTTGAAAATGTCAACAACTAAAGAGTATATGACCAAATCAATTATATCGTCAATACGGAAGATACCCGTAAAACATTTGATAAATAGTCCAGATATCCAAGGGAATGGAAAGATAGAATATACAAGTAATTATGTTAGAATAGAGGAGATACGATACCTGATAATTCAAAGGGAGCTAAATATGACTGAATATCCTGACTTAAATGAAGACTTTACATCAGCCGAGTTACGGTACCAGGTACGCGAAGGATATTTATCACGTGTCAAATTGGTATGAACACTGCAGTAATCCGGACAACGGGTGCAGTCGAATTAATGGACCATGGTTAGAAGAAGAAGCAGTCAACCAGAAAAATGGGACTGATTTGATGAAAACTGACCAGGCAACCAATTGGAAAGAATACCAAATATATTATTTCATAACAAAATCCAATAAATTCTAAATCTAAATAAGAACAGCTTATTACCAATTTTGAAGAGAAAACACTTGTAAATAAAAAGAATTTTTTGAACAATATTATATAAATAAAAAACATGTCATTCAAAATGAAGTAAGTCCGAATTAAAATATAGTTATGAAGAAGGTATTAAGAAGAGTTAATAACAAACCCCAAGATTACAGAAGAAAACCAGAATTATTACTACATGTCTACGAAGAAACAGTGTGAATAAGGAATAATGAAACCTCAAGATAAAATTTTTTATATCAAACATACCTATGCAAAATAATAAAAGAAGAATAATATGACCTAAAATACCTACCGCATTGCCAAGTGAAAAGAACAACCTCAATAAACGATTGATTGTGACCAATGTAATATTAAAGAAAATGAGAAAAAATAGTTATCAACATAATTCATTGAAATATAACCAGCCAAAATAATGAAATAAGATAAGAAAAATAATAGTTGAGCTAAGGACTGTAACTATTCAGAAACACAGTAATAATAATAATCAAACCAATAACTATTTAGAAAATATTGAGATCAGAAGAATAAATGAAGAAGATACTTAGCGTTATTATCACAACAAGAAAGAAAAACAAAAATAATTACAAATGATAACTGTCAGAATTATTATCAAAAAATGTTTAAGGAACTTAAAATAGAATCACAAAGTATGAAAGATAGGAATAGATAAATATAAAAGCAACAATGTGAAAAAATTCCCAAATGTTTATTATTAATTAATTAAGGAGATTATTAGGAGATTATTATATTTTTATAGCTGACTGTAGATGAATTCCAGCAGTACTATATTAAGGTGTAGTGTGGACAGCAGAGTATGAAGCCAAACAGTGCCTCTCTGAACTGTACCAACGCACATATTAGGGATTGTTAGGGAAATTAAATATTTAAGGAATATTAGAATCGTTGCAAGAATGACCTCAGATTCCAGAAGAGTATGACGAAGAAAACAGAAAGAAAATAGCTGACAGAAGAATAATTGAGAAATACAGTGATTACAGTAATTATAAGTAGAAGAGATGTGAACCTAAAGTATCATTGAATATTGTAGCCAACTATCAAAAAATACTGTTTACAGAAATTAAATATGATCAAGAATGTTAATAGAAATAATGAAATGTTATTAAATAAAGAATTATGAATACTAGTCTAACAAAGTTACATTGAGAATCCCATCGTTAACCATTAATATTGATATGAAGAAAAGGCATGTGAAAAAGACAAGTTTATTTGACCTAAACTTCATTCAGGTAAACTAAACTTTTTTAGGAGGAGGAGCATATGTAACGCAACAGAAATGCAGTCATCCATGTTACATAAATAGTATATTAACAAAATAATAAGTAAATCAATATTTAACTCCCATGATAAAACAAAGGTCTAATAAATACATTTATAATTATATATAAAAATGAATAAGGATGCAAGGTAGAAATAACAATAATAAACAAACCTGTAAATTAGACAATAGTTAGAGATCCATGTTCAGTGAAAAGTAAATAAATCTTATACTGATGAGAATTGTAAGAAAGAAACTAGTACAGAAAATGTCAAAGTAAATGACAATGAAATTAAACAAAAATGAGACAATAATTTACCTTATAGCAATGATTATGAATTAAATGATATTATTTGGTAACGATGAATGTTATGTTAAAGTTTATGTTATGTTATACAAATTACTTGTTGAATTAATGGAAAGTAATGAAGCAAAATGTATTATTCAATTACTGTTATAGAAGGATGTGGGAAACAGTTAGGTAATGTTAATAGATCTCAATTTTCTTATATGTGATCCATAGATCAAGATAAAATTGTTATTAGTTATAGAAAGGATAATTATTTATGTAAATGTTAATAGTTAAGTTTCGATTATATGTATGAACTTATGTAAAAGGGCTATAGTTGTTCACCAGTTATAAACAAAGTTAGGTCCATATACAATAAAAGGCCTAACAGCCAATAACACTATATAACCACTCATAACATAAAGGTTAGGTACGGAAGTTAATAATAATTAATGAATACGGTTCAAAGAGCTAGGAAAAAACATTTGATAAGTAATGATATATAATAAACCACCTCAATTTAAACAAATTATGATAATGCCACAATGCCATGATATCGATTGATAACGTTTGACATCGAAAAAGTAATAAATATAAAAGAAACAGACTAAGATCAAAAAACCAGCAGAATATATGTAGAAAATAGTAAACAAACTATAGGTGAAGTTATATTCCGATATGATAGGAAATTAATAAGGAATGGACGAAAAATATATGAAATAATAACTATATACAAAACATTGAGAAGGAAGAAAAATAAGGTGTTGCTAAGGACAACAGTAATGTATGAAGTTGTTGATTTTCAATTATTGCTTTTTATGATCTGAACGTGATGAGATTAAAAAACCCAAGAAATGTTTAATGTAATTAGAATATTTTAAATTATTTTGATACAATTATAATCTGCAAAATTCTAATGATAATCTTATTGACTTATGCCAGCAAAGTTTAACCAAATGAGATCATAGTACAGTATCACAATAAAAAAAATAAATAAATAACTGGGTTCTACAAGGAAGGATTTGAATTGTCATATACCAGAAAAGAATTAACGATATATTAAAACCACTACAAAGAGTTAACTGTGTCACAAAAAATAATATACCCTACACTGGAACTCATAACCTTTTAAATACACGGAACATCACTAATTACTTCAAACGAGAGAAGAACGGATTTGGATCCAGAAATTGCAGAAGGACCACCAGTCTGGCTGTTAATAAACTCAGGGAGCTGTATTTCCGAGGTGAACAGGACAAGAATTCCATTTTATTAAACCGAAGAAAGGAATCTCAAACGACATATCCATTCTGAGCGTCGAGGTTATCAATCAACGGCCTACACGAGTTGCTTCGTTCTATTCTGGTAAATTATAATTGTATAAATCATAATAACAACATAGCACTTCAAATTTGTAAATCTTGCATTCTTATCTATGTATTTTTAATCTTCCCCATAGTTACAAGAACCTTCACACCCTGAATTAAATTAATTATATACAAAAACAAATCATATGACCGAATATAAAATAAAGTATTGGACCGAACAATAATCGATTCACGCAATCTATAGCCTTTGTGTATGCCAATTGGAACATATCTTATTTAATGTTGAAGGAGTGAATAAATAAAGAAACCTTGTATAGTTGCAAAATGTTATCATTTGGGGTATTATTTAATGAGTTGGGAATAAAAAGTAACTGACTAAGTACATAATATTTGACTACCGTAAACAGTGAATTAACCTATAAGTTTCGTTGCCTCGGAACTGCAGCGCTTATTGCGGAATTCTCCGACACCAAAGAGAAGAGCGTTAAAATACAAAATTTACATAATTCTCTTCGAGGTATACTAGGGTTGAACGAAATTATAGAATAACACATTAATTATTTAAGTTTCAAGGACACTAACACTGGTATTTTTCTTAGAGAGATAAGCTAATATTAGTTAACGAAATTACTATATTCCCCAACTCCAAATATCTCAGAAATTGAATTAAATTAACACGACCGAAGAGAGGAGAGACAGAGAAGCATACCCGTTCCTAGTAACAAATAGGTTTACATTGCGTGATACATTAGTAGACGCAAGACGTCGTTTATTAACAAATTGACGCCGGCAACGTTGGGGCTGAAAGAACGAGAACCTCGCAACCGTAAGAGCCGAGGGTTTAATTACAAATTGGCGCCCAACGTGGGGCTTATGTTAAGTAACTATAATTATATTAATATTACTTAACCAGAGGAGGCAACTGTGGGAGACTAGAAATGCAATAAAGAGATATGATACAAAAGGAAACGAAAATGCAAGGACAAGAGAGACGATTAAGTTATGCGGAATGGACGACGATGCTATTTAAGAAATTCAGCAAGGAGATGGGATACACAGAAAAGAATACCAATGATCACGAAAGAGCGCAAATGAGTCGCGCGAATGCAAGGGGAACACCAGACGACAAAATGACATTGAGAGAGATTTATGATGAATTGTGGGAGTTAGATGCCAGGTGTAATGAAGAAAAGACTATTGGGACGACTAACGAAAAAGACGATAACAAGGTGGAAAGGATGACTGAAGAAGATTGGGAAAGATGGGACGATAATGAAGAACAAATGAAAACCGAAAGAACAGGAGTATACGCCCAGGTGACAGAACAATATACTCAGGAAGATTATGAACAATGGAAAAGAGAAATAAGACCACCTGAAAACCCAATACAAACAGAAAACACCGAATTAAGGGAATGGATCAGGGTGATGTTTGAACTATCCCGAGAAGATATGTGTCACTGGAGGAAGAAACATAATCAAATAGAAGGATTTAGAGAGATGCCAAATAATAAAAAGCTAGAGCAATCCAGTGTACAAAAAGAAGTAAAAATAGTCAAAGTGAAGCAACAGAAGAAAATACCAGAACAAAAGAAGGAGGAAAGCTTCGAGGAAAGATGGGACAAATTTTTTAAAAAGTTCGGTAAGGTAATCGAAGAATATGATAGGAAAATGAGTGATAAGGAGCGACAACAACTTGGACTGTGGATAGAACGTTTCAAGAAAATGAATGAAACATTAGAAACCTCTTCTGAAGGGAGAAAGGAAACAGAAATTAGAGAAGACCAAAATGCAAAGCCATCTGAAAATAAGAATAGAAAGGACAAGGAGGAGATCCAAACCATGGAAGAGAATAGCCAGAAAATAAGAAAAACATGCAGAAAGAACATAGTCAGTACCAAAGAAGAAATGGAGATGAGGAAAGGTGGATTAATTAGTGGGTTTAACATCCCAATTAATGAACGAAGGGAGTTATGTAAAGGTATGGAATATAGAAGAAACTTTATGAAAATAACCAAAATAAACCATAATAGAACAATCACAAAAAATTTAAATAAATTTAAATATTATTTGAAAATGTCAACAACTAAAGAGTATATGACCAAATCAATTATATCGTCAATACGGAAGATACCCGTAAAACATTTGATAAATAGTCCAGATATCCAAGGGAATGGAAAGATAGAATATACAAGTAATTATGTTAGAATAGAGGAGATACGATACCTGATAATTCAAAGGGAGCTAAATATGACTGAATATCCTGACTTAAATGAAGACTTTACATCAGCCGAGTTACGGTACCAGGTACGCGAAGGATATTTATCACGTGTCAAATTGGTATGAACACTGCAGTAATCCGGACAACGGGTGCAGTCGAATTAATGGACCATGGTTAGAAGAAGAAGCAGTCAACCAGAAAAATGGGACTGATTTGATGAAAACTGACCAGGCAACCAATTGGAAAGAATACGAAAATATTATTTCATAACAAAATCCAATAAATTCTAAATCTAAATAAGAACAGCTTATTACCAATTTTGAAGAGAAAACACTTGTAAATAAAAAGAATTTTTTGAACAATATTATATAAATAAAAAACATGTCATTCAAAATGAAGTAAGTCCGAATTAAAATATAGTTATGAAGAAGGTATTAAGAAGAGTTAATAACAAACCCCAAGATTACAGAAGAAAACCAGAATTATTACTACATGTCTACGAAGAAATAGTGTGAATAAGGAATAATGAAACCTCAAGATAAAATTTTTTATATCAAACATAGCTATGCAAAATAATAAAAGAAGAATAATATGACCTAAAATACCTACCGCATTGCCAAGTGAAAAGAACAACCTCAATAAACGATTGATTGTGACCAATGTAATATTAAAGAAAACGAGAAAAAATAGTTATAAACATAATTCATTGAAATATAACCAGCCAAAATAATGAAATAAGATAAGAAAAATAATAGTTGAGCTAAGGACTGTAACTATTCAGAAACACAGTAATAATAATAATCAAACCAATAACTATTTAGAAAATATTGAGATCAGAAGAATAAATGAAGAAGATACTTAGCGTTATTATCACAACAAGAAAGAAAAACAAAAATAATTACAAATGATAACTGTCAGAATTATTATCAAAAAATGTTTAAGGAACTTAAAATGGAATCACAAAGTATGAAAGATAGGAATAGATAAATATAAAAGCAACAATGTGAAAAAATTCCCAAATGTTTATTATTAATTAATTAAGGAGATTATTAGGAGATTATTATATTTTTATAGCTGACTGTAGATGAATTCCAGCAGTACTATATTAAGGTGTAGTGTGGACAGCAGAGTATGAAGCCAAACAGTGCCTCTCTGAACTGTACCAACGCACATATTAGGGATTGTTAGGGAAATTAAATATTTAAGGAATATTAGAATCGTTGCAAGAATGACCTCAGATTCCAGAAGAGTATGACGAAGAAAACAGAAAGAAAATAGCTGACAGAAGAATAATTGAGAAATACAGTGATTACAGTAATTATAAGTAGAAGAGATGTGAACCTAAAGTATCATTGAATATTGTAGCCAACTATCAAAAAATACTGTTTACAGAAATTAAATATGATCAAGAATGTTAATAGAAATAATGAAATGTTATTAAATAAAGAATTATGAATACTAGTCTAACAAAGTTACATTGAGAATCCCATCGTTAACCATTAATATTGATATGAAGAAAAGGCATGTGAAAAAGACAAGTTTATTTGACCTAAACTTCATTCAGGTAAACTAAACTTTTTTAGGAGGAGGAGCATATGTAACGCAACAGAAATGCAGTCATCCATGTTACATAAATAGTATATTAACAAAATAATAAGTAAATCAATATTTAACTCCCATGATAAAACAAAGGTCTAATAAATACATTTATAATTATATATAAAAATGAATAAGGATGCAAGGTAGAAATAACAATAATAAACAAACCTGTAAATTAGACAATAGTTAGAGATCCATGTTCAGTGAAAAGTAAATAAATCTTATACTGATGAGAATTGTAAGAAAGAAACTAGTACAGAAAATGTCAAAGTAAATGACAATGAAATTAAACAAAAATGAGACAATAATTTACCTTATAGCAATGATTATGAATTAAATGATATTATTTGGTAACGATGAATGTTATGTTAAAGTTTATGTTATGTTATACAAATTACTTGTTGAATTAATGGAAAGTAATGAAGCAAAATGTATTATTCAATTACTGTTATAGAAGGATGTGGGAAACAGTTAGGTAATGTTAATAGATCTCAATTTTCTTATATGTGATCCATAGATCAAGATAAAATTGTTATTAGTTATAGAAAGGATAATTATTTATGTAAATGTTAATAGTTAAGTTTCGATTATATGTATGAACTTATGTAAAAGGGCTATAGTTGTTCACCAGTTATAAACAAAGTTAGGTCCATATACAATAAAAGGCCTAACAGCCAATAACACTATATAACCACTCATAACATAAAGGTTAGGTACGGAAGTTAATAATAATTAATGAATACGGTTCAAAGAGCTAGGAAAAAACATTTGATAAGTAATGATATATAATAAACCACCTCAATTTAAACAAATTATGATAATGCCACAATGCCATGATATCGATTGATAACGTTTGACATCGAAAAAGTAATAAATATAAAAGAAACAGACTAAGATCAAAAAACCAGCAGAATATATGTAGAAAATAGTAAACAAACTATAGGTGAAGTTATATTCCGATATGATAGGAAATTAATAAGGAATGGACGAAAAATATATGAAATAATAACTATATACAAAACATTGAGAAGGAAGAAAAATAAGGTGTTGCTAAGGACAACAGTAATGTATGAAGTTGTTGATTTTCAATTATTGCTTTTTATGATCTGAACGTGATGAGATTAAAAAACCCAAGAAATGTTTAATGTAATTAGAATATTTTAAATTATTTTGATACAATTATAATCTGCAAAATTCTAATGATAATCTTATTGACTTATGCCAGCAAAGTTTAACCAAATGAGATCATAGTACAGTATCACAATAAAAAAAATAAATAAATAACTGGGTTCTACAAGGAAGGATTTGAATTGTCATATACCAGAAAAGAATTAACGATATATTAAAACCACTACAAAGAGTTAACTGTGTCACAAAAAATAATATACCCTACACTGGAACTCATAACCTTTTAAATACACGGAACATCACTAATTACTTCAAACGAGAGAAGAACGGATTTGGATCCAGAAATTGCAGAAGGACCACCAGTCTGGCTGTTAATAAACTCAGGGAGCTGTATTTCCGAGGTGAACAGGACAAGAATTCCATTTTATTAAACCGAAGAAAGGAATCTCAAACGACATATCCATTCTGAGCGTCGAGGTTATCAATCAACGGCCTACACGAGTTGCTTCGTTCTATTCTGGTAAATTATAATTGTATAAATCATAATAACAACATAGCACTTCAAATTTGTAAATCTTGCATTCTTATCTATGTATTTTTAATCTTCCCCATAGTTACAAGAACCTTCACACCCTGAATTAAATTAATTATATACAAAAACAAATCATATGACCGAATATAAAATAAAGTATTGGACCGAACAATAATCGATTCACGCAATCTATAGCCTTTGTGTATGCCAATTGGAACATATCTTATTTAATGTTGAAGGAGTGAATAAATAAAGAAACCTTGTATAGTTGCAAAATGTTATCATTTGGGGTATTATTTAATGAGTTGGGAATAAAAAGTAACTGACTAAGTACATAATATTTGACTACCGTAAACAGTGAATTAACCTATAAGTTTCGTTGCCCCGGAACTGCAGCGCTTATTGCGGAATTCTCCGACACCAAAGAGAAGAGCGTTAAAATACAAAATTTACATAATTCTCTTCGAGGTATACTAGGGTTGAACGAAATTATAGAATAACACATTAATTATTTAAGTTTCAAGGACACTAACACTGGTATTTTTCTTAGAGAGATAAGCTAATATTAGTTAACGAAATTACTATATTCCCCAACTCCAAATATCTCAGAAATTGAATTAAATTAACACGACCGAAGAGAGGAGAGACAGAGAAGCATACCCGTTCCTAGTAACAAATAGGTTTACATTGCGTGATACATTAGTAGACGCAAGACGTCGTTTATTAACAAATTGACGCCGGCAACGTTGGGGCTGAAAGAACGAGAACCTCGCAACCGTAAGAGCCGAGGGTTTAATTACAAATTGGCGCCCAACGTGGGGCTTATGTTAAGTAACTATAATTATATTAATATTACTTAACCAGAGGAGGCAACTGTGGGAGACTAGAAATGCAATAAAGAGATATGATACAAAAGGAAACGAAAATGCAAGGACAAGAGAGACGATTAAGTTATGCGGAATGGACGACGATGCTATTTAAGAAATTCAGCAAGGAGATGGGATACACAGAAAAGAATACCAATGATCACGAAAGAGCGCAAATGAGTCGCGCGAATGCAAGGGGAACACCAGACGACAAAATGACATTGAGAGAGATTTATGATGAATTGTGGGAGTTAGATGCCAGGTGTAATGAAGAAAAGACTATTGGGACGACTAACGAAAAAGACGATAACAAGGTGGAAAGGATGACTGAAGAAGATTGGGAAAGATGGGACGATAATGAAGAACAAATGAAAACCGAAAGAACAGGAGTATACGCCCAGGTGACAGAACAATATACTCAGGAAGATTATGAACAATGGAAAAGAGAAATAAGACCACCTGAAAACCCAATACAAACAGAAAACACCGAATTAAGGGAATGGATCAGGGTGATGTTTGAACTATCCCGAGAAGATATGTGTCACTGGAGGAAGAAACATAATCAAATAGAAGGATTTAGAGAGATGCCAAATAATAAAAAGCTAGAGCAATCCAGTGTACAAAAAGAAGTAAAAATAGTCAAAGTGAAGCAACAGAAGAAAATACCAGAACAAAAGAAGGAGGAAAGCTTCGAGGAAAGATGGGACAAATTTTTTAAAAAGTTCGGTAAGGTAATCGAAGAATATGATAGGAAAATGAGTGATAAGGAGCGACAACAACTTGGACTGTGGATAGAACGTTTCAAGAAAATGAATGAAACATTAGAAACCTCTTCTGAAGGGAGAAAGGAAACAGAAATTAGAGAAGACCAAAATGCAAAGCCATCTGAAAATAAGAATAGAAAGGACAAGGAGGAGATCCAAACCATGGAAGAGAATAGCCAGAAAATAAGAAAAACATGCAGAAAGAACATAGTCAGTACCAAAGAAGAAATGGAGATGAGGAAAGGTGGATTAATTAGTGGGTTTAACATCCCAATTAATGAACGAAGGGAGTTATGTAAAGGTATGGAATATAGAAGAAACTTTATGAAAATAACCAAAATAAACCATAATAGAACAATCACAAAAAATTTAAATAAATTTAAATATTATTTGAAAATGTCAACAACTAAAGAGTATATGACCAAATCAATTATATCGTCAATACGGAAGATACCCGTAAAACATTTGATAAATAGTCCAGATATCCAAGGGAATGGAAAGATAGAATATACAAGTAATTATGTTAGAATAGAGGAGATACGATACCTGATAATTCAAAGGGAGCTAAATATGACTGAATATCCTGACTTAAATGAAGACTTTACATCAGCCGAGTTACGGTACCAGGTACGCGAAGGATATTTATCACGTGTCAAATTGGTATGAACACTGCAGTAATCCGGACAACGGGTGCAGTCGAATTAATGGACCATGGTTAGAAGAAGAAGCAGTCAACCAGAAAAATGGGACTGATTTGATGAAAACTGACCAGGCAACCAATTGGAAAGAATACGAAAATATTATTTCATAACAAAATCCAATAAATTCTAAATCTAAATAAGAACAGCTTATTACCAATTTTGAAGAGAAAACACTTGTAAATAAAAAGAATTTTTTGAACAATATTATATAAATAAAAAACATGTCATTCAAAATGAAGTAAGTCCGAATTAAAATATAGTTATGAAGAAGGTATTAAGAAGAGTTAATAACAAACCCCAAGATTACAGAAGAAAACCAGAATTATTACTACATGTCTACGAAGAAATAGTGTGAATAAGGAATAATGAAACCTCAAGATAAAATTTTTTATATCAAACATAGCTATGCAAAATAATAAAAGAAGAATAATATGACCTAAAATACCTACCGCATTGCCAAGTGAAAAGAACAACCTCAATAAACGATTGATTGTGACCAATGTAATATTAAAGAAAACGAGAAAAAATAGTTATAAACATAATTCATTGAAATATAACCAGCCAAAATAATGAAATAAGATAAGAAAAATAATAGTTGAGCTAAGGACTGTAACTATTCAGAAACACAGTAATAATAATAATCAAACCAATAACTATTTAGAAAATATTGAGATCAGAAGAATAAATGAAGAAGATACTTAGCGTTATTATCACAACAAGAAAGAAAAACAAAAATAATTACAAATGATAACTGTCAGAATTATTATCAAAAAATGTTTAAGGAACTTAAAATGGAATCACAAAGTATGAAAGATAGGAATAGATAAATATAAAAGCAACAATGTGAAAAAATTCCCAAATGTTTATTATTAATTAATTAAGGAGATTATTAGGAGATTATTATATTTTTATAGCTGACTGTAGATGAATTCCAGCAGTACTATATTAAGGTGTAGTGTGGACAGCAGAGTATGAAGCCAAACAGTGCCTCTCTGAACTGTACCAACGCACATATTAGGGATTGTTAGGGAAATTAAATATTTAAGGAATATTAGAATCGTTGCAAGAATGACCTCAGATTCCAGAAGAGTATGATGAAGAAAACAGAAAGAAAATAGCTGACAGAAGAATAATTGAGAAATACAGTGATTACAGTAATTATAAGTAGAAGAGATGTGAACCTAAAGTATCATTGAATATTGTAGCCAACTATCAACAAATACTGTTTACAGAAATTAAATATGATCAAGAATGTTAATAGAAATAATGAAATGTTATTAAATAAAGAATTATGAATACTAGTCTAACAAAGTTACATTGAGAATCCCATCGTTAACCATTAATATTGATATGAAGAAAAGGCATGTGAAAAAGACAAGTTTATTTGACCTAAACTTCATTCAGGTAAACTAAACTTTTTTAGGAGGAGGAGCATATGTAACGCAACAGAAATGCAGTCATCCATGTTACATAAATAGTATATTAACAAAATAATACGTAAATCAATATTTAACTCCCATGATAAAACAAAGGTCTAATAAATACATTTATAATTATATATAAAAATGAATAAGGATGCAAGGTAGAAATAACAATAATAAACAAACCTGTAAATTAGACAATAGTTAGAGATCCATGTTCAGTGAAAAGTAAATAAATCTTATACTGATGAGAATTGTAAGAAAGAAACTAGTACAGAAAATGTCAAAGTAAATGACAATGAAATTAAACAAAAATGAGACAATAATTTACCTTATAGCAATGATTATGAATTAAATGATATTATTTTGTAACGATGAATGTTATGTTAAAGTTTATGTTATGTTATACAAATTACTTGTTGAATTAATGGAAAGTAATGAAGCAAAATGTATTATTCAATTACTGTTATAGAAGGATGTGGGAAACAGTTAGGTAATGTTAATAGATCACAATTTCTTATATGTGATCCATAGATCAAGATAAAATTGTTATTAGTTATAGAAAGGATAATTATTTATGTAAATGTTAATAGTTAAGTTTCGATTATATGTATGAACTTATGTAAAAGGGCTATAGTTGTTCACCAGTTATAAACAAAGTTAGGTCCATATACAATAAAAGGCCTAACAGCCAATAACACTATATAACCACTCATAACATAAAGGTTAGGTACGGAAGTTAATAATAATTAATGAATACGGTTCAAAGAGCTAGGAAAAAACATTTGATAAGTAATGATATATAATAAACCACCTCAATTTAAACAAATTATGATAATGCCACAATGCCATGATATCGATTGATAACGTTTGACATCGAAAAAGTAATAAATATAAAAGAAACAGACTAAGATCAAAAAACCAGCAGAATATATGTAGAAAATAGTAAACAAACTATAGGTGAAGTTATATTCCGATATGATAGGAAATTAATAAGGAATAGACGAAAAATATATGAAATAATAACTATATACAAAACATTGAGAAGGAAGAAAAATAAGGTGTTGCTAAGGACAACAGTAATGTATGAAGTTGTTGATTTTCAATTATTGCCTTTTATGATCTGAACGTGATGAGATTAAAAAACCCAAGAAATGTTTAATGTAATTAGAATATTTTAAATTATTTTGATACAATTATAATCTGCAAAATTCTAATGATAATCTTATTGACTTATGCCAGCAAAGTTTAACCAAATGAGATCATAGTACAGTATCACAATAAAAAAAATAAATAAATAACTGGGTTCTACAAGGAAGGATTTGAATTGTCATATACCAGAAAAGAATTAACGATATATTAAAACCACTACAAAGAGTTAACTGTGTCACAAAAAATAATATACACTACACTGGAACTCATAACCTTTTAAATACACGGAACATCACTAATTACTTCAAACGAGAGAAGAACGGATTTGGATCCAGAAATTGCAGAAGGACCACCAGTCTGGCTGTTAAAAAACTCAGGGAGCTGTATTTCCGAGGTGAACAGGACAAGAATTACATTTTATTAAACCGAAGAAAGGAATCTCAAACGACATATCCATTCTGAGCATCGAGGTTATCAATCAACGCCCTACACGAGTTGCTTCGTTCTAGTCTGGTAAATTATAATTGTATAAATCATAATAACAACATAGCACTTCAAATTTGTAAATCTTGCATTCTTATCTATGTATTTTTAATCTTCCCCATAGTTACAAGAACCTTCACACCCTGAATTAAATTAATTATAAACAACAACAAATCATATGACCGAATATAAAATAAAGTATTGGACCGAACAATAATCGATTCACGCAATCTATAGCCTTTGTGTAAGCCAATTGGAACATATCTTATTTAATGTTGAAGGAGTGAATAAATAAAGAAACCTTGTATAGTTGCAAAATCTTATCATTTGGGGTATTATTAAATGAGTTGGGAATAAAAAGTAACTGACTAAGTACATAATATTTGACTACCGTAAACAGTGAATTAACCTATAAGTTTCGTTGCCCCGGAACTGCAGCGCTTATTGCGGAATTCTCCGACACCAAAAAGAGCGTTAAAATACAAAATTTACATAATTCTCTTCGAGGTATACTAGGGTTGAACGAAATTATAGAATAACACATTAATTATTTAAGTTTCAAGCACACTAACACTGGTATTTTTCTTAGAGAGATAAGCTAATATTAGTTAATGAAATTACTATATTCCCCAACTCCAAATATCTCAGAAATTGAATTAAATTAACACGACCGAAGAGAGGAGAGACAGAGAAGCATACCCGTTCCTGGTAACAAATAGGTTTACATTGCGTGATACATTAGTAGACGCAAGACGTCGTTTAGTAACAAATTGACGCCGGCAACGTTGGGGCTGAAAGAACGAGAACCCCGCAACCGTAAGAGCCGAGGGTTTCATTACAAATTGGCACCCAATGTGGGGCTTAAGTTAAGTAACTATAATTATATTAATATTACTTAACCAGAGGAGGCAACTCTGGGAGACTAGAAATGCAATAAAGAGATATGATACAAAAGGAAACGAAAATGCAAGGACAAGAGAGACGATTAAGTTACGCGGAATGGACGACGATGCTATTTAAGAAATTTAGCAAGGAGATGGGATACACAGAAAAGAATACCAATGATCACGAAAGAGCGCAAATGAGTCGCGCGAATGCAAGGGGAACACCAGACGACAAAATGACATTGAGAGAGATTTATGATGAATTGTGGGAGTTAGATGCCAGGTGTAATGAAGAAAAGACTATTGGGACGACTAACAAAAAAGACGATAACAAGGTGGAAAGGATGACTGAAGAAGATTGGGAAAGATGGGACGATAATGAAGAACAAATGAAAACCGAAAGAACAGGAGTATACGCCCAGGTGACAGAAAAATATACTCAGGAAGATTATGAACAATGGAAAAGAGAAATAAGACCACCTGAAAACCCAATACAAACAGAAAACACCGAATTAAGGGAATGGATCAGGGTGATGTTTGAACTATCCCGAGAAGATATGTGTCACTGGAGGAAGAAACATAATCAAATAGAAGGATTTAGAGAGATGCCAAATAATAAAAAGCTAGAGCAATCCAGTGTACAAAAAGAAGTAAAAATAGTCAAAGTGAAGCAACAGAAGAAAATACCAGAACAAAAGAAGGAGGAAAGCTTCGAGGAAAGATGGGACAAATTTTTTAAAAAGTTCGGTAAGGTAATCGAAGAATATGATAGGAAAATGAGTGATAAGGAGCGACAACAACTTGGACAGTGGCTAGAACATTTCAAGAAAATGAATGAAACATTAGAAACCTCTTCTGAAGGGAGAAAGGAAACAGAAATTAGAGAAGACCAAAATGCAAAGCCATCTGAAAATAAGAATAGAAAGGACAAGGAGGAGATCCAAACCATGGAAGAGAATAGCCAGAAAATAAGAAAAACATGCAGAAAGAACATAGTCAGTACCAAAGAAGAAATGGAGATGAGGAAAGGTGGATTAATTAGTGCGTTTAACATCCCAATTAATGAACGAAGGGAGTTATGTAAAGGTATGGAATATAGAAGAAACTTTATGAAAATAACCAAAATAAACCATAATAGAACAATCACAAAAAATTTAAATAAATTTAAATATTATTTGAAAATGTCAACAACTAAAGAGTATATGACCAAATCAATTATATCGTCAATACGGAAGATACCCGTAAAACATTTGATAAATAGTCCAGATATCCAAGGGAATGGAAAGATAGAATATACAAGTAATTATGTTAGAATAGAGGAGATACGATACCTGATAATTCAAAGGGAGCTAAATATGACTGAATATCCTGACTTAAATGAAGACTTTACACCAGCCGAGTTACGGTACCAGATACGCGAAGGATATTTATCAAGTGTCAAATTGGTATGAACACTGCAGTAATCCGGACAACGGGTGTAGTCGAATTAATGGACCATGGTTAGAAGAAGAAGCAGTCAACCAGAAAAATGGGACTGATTTGATGAAAACTGACCAGCCAACCAATTGGAAAGAATACGAAAATATTATTTCATAACAAAATCCAATAAATTCTAAATCTAAATAAGAACAGCTTATTACCAATTTTGAAGAGAAAACACTTGTAAATAAAAAGAATTTTTTGAACAATATTATATAAATAGAAAACATGTCATTCAAAATGAAGTAAGTCCGAATTAAAATATAGTTATGAAGAAGGTATTAAGAAGAGTTAATAACAAACCCCAAGATTACAGAAGAAAACCAGAATTATTACTACATGTCTACGAAGAAATAGTGTGAATAAGGAATAACGAAACCTCAAGATAAAATTTTTTATATCTAACATACCTATGCAAAATAATAAAAGAAGAATAATATGACCTAAAATACCTACCGCATTGCCAAGTGAAAAGAAAACCTCAATAAACGATTGATTATGACCAATGTAATATTAAAGAAAACGAGAAAAAATAGTTATCAACATAATTCATTGAAATATAACCAGCCAAAATAATGAAATAAGATAAGAAAAATAATAGTTGAGCTAAGGACTGTAACTATTCAGAAACACAGTAATAATAATAATCAAACCAATAACTATTTAGAAAATATTGAGATCAGAAGAATAAATGAAGAAGATACTTAGCGTTATTATCACAACAAGAAAGAAAAACAAAAATAATTACAAATGATAACTGTCAGAATTATTATCAAAAAATGTTTAAGGAACTTAAAATGGAATCACAAAGTATGAAAGATAGGAATAGATAAATATAAAAGCAACAATGTGAAAAAATTCCCAAATGTTTATTATTAATTAATTAAGGAGATTATTAGGAGATTATTATATTTTTATAGCTGACTGTAGATGAATTCCAGCAGTACTATATTAAGGTGTAGTGTGGACAGCAGAGTATGAAGCCAAACAGTGCCTCTCTGAACTGTACCAATGCACATATTAGGGATTGTTAGGGAAATTAAATATTTAAGGAATATTAGAATCGTTGCAAGAATGACCTCAGATTCCAGAAGAGTATGACGAAGAAAACAGAAAGAAAATAGCTGACAGAAGAATAATTGAGAAATACAGTGATTACAGTAATTATAAGTAGAAGAGATGTGAACCTAAAGTATCATTGAATATTGTAGCCAACTATCAACAAATACTGTTTACAGAAATTAAATATGATCAAGAATGTTAATAAAAATAATGAAATGTTATTAAATAAAGAATTATGAGTACTAGTCTAACAAAGTTACATTGAGAATCCCATCGTTAACCATTAATATTGATATGAAGAAAAGGCATGTGAAAAAGACAAGTTTATTTGACCTAAACTTCATTCAGGTAAACTAAACTTTTTTAGGAGGAGGAGCATATGTAACGCAACAGAAATGCAGTCATCCATGTTACATAAATAGTATATTAACAAAATAATACGTAAATCAATATTTAACTCCCATGATAAAACAAAGGTCTAATAAATACATTTATAATTATATATAAAAATGAATAAGGATGCAAGGTAGAAATAACAATAATAAACAAACCTGTAAATTAGACAATAGTTAGAGATCCATGTTCAGTGAAAAGTAAATAAATCTTATACTGATGAGAATTGTAAGAAAGAAACTAGTACAGAAAATGTCAAAGTAAATGACAATGAAATTAAACAAAAATGAGACAATAATTTACCTTATAGCAATGATTATGAATTAAATGATATTATTTTGTAACGATGAATGTTATGTTAAAGTTTATGTTATGTTATACAAATTACTTGTTGAATTAATGGAAAGTAATGAAACAAGATGTATTATTCAATTACTGTTGTAGAATGATGTGTGAAGCAGCTAGTTAGCGTTAATAGATTTCAATTGTCTTATATGTGATCCATAGATCAAGATAAAATTGTCATTAGATATGAAAAGAATAATTGTTTATGTAAATGTTAATAGTTAAGATTTGATTATATGTATGAATTTATGTAAAAGGGCTATAGTTGTTTACCAGTTATAAACACAGGTAGGTCCGTATACAATAAAAGGCCTAACAGCCAAAAACACTATATAACCACTCATAACATAAAGGTTAGGTACGGAAGTTAATAATAATTAATGAATACGGTTCAAAGAGCTAGAAAAAAACATTTGATAAGTAATGATATATAATAAACCACCTCAATTTAAACAAATTATGATAATGCCACAATGCCATGATATCGATTGATAACGTTTGATATCGAAAAAGTAATAAATATAAAAGAAACAGACTAAGATAAAAAAACCAGCAGAATATATGTAGAAAATAGTAAACAAACTATAGGTGAAGTTATATTCCGATATGATAGGAAATTAATAAGGAATGGACGAAAAATATATGAAATAATAACTATATACAAAACATTGTGAAGGAAGAAAAATAAGGTGTTGCTAAGGACAACAGTAATGTATGAAGTTGTTGATTTTCAATTATTGCCTTTTATGATCTGAACGTGATGAGATTAAAAAACCCAAGAAATGTTTAATGTAATTAGAATATTTTAAATTATTTTGATACAATTATAATCTGCAAAATTCTAATGATAATCTTATTGACTTATGCCAGCAAAGTTTAACCAAATGAGATCATAGTACAGTATCACAATAAAAAAAAAATAAATAAATAACTGGGTTCTACAAGGAAGGATTTGAATTGTCATATACCAGAAAAGAATTAACGATATATTAAAACCACTACAAAGAGTTAACTGTGTCACAACAAATAATATACACTACACTGGAACTCATAACCTTTTAAATACACGGAACATCACTAATTACTTCAAACGAGAGAAGAACGGATTTGGATCCAGAAACTGCAGAAGGACCACCAGTCTGGCTGTTAATAAACTCAGGGAGCTGTATTTCCGAGGTGAACAGGACAAGAATTCCATTTTATTAAACCGAAGAAAGGAATCTCAAACGACATATCCATTCTGAGCGTCGAGGTTATCAATCAACGGCCTACACGAGTTGCTTCGTTCTAGTCTGGTAAATTATAATTGTATAAATCATAATAACAACACAACACTTCAAATTTGTAAATCTTGCATTCTTATCTATGTATTTTTAATCTTCCCCACAGTTACAAGAACCTTCACACCCTGAATTAAATTAATTATAAACAAAAACAAATCATATGACCGAATATAAAATAAAGTATTGGACCGAACAATAATCGATTCACGCAATCTATAGCCTTTGTGTATGCCAATTGGAACATATCTTATTTAATGTTGAAGGAGTGAATAAATAAAGAAACCTTGTATAGTTGCAAAATCTTATCATTTGGGGTATTATTAAATGAGTTGGGAATAAAAAGTAACTGACTAAGTACATAATATTTGACTACCGTAAACAGTGAATTAACCTATAAGTTTCGTTGCCCCGGAACTGCAGCGCTTATTGCGGAATTCTCCGACACCAAAAAGAGCGTTAAAATACAAAATTTACATAATTCTCTTCGAGGTATACTAGGGTTGAAGGAAATTATAGAATAACACATTAATTATTTAAGTTTCAAGCACACTAACACTGGTATTTTTCTTAGAGAGATAAGCTAATATTAGTTAATGAAATTACTATATTCCCCAACTCCAAATATCTCAGAAATTGAATTAAATTAACACGACCGAAGAGAGGAGAGACAGAGAAGCATACCCGTTCCTAGTAACAAATAGGTTTACATTGCGTGATACATTAGTAGACGCAAGACGTCGTTTAGTAACAAATTGACGCCGGCAACGTTGGGGCTGAAAGAACGAGAACCCCGCAACCGTAAGAACCGAGGGTTTAATTACAAATTGGCACCCAACGTGGGGCTTAAGTTAAGTAACTATAATTATATTAATATTATTTAACCAGAGGAGGCAACTGTGGGAGACTAGAAATGCAATAAAGAGATATGATACAAAAGGAAACGAAAATGCAAGGACAAGAGAGACGATTAAGTTACGCGGAATGGACGACGATGCTATTTAAGAAATTCAGCAAGGAGATGGGATACACAGAAAGGAATACCAATGATCACGAAAGAGCGCAAATGAGTCGCGCGAATGCAAGGGGAACACCAGACGACAAAATGACATTGAGAGAGATTTATGATGAATTGTGGGAGTTAGATGCCAGGTGTAATGAAGAAAAGACTATTGGGACGACTAACGAAAAAGACGATAACAAGGTGGAAAGGATGACTGAAGAAGATTGGGAAAGATGGGACGATAATGAAGAACAAATGAAAACCGAAAGAACAGGAGTATACGCCCAGGTGACAGAAAAATATACTCAGGAAGATTATGAACAATGGAAAAGAGAAATAAGACCACCTGAAAACCCAATACAAACAGAAAACACCGAATTAAGGGAATGGATCAGGGTGATGTTTGAACTATCCCGAGAAGATATGTGTCACTGGAGGAAGAAACATAATCAAATAGAAGGATTTAGAGAGATGCCAAATAATAAAAAGCTAGAGCAATCCAGTGTACAAAAAGAAGTAAAAATAGTCAAAGTGAAGCAACAGAAGAAAATACCAGAACAAAAGAAGGAGGAAAGCTTCGAGGAAAGATGGGACAAATTTTTTAAAAAGTTCGGTAAGGTAATCGAAGAATATGATAGGAAAATGAGTGATAAGGAGCGACAACAACTTGGACAGTGGATAGAACGTTTCAAGAAAATGAATGAAACATTAGAAACCTCTTCTAAAGGGAGAAAGGAAACAGAAATTAGAGAAGACCAAAATGCAAAGCCATCTGAAAATAAGAATAGAAAGGACAAGGAAGAGATCCAAACCATGGAAGAGAATAGCCAGAAAATAAGAAAAACATGCAGAAAGAACATAGTCAGTACCAAAGAAGAAATGGAGATGAGGAAAGGTGGATTAATTAGTGCGTTTAACATCCCAATTAATGAACGAAGGGAGTTATGTAAAGGTATGGAATATAGAAGAAACTTTATGAAAATAACCAAAATAAACCATACTAAACAAACACAAAAAAATTAAATAAATTTAAATATTATTTGAAAATGTCAACAACTAAAGAGTATATGACCAAATCAATTATATCGTCAATACGGAAGATACCCGTAAAACATTTGATAAATAGTCCAGATATCCAAGGGAATGGAAAGATAGAATATACAAGTAATTATGTTATAATAGAGGAGATACGATACCTGATAATTCAAAGGGAGCTAAATATGACTGAATATCCTGACTTAAATGAAGACTTTACACCAGCCGAGTTACGGTACCAGGTACGCGAAGGATATTTATCAAGTGTCAAATTGGTATGAACACTGCAGTAATCCGGACAACGGGTGCAGTCGAATTAATGGACCATGGTTAGAAGAAGAAGCAGTCAACCAGAAAAATGGGACTGATTTGATGAAAACTGACCAGCCAACCAATTGGAAAGAATACGAAAATATTATTTCATAACAAAATCCAATAAATTCTAAATCTAAATAAGAACAGCTTATTACCAATATTGAAGAGAAAACACTTGTAAATAAAAAGAATTTTTTGAACAATATTATATAAATAGAAAACATGTCATTCAAAATGAAGTAAGTCCTAATTAAAATATAGTTATGAAGAAGGTATTAAGAAGAGTTAATAACAAACCCCCAGATTACAGAAGAAAACCAGAATTATTACTACATGTCTACGAAGAAATAGTGTGAATAAGGAATAATGAAACCTCAAGATAAAATTTTTTATATCTAACATACCTATGCAAAATAATAAAAGAAGAATAATATGACCTAAAATACCTACCGCATTGCCAAGTGAAAAGAACAACCTCAATAAACGATTGATTATGACCAATGTAATATTAAAGAAAACGAGAAAAAATAGTTATCAACATAATTCATTGAAATATAACCAGCCAAAATAATGAAATAAGATAAGAAAAATAATAGTTGAGCTAAGGACTGTAACTATTCAGAAACACAGTAATAATAATAATCAAACCAATAACTATTTAGAAAATATTGAGATCAGAAGAATAAATGAAGAAGATACTTAGCGTTATTATCACAACAAGAAAGAAAAACAAAAATAATTACAAATGATAACTGTCAGAATTATTATCAAAAAATGTTTAAGGAACTTAAAATGGAATCACAAAGTATGAAAGATAGGAATAGATAAATATAAAAGCAACAATGTGAAAAAATTCCCAAATGTTTATTATTAATTAATTAAGGAGATTATTAGGAGATTATTATATTTTTATAGCTGACTGTAGATGAATTCCAGCAGTACTATATTAAGGTGTAGTGTGGACAGCAGAGTATGAAGCCAAACAGTGTCTCTCTGAACTGTACCAATGCACATATTAGGGATTGTTAGGGAAATTAAATATTTAAGGAATATTAGAATCGTTGCAAGAATGACCTCAGATTCCAGAAGAGTATGACGAAGAAAACAGAAAGAAAATAGCTGACAGAAGAATAATTGAGAAATACAGTGATTACAGTAATTATAAGTAGAAGAGATGTGAACCTAAAGTATCATTGAATATTGTAGCCAACTATCAACAAATACTGTTTACAGAAATTAAATATGATCAAGAATGTTAATAGAAATAATGAAATGTTATTAAATAAAGAATTATGAATACTAGTCTAACAAAGTTACATTGAGAATCCCATCGTTAACCATTAATATTGATATGAAGAAAAGGCATGTGAAAAAGACAAGTTTATTTGACCTAAACTTCATTCAGGTAAACTAAACTTTTTTAGGAGGGGGAGCATATGTAACGCAACAGAAATGCAGTCATCCATGTTACATAAATAGTATATTAACAAAATAATACGTAAATCAATATTTAACTCCCATGATAAAACAAAGGTCTAATAAATACATTTATAATTATATATAAAAATGAATAAGGATGCAAGGTAGAAATAACAATAATAAACAAACCTGTAAATTAGACAATAGTTAGAGATCCATGTTCAGTGAAAAGTAAATAAATCTTATACTGATGAGAATTGTAAGAAAGAAACTAGTACAGAAAATGTCAAAGTAAATGACAATGAAATTAAACAAAAATGAGACAATAATTTACCTTATAGCAATGTTTATGAATTAAATGATATTATTTTGTAACGATGAATGTTATGTTAAAGTTTATGTTATGTTATACAAATTACTTGTTGAATTAATGGAAAGTAATGAAGCAAAATGTATTATTCAATTACTGTTATAGAAGGATGTGGGAAACAGTTAGGTAATGTTAATAGATCACAATTTTCTTATATGCGACCCATAGATCAAGATAAAATTGTTATAGTTATAGAAAGGATAATTATTTATGTAAATGCTAATAGTTAAGTTTCGATTATATGTATGAACTTATGTAAAAGGGCTATAGTTGTTCACCAGTTATAAACAAAGTTAGGTCCATATACAATAAAAGGCCTAACAGCCAATAACACTATATAACCACTCATAACATAAAGGTTAGGTACGGAAGTTAATAATAATTAATGAATACGGTTCAAAGAGCTAGGAAAAAACATTTGATAAGTAATGATATATAATAAACCACCTCAATTTAAACAAATTATGATTATGCCACAATGCCATGATATCGATTGATAACGTTTGATATCGAAAAAGTAATAAATATAAAAGAAACAGACTAAGATCAAAAAACCAGCAGAATATATGTAGAGAATAGTAAACAAACTATAGGTGAAGTTATATTCCGATATGATAGGAAATTAATAAGGAATGGACGAAAAATATATGAAATAATAACTATATACAAAACATTGAGAAGGAAGAAAAATAAGGTGTTGCTAAGGACAACAGTAATGTATGAAGTTGTTGATTTTCAATTATTGCCTTTTATGATCTGAACGTGATGAGATTAAAAAACCCAAGAAATGTTTAATGTAATTAGAATATTTTAAATTATTTTTATACAATTATAATCTGCAAAATTCTAATGATAATCTTATTGACTTATGCCAGCAAAGTTTAACCAAATGAGATCATAGTACAGTATCACAATAAAAAAAAATAAATAAATAACTGGGTTCTGCAAGGAAGGATTTGAATTGTCATATACCAGAAAAGAATTAACGATATATTAAAACCACTACAAAGAGTTAACTGTGTCACAAAAAATAATATACACTACACTGGAACTCATAACCTTTTAAATACACGGAACATCACTAATTACTTCAAACGAGAGAAGAACGGATTTGGATCCAGAAATTGCAGAAGGACCACCAGTCTGGCTGTTAATAAACTCAGGGAGCTGTATTTCCGAGGTGAACAGGACAAGAATTCCATTTTATTAAACCGAAGAAAGGAATCTCAAACGACATATCCATTCTGAGCGTCGAGGTTATCAATCAACGGCCTACACGAGTTGCTTCGTTCTAGTCTGGTAAATTATAATTGTATAAATCATAATAACAACATAGCACTTCAAATTTGTAAATCTTGCATTCTTATCTATGTATTTTTAATCTTCCCCATAGTTACAAGAACCTTCACACCCTGAATTAAATTAATTATAAACAAAAACAAATCATATGACCGAATATAAAATAAAGTATTGGACCGAACAATAATCGATTCACGCAATCTATAGCCTTTGTGTATGCCAATTGGAACATATCTTATTTAATGTTGAAGGAGTGAATAAATAAAGAAACCTTGTATAGTTGCAAAATGTTATCATTTGGGGTATTATTTAATGAGTTGGGAATAAAAAGTAACTGACTAAGTACATAATATTTGACTACCGTAAACAGTGAATTAACCTATAAGTTTCGTTGCCCCGGAACTGCAGCGCTTATTGCGGAATTCTCCGACACCAAAGAGAAGAGCGTTAAAATACAAAATTTACATAATTCTCTTTGAGGTATACTAGGGTTGAAGGAAATTATAGAATAACACATTAATTATTTAAGTTTCAAGCACACTAACACTGGTATTTTTCTTAGAGAGATAAGCTAATATTAGTTAATGAAATTACTATATTCCCCAACTCCAAATATCTCAGAAATTGAATTAAATTAACACGACCGAAGAGAGGAGAGACAGAGAAGCATACCCGTTCCTAGTAACAAATAGGTTTACATTGCGTGATACATTAGTAGATGCAACACGTCGTTTAGTAACAAATTGACGCCGGCAACGTTGGGGCTGAAAGAACGAGAACCTCGCAACCGTAAGAGCCGAGGGTTTAATTACAAATTGGCGCCCAACGTGGGGGTTAAGTTAAGTAACTATAATTATATTAATATTACTTAACCAGAGGAGGCAACTGTGGGAGACTAGAAATGCAATAAACAGATATGATACAAAAGGAAACGAAAATGCAAGGACAAGAGAGACGATTAAGTTATGCGGAATGGACGACGATGCTATTTAAGAAATCCAGCAAGGAGATGGGATACACAGAAAAGAATACCAATGATCACGAAAGAGCGCAAATGAGTCGCGCGAATGCAAGGGGAACACCAGACGACAAAATGACATTGAGAGAGATTTATGATGAATTGTGGGAGTTAGATGCCAGGTGTAATGAAGAAAAGACTATTGGGACGACTAACGAAAAAGACGATAACAAGGTGGAAAGGATGACTGAAGAAGATTGGGAAAGATGGGACGATAATGAAGAACAAATGAAAACCGAAAGAACAGGAGTATACGCCCAGGTGACAGAACAATATACTCAGGAAGATTATGAACAATGGAAAAGAGAAATAAGACCACCTGAAAACCCAATACAAACAGAAAACACCGAATTAAGGGAATGGATCAGGGTGATGTTTGAACTATCCCGAGAAGATATGTGTCACTGGAGGAAGAAACATAATCAAATAGAAGGATTTAGAGAGATGCCAAATAATAAAAAGCTAGAGCAATCCAGTGTACAAAAAGAAGTAAAAATAGTCAAAGTGAAGCAACAGAAGAAAATACCAGAACAAAAGAAGGAGGAAAGCTTCGAGGAAAGATGGGACAAATTTTTTAAAAAGTTCGGTAAGGTAATCGAAGAATATGATAGGAAAATGAGTGATAAGGAGCGACAACAACTTGGACAGTGGATAGAACGTTTCAAGAAAATGAATGAAACATTAGAAACCTCTTCTGAAGGGAGAAAGGAAACAGAAATTAGAGAAGACCAAAATGCAAAGCCATCTGAAAATAAGAATAGAAAGGACAAGGAAGAGATCCAAACCATGGAAGAGAATAGCCAGAAAATAAGAAAAACATGCAGAAAGAACATAGTCAGTACCAAAGAAGAAATGGAGATGAGGAAAGGTGGATTAATTAGTGCGTTTAACATCCCAATTAATGAACGAAGGGAGTTATGTAAAGGTATGGAATATAGAAGAAACTTTATGAAAATAACCAAAATAAACCATAATAGAACAATCACAAAAAATTTAAATAAATTTAAATATTATTTGAAAATGTCAACAACTAAAGAGTATATGACCAAATCAATTATATCGTCAATACGGAAGATACCCGTAAAACATTTGATAAATAGTCCAGATATCCAAGGGAATGGAAAGATAGAATATACAAGTAATTATGTTAGAATAGAGGAGATACGATACCTGATAATTCAAAGGGAGCTAAATATGACTGAATATCCTGACTTAAATGAAGACTTTACACCAGCCGAGTTACGGTACCAGGTACGCGAAGGATATTTATCAAGTGTCAAATTGGTATGAACACTGCAGTAATCCGGACAACGGGTGCAGTCGAATTAATGGACCATGGTTAGAAGAAGAAGCAGTCAACCAGAAAAATGGGACTGATTTGATGAAAACTGACCAGCCAACCAATTGGAAAGAATACGAAAATATTATTTCATAACAAAATCCAATAAATTCTAAATCTAAATAAGAACAGCTTATTACCAATTTTGAAGAGAAAACACTTGTAAATAAAAAGAATTTTTTGAACAATATTATATAAATAGAAAACATGTCATTCAAAATGAAGTAAGTCCGAATTAAAATATAGTTATGAAGAAGGTATTAAGAAGAGTTAATAACAAACTATTCACTTAACACTTAATAGGTTGTATTTATAAACATACTTATTGGGTTTTATAGGGTTTTACATTTTATTGTCATTAAAAGGACTTCACTCGTGTTATAAAAATGTTATTGTGAACAAGTTATTATTTGTTGTTTTCTGGACAATCTTATGAACACTATTTGTTACAATAAGTTGTATGGTTCATGTATCTATAATAAGGTGTGTTATATTTTCATTACATCAATTAACTTAATCATTTACTAATATTTCTTTTACATAATATTACATGTTTGGGCCTATTATCCCTCAATTTGTATTTTGATTATCTTGATATTATGATACTTTAAATGAAACCATTTGTTTCTTTATAGTACTGGTTCATAAGCCGTCTGTCTTTATAATTATTTATTTTGTCATTATTGAAAGTTCATGTCATAATCGGGGTTGAATGTATTTTGCATCACTTTGCCTAAATCATTAATTTGGGTACGGTCAGTTGTCTTACTAGTCAGTCTAAAATGGTTAGTCGTTCCTCTTCCCTATCATCTTGGAAGATAATGTTCTCCTTGTTAGCTTCTTAACCAAAGTCTTCATTAAATCAGGTACGATATTAAGTTGTTCCAAATGTAATGTTACATACTACCCTGTCACCAAATTTGATCATTTTAATAAAATATTGTTTTTGTTGAAATTATCAATTATCTTATCTTTCACATTATCGTTTGTTATTCTTATTATGATTTGGTATACTTGTCTTTAAATATAAGTGTTCCATCCCTGGAACATGTTACTTCCCTAACAAATTAATCACCATATATTCTGGAATCAGTCGGGGGGCTCTCTTGACCTAATACCCCGCTGTCCTTACAATACATAATACATAAATAATATCGATTGCTGGAGCTATCTCGTCAGTCAATCACATTTAATAATCACTAGTCTATTTACGACTAAATCAAATAAAAATAATATAATATATTCTTGGGATTGTTCACTCAGTTTAACTTCTCAGATCTAAGTATTTCTTTCCATTGATTCTTTCAGATGTTTATTTTCTTGTGGCAATATTAATAACATTTTTTATTATTTTCAATTGGTACTATCTTCCTTCCTTCTTTATCAGTACTGCTTAATCTTCATTTTTTCATTAACTATCTTCATTCAATTAAAACATAACAAGTATTTGCATCTTTAGTTGTTGTTAATTCTCTCACAATCATGATAGGTTATTTGTAGTAAATTCGTTTCTAGTCTTGTCTTATTTTCATCGTCAATTGTCTACATTTGTTCTTTCTTATTTGTTTTATAGCACTGTGGTTTCTTCTGATTTATGGATGTTGCATCTTTCTTTTATATTCCAATAATAAGTTCATAATTATATTTAATAAGAGGTGCCTATTTTGTTTAGAATTTGGAAATTTATTCCCAGTTGTTTATCCGCTTGATTCATAATAACATTACCAAACTGTACTGTAAGTTGTCCTTGCTATTTATTTGAATTCTGAGATATTCAAATTTGTTTATTTGGCTTCATTTAAAATTGTATTCTGGATTATCAAAGTTGGTAAGATGAGCTTACTATATTCTTTGAATTTTGAGGTATTATAATAATAAATTCTTCAATTCCATATTGATTCTCATAAATAATTAGTTGTAAGTTGATCTTACTATTTCTTTAGAATTTGGTGGTACTATAACAATAAATTCTTCAATTCCAAATTAATTCTCATAAATAATTAGTTGTAAGTTGGTCTTACTATTTTTTTTTTTAGAATTTTGTGGTTTATTCAACTTTGTTTATTAGGTTCATAATACATTTTTAAGGAAACTTGGTTGTATGTCCCCTTAATCTTTTTTGTTTCCACATCACTAATGACATAAGTATTATTGTTATTGTTTTTTATAACAACATATGGTCCATTATACAATAACAATAGCTTTTTTGCTATTCCTTCCTTAGAACTTGGCAATTCACGGTTTTTTAACAATACTTTGTCTCCAATCTTGTACTGGATCATTTTCTGCTGAATTATTTTGTATTTTTTCCTTCTTTTCTCCACTTGGTCATTCAGTTTGCTGTGGAATCTCACGTTGTTGAACTGGTAAGCTGGGTTGTTTGGGAAATTGATTATTTCACTAATTTCTCGGGGTGGTAGTCTTTCATGCATTATGGTATATGGAGTATCTTGTATTGCTTCATGGTAAGCTAAGTTGATAAAGCTCTCTGTTTGTGTAATGTAGTCACTCCACTTCTGGTGTTTATCAAAACAATATGTCCTGAGTATACGGCCGACCTCCCTCATACTCTTTCCGCCGGGTTGCTATTTGGGTGATAGAGAGATGTTTTATATGTCTTGACACCTAAGTCTAACAAAGTCTCCTTCCATACCCTTCCTCGAAACTGAGTTCCGTGATCGGTAATAATTGACCTTGGAGCTCCTAACTCTGGTATGTATTGTTGGATCACTATTTGCAGAATCTTTTTTGTAGTTGCCCGATTAATGGGGTATAGTTTTGTAAACTTGGAGTAATGGTCGAACATGATTATAATAAATTTATACTGTTTTCTCCCTCCACTACGAGGTAATGGTCCACACACATCTAAAAATACTCTCTCTAATTTACCAGTTGATGTAATTGGTTGCATTATTCCTTCTGTTTTTTCGTTATTGCATTTTGCCAATTGACAGATGTGACACTGCCGAATACATTCTCTAACTCTCCGGTTGATATTCTTAATGTAAGTGTGTTCCTCAAGTGCTTTCATTACTTTTAATGCACCCATATGCCCATATCGACTATGGTAGTCCAGTATTAATTCTGTTTCTAACGCTTTAGGTATCACCACCTTCCATGAGCCTTGGTTATTATTTGGTTTGTAAAATAATATGTCTTCATGTAGACAGTAATATGCAGTGATTTTTTCATCCTGTTGGATCAGTCTTTGTCTAAAATTGTTGATTTTTGTATCCTCTGTTTGTTGTTGTGAAATTGATTTCATGATGTTTTCCAAATCTGATTTGTTTTTTATTATAGTATATACCTTGATGATTGTTTCTTTTTCCCCTTCAAAAGTTTGTTGTTCTATGTTAATCCGGGACAATATATCTGCAGCAATATTCTGTTTTCCTGGAACATACTCCCAATTTATATGGTACTCCTGTAGTGCGAGTATCCACCTTGTCAATCTCCCATGGTTAATCTTGCAATTTTTTAGGAAAGATATTGACTTATGATCGCTCCTCACAGTTATCGGGTATCCAAGAATGTAGGTTCTGAATTTCCCACAAGCGAATACAACGCTTAATAACTCCTTTTCCGTTACACTATAATTGCGTTCACATCCATTAAGTATTCTGCTTGCAAAACTCACCACCTGATGTTCTCCCTCACTATCTTCTTGATATAATACAGATCCTAAACTTATATCACTGGCATCACAGTTCATGAAGAAAGGTTGATTGAAATTGGGATGTTTTAATACAACTGAACTTAGGAAATTGTGCTTGATCATTTGGAATAAATTGTCTTGTTCCTGTCCCCAGGACCATTTGTTCTTAGAGGATAATTGTGGAGAAAACTTTGCTGTCATTTCAGAATAATTTCTCTGAAACTTCCTATAATAATTGCAAAGTCCCAGAAATGATTGAAGTTGCTTTTTATTTTTAGGACTTGGAAACTTCTGGATAGCTTCAATCTTTTCATTGGATGGTGTTATTCCTTGCCTTGTTAAGTTAAAACCCAGGAATTGGACTTCACTGGCGATAAGCTTGGATTTTTGAAGTTTTAAGGTAACGTTATTGTCTGATAGTTTTTGTAATACTTGTCCTACTCTGTCACAATGGTCTTCCCAATTCACTGAAGTAATCAACAAGTCATCAACATAGACTGTGGTATATGGAATAGTATCTGGACCCAACACCTGGTCCATACATCTTACGAATACAGCTACTGAGTTTACCAGTCCAAACGGTAGTCTCTTGAACTGGTAGTTCCTTCCTTCGAAAATAAAGGCGACGTACTTTCGACTATCTGGGTGTAACTCCACCTGCCAATACCCACAAACCGTATCCCAGGTGCTGATAAATTGTATGCCATTGAATTTTTTCAATATCTCCTCAATCCCTCCGGGAGATGTTCTGTCATTAACTATGATCTTATTAATCTCTCTAGCATCCAAACAGAGTCGTACTTTGCCATCTTTCTTGGGAACGGCTATTAACGGACTGGTATATGGGGAACAGCTATACTCAATAATATCTTCTGCTATCATTTTGTCTTGTTCAGTCCTCACTGCTTCTTTTAATGCATAAGCAACGGGATATGATTTTTTATTAAAATTTACAGGCTCCTTGAATTGTAATGTAAATTGATAATCTTTTACTTTGCCAGGTATATTAGAGAAAACATAGCGGTATTTATTATATATTGATATTAACTTTTCTATTTGTTGTGTAGTTAAATTACATTCATTTTGTTCTGACCGAAATTGTCGGATCTCTTCTAATTTTTCCAACCATAAACTGTCTTCACTCCCAAAGTATTCCCTTCTTATATTCCATGACTCATCTTGATTATTATTGAATTTTCTTATACTATTGCATGAAGGTACATTTTTATTTTCTACTAATTTTGCTGTCCATTCTATATTATCCACTTTTAACGACACTATGGCCTGTCTCATGTCAATTATTGCTGAGTATTTTCTCAAAATATCACAGCCTATTAGTAGATTAAATGGTAGATTACCAGCTATTAGAAAAATCATAGGTATAGCTACATTTCTGCTGGTCACTGTTAATGATACCTGTTTCCTTATTGACTTGTTTTGCCTTCCGGTGGCTCCGATTAAAATTATATTTTGAATTGGTAAAGTTGGTAAGATGGCCTTACTATATTTTTGAATTTTGATGTATTCATTGTTGTCGATTAACGACACGTTTGCGCCTGTATCTATCATGCATCTTGTCTCTAGTCCATTCACTTGGGCGATGATATAAACGATCTCATTATTCGAACTATTGTGCGTTATCGTGTCTTCGTTCAGTAGTTCTTCTCTCACATTTTTTAAGAAATGATTGTGCACTATCGTCAATGTATCGTCAGTCATTTTGTCTCGTCCTAGTAAGTACCCAAATTGTCGGTTCAGTGATGGGACCTGATGGATTTTCACTGCCGCGGCCCATTTAAATCAGGGCTGATCTCTTCAGTCCTGTTGTCTGATTGATTGGGTCTGTCTCTACTCTGTGACTCTTGTACCTCAATGGCGTTATTATCGAATGTCACTGAGTTTCGGTTATTTCTGTTGTTGTCGCAGCTTCTACTTCGCCGATGTTCATCGCGGTAGTGCTGGTTACTCTCCTCCTGAAAACTTCTTCCACGGTTCCCATTATAATTTGCTCGTCCCTGGTACCAACGTCTTCCCACATCTCTATCGTCAATGCTTACATAATTCACTTGTCTTCGATATATTTGATTTTGATTGTTATTATTGCCGTTATTATTATGCCTGTATCGGTTATCGTAGTTGTTGTTATAACCTCGGTTGTTCTGGTATTGGTGGTCTCTGTCATTGGCACGCTGGTATCCATTATTGTTATTATTTGTAGGAGAGTTACGGTAATAGTGGTTGTTGTTATGGTTGTTATTATTCGCCGCATTATTTCGTGGATAGTTGTTAGCGTTATTGTGGTTTTGGTAACCGCGTTGATAATGGTTACCGTTGTTGTTGTAACTATTGTTCAGTCGTTGCCCGTTGTTTTCATATTGGGCGTCGCGGCGACCATTATTTCTATTTATTTCATCGTTCCTTCGTCTGTACTGGAGGAAGTTCTTCTCTTGTTCCATCTCCGCTAATAATGTTGACATCTCCTCGATGGTTTGTATGCGTCCGTTTATTCGGCCTCTTGTAATTTCTCCACCATAGTGGTAAGCTAATAGCCTCACTAAACATTCTGTAGGAATTGCAGGCTCTAAATGTCTGGCTATGTTTATTTTCCCAAGAAAATATGCGGTTGGAGTTTGCTTGCCGTGCAGGTCATATCGGCCCAATCCTATGTCACTTCTTATCATGTGTTGCGTGGCATCAGACCAATATTTAGATTTGAATTGTTTTTTAAATTCTTGGAAGTTTTGTATACTTGGCCGCATCGCCGTCCACCAATTGTCATAGACCTTTCGGAACATTTCGTCCAGCATGCTCCTGATCACAAACCATCTGTCTTCTCCGGTTTTGGCTATTTTCTCTTCTACTCGTTCTAAGAATAGCATGGGGTTTCTTCTATAATTCTGGAAGTCGATAACTTCTCGATTTTCCTCGCATGTTGTATGGGCACCGGTACATTGTCTGTTTTTTAAGGAATTAATTTCATCTCTATGTGCAGTTGTTTGGTCTTGTACTCGATTGAGGCTAGTACTCATACCTTCTAATCTTTCTCCCATCACTGCTTGGTTGGTTCTTATATTTTCAACTCGTCCATTCGTTTCTTCCCGGACGCTCAGTATCTCTTGATTCATCCGTTCACACTTTTCCTTGGTCTCGGATTCCACCCTTTTAATTTCAGTTACCGGTTCTTCCAGCTTCTTGTCCCATTCTTCCTGCAATTGCCGGTTATTAATTTCCATCTTGTTATTCCACTCTTCTTTTAATGACTCTTTGTGTTCATCCAATTTTTTCATGGTCTCTTGGTAATTTCCCTTCAATTCTTCCCTCAGTGCTCTATTATTTTCGTCTATTTTCTCCTCCATTTTACTGCTATTCTCTTTCAATTCTCGGCTCAATTCCTCCTTTGTTTGTTTATTATCACTCTTTATTTCCTCCATCTTCTTACTCAAATCTTCCTTCAATTTTTCTAAGTTCTTATTACTCTCCTCCGTAGACTGTTTACTGTCCTTTTTTAATTCCTCTATGGACTGTTTATTGTCCTTTTTTAATTCCTCTATGGACTGTTTATTGTCCGTTTTTAATTCCTGCATTAATTTTTCTAAGTTCTTCTTATTACTCTCCTCCATTCTCTTACTAGTTTCCTGCATTAATTCCATCATACATTTGAACATTTCTTGCGTCTTCTCGCCTTCCGTTTGTGTGGTTTATTCTGGTTGTTTCTCCGGATCCTTCCTTGTTATAATTTCTATTTCCTCAACCGGTGTCGCTTCTTTGTCTTCCATGTTTAACTCGTCTACCTTCTCGGTTTCGGCCGCTCTTTTGCGTGATACTTCTCGCTTCCTCATTTTGTTTATTTTTGTTTGTTTGTCTATAAATTATAATTTAATTTATATTAAATTACACGCCTCACACGTTGGTTCGCCAATTTGTAACGTAATTATATTATATGGGGGTTACTTCTTATTTAAATGTTAAGCCTCACTTCGGATTCGTCAATTTGTAACACTAAATTTGGTGTTACCTGTGTTATTTAAATGTTATATTGTGTGCACTTGAATTACATACACCGCCCGTAGAAAGTGTCAGTTTGTAATAAAAAAATAATGTAGCGACTAACTCGCACTGGAGTCGTCAATTTGTAATTATTAATATGTTATGTTGAACGGCGAATGGTTTTGTAATTTGCCGCTTGCTCCCACTATACCGCTCGTTACCGTGACGTCACTCAACGTTGCCAACTGTCGTGTCCGCTGTAATCTGTGATTTTATTTCCTAAATGGAACAGCAATAATAATGACGCAAATATAACATCAAACATATATCCTTACAGAAATCCTTTATTCAGAAAAACACTGGTTAATTGTTTCTTAAATTTGATTATGACAATCGCAATTGTGGCGCAAATTATACGTCTTCTTTTTACCAGTTGGCAGTAGCAGCCAACATTCAGTATTTTTCAGACCAAGAGAATGCTTTCGTTAATGTTTCTATTAAAAATAAAGTATCTCAGGGTGTATATGGTTCGGGGATTACAATTAAACAAAATATTATTCTATAAATCAAAATACAAGTTTTACAATTAAAGGATATTACTAGGTTAGAGTGTAACGTGCACACAGGCAGTCGTATAGTGATTACTAGTTATGAAAGGTTATGTCCAGCTTAGGTGTTTAATAATTATTATGTAAATCAAAGGTTCTTGTGGTGTTTGAAATGGTGTCAATCTCAAATCGTGTTATTAGTGAGTGTTCTTAGTGTTGGTGTGATATGGTGTCTGTAGTTTTAGTTGATTAGTACTTAAAAGTCGTGTATACAAATGTGGGTGTTGATGCACAATATAATAAGATGTCAAAATCACCAAATCCTCTTCTTTGTATGGTTCCTGGTCGAAGATAGGGCCCAGGTCCGCTTCAAATCTTCTCCCTGGTTCTTGGGTCTTCTATTTCATATAATGGTTGTTCTTCTGTTGGTGTAAAAAGTTCGTGTTATGTACCTCTAACTGTATTAATATGTTTGTATCGTTTTTTCACAGTTTATTTTATATTATGTAGGACGTTTTACAAACGCGTCTATCCGCTAAGATCGTTGTCAAAGAAGTCTCATTTTATTTATCCGAATTTTCTGGTTGCTAAGGGTAAACTTGGAATCTGGTTGGTTGATTCGGATATACATTGTCATATACTTTCATTATTTCAAAATCTAAATTTGTTCAAAACCTTTAAATTAATATAACTTTTCTGTACTGAATGGGAATTTAAAACCATTATCAGCATTATTTTGATCTTTACATTTGTGACATTTAGACACTAAACATGCCTACTTTTACTTAAGAACTACAGATGTTACAATTTTGTTATTTGAAATTTTCTTAAATCACTTGAGATGTATTATTTTGTTTCTATATTCGTTGTGTACACTATTAACTATAAATATATTTATCCTTCCACATTTGTTTTACAAAATCCCTAACATTATTACCTAAAATTTACAAAAGTTGGTTTCACCTGGCCTATGTACTGGTGTTATTTTCATTACCATGTTTAAAACCTTTAACAGTTAAATTATCTTTTAACAATCATAAAAACTGTTTAACACATAACATTATTTTAACAAAACAAAAGATATACTATTCTATTAGTTTAAATTCATGCCCACATGGCTATGATTTTACTGAACCTTTGCACAAATAAACTGTTTTTTTACTCAAACTGTACAATTGTTTGACACTTAGCAATAACATCTTTTTATAGTCTATTCTGCTTTGCCAATCAATTTATCACTGTTTAACACCAGTTCTATGGTTATATTTGTTAACATAAACAAATGAAATTAATATCATTTAATTGATATTCTTTTAAAACAACTGTTTCACCTGCTACATACAAAAAACAACACAAATACCATGATAATAAAACAATGTGCTAAAACATAATAACATGCACATTTTATAAAACAAATTCTGTACTAATTAATTAGTCTTTTGTCAGTTAATTCATTAATTACTCTGACACTGTCTATGTTATGCTTCACATTACTTGTCACTATGTTTGTCGTTTGCCCTATTCACTTAACACTTAATAGGTTGTATTTATAAACATACTTATTGGGTTTTATAGGGTTTTACATTTTATTGTCATTAAAAGGACTTCACTCGTGTTATAAAAATGTTATTGTGAACAAGTTATTATTTGTTGTTTTCTGGACAATCTTATGAACACTATTTGTTACAATTAGTTGTATGGTTCATGTATCTATAATAAGGTGTGTTATATTTTCATTACATCAATTAACTTAATCATTTACTAATATTTCTTTTACATAATATTACATGTTTGGGCCTATTATCCCTCAATTTGTATTTTGATTATCTTGATATTATGATACTTTGAATGAAACCATTTGTTTCTTTATAGTACTGGTTCATAAGCCATCTGTCTTTATAATTATTTATTTTGTCATTATTGAAAGTTCATGTCATAATCGGGGTTGAATGTATTTTGCATCACTTTGCCTAAATCATTAATTTGGGTACGGTCAGTTGTCTTACTAGTCAGTCTAAAATGGTTAGTCGTTCCTCTTCCCTATCATCTTGGAAGATAATGTTCTCCTTGTTAGCTTCTTAACCAAAGTCTTCATTAAATCAGGTACGATATTAAGTTGTTCCAAATGTAATGTTACATACTACCCTGCCACCAAATTTGATCATTTTAATAAAATATTGTTTTTGTTGAAATTATCAATTATCTTATCTTTCACATTATCGTTTGTTATTCTTATTATGATCTGGTATACTTGTCTTTAAATATAAGTGTTCCATCCCTGGAACATGTTACTTCCCTAACAAATTAATCACCATATATTCTGGAATCAGTCGGGGGGCTCTCTTGACCTAATACCCCGCTGTCCTTACAATACATAATACATAAATAATATCGATTGCTGGAGCTATCTCGTCAGTCAATCACATTTAATAATCACTAGTCTATTTACGACTAAATCAAATAAAAATAATATAATATATTCTTGGGATTGTTCACTCAGTTTAACTTCTCAGATCTAAGTATTTCTTTCCATTGATTCTTTCAGATGTTTATTTTCTTGTGGCGATATTAATAACATTTTTTTAAATTTTCAATTGGTACTATCTTCCTTCCTTCTTTATCAGTACTGCTTAATCTTCATTTTTTCATTCACTATCTTCATTCAATTAAAACATAACAAGTATTTGCATCTTTAGTTGTTGTTAATTCTCTCACAATCATGATAGGTTATTTGTAGTAAATTCGTTTCTAGTCTTGTCTTATTTTCATCGTCAATTGTCTACATTTGTTCCTTCTTATTTGTTTTATAGCACTGTGGTTTCTTCTGATTTATGGATGTTGCATCTTTCTTTTATATTCCAATAATAAGTTCATAATTATATTTAATAAGAGGTGCTTATTTTGTTTAGAATTTGGAAATTTATTCCCAGTTGTTTATCCGCTTGATTCATAATAACATTATCAAACTGTACTGTAAGTTGTCCTTGCTATTTATTTGAATTCTGAGATATTCAAATTTGTTTATTTGGCTTCATTTAAAATTGTATTCTGGATTATCAAAGTTGGTAAGATGAGCTTACTATATTCTTTGAATTTTGAGGTATTATAATAATAAATTCTTCAATTCCATATTAATTCTCATAAATAATTAGTTGTAAGTTGATCTTACTATTTCTTTAGAATTTGGTGGTATTATAACAATAAATTCTTCAATCCAAATTAATTCTCATAAATAATTAGTTGTAAGTTGGTCTTACTATTTTTTTTTTTTAGAATTTTGTGGTTTATTCAACTTTGTTTATTAGGTTCATAATACATTTTTAAGGAAACTTGGTTGTATGTCCCCTTAATCTTTTTTGTTTCCACATCACTAATGACATAAGTATTATTGTTATTGTTTTTTATAACAACATATGGTCCATTATACAATAACAATAGCTTTTTTGCTATTCCTTCCTTAGAACTTGGCAATTCACGGTTTTTTAACAATACTTTGTCTCCAATCTTGTACTGGATCATTTTCTGCTGAATTATTTTGTATTTTTTCCTTCTTTTCTCCACTTGGTCATTCAGTTTGCTGTGGAATCTCACGTTGTCGAACTGGTAAGCTGGGTTGTTTGGGAAATTAATTATTTCACTAATTTCTCGGGGTGGTAGTCTTTCATGCATTATGGTATATGGAGTATCTTGTATTGCTTCATGGTAAGCTAAGTTGATAAAGCTCTCTGTTTGTGTAATGTAGTCACTCCACTTCTGGTGTTTATCAAAACAATATGTCCTGAGTATACGGCCGACCTCCCTCATACTCTTTCCGCCGGGTTGCTATTTGGGTGATAGAGAGATGTTTTATATGTCTTGACACCTAAGTCTAACAAAGTCTCCTTCCATACCCTTCCTCGAAACTGAGTTCCGTGATCGGTAATAATTGACCTTGGAGCTCCTAACTCTGGTATGTATTGTTGGATCACTATTTGCAGAATCTTTTTTGTAGTTGCCCGATTAATGGGGTATAGTTTTGTAAACTTGGAGTAATGGTCGAACATGATTATAATAAATTTATACTGTTTTCTCCCTCCACTACGAGGTAATGGTCCACACACATCTAAAAATACTCTCTCTAATTTACCAGTTGATGTAATTGGTTGCATTATTCCTTCTGTTTTTTCGTTATTGCATTTTGCCAATTGACAGATGTGACACTGCCGAATACATTCTCTAACTCTCCGGTTGATATTCTTAATGTAAGTGTGTTCCTCAAGTGCTTTCATTACTTTTAATGCACCCATATGCCCATATCGACTATGGTAGTCCAGTATTAATTCTGTTTCTAACGCTTTAGGTATCACCACCTTCCATGAGCCTTGGTTATTATTTGGTTTGTAAAATAATATGTCTTCATGTAGACAGTAATATGCAGTGATTTTTTCATCCTGTTGGATCAGTCTTTGTCTAAAATTGTTGATTTTTGTATCCTCTGTTTGTTGTTGTGAAATTGATTTCATGATGTTTTCCAAATCTGATTTGTTTTTTATTATAGTATATACCTTGATGATTGTTTCTTTTTCCCCTTCAAAAGTTTGTTGTTCTATGTTAATCCGGGACAATATATCTGCAGCAATATTCTGTTTTCCTGGAACATACTCCCAATTTATATGGTACTCCTGTAGTGCGAGTATCCACCTTGTCAATCTCCCATGGTTAATCTTGCAATTTTTTAGGAAAGATATTGACTTATGATCGCTCCTCACAGTTATCGGGTATCCAAGAATGTAGGTTCTGAATTTCCCACAAGCGAATACAACGCTTAATAACTCCTTTTCCGTTACACTATAATTGCGTTCACATCACAGTCATATATTCTTTCTTTTATATTATCCTTCATATTCTGGATCATAAGTTCAAAATGTAAACACTGTTTACTACTTTGTTTCAACACTAAAGTGTACACAAAATGTGCTTAATAATGGTTTACAAATGCTGGCTGTTTAAATGGATAAACTATCCATAAACTAATGAACAGCACTAACCATATTAGGTACATAAAAATTAAACAAAATTTTTCATCCATACTATTAGTGCATATATGTAATGAAATAGTGCCTGAAAACTGTAAACAGATGGTTCAATTAAGACTGATACAAACTTCTGACCTTGTGTACTACAATTTTGCAGATGAACATTTGCTCACAGCAAACCGATATCTGTTATCACATTTGAAACATTTTCTAATGCTGGACAGTTCACAAACTTCACACTGCTTTTCTAGACTACTTGTATAAACACACTATAATACGCAACATAATACTGTAATGATGATGGAACATTCTCGAACAATGGAGTGTGTTGTTCTACGCATTTCTCGGCTAGCCCAGCAGATGCATGTTTCTGCCAAAGCCGCACTGAAGTATCCTCTAGACTTTTCTAGTGCTTGTTGACACAAATTATGGAACAACTGCGGACTATGAATAGGCAACAGCTGCTGCTTAGAAGTTAGTTTATGTTGGGCGATTTGTCAAGTGATATCAAATGGTTGTGTGATATAATTAGTGCGGAATTATTTATAGTTGACATTATTATTGTGTGTGGACAAATTTAAGTTGAATTACTGTATGAATTGATTACGAATTGTTATTTGTGATTAATTAAAGCTGGTTATTAGTGACTTCATTGGTATCTATGTTTTGTTTTCCACTGTACCTTACAACCATCGGTGAGACCATCATAACAATACTTGAATTTCACTTGCTGAATACCAGTATTTGCTATTACCATTTCCTTAGGTTTATTCCTAGTGCATTAATTAAAACTGAGAAAACACATACATTAAATTCAAATGGTAATTCAGAATTTGCTGAAAAATTATTAAGAACTCTATTCTTGTTCCACAAAACTACGAATTCCAGACTCTAAAACGTTAAATTCCACTCACAGTTTCACACAAGCTTTCTACAATAACACAATAAGCTCAGCTTAAGTTTTTTTATACCTACAGTATAAAAAGGATATGATTTTTAACTTTACACATCCAGGCTAAAAAAGATTTATAGTCGCATATGAAGTTCTAAATTTCGAAAAATATACATTGAGCTGTATCAATAAACTGATAATTTAATAAAATAGATAAAATGTGATTGATGTTAAATTTGATTCAATTTTTACTATCTTATTTTGTCGGGCGCCATCTTGTGTTGCCAACTACGTATGAAATATGTGTACTTACCATTTTCTCGGGTTCTTTTCGGCGAACTCAGGAGATCAAAATTGGTTGTTCAAAATACAGAAAACTTTATTTTGTTTCCAATGATTCAAAATTTATTGGCATTTAAATTTTATCAAACAAATTATTCTTTTCTCCAAGTAAAATATAGACATAAAATGGATCATTATTAAGTTGAATATAATTTGTTCAGCAATAGCCAAAATAAAACAGGAAAGATACATACAAAATAATTCGCTTAAATTATACTTAACTAACACAACGGAAACCAGCGCTTTCACTCACACACCCATACATATCTACCCCAGGATTCTAAGAGCTCTCTATTAAAAAATCTTTAAATGTGAATATTACAATTTATGTGAATATTATTTATGTGAATATTAGTCAAATCATAATTGAAAATTTTGATTTCATTTTTTGTAGACAACTTAGCTGTGTTTGAGTCCAGACGACGTCGCATTTCTCCACACGCACATTTTTCGTTAATGAGAATTTGTTTTACACCTCCGAAACTGTCATTGTATTAAGAAAAACTGTTCATTTACATTATTTATTCATAATTTCGATTTTATATCACAATTTCGGTACTGCAGGCCCGCAAATTTACGTTCCGGAACTTTGTGTATGTACCACTCGCGAGTGGTGGTGGAGTTAGACTGGCCATAGGCTACCGGCGCTATTTTGTGAAGCGCCATGGTTGTATGACCAATTTTTCTTTGTTTTAAAAGTTTGTATTCCTACGCCAGCAGACTGTTTTGTTATATAACTGAATTCCATCGTTGGGATCGTCTCTGACGTAAGATGGTCTGATGTGGTTACATAATTTGTTGACTGGTTTTGTATGTCATTGTCTGACCTTGGCACAGTTCCGTCGGTTGTTAAGTTCATAAAAACTCGTTTTATAAAACATTACTGGATAACAGTCACGTATCATGCCAACATCAGTGCTGCCACCGTCGCTATCTCTTCTACCACTGAATTTACCTCTCGTTTATACATTTTGTCCCAATTATTCCAACAAAAATGTTATTGTTTTATGAAAAAATACAAACTGCTTTATTACCCCAAAATAGGACCATTACAATACCCCCTCAATGAGATATTTTATGCCGAAGCATAAAAAATCTCATTGACACATTCATACTTGCTAAAGGGACCAGCCAGGATATGTCCCCACAACCCCCTTTACGGTTTACAAAAAAATATAATCAACTCACCCTTGGTCTGGTGACTGTGACCGCACCTGAATGACAATACTGGACTTCTCTCTCGAGATCCCAACACCGTAGAGTCAGACAGATACTTAACGCCCCTGCTCTGACGCGCTGGCCAGCTCAGGACCGCCGCCACAGCATCACCAAACACTGAAACAACAAATCAACTATCAAATAGTGGCCTTATACAACACCATATCCCCAACTGAACTGTTTCCCCCTAGCGGTGCTGGTTTGCGCTAAGAAGCACTGGTTTTGTTTTTACTTATTTCTAACATATATATCAAAATATCTCACAACAACATGATGATACCCATTTTAGAATTCCATAATCTCATTCTATCTACTTTCTCTTGTTAACTTTTATCCCAAAATTCAAAATTATTGCCCTGATTCCCATCAGAATTTAAATAAACATTTCCCATTACCATATTACATGTCTCTCATCCCCAATTTAAAATGCATTTAAAATATTTAAATTCATAAAATTCTCTTACACTAACAAACACAATATAACATAAGAAAACATAGTACACTCATTGTTATCCTTATCTTAAAATAAACAATTTGTATTTAAACTTTACACACTTTACATCATTAAATTTGCATATAAAATCACAAAATTTACTTTTTAATCTCAATTTAATTTTTATTAATTCGTTTCTCAAAAATTTTTTTTTTTTTTTTTTTTCAATCTTCGTTTTACACATCATTTCATTTATTATTCCCTTTCATTAATAGTGGGTGATTCTACGTTATTCATTATAATTCACTTTATCACTTGGCATTTACTCATAATCTTCCCCTTTTATGACTCTAACGCTCCCTTACAAAATCTTTAACTAGTATGACACCCCTCTCTACTAAAAAATCTACTAACCCTTCTCTACCTCTAACTACTTACTACTTTAACTCAATTCGCCACCTTCTCTCAATATATAAAAAAAAATACTCTCTAACCCTTTGTACATAGGATAAGTGTTCCCCCCCCAAAAAAAAACTCAATTCCCGTTCTCTGGTTCCTGGATTCTACCTAAGGCAACCCCTTCCCACTAAATCTATACCAAATCCCGTCCCAACCATTATATTGCGGACTCCCACATTACACTACCCCCTACTACAAAATTGCCATCCCCAAAATCTCAATCTCATTACCTCACTTCAACTTCAACAAAATAACATCATCAATTATAAACAACAATATATCAATCAAAACTCTACAATTATTCTCCATTACTACTGTGTCAACATCAATACTTCTCAAAATTCTATAACATACATTAACTCAAAACAACCTTACATTATTTTCATCTCTACTATTTCTTTAACTTTGACTTCGATTTGGACAGATCTATATGTCCCACAAATATTCATCACCCAACTTCTATCTTTGGCAACCCATTGAAAATTTTAACTATCACACCTTTATTTCATTTTATTTTAAAATCTATAAACACATTGAAAACAAATTATTATATTTTATAATCCTTATTCCTAACAAACTACATGCAATTAACACAATAAGATATAATAAACACAATATAGGAAGTGTGTAGTGCATCTATTTTTCAAATCAAAACAAATCAAAATTATTTAATAACGAGTCATCATTATTAAAATACAACAAATTTATAATACGTTATCCCCTTGGATAACCTCCCTGCCACACACACTATGACCCCCCCCTGGACTCTGGCGTCCAGTTGCGTCCACAAGGACTGAAGTTTTGGAGGAATGTGACATCTCCGTGTCCTTGCTTCTGTGTTACATTTTAAAAGTTACAGATATCAGCATATCTTTGTCTATAGTTATGCGCCCTTAATGCGGGTCTACCACCTGGCTCTGCTGTCCCTCCTCGGACAGAGTGGCAGCCGCTGTTCCCTAGTTTGGTGATTCCCCTTAATTTCACCCCCCATTAATTTCTAAATACACCTTGACAACGATAACAGCTATGGCCAGTATGGTCAGCGCGTAATCGTAATGTGCCCCAACCATTGCTGTTAAAGCTAAACCAATTCCACGGTCAGGGTTCGGTGAGGCCGTGACCGCCCGAAAAGTTGGGGAATCACAAGTAAAACATCTTTTATAACACTAAAATTAAGAATTTATACTTAAATGACATTATTGATTTGGATGGTGTTTAACCCACTTTATATGTAAGCTTAACCATCATGAACATAAAATATTAAATACAAAATTTACAACCTTCCACCATGGCAGTTCCACACTACACTGTTATGTCACTTCATTGAGCACCAATCTACCCCCCAAAATTATCCCCACTTCTTGTATTGTTAACAAGTTTTTATTTTATTACACATCTTTTCAAAACGTTCCCATACTCACTGATACTAAAATTTGACAATTATATTTGGTCACTTAATTCTAAAATTTTATTTAAATTTAAAATTCTAAACATCCAAAATTATTTTGGTATTTTTTTTTTTTTTTCAAAATTCTATTTACATTGAAGGCTGACTCTATCTTAACTTTTAACACGTCTAGGAAGGTCGCAGTCGCCTGAAAAGCCGGATTTTTTGATGCGAAGAGGATAGGGACGCGCAGATCTACTTCGTGAATTTACGTCCACAAACACCCATTATTTACCATTCCCTTTTTTCTTCCACCCCGCCGTCTACCCGTTCCTAACCCCTTCGCTCCAAAATTTGTCTTTTCGGACTACACAGAACTATAACCATGGCTGATTTTAATTTTGCCATTGGTTCTGAAACTTTTAAATTTGTACGCACTGCCTTATATTTAGGTGCAGCCTTCATTATATACAACACTCTAAGGCAGTGCAGGCACGTGACAGGTACACCGAAACCGCTGCACCTGGAGTGTATTAAAAAATTTAATTTGTGCCATGTACCTGTTGGGGTCCCCCTCCCCGTTCAAATGTGTAATTAAGTTTTCTACTTTATACCAATTTTGGTGGAGCCGGACCATCGTTGTTTTCACCGCCCGAAGGAAGATCCGCCAACCATGGCCCGCCTCCAAGTTCCGAATTCCATGGCCAGGACTGGTAAGATCGTGACCGCCCGAAAATGGGGGAGGATCCCTTCTGTAAACATACAACAATATATGAAAACTTATTTATAAACATAACATAATTAAAGTGACCGATACAATTTTAAATTCGTCGCATTTTGAGTACCTACTATTTCCTGCGTCGCTGGGTTCCTCAGCACATACGCATTCTGCATTTTTATTTCTACGACTTCATAAGGTCCTTCATACAACAAGAAAAACTTCTTTATTTCTCTATCTTGAGCACTGGACAAATCATGCCTTTTTACTAACACTAACTGACCTACCTCATACTTGGTCCATTTACCCTTGGCATCATGTTTCTGTTTTCTTCGCTCTCCTCTCGTGAGTAAGTTCTCGTTGGCCAATCTAATTTTCATGTTCCTGTCCAAAACTTGACCTTCTGGTGGGTATTCGAAAAGTTGTTCCAATATCCTGGGCGGCCTTGTTCCCCTGATCAACTCATCCGGCGTAAATCCCGTGGATTCATGGGTGGTACAATTCAGCCACTCCTCTACTTTCTTCACGTAGGATGGCCATTCTGTGTGTTTGGCGTGACAGTACGCCCGAAATATCCTGCCAATCTCTCTCATCACCCGTTCTGCTTGGTTCGACTGAGGATGATATACTGCCGTATGCTTGGGTATGATACCTTCCCATCCAAGCGTCTGCCGCCACTTGCCACTGATAAACTGTGGACCGTGGTCAGATAATATGATTTTCGGTTTTCCAACATTAAGCATGTAGTCTTTTACTATTTTCTCACTGAGCACTTTACTCGCCGCTCTCTTAATGCTATATAACTTCACAAACTTTGAAAAAGTGTCTAGAACTACAAATACATATAACACACCCCCTCTACCTCTGGGTAATGGTCCATATAAATCAACCGCAACTAGATCGAAAGGTTTCTCTACTTTTATGTAATTCATCTCTCCTTCTACTTTATAATTCACTACTTTCGATTTTTGACATAAATCACACACTCTCAACACTTTTCTCACTCTCCTCTCCATATTCTTAAATATACATGACTCTTTCAAAACATTAGCACACTTTCTCGCACCAAAATGACCATACCTTATATGACAATCCCAAACAATTTTATCTATTAATCCCTCGGGTATAACTAACCTCCAATCATGCTCCCCACCATCTACTTTTTTAAACAAAATACCTTGATATACTTGAAATCGCTCATTATATTCAGATCCCTCTACATCTGTTTCTAAACTAACAATCACTTTACCCAATTTACTATCAGATCTTTGCATGTTTTTAATATCACTTAATTCCTCACAAAAAATTCTATCTTCTCTAGTTAGTCTAAAGATTTCTATTTCTTTAAGGTCCCTACCAGTTTTATTGTCTATAACATCTACTCTAGAAAGTGTATCAGGTACCTTATTATCTGAACCCTTTATGTACTCCCATGAAAAGTTATATTCTTGTAAGGCTAATACCCACCTGGTTAATCTGCTATGTGTCAGCTTACATGAATTAAGAAAGGACAATGCCTTGTGGTCCGTCCGGACTATCGTGGTATTACCTAAGATGTAGGTCCGGAATTTACCCACGGCGAACACAATACTTAGAAGTTCTTTTTCAGTTGTAGTATAATTTGTCTCAGCCGACAACAGCGATCTACTGGCGAAGGCGATCGTTAGGTGTTCCTTGTCACAACCCTCATGGTAGAGCTCCGCCCCTAGCGCTACATTGCTGGCGTTGGTCTGCAAATAAAAAGTTCTATTAAAATCGGGATGATTCATCATGATCATGTGACTAAACTTTCTCTTAATTTCATTAAACGCAGTTCGTTCCGTATCGCCCCATCTCCACTGTTTATTCTTCTGTAGTACAGCACTCAGTTTGGATGTTGTGTGTGCGTAGTTCTCCTGAAATTTCCTGTAAAAATTGCATAGGCCTAAAAAACTTTGTAATTGCTTAATGTTTTTAGGTTCGGCGAATCGCATTATGGCTTCGACTTTGTCAGGGTTGGCTAATATCCCCTCCTGTGTAATAATAAATCCTAAAAAATGTATTTCTGTCTGCAGAAACTTAGACTTGTCCCAATTCACTGTTAAGCCCCCTCTTTGCAGCTTATCTAATACATATTCTATGTGTTCTAAATGTTCAGTGAATGTTCTAGAAGCTATCAAGATATCATCGACATATACAGTTAAAAAGTCTAAATCCTTAGGTTGTAAAATATTATCTAAACATTTGATAAAACTGGCAACACTGGTGTTTAATCCAAAAGGTAAGCGTTTGAACTGGTAATTCTTACCGTTAAAAAGAAAAGCTGTGTATTTCCTGCTCTCTGTTGCTAATGGCACCTGCCAGTATCCAGCGGTCAGGTCTAATGACGTCATGTATTTGACTCCGCTAAACTTCTGTAAAATCTCATTTATTGATTCCAGAGACTCCCTGTCAGGTATAATAATTTGATTAATTTTCCGAGCATCTAAACATAACCTTACCTTACCATCCTTTTTGATCACTACTACCAAAGGGTTTGAGTAAGGTGATACAGAGCGTTCAATTATGCCTCCCTGCATCATCCGGTCTAGTTCCTCCTGTACAGCCCTCCTCTTCGAAAACGGCACCGGGTAACTCCTCTGCATGTATGGTGCGTGGTCCCGAACTTTCAACTCGCAGATGTAGTCCTTCGCTTTCCCTGGTGATTCATCAAACACCTCTCTGAACCGCTCTACAACTGCCCACAGCTCCCTCGCTGAGTATTTCCTACAACTGTATTTTCATTAAAAAATTTGTCGGCTCTATCGGCCCACACACTCTCATTACGCTCATGCATTTCTCCCTCCTCATTCTCTAGACTATCATTCTCTAGACATATATTTATTTTAGTTTCTATCTCTCTATCGCTTATCTGCTTATGTAACATTTTTATTCCTGTGACTTTAGCTTCATTTACTACTTTTTTAAACTCTATTCTGACTGGTTTATTCCCCTTTTCAAATTTTACTATTTGTTTATTGAAATCTATTACTGCTCCGTTTCTTTCCAAAAAATCATTTCCCAATATTACATCTAGACTCAACCCTTTAACTACTAGGAAAGTGTTTTCAAATTCAACTTCATTTATTAAAATATTTAATTGTACTTGTCTGGTTATTCTCTTACTTCTCACCCCAGTTACCCCCACTACTGTAACCCCGGCAACTGGTAATGACGGTATATTCTTGTTTAACTCTTTTAATTCACCCATGACATTTTCAGAAATTACTGAGATCTCGCTACCGGTATCAATTAAAGTTTTATAATTCTTACCTTCAATGTTAATTGTCACCTCAGTCAATCCTGTTCTGCGTTCCATCACCTTGTTCTCCTCTTCTTCCAACAATTCTTTTGCCATGTCCATCTTGATAACGTTGTTTGCGTATTCGTTGATTACTTGGACCCGGTTATCCGTTGACAATGGTTGGGCCCGCTTCTCCATTGTCCTCCTTAGTTTTCCGTGGATGGGCCTGCTACAGCTGGATGATTTCCTCCTCTACCTCTATTATAATGTCCTCCTCCTCTTGGTGCTCCTCTATAAAATTCTCCTCCTCTCGACTGTTGATTTGGTGGTGGGTTCATTCTCTCATTCCTGGCGCACTCCCTGGTTCGATGACATCTAAAACAATTTGTTCAATTAGCATAGTTATCAGTTTCACAGGCTCTACACCTCCAACTCTCGCCCCTATTATCGAAACTTCCTCCCCGCGCTCCCCTGTGGAAATTGTGTATTCCCCTTGGTTGATTATGATTCCCACTTATATGTGATACTGGTGTGTTTACCCGCCTACTCATATCCCGTTCTCTTATATTCTGAAATATGTCTAAGATTTTCTCTAATTCCGTGATTTCTACAATCTCTCGAGTCATTAATGTAATTTGTAATTTGTATTTAATCTCTCTCGGTAAGTGCTTGCTTATGTGACGGACGAATGACCCAAATGGTAACGGTGGCTCTAAATATTTTGCCTCATTATATAGTCGCATTACATACATAGTTACGTTACCCCCTTGGGCCCCAAAATTACCTGGTCCCATAATTTTACTCCGTAATATCTCTTGTTCCTCCTCCGACCAATATTTCTCTCTAAAAGCCGTTTCAAAACACTGATAAGTTACCCATTCTGCTTTATGCACCTCCGCCCATACCGCGGAATTCCCTCTAAAACATTTCATGATTTTTAACAATTGTACCTCCCAGCTACTTCTACAAAATTGGTTAAATTCTCTGACTCTATTCAAAAACTGCATAGGGTGTACCCCCTATTTTCACAATTAAATAACTCCAAATCGATATCACTATTCATATCTTTAGTAATGACTATGTGTTCTGTAACTCTATTAAGTTTTTCGTTTATAGCTATATTCAATTCATCCTTAACACTAACTATACTCTGCTCAATTGACACAAATTTATTGTTATTTAAATATTCAAATTGTTTATTATTTTTATCTATAGAATTTACGGTATTTTGTATGGCTTGTATCTCAGTTTTGCACTTATTTTCTATTTCGTTGATTTTAGAGTCTACCTCATTTTGGTGTTCATCAATATTCTGATTAATTTTTTCAACTGTCATTACTACGCTACTCAACTTACATTCAGTTTCAGTATTACATTTATTAATTTTAGATTCTATGTCATCGTTATACTCATTCATTGAATTAATTAATTTTTCATTATTCTCATTGATTTGCTTCTCAACTCTACTTATCTGACTATCGATTTCATTAAATTTAACATCTATCTGCTGTATTGAATTATCTAACTTGGTCTCTACTTGGTTAATTTTATTAGTGAATTCTACGTTGGTATTTTCACAATGTTTATTAATTTCTTGAATCTCATTTTTCAACTCGTCAAATTTGTTATTCAATTCTCTAAAATTACTATCTTGTTTTTCTAGAGCGTTATACATGCTGTCTTGTTTTTCTAAACTATTGTACATCATATCATACAATCTTGTTAACATAGTATCATTATCAGATTTCTTATTCTGATTTCCTAAAATAGGTGTTGAATGAATCTCAACTGTCTGTATTATTTTTGACTCCTCAAGACTACTCTCAGTTATTTGAATTCCGGAGTCGCTATTTATCTGACTTTCTATCTGACTGTCAGATAAACTGATATCATTATTATCTGCCATTTTTCTTAAAATCTTTTAAATATATTTCTTTGCTAAATAGTTTTATATGTAACACATAATTATTATTAAAAAAAGAAATATTCTACTCACCCATACTACACATAACCTGACTACTTATGTTTATACATTTTTCGTTACCTTAAACAACCATTCCGTTCTCCCAAGTAGGCCTATATTTTATATAAATCTCTTTATATAAAATTGTCCCTGTTCAGAAGCCATTGAGCTGTATCAATAAACTGATAATTTAATAAAATAGATAAAATGTGATTGATGTTAAATTTGATTCAATTTTTACTATCTTATTTTGTCGGGCGCCATCTTGTGTTGCCAACTACGTATGAAATATGTGTACTTACCATTTTCTCGGGTTCTTTTCGGCGAACTCAGGAGATCAAAATTGGTTGTTCAAAATACAGAAAACTTTATTTTGTTTCCAATGATTCAAAATTTATTGGCATTTAAATTTTATCAAACAAATTATTCTTTTCTCCAAGTAAAATATAGACATAAAATGGATCATTATTAAGTTGAATATAATTTGTTCAGCAATAGCCAAAATAAAACAGGAAAGATACATACAAAATAATTCGCTTAAATTATACTTAACTAACACAACGGAAACCAGCGCTTTCACTCACACACCCATACATATCTACCCCAGGATTCTAAGAGCTCTCTATTAAAAAATCTTTAAATGTGAATATTACAATTTATGTGAATATTATTTATGTGAATATTAGTCAAATCATAATTGAAAATTTTGATTTCATTTTTTGTAGACAACTTAGCTGTGTTTGAGTCCAGACGACGTCACATTTCTCCACACGCACATTTTTCGTTAATGAGAATTTGTTTTACACCTCCGAAACTGTCATTGTATTAAGAAAAACTGTTCATTTACATTATTTATTCATAATTTCGATTTTATATCACAATTTCGGTACTGCAGGCCCGCAAATTTACGTTCCGGAACTTTGTGTATGTACCACTCGCGAGTGGTGGTGGAGTTAGACTGGCCATAGGCTACCGGCGCTATTTTGTGAAGCGCCATGGTTGTATGACCAATTTTTCTTTGTTTTAAAAGTTTGTATTCCTACGCCAGCAGACTGTTTTGTTATATAACTGAATTCCATCGTTGGGATCGTCTCTGACGTAAGATGGTCTGATGTGGTTACATAATTTGTTGACTGGTTTTGTATGTCATTGTCTGACCTTGGCACAGTTCCATCGGTTGTTAAGTTCATAAAAACTCGTTTTATAAAACATTACTGGATAACAGTCACGTATCATGCCAACATCAGTGCTGCCACCGTCGCTATCTCTTCTACCACTGAATTTACCTCTCGTTTATACATTTTGTCCCAATTATTCCAACAAAAATGTTATTGTTTTATGAAAAAATACAAACTGCTTTATTACCCCAAAATAGGCCCGTTACAACATACAAATTTACACTAAAATTTAGGGTTAATCTATTCACACTATTTGGAAAACATATACAATACAACATGATTACCTACACTATTTTCATAAAACTTGAAATTTTTGTGTTGCACTGGTAACTTCTTTCATTACGACCATACAGCTACCATAGACTTTATAAAGTAAGCATTTTTTTTAGTATGAAAACAATAGTTTTATATTCATTTGCATATGAGTGAAATAAATAATTACACTATAGCTTCTACACAAATAACATAAAGGAGTACACTTTTGTTGCACATATTTACCTTGTGTAAGAATGACAGTTATGGCTTATATAATTTTTCCTGTATTTTTTGTAAACTGTGTAAACATGAGATAACGTTGGGTAAGAAATAAAATTTGCTAAAAGCACCTTTGATAAGGTGTAGCCCACACAACTACACATAATAGTGGCATAAATTGTAATCTGCTCTGTCTCTGCTGACAGTTCAGTTCTGCTACTATTCAGAATATGATACATTAACACAAAATTTTAATATGAAATTTTCTAACCTTAATTAGAAACTTTTATTGAATTCAAATTTAACAAAATAGCAAACTAAATAAAAAGTATTAATAATGAAGTAATCAGTGATAAAAAGTTTAAAGTTGAACTGTGTTGAAAAAAATAATAACCTTAAAGTAATCAAGAATTAGATAACCATTAACAAACAATTTGCCAGTTAAAAGCTGTGTATTTTACCTGACCGACCAACCATAACATGCCATAACAATAACAATTCCACAGCCTAACAAAATATCTTAATGGTTTATTGGGAGTGGAAATTTACTATATTTGGTTAAATCTCAATACTGAATACTACATTTAAAATGTCTATTGGTATATTTGTGAATTATTTTAGTTTCAGGAACATGTGAACGACCATTTTTACTTAACAAACATATGTATACGTACGGAAAAAGATTAATACAGAACATTTACTGACTTCTGAATCAGTAACTTTTAACTTAACACAGAGACAATGACACACAATGTTATATCTGGGGGGAGGGGGCATTATATATAGTGAAAAAGTACAAGATCTGTCTGGGTTTTTAGTGTACTTTATGCAGGTCCTAAGTTAATCTCTTTTGCAAATTAAACAAACTGTGAAATTTATAAAGTGTTTTCTAAATGACTGGAAAGCCTGGTTAACAAGAAATATAAGAATCACTCACCCCTTGCATCCATAGATATTGGACGGAACCCAACACTCTCTGCCTTTGCTTGGAGTTTTGTTTGCACATTTTCTGCACCTTCTTTCATCTTGGCTAGGATACCTATAATTAAAAATATTCACTTATAATATGCATGAACATAAGCGCACTGAAATAACATATTTACTTATATCTGTGTGAGTGTGTGTGTACACACAAATGCGTGCACATGCACAAATGTAGAAATACAGTGTACCTTCTGTTTACTGTACAGTACAATAAAAATATTAAAAATGTAAGAAATACAGAAGATTACAATATTTAGTACAAATACAACCATAAATATTAAAAATACGTAGATGAGTAAAAATCTATGCTAGAAGGTTGTTAATGGATGTTTACTTAGGTGCCAAACAATTCACCTAGTCATACTATAGTAACAGATGAAGTAAAAGTAGTAAGTATGTATGTACATAAATGTGTGGTAATATTGAATTCCATAAATCTAATGCATGTAAGCAATTCAATACAACACCCTCACCTGTTATTTTAAGTACACACTTGTTCCACCTGCCTTACTGATCCCTTATTCCTGTGCTGAAAAGACTTCATCTTGGTAACACAATATTCTCCAGTCCTATTTTAACTTCACCAACCCATAAATTGATTTTACATAACAGTCTTAAGTCCTTCTTAGAAACAAACAAGTGTCCTGTAACAACAGAGTGGTTGTGCAAGCCACCAAAAGTCTTTTCCCATTGTTTTACTTGCTTTATCAGCAGTTTGTCTTAAAATATCTCGTGTTTTTACAGTTAGTCTATATTGTTCTCAGACAAAAGCTTCAATTTAAGAATAAATATGTAACATGGTTTTGAAATTTAAATCCTTTCTAAATGCTATTCACGGAAGTCTTGCCACTATTAAAATTGATAGTAATATATCTAGTATATTATTATTATATTACGAATATATTGCAATTACATTTGCTGATTTATGATAAATGGCAAACCATAAACTTTAAGTGCCATAGCATACCTCAAATACTGCTACTCACCTTTACACTATCCCTTCAAATCAATTTCATTAATCAACAATTCTTTTATACATTTGAAAACATGTTTTTATACAAATATAAAATATACTTTTTTCTTAAGGCCACTATGTCATTATATCTATGTCAATCTACCTTCAGCTTTTATTATTTCAACCATCATTGGCTATCTTATGGCCAAATATGAGAAACAGAAAACTCCAACGTCTACACAATCTATTTAGTTTCTACTTGCTCATTCTAGTTGAGCTGTTGCACTATTTTCTCTTTCTGGCAGTAATCCACTTTTTATCTTTTTATTAACTTTTAGCCATTTAACAGAACCCCCACTCAATAGATAATTGATTTCATATAAAATTTTATTGAGATCTTCTTTTTTATTGCTCAATATTACTAATATTATCACATTATTATGAAATGTACCAAAGTAACTGTCATATGCATACACTAATTTTTAACAATCATAAAACAGTGCACTGTAGAGTTCAATTTGTATCTCATTTCAAAATTAATTATTATTTATGTGATTTTTTTCAAATGTCTTTTTTGTTTACTCTCTGTTCCTGCCACTTTACTTGACAATGTTACAAAACAAGAGCATAAGTAATACTTCTTCTCTTAGTTCTTTCTTCTATTGACCTGTCACAGTTTCACCTAGTACCACTGACTTTTCTTTGTTCCAAATAATTCTTTTATCTTAAAAATGTACACAATTTCCAGGGAACAGCTCAATGTCTTAATCTGAAGTTGCCCCAAAACAATATTTTTACTACTTGCATTCTTTTGAGAATCACAACGTAAGGAAGAAGGCAATCTAAAAGATATCCCTATGCCATAGGAAACAGACAATAATTATGGTTCTCAAAATCTTTGCTCATGTTAGCTCATCATAACAATTCCAAGTATTCCTCAGTTTTACAGTATGATTTTGTTGTTGTTGAGAGTATATGAAGCTCGTAGAGTCACAGACCTGAAACCATGTAAACCATGTTTCAATTGTTAACTGACCATTGCTGTATGCACTGAAAAGCATTGTCCAATGCAAAGCAACTATCGATGTCAGTACTTACATACTAGAGCTAAAAGATAACAGCATGGAGTTGATAAGAACAGATAAGTTAGTAGATTACATGTCAGTAGCAATACAAAAATAATTTTAATGAATTATAGTGAATGACAAAAACAGTTAATGAATACTAGTGAAGAAATATTGAAGAGGAAAGATGAGCTCTAACAAGAAAATTGGATGAGAATCTACCCTTGTAAAAAAAAAGTATTCAATGTACAATAATTACAAATAGTATAGTATTGATGGCAAAAAAAGTTACCTTTTCTACAGAAGAAAGGAAAACTACATAAGTACACAAAACTTTTCAGAAATAGAGAATAATGTGGTATAGCAGAAAGGTCAGACAAAGTAGATAAATAATTCAGGTAAACATTGGGGAGTACATGTCTTGTTTTATTTTTCTTCATCTTTCTGAGTTTCAAAAGGAAATTATTATTATTACTATTAGTGTGCTATCAGTAGTGTTAGGCCTTACTTAATACTACCATTTTGTCATCACTGAACTACACAGGTTTGCCATTTTGTACTTTCTCCAATCTTGATTCACCCTTTAAATAATACTTATTTAGTTTAATTTCATAACGTCTTATGAGACTGGCCACTAATGGTACTTTCTGATAGGATTCGTAATTATTCTGTATTACTAGCTGGTATCTATTATAAAATTCATTAGAGACAGATCTACTCTCAAAATGTGTTCACAACCTGCAGTCCTACCTCTCCTTGCCTCCTATTTTATAATTTATGACTGTTTCATATTTATATTTTGTAAATAATAAAACTGTTGAGTTCTACATGGGGTGTGTTATAGACACATAACAATATCACTGGCAAGCACATAATTAAAAATAATCATGTGAATCATGCTTACAGAGGCAAGACATGTAGCTTCTACTATACAGCTCTACAGCTCAAGCAATAAAAATTCAACAGTATCTTGGCTCGACTATGTTAACAATCTTTGAATCAGTTTTCATATCAACACAAGGTAACAAGACACAAAACTCTTCTAATTAAGGCTTGCAATTATTCCCACTACCAAAACGTTCTTTACAAAATGTTAAGTAATCAGGCTTATAATGACTGTTTCCTTAATATTGCACAAAATAGTAAATCTACGCTAAAGTTTGTAATGGGTCTAAATTTACCTAAATATTATTGTGTAATTTCATAAATTCTATAACATGCAAAGATGAGGCCCCTTTGAGGTGACGCGATAGCCAGTAAATATTTTCATGACCATGTATGGTTATGAGATTATAACGAAAATCTATTTATAGCCAGTGACCAACACATCAAGTATTTGTTGACGAAAAACATTTCGTGACGAAGTTAAAAAGGTGATACTAAGATCAGTGAAATTCTTCAATGCTGAGGACGAGACGATTTGGTGGGGAGCAGAGAGAACCAGCTTAGTGACGAACAAAACGGAAATTTGTAACACTGAACGGCAGTCGACCACCATCTTTTGCACTGTGCAGTAGCAATCGCGGGCGCCCGCATAAACAGCATAAGACGTAAATTGAACAATGTGAGATTTCAACCAGTTTTAGACTTTTCAAAAAGTGTAAATAATGTATTAACCAGTGATAAATAAAATAAACAAACAGTTCGGCCGTAAGATATAAAAGTGCAAACAACGGACAGTGTACACAACGTGAGACGTCCCACAGGATGAAACCATACGCATCAACAGGAAAGTAGACATTTCAAAAAATAATTAAATACTGTAAATACTGGCTTTTACCTAAATTTTAAAGTTGAGCTCAACCAAAATCAAAAAAGTATGTAAATGTGTATGATTGTGTGTGTGTGAAAAATATGCATATAGGCCTAACCAGAAGTGTTGAGTTTGCATAACCTTTTATATACGTATTCATATTTTGTAATAATTATTGGAAATCAATTTTACGCCTTAAGGCGGAATAAGTGTGTTCATGATCTTTTTTTATGTTCTCGAAGAAAAATAAATAATGTTATATTTTACTTGATTTGCGCATTGTTATTTGTATTTTCCCACGGTTCTCTGCCTAAGTACACTAAACGAATGTCTGGATTATACCTTACAGTTAAAAAATAATATTAAATTAATAAACAAATACTGAGTAACACTTCAATTAGCGCCCGAATTTACAGGGACATTGTAAATTAAAATTTATTTACAATTTAGTCGAAAAATGGCAGAGAAAGACGCAAATACAAATTTAGATGAAAGTGTAGATGTGGGAGCAGTGTTTAATGTTACGCAAGATAGTATGATAACCACGCATGAAAATGTCGAGAGCGTAGGCGAAATATTGAATGTAAATGAAACGGTCGAAGGTGGTAGTAGAAATAACGAAATAAATATATTTAACCAATTAGCGTTGATGATGGAAGTAATGAATAATATCAAGTCAGAGATGAATAATAAGTTTGAATAACAAAATAAGAATAATGATAATTTGAACATGAGCTTGAATGAGTTTAAAATTGAAATCAAGTCAGAGATAAATGCAAGTAACACAGAGCTGAAAACTGAAATAAACAAACAAGATGAGAAATTAAGAGAAATAAATAACGAATTTGTAAACATAAGAAGTGAAATAGAAATGAGTAAATTAAGTATGAATAACCAATTTAAAAGTATAAGTGAGAATTTTAATGGAGTGAGTGAGAAGTTCGTGGAGATAAATAATAAACTAGAAAATATAGGAGTTGAATTAAACCAAATAAGTGGGTGTAGTGGTGTCAAAACTAATGACACGGGTGAGTGTAACGAAAAAGAAAATGACGAAATAACAGACGACCAGGGTGTCAATAATAAAATAACGAAAAATTACAAAGAAATAATTAACGAGGTAAGTGTTAGTTACGAAAATGAATTAACAAGTAATAGTGGTAAGATAGTTGAAAATGAGATATATAAAAGTAATACAGTGAAAATAAATATTGATGATGATAATATAGGAACAGTGAGAGAGAGTGAGAGAGTAGAAATCAGTATTTGTAAATTAGAGAGAGAATATGAAGAGAATTATTTGGTAGATATAGGGCAGAGGGTAGATTTTCCCCAGGTTTATTGTAAACCAAGATGGTTACAAATGTTTTTGAAGGGCAAGAGTCCCTTAGAGGAAAACAATGTGTTTTCAAGTAGTCCCTTAATTTTTAGTAGGCGTTTTTATGATTTAACACCCTCTGTACGGAATGATAGAAAAAGTATGAAATGGTGTTATGATGAAAGGTATGTTGATAGGAAGATAGAGTTATTTAAGATTGGTAGAAGGTATAAAGAATTAATAGAGAGGTTAGATATTGAGAGAGTTAGTGATAATAAGTACTTACCTTGTGAAATAGTTAGTGCAGCAAATGATGATAAGATTGATGATATTGATTACTTACCTTGTGACGAAACTGGTACAGCAGCAGATAATAATAATGATGAAATTATAATTGACCCAATTGTGACAAATTATACTAAGAATGACTGTCTATACTCGATGGTGACAAATTATATGAGGTAATGATATGGAATAATCCTGTTGATATTGTGGAAGGGTATAAGAATTTGAATAATCTTTATATTGATAGGAATGATATAATGAATTTAATAAAAAATGAATTGTGTAGACGTAAGACCAGGTTATTGTACGATGATGGGGGGTAAACAATTAATGTTTATGAATGTTTAACTATGTGAATAGTGGTTTTGAATTGGACTGTTTTATGAAATGATTTGTGGTAAACGATAACAGATAATAATTTGGATTGTATATACTTTTGTGTTGATATTAAATGTAATGTTGTAACAAGATGAAGTATACTCAATTTTGTGAATTTTGTTAAAGTAATGAAATGTGTTTAATAAAATAATTGAATTAATTTGAAAGGAGATAATAAATGAAATATTGTATAAGATGAATGTTAATTACAAATTAAAAAATTTTGGAGAATTTAATAGTATAGTAAATGCTAAATGATAAATATAATTGATAGTGAAAAGTTCAATTGAAATTAAAGTGTAATGTTTATAATTTTATATGCAAATTTAAAGATGAATTGTTTATTTTGAGGTAATAATCTCAATGTTTAAATGTATAAAATCTTATGTAAAATGAATGTTGATAATAAATTTGAATTTTTGGAGAATCTAATGGTATAAGGTTTGGTAAATAATTAAAGGTTGAGTGTTAACAGGTTCAATTAAAATTAAAGTTCTGGAATGTTTGGAAATTTTATTCAGATGCAACTGAGATGTTTATTTTAATGTAATGAGGTTTATGTTCATGGTGAATGTTTACTATGTTTTATTATGTTAGTGTGTAGGAATCATAAACATACAGTATATTGTATGTAAAATATATGGTAAATGCGATTCCCCATTTTCGGGCGGTCACGGCTTCACCGAACCCTGACCATGGATTTGGTTTAATATTCTAAATTGGTGAACTTAGAAATACAACTGGGGGGTTTAGATCAGGGGAATCTAAGATTATAGAACTTTGGAACACGGCTATATACCTAAGTATGGGTGATAGACTGATTAAGGGAGTGTGAATATTAATATAGTAGGATTACTGGTATCCGGGATATCAGTAATGCCGAATTTTGTATAAGCTAAAGCAAGGATGGGGGAAAAGAAAAGAAAAAAGTGTTCACCCCTTCCACTTCAGTCCTTGTGGAGGCAACTGGGCGCTACAGTCCACGGGGGTAATAGTGTGTGTGGAAGGAGGAATTTAAAATAAATTCATAATTTAACAAATTATAATAAAATATGTGATGATGGAGAAGGTGGTTACTAGGTTGTTAGTAACGAAATATTAAAGATTAAAATGAGTTACATCAATAATGTAGAGTATGTAATTAATTTTCTGATGTAAACAAATGAATGATGTTGTGTTGACGAGGAGTATTTTATTTTAATGTATTAAAGAGTAATATGAAGATACTTAACGATTGTTAAGTAAGTAATTTGTTCTAATGTAGTTGATTTAATGTGTTTTACTCTAAATAAGGAGTTTATTAATTTTGAAATATGAATGGAATATTTATAATGAAAGGGATTTATACGTTGTAATGGAAATGTTTATTTAAAAGTTGATGGGAATCAGAGCGATCATTTTGAATTTTGGGGTAAGAGTTAACTAGAGAAGGTTATACAGAATGTTGGTATGTAATTCTTATAAGGTATTATACTTAGACTAAGTATTCATCTATATGTTGGATAAAAAAAAAAAAAAACTCAGTACTTCTTAATGCAAACCAACACAGCTAAGGGGAACCAGATCAGTCAGGGATATGCTATTATACCAGGCCACTATTTGATATTTTTTGATTTCATGTTTCAGTGTCTGGTGATGCTGTGGCAGCGGTCCTGTGCTGGCCTGCGTGTCAGAGCAGGAGCGTCAAGTGCCGGTCTGGCCTTGCGGTGTTGGGATCTCGAAAGAGAAGTCCAGTAAGGTCATTCAGGTACAGTCACAGTCACTGGACCAGGGGTAAGTTAACCACAATTTTGAATAAAACATAAGGGGGTTGTGGCGACATATCTTGGCTGATCCCTTTAGAAAGTATGAGAGTGTCAATGAGAGCTTTTATGCTTCGGCATAAATCCTCTCATTGGGGGGGTATTGTAATGGGTCTAAATTTACCTAAATATTATTGTGTAATTTCATAAATTCTATAACATGCAAAGATGAGGCCCCTTTTTCGAGGTGACGCGATAGCCAGTAAATATTTTCATGACCATGTATGGTTATGAGATTATAACGAAAATCTATTTATAGCCAGTGACCAACACATCAAGTATTTGTTGACGAAAAACATTTCGTGACGAAGTTAAAAAGGTGATACTAAGATCAGTGAAATTCTTCAATGCTGAGGACGAGACGAACGGTGGGGAGCAGAGAGAACCAGCTTAGTGACGAACAAAACGGAAATTTGTAACACTGAACGGCAGTCGACCACCATCTTTTGCACTGTGCAGTAGCAATCGCGGGCGCCCGCATAAACAGCATAAGACGTAAATTGAACAATGTGAGATTTCAACCAGTTTTAGGCTTTTCAAAAAGTGTAAATAATGTATTAACCAGTGATAAATAAAATAAACAAACAGTTCGGCCGTAAGATATAAAAGTGCAAACAACGGACAGTGTACACAACGTGAGACGTCCTGCAGGATGAAACCATATGCATCAACAGGAAAGTAGACATTTCAAAAAATAATTAAATACTGTAAATACTGGCTTTTACCTAAATTTTAAAGTTGAGCTCAACCAAAATCAAAAAAGTATGTAAATGTGTATGATTGTGTGTGTGAAAAATATGCATATAGGCTTAACCAGAAGTGTTGAGTTTGCATAACCTTTATATAGGTATTCATATTTTGTAATAATTATTGGAAATCAATTTTACGCCTTAAGGCGGAATAAGTGTGTTCATGATCTTTTTTATGTTCTCGAAGAAAAATAAATAATGTTATATTTTACTTGATTTGCGCATTGTTATTTGTATTTGACCATGGTTCTCTGCCTAAGTACACTAAACGAATGTCTGGATTATACCTTACAGATAAAAAATAATATTAAATTAATAAACATATACTGAGTAACACTTCAAGTTGTTTTCATATCGCCTAACCAAGTTGAAAAGTAAATTTATGAGAAATTTATGTATGCTCTATTGAATATATTCAGATTTGTTATGGTCTTAATATTATTTTCCTAAATTATAAAACGCTAACTATACACCTAAACTAAACTAAACCAAACATCAGTTACCCTAAATAAAATTTAAAACATGAACTTTTGTGTAACTGAGATACTAATACTTCGAATAATACTTTAGACTCAGAAATTACTGAAAACTGTACAGAAATAATTAAACTACACAAAAGTTTACTTAATAATGTACAATTTATAACATTCTAAAACCCAGAATTCCACAAGCTTCACACAACACCAAAGTGAATAGTTAGTAGTTAGTAAATACAACTGTAGTTCACACATCACATACAGTTACTGTACTCCATAAAGCCTGTTATAATATATTTGTTTCTCTATTTTTTAAAGTAAAATTTTTGAAGCTTAATAAGACTATGGTTTTATATCCGTGTAGACGATAGACCTGAGTTCTCTTGTACATTCATGGGATAAAATGTTATGACACTTCAGCACTATACAATATTAATTTTCCACACAATGTTAATGAATGAATTATGATTCAAACAGAAAAAAACACAAAAAAACAGGAATTACAACAATAATTCCACAGTTGTTAGTGATTTTAAATTTGACTCACTCAAATGCATGGAAAAGTCCTGTGACAGATATGTCTCTTCCATATAGTGTTTATTTGGTGAAAAATTAAAACAAGAAGTACCGAGACCTTGAGAAATAAACATATAATAACAAACATATAATTAATACCAAATTAAACAGAAATTATACAGATCTGTTTAAAATTAACGTCACAGAGTAGCAAGTCCAATCAGAGTGTGATGTGTGCCAAAACTACCTGCAGTGCACACTAATGAAAAAACAATTAACACAAATAAATGTGAAAATGTTACCATGTTTATCTTTTTCCTTCAAAATTCTCTCCATGTCTCCAGCTTTGTCTTTGACACGACCAAAGAAATCTATCCAGTGCAGCATTAAGAGAGACACAAATTTAAATTTTAACAATACTCTCTTTCATAAATTAAAAATTAATCTAATTAAAATAAGTTAAAAGTATGGTTACTTTTATGTTAAAAATAACAATAGAGTTTGTTACAATAACATCACATGTAATCAGTAGACTGTAATAACATTACACTCCCAACGTTACCTACAGACTATTAGACTTTTCTTCCGTTTACTATAATTTAGTAATTTAGTATTATACTATATATATTTAGTATGTAGATTTATACACAATTCTGTTTATTTTCTACTTGTTATTAAAACTTTTCACATACACAGAAAAACTCGCAAGTGCAGATTTTATTAAATTAAGCAAATCAATACAAATAAGCACAAGAATTAAAACACAGGTTACAAAATACAAGGGTCATTAAGAACATAAGGTCTGATAGCTACTTAATATTCTAATTTCCTATAAACTTCAGTTTATTTCATTTCATTCCCTTTCATTCATTTTATTGTACTTTATATAATTCCCTTGAATCTTAATGTACTTTTAACAGTCACTAGTATTATTAAGGTATTTATCACAGTATGGCAGAAGTTTTGTTTTATCACCTGTTCAAAAAGATTTGTCACCATTTTTTGTTACTGCTCTTTTACCATACTTTTGACCTTGTTAATGTTTGTAAAGCTATGTGCAGCCAAGACATTTTCAGATGCTTCAGATGGTGAAAGTCTTAGCAGCTTTACAAGGCGTATGGGAAGAAATCTTCAATTTGAATCTCTCATGTGGAGAGAGTAGTTAATGAGCAGTGGCAATAGTGTATCCTCATGTGTTTCAATTAAGTAGGATACACAAGATGAGAAAAGGGATCATCAATGCTCTCTTATATTTCTCTCATAAAAATGCACGTTTGACAGTATACATCACAAGTTATAACTGACCCGTGTTACATGAATTCTATAACCAAGAGACCTGTAATGCCTCTTCTTCTGTGTCTTCTTTCATGTTTACCAAATGAGATCCAAGTCTTAGTGCAGTGATAATATGTTTGAGGAATCCAGCACACCAAAGGTTTAAAAAATTCACTGTCAATGTTAATCTCATAATTTTTTTGGATATCAGTAGAATTTTTGAAGCCTACCTAGCATATATTTTGAGGTAAAAAACTGTCCTTTTATTATTTCATAGAAAATAATTTGTCAAATTTGTGTCATTCAACTGACCTACTGTGAAATGTCTTTATATCATGACTTTTGTTGCATGATTTTGACAGCAACAAAAACAGTTTGGTCTCTACAGTCTTCATATCAGATAAAATTGTCCATATAGTCAAAACTGAAATTCTGACACATTTTTATGCTTTCTGGTCCCTTAGCTTCCCATTAGTATTTGCTGATACATTTCTGTTGCTCAATATGAGCATAACTCTACACAAAATGAATTTCACACTTGACGGAATTTTCAATGAGGTTACTTGTTTTAATAAGCATACTGCCACAATGTATGTAACAAACATCTCATTCTGGTGTTTGTTATATAAATCTAATAAACCAAACTAATATTCTGCATGTGTTTAAACTCTGTCAGACCACATGTCCACACTTAATTGCAATCAGACCTTGCTTTCCAAATGTATCTTATAAATAATATATGTTTTCATCTAAATTATTTTTTTTATCTTTTTAAAAGTAGTATTCACAGTTTCAGTTATTCAGTTACAGTTTTCAGTTTCAGTTGTCAGTTATATTAAATTCATACACACACTCTCTCTCTCTCCCTCTCTCTCTCTTACGAGGGTGGATCAATAAGTACCCGTGTTTGAAGACAGATGGTAGTGCTGAGGGAAACTGGCATTACCAACGTGTGCTGCCATCTGTCAAACAATGCCAAAACCAAATGTCAGATGATTCATAGCTCACTGTTGATTTGACAGCTGTTGTTGATTGCTGATTGCTGACTGTGGACAAGTGGATACGAGTGTCAATTTCAAAGCAGTGTTTGGACCTTTTTAAGCGAAATTCGCAGGAGTTTTGGCGTCGAGTCATCACCGTTGATGAAACCTGGATTCATTACTATATGCCAGAGACCAAGCAACAGTCGAGACAATGGGTTTTTCCAGGCGAACTTGCTCCGAAGAAAGCAAAGACGGTCCCATCGGCTGGAAAGGTGATGGCTACGATTTTTTGGGATTCAAAGGGTATAATCCTCATAGACTTTTTGGAAAAAGGATTCACGATCACGGGGCAGTACTACAGTGAATTACTGTACCGATTCGACAAGAAATTGAAGGAGACACGGCCCCATTTGAAAAAGAAAAAAGTGCTGTTTCACCAAGATAACACACCAGCTCACTCATCTGGAATCGTCGCTGCGAAATTACATGAATTACGTTACGAATTGCTGCCGCACCCACCGTACTTGCCTGATTTGGCTCCCTGTGACTTTTTTCTATTCCCCAACATGAAAATTTGGCTCGCAGGAAAAAAATTATCTCAAACAAAGAGGTCATCGCCAACACAGAAGCCTATTTTGAAGAGTTGGAGAAATCTTATTTTTTAGTGGGGTTAAATAAATGGCCGAAATGTTGGGAAAAGTGTATCCTCCTAAAAGATTATGTTCAAAATTAAAAAAAAATTTCTAAAAAACTTGCGTTTTCATTCCTAACACGGGTACTTATTGATCCACCCTCGTACTTCATTAATATACGTATAAAACTTTTTTACTATGTTTATATGCTTGATAAAATTTGTTTACAATGGAACTAAAAATGATAGTTTATCCAGTGTAGCACAAAATTGATTACTTTAAAGACATCATTAAAAACAGTACAGAATTTACAATCATATTGTACCTGTAAGGAATTGTACACATATTTAGAGTATATCTGGTATTATGGTTAATATATACTGACTACATATTTACTATTATACTCTTTCAAAGGATGCCAAAGGATTAATGGAATTAATTATATTAAGTCACCTTTATACAATGTTACCTTGACATTATTTAGAGCTGTACTATTATATACTGTATAGTGAATACACCGGAACCTTGATTTAACACTCCTTCGGTATAAAGCAGGCCTTCATGTAATGCTTATTTTTCATGGTCCTGACTAATTTCCCATAAAAACTACATAATATAAACCTTGATTTAATGCTGTGGTTTGGTATAGGACCCTTGATGCCAGCTGAAGGAATTTTCTGTCATAATGCCCTTTTTTAATAATCACAAAAAAAACTCAAAAATTTCAAGTACTTGTATTTGGAGACAGAAGCTTCCATTACAAGTAGTTGCTGTACTTTGATCTTGGACACATACTGATTCGTTTTGTTCATTAGGCATACGATGTGTAAGTTATGTGCTGCTTTCGATGACGTCAAAATTGGTGCTAACAAAAGCCTGAACATTTTTGAGATTCTTGTGTTTTGTATAGTTCAATCATTATTACAAGAACTGTATTATTTTTACTGTTAAATATAGCATGCTTTATTTACTCTTACAAAGACATTTTATAATTTTTAAGAAGAGAAATATTGAAACAACTTATTTCACAACAAAAATATTTGGATCTTGGCTAAAAGTGACTATAAATGGCAGCAATACACATCTTCATTCATGTTTAATCATGACAACTGCCGTATTTACTTGCATAATTTCAACTCGCACATAATTTTTGCATCCATTTTGTACCTTTTCTTCTCCCATAATTTTCTTCACAGTGTCAAATACAGTAACAGCAGAAAACAGTAATCCCTGAAAATGGTCTGTTATCATATAACAGAAGGTACGCATACACAAACATGCTTATTTTCCCTTGCCATAACTCCTCCCTCACTGCACAGACATGACCAGTTAAAATTGTATTTCTTCAAGGTCAGGAGGTGCTGACTAATCTATAACAAGCTATAATTCATGAGTCTGAAACTTCTTAGTGAGTGTTTTAGTTAGGATGAGAATCTCTAAAGTTACTCAGAAAAATTGCCTATCTTGGGCAGTCTGACCCTCCAACAATTATCTCACAACAATGTGTAATGATGTATGTCCCTATACCACAGTAAATTTGAATTCCCACACCAGTAAAAACAATGAAGTATATTTAGAACGCAGAGCGTGTGCAAGTGTGTGAGCGTGTAAGTCTGCAAAAAATAATTAAATTAAGAAAGTCTTAATAAATTGTGTAAAATGTTGGCAATTAATTTATTGAGATGTGCAATGGTAATATTTGTATGTTAAAATGAAAGTGAGGATGGACACAGTGTGATAATTAGCGCCTTCATTGACTTGTGTAGGCTAGATAGTGTTTGAGTGAAAAGTAGTTTGCTATCTACCTTACAAACAAAAATATATTGAGAGCAATTGAAGGCTGAAAATTGTGCTAATGGGGCTGTTTTGAGGTAACAGATGGAATAAAACCTTTAGTGAAGCCAACAAGATCAAGTCTGGTAGCGGAATAGTTTCTTCATCTAATTTTCGCTGCATGGTGATATGGCCAGCAAACACGGTTAGTCATCACTTCAAAGAGTATGGACATTTTTAATGCAGTAGAATGAAATTAAGTTCGTGAAAGTATTCAAACATGTGATGGGTGTGTATATATTTAGTTTCAAACCCTCAAATAGTGCCAAGCAGTGATCAGGACAAAATTGTAAAAAGGGGAACTGTTGGAAGGTTCGACATATTGAAGAGGATTAATGCGGACAATGAACTGAGTATATGGTGTCAATGTCAATTACCACATTGTGAGTGCAAGACGTATTGGTTGGTGAGTGCTTCCGATTTCAAACTTAAAAAGTAATTTAAAAAAGGTTCAATAATGTGTGAGAAAGATGAACTCCGGGGGGGGAGGTTAAATTTTGACATTGGAAGACATTTTGATTTGGAAATTATGAGAAATTGTGTCATCTTTGGGAAATGTCAGTGGTAGAGATCCCATATGCCGTTGCCACAAGTAAATAAATTTAGAAAAAGAAACTCCAAAAGAAGGTATAAGCGGACATAAAACATAATAAAAAATTGCCATCTCAAAACATATATTTGATCAAATAATTGATGTGTGTGTGTGTGTGTGTGTGTGTGTGTGTGTGTGTGTGAGAGAGAGAGAGAGAGAGAGAGAGAGAGAGAGAGAGAGAGAGAGAGAGAGAGAGAGAGAGAGAGAGAGAGAGAGAGAGAACTTATGCATAGAGAGTGAGAATTGTGCCCATAAAGTGTTGGTAACTGGCCTGAGGGTTTTGGGCAAAATGAAATGTGTACCTTTTATAATTTTTGTAAAGAAAGTGTTCGATTTTGAAGGAACAAAATATTTTATGGCCATGTTTTAGTAACTGTTTGTATTTAGAGAATTAAATTGTAGAAAAAGATGCTGTAATAACACCACATTTCATACTCTGTACATACACATACAGACATATTAATATGTTTTGGTTCGAAAAGTTTCAGTACTTGTTAGGTTTAACAAAAAAATTTACATTCATTTTCTTATTGAAGTTCTGAAATTGGCTAAAATTGTTAATTATTGGAATCAAATTAATATGTCTTGTATGTTGTTTATCTGAGAATATAGAATCAATACGATGATAGTTTAAGCATTTTTATTTGTCACCCGACACTAACCTAACCTGTGCTTGAGGAACCGCCTAAACTGACTTGGCCCTCGCCATCTTCTGGTAAGGAATTTCTTAGCATCTCTATTGTCTGTTGAGAATGTAACAGGGCTACTTTATTCTTATAAAGACTGTAAACTATGCAGATAATCATCCCTCCTCCTCAACCGATCCCTACCATTAATGGTATTTACACTTTCATAAAGTAATGGTTTTTTTATATGTAACTGCTAAGGTATCTTGTCCTTCAAAATTAAATACTCGTACTTTACTTGACATCAGCAAAGTAATTTTCAAAAAAAATCACCCCTCCTTCAACTACCCTCTCTATTTATCTCATTTACCATTTTACATTGGATTAATATGACTTTATTTCTGAGGCACTTATTTATCAAAATTAAGTACTTTACTCTTGTAAAAACACAAAACAATACAGGTAAACTACCTTTCTCTTTAATCGAACAACCCCATTTTTCATATTTACACTTTCATTGAGTAATAGTTTCATTACATGTAATTACTAAGGTATCTTATCCTTCAGAATGAAGTAGTTTATTCGACACCAGGCAGGTAATTTTCAAAAAATTACTCCCTCCCACTTCAACCACCCTTTTCATTTATAGATATTCCATCTACCTTTCTACAGTGTTATTATGAGCTTCTTTTCAGGATACATTATTTATCAAAATTAAGTACTTTACTCTTGTTAAAACGTAAAATGTTGCAGGTAAACTACCCCTCCCCCTTAACCAATCTTCACTAAAATCAACAGGCCTTGAGTCCTCTACAACTCGGGCACATATGCAAAAAATTATTTCATTCTGTTTGAATTTGTGCCATAGAAAAAATTCTACACACAGACACCCATAGACACTTTTTGGAAATGACTTTTCTTCAGGTTTTGAGGGTAGTACAATCAGAATCAGCCCTTACCTCAAACACGATTCTTTTTTGCAATCACCATACTTCCATTTCCTTATGGAATATGGACGTAAAATTAGTTGAATTTCTTTTCGATTGTTGCAGCACCCACTCGAATACAGTAAATTACTTCATACTGTACTAAAATTCATGTTGGTCTAACCACAATATTGTAGCTAATTTGCATAAATTACTTGTAATCAAAAACAGTAACCAAGACATTATTGTCCAATAATCATCATAAGCAGTTCTATGATACCCACTAGATGCTTGGAACCCTGAATCTCCTTCAGCACTCTGGTTAGTTTGTTCTTGAACAAATTACTGTAGGCGGGGGGTATACTGCCTCACTGTTATCATTGTAAACTTCTGTAATGGCTATGTTCTCTTCATTATTTTTTAAAATACAGAAGTAGAACTTACAGTTGATTGATTTGTCTATATATTTTTTTATTTGTCTATATTTTTCCGCTTTTGTGAAATTCAGAATAATGTCAGTAAAAATGTTTTTGATTTTTTAGTGCATTTTTATTAAACCTACTTTTATTAAATTTTACTGCAACTATGTTTTTCAAAAATTTTATGTTACAGTAACTGCTATACGCTCTGTGTACATTAAACATATAATTGTTTTGAAAAAAATCTCTATTTGGAATAAACCTAAAGGCACTTTTCTTATTCAGTGCATCGAAGTATGTAATTTAAAGAATGCTTGATGTCATAATTTTTAACCTGCTAAATTTAATTCTGAAAATTTTAACACACAACTACTGTACACAATTTTCAACACATAAGATTATTTTTTGACATAACATGCGGTAATGTGTATCCTATTAATCTTCCATTTTACTTGTAAGACAGAAAAATGTTTTTCTAAAAACTCAGCTTTAAGAATTCTTGGAAGAATCTACACAAGCTAACTTTAAATATGAAGTTTTAGATTGCCAAGCTTCATCAAAAATAAATACGAAATAAATAAAGCTCTTTAGGGAGGAAATACCTTCATATTTCTTAAGTTAAACTCAAAATGTGGATGACACATTCCTTGTTATTAATGGCATGCACAGACAAATAGAAACCTTGAATAAATACATAAATAGTATACACCCAAAAATAAAGTTCACTTTGGAGATGGAAAATAACAGTAGCCTAAATTTTCTGGACATAACTGTGTGGAAAATAAATAATTTATTTAGGTTCAACATCTATAGGAAACCTACCGCCACAGATATTACTATTCATGCTTCTTCGTTTCATCCATTTGCACAAAAAATGGCATCATTCAACTCGTTAATTAACAGATTACTAAAAATTCCGTTAGAGGCAAAAGACTACCTCGATGAGCTTAATACGATAAAGTATATCGCGGTGGCCAACGGTTACAGTAGTACAGTTGTAGACAAAATAGTAGCGAGGCAGAAGAGGAACATATATAAAAATAGAAGCATAAACAAAACACACAACAGTGACACTAAATATATACCAACGGAATTTACAAATCTTTTGCCTAATACTAACAACAGACTAGTAGAAAACTGTTCTGGTATTTATAAAATAGAATGCCAGGACTGCAACAATTTTTATGTTGGACAAACAGGCAGGAAATTTCTGGAGAGGTACAGAGAACATCTCCCTAGAGGTGATATCCAGAAGATAAAATCAAACTTTGCCTTCCATATAGTCAACCAGAACCATAACTACTCGAGGTTTCAAAGTAGCTTCAAGCCGTTACATTTCTGTAAAAAGGGCAGGCTTATGGACGCGCTGGAAGAATTTGAAATGTATAAGGCCTCAAAAACCCAAGGTAATCAGATCTTGAACGACAAGCTTTTTTTTAAGACTGTATGACACGGCCATATGCGTGTTGGAACAACACATAGATAGAGGTAGATATAGTGCGACGCGTATTGGTTAGTCGCGCGCGAGCTCCGATATGATGCGCACTGTGTAGTGGAGTAATTGTATACACGCGGTATTGTGACTTTATGTGCTGGACTGATGTGTGAGTGAAAGTTTTTATTTGTATTTTATTAATTTGATGTACTCCATGTGAGTGATTTTCGCTTTTATCAACCTGATGATGGGACAATGAGTCCCGAAACGCGTAGTTGTTAAAATCAATGAAGTTGTAAGGAGGAGCACCAGTGTACCCGGATACACGAGGTAATATTAACTACAATTGTTAATTTTACCTTATCATACCATATTATGTTAATTTTAAGACAAGAAATGAGAGGTTCACACCCAAAGGGAGTCAAGTGTATAGCATATGATTTCAAGAAATCGAGTTTAAAAGTTTTTCTGCAAATTAAGTCATTCACAACATGAAAATAAACTTCTCTCTGGCTTTTAGTTATAACCTCTTAAAAAACAGACAGGTCTACTTTGGTTGTGAGCCTTGCACTCTAACAAATATAAGTTTATTGTAGTTTTTAAAATATATCTATTGTATACTATATGTACACACATACTCTCTCTCTCTCTCTCTCTCTCTCTCTCTCTCTCTCTCTCTCTCACTCTCTCACTCTCTCTCTCTCTCTCTCTCTCTCCCTCCCCCTCTCGCTCTCTTTATCTCATTTATTTATATATATATATATATATTACTATAATACTTATAACTATTTTACCTCAAGATGTATTTTTTCTTTAGGGACATGTTTCGGGAGATCCTGTTCTCCCATCTTCAACCTTCGCCATCTTGCTTCTGGTGCAGTATTTGTGTGTTGGCTTCTGGATGTTATTATGGTGGTTTGTTGGTCTTTGGTCCTTCAATGTTGCATTATTGTGTGTGGTTGTGGTATCTGTTTTTGTATTTTGTGTATTTTCGATGTTGAGTGCTTTGAATATTGTGTCATGTTTTGTATTGATTTGTATTTGTTCTGGTATTAATTTGTTTTGTGTTTTATGTTTGTAAATCTGTAAATTTTCCCAAATGTTCATTATGGTGCCTTTGTGTGGTATATGTTTTATTAGTGTTACATTGGTTATGTCTGGGAATTCATGTCCTGTGTTTATTGCATGTGTTCCCAGACATAACCAATGTAACACTAATAAAACATATACCACACAAAGGCACCATAATGAACATTTGGGAAAATTTACAGATTTACAAACATAAAACACAAAACAAATTAATACCAGAACAAATACAAATCAATACAAAACATGACACAATATTCAAAGCACTCAACATCGAAAATACACAAAATACAAAAACAGATACCACAACCACACACAATAATGCAACATTGAAGGACCAAAGACCAACAAACCACCATAATAACATCCAGAAGCCAACACACAAATACTGCACCAGAAGCAAGATGGCGAAGGTTGAAGATGGGAGAACAGGATCTCCCGAAACATGTCCCTAAAGAAAAAATACATCTTGAGGTAAAATAGTTATAAGTATTATAGTATTATATACATCAAGAAACGGACTGTAGCAGAAAGTGAATGAAATATATATATATATATATATATATATAGCAACAGTACAAATAAGTGATGTACTGAGCATTGAATATAAAAATTTAAAAATACCTAATAAACTGTAAATAATTAATAATGTATTAGAAATAAGCATGTCAGGGATTGCAAGCTTGGCTCAGACAAAAATATGAAGAGGTGTTTCGACCTGAATCGACGTGCACACACACACAAATGTAACTGAAAGTGTGTACACCAGTATTTTGCTAGTGTGTGTGAACGCAGGTCTATGCAGGCGAGTTTACCACCCCAAGATGAATAATTGCATAATTACTGTTTTTCCGTAATTATTCATAAACTATAATTAAGAAGTAAAATCCAAAAACACAATAAAATGTAAGAAAATGTACTAAATACTGTGTACGAAAACCATGTGAAAGTGCCACACCGTACGAGTGTAATAGTGAAATAACTGTGTACAAATCGAAAGGGTTAAGTTGCAATGTCCAAAATTACAGTGAACATGTGTAGTAAAAATAGTTACAAGATAAGTATAAGAGTATACTTACAGGACTCTGCAATTCGCAGAAATATAAGAAATAGCGAAATTGACAAAGAGTGGGGGAACTGAACCCAGAAACAATTTCAGACATGTCGATTTCGTACCAATGCAGGTGTTGACCAAGACATGGGTATAAATAGGACACACAAGCTACAGTGGTTCTCTTTCTTAAATCATCCACGGTGCAGCGGGAGCTTCTGCCCGTCCACACAGAATATTTAAATTTTTGTAAATAGTTTCATCCTTCCAGTTACATACAGTTATGTAACTGGATTGTAAAACAAACAATTTTTAAGTAGTAACAAAAATTACATAAGAAGATCAACTGACGTCCGAAACAGCACCAGGAGAAGTTCCAGAGAGCGATACAACGCTGGACAGAGAGAGAGTCGACGCTGGACAAGAGGAGAAGAGAAAGGCGACGCTGGACAAGAGGAGAAGAGCGAGTGATGCTGAAGTTCGAGACGAGGACGATTACAGAGGGATCCAATGATTGAGTATGATTGACGACGATAAGGTGATAAACAACTTATTTATCTCTTAATCGAACAATTAACGTAAAGGCAATTAAGGACATTCTTGTTCTATTTAAAAGTAAGAGTCAATGTTTATTGTAAAATTTGAATTAAAATCATAGATGTTATTGAAATAAGATTAACGTAAACAAGAGCTCAAATTAGTATTGAAATGAAAAGAATACAAAGCATTTAAGTAAAAATTAGCATTTGATATAAATCAGTACTGAGAAATAAAAGATAAATTCAGTAAATATTGATATTTTTGAGTTACATTGCAATATATAAGAAAATATTTAAATACTGATATTTTGAAACACACTAATTGACTGAGTAGTCTGGAAATGAGATTTTTCGTTAATACAATAATTAGTAGAATAGAATATTTAGTCAGTAAGGATGTATATAGCATAAGCCTTACGGCATAATAACGAATGTTTTAAGTCGAAGTACGTGCCATGTGCACAATTTTATTAATATAAAATAAATTTGAAATACCGTTACAAGTTACATAGAGTTCTTATTACAGATACACCTGAAACCCAAATTAAATGTTATATTGTTACATAATTTGTCGCTCTTGAACGTAAGGCCAGACATGCCTATTTTTATGTATATCGTATTGTTGCATAAGAAATATCGCTTCCAACGTGGGGCATCACAAATTTATATTATATTTACTTATGCAGTTGTATCGTAGCAATAAATCTGTCGCCCTGGACGTGGGGCATGACATGCCTAAATTTATGTACAAAAATTTGTTACATAAATTGTAGCCCATGAACGTATGGCCCGATCTCCACCATTTAACTATTAAAATTTTTTATGTAGCTAACTGGTTGCTCTAAAATATAAAGAGTGTGTTAAATGAAAAATGTATAATATGTAATAATTATTTATATTAAACAGTAACTGAATGTAATGTTAACTGTTGTGTAATCACACAGCTGGCGCCCACGAATAATATTGTTTGTCTATGTAACACGTGTAACTGTAATGAGTATTAATAATAACTATTAATATAAATAAAGAAATAAATAAATAAGTAGGGAACGGTTATCAATAATAATTGTTAAAGAATTACTACTAAATAAATATTTTAATAATATTTCAACATGACGACTCCAGGAAATTTAGACGTAGAAGCATTCCAGACGATGATGCGTGCCTGGGTCGATGAATTAAGCACAAAACAGACAGAAAATTTAAATAAACAGACAGAAAATTTAAATGCTAGAATAGACGAATTACAAGAATCTAATAAGAAACAATTAGAAGAACAAACTGAAAATTTTAGACAAGACACCATAAAAATTTCAGAAAGTCTAGAAGAGTTAAAAATTGATAATCTTGAAATAAAACAAAGTATAATTGACAGTAACGCACAATTAACCGAAAAAATTGGTGACACCAACATACGTATTGATAATTTAGAGAATAATTTTAAACAAGCCTTATATGAGCAAGTTGTACGGATTGAAAATAAACAAAAAGAATTACGTCTCGAGTGGAGAAAAGATTTAAAAGAAACACATAAACAAATAAATGATACTTTAACTACTATAACACGAGAACATGATGATAAAATTCAAACTATTAATAATGTATCGCAAACAAATACCAGTAAACTTAGAGAAAAAGAAACACGTACTGTAGTTATTGAGAATACAATTGAAGAAACTACGAAGGACCGTTCGGGAGACGTATCACATATGAAAGAAGAAATTCAAGAGGAAATGAACCAGCTATGAAGTGAGTTAAGAAGACGACAGAACCAAATGACCATATTTCCTACACCAACGGAAGAAAGGAGCAGACTTAAGTTATCAGGTGGTAAAGGGGAGAACAGTATGGAATTCCTAGCTAGTGTAGAGAAGGAAATAGAAAAAATTGGGAGTGCAATAAATGACGACGAGAAGATAGACTTCGTCACGCGATATCTTAAGAGATTCAGCCAGCCAATGGTACTCTATTATTAGAGATAACGTCAGTACATATCAGCAGTTTCGTGAGGCATTCGAGAACCGATACTGGAATCTACATACCCAACGACAAGTACGGGATCAACTCAAATATGGAAAGTTCAATACACAAGGACAGCAAAGTATTGAACAATACACAATACCGCAAATAGAACGTGTAAAGCATCTTAAACCTAAATTCTCAGAATACGAAATTGTTTCAAAATTATCTTACCATTTTCAACGAGATATCCAGTTAGCAGTTTATATGCAAGGAATTAAAACCATAGAAGAATTTTTAATCCTTGTAACACAGTCAGAGAATATCAATAAAGGTAAGAACACACAATACTGGGAACAAAAACACGCAAATCACCACCATAATTATCACAGAGATGACAAGAAAGCAATACAAAACACTACACCGTACCGTGATAATTATAAAATAAATTATTCGCCACCAATGTACAACACTACAACACGCACAGCTAAAGAGACTGAACAAAATAATACAGCTAAACGACAAGGAGACGTTGTATGTCGTCCAATCGTAAACAGTTTTCAAAACCAGCTGACAAACGCGTTGCCGCAGTACGAGGGTACGATGAGAAAAAATTGAAGAGAAATGGACGAGAAATGAATGAGATGGAGACAGTAACATTCCACAGCCAACCGTATACATCAAAGGCGTCACAATGACTGAATAAATGGAAGCAAAAGTATAAAATAAACAACATATACCCCTGCGATATTAGGGAGGAATTATTAAACAATGAACAGGATATAAAGCGAGATGCGCAGCAAACACAATGCCCTATTGTGACAGTGAGTATAAACAGGTGTAAAATACGGATGCTAATTGACACTGGCAGCCAACTATCAGTTCTTAACACTGCATGGGTCCAACGCAATAAGAAATATTTTAAAAATACTGCAATTTTGCATGTAAATAATTTAAATATTACAACAGCTACCAATAAAAAAGGAAGAGTTAAACAACACGCATATGTAACTCTAACATATAAAAATCTAGAATTAGAACACCCCATGATAATTATGCATAAGTTGATTTATGATGGAATTTTAGGTATCAATATACTAAATGCAATAAATGCTAAGATTAATGTTAATGATAATACAATGGTGTGTAATTATAAAAATGTCCAATATAAATTAAATATGAACAGCGAGGAAGAAGAGTGCAAGGTAAGTGAAACACCTATTACTTTGTACAAGCCACAGATACAGTATGGTCCAACTCGACATGTGAATGCAGTAGATGAAGGGATGACGACACAGGAAGAAGAGAAACTGCACGAATTAATAGAAGAATACAGTGATGTATTTAGTGAAGTACCGACGCAGACGACAGTATACGAGCCCTCTATAGTTGTGTCAGACCCTACGAAAGTCATTAGGAAGACATACCCTATCCCAATGCGATATGAGGAAGAGGTTGAACTGGAAATTCGGCGTATGATCGAAAGTGGGTCATAGAGCGATCGAACAGCAACTTCCTGAATCCTCTAGTGGTAGTGAAGAAGAAAAATGGTGAAATACGCCTATGCCTTGACATGAGGGAGCTGAACAGCATTGTATTAAAGGAGTATGACTGTGCACTGACTGCGGATGAATTATTTACTAAGTGTGAAGGAGCAAGGTATCTGACGAAGCTAGATTTACGCTCAAGTTTCTGGCAGATTCCAATTCGTGAAGAGAATAGAAAGTACACTGCTTTCCTGTATAAAAATAAATGCTACCAACACAGGGTAGTACCCTTCGGATTAAGCATGAGTTTAGCAGCCGTCGTAAAGTGTCTAGAAAGAGCCCTAGGACCTGATGTGGAACCCTACACCATGATATTTGTAGATGATATCTTAGTTGTATCTAAAACGTTAGACGAACATATAAAACATCTACGCACGATATTCCACAAGTTTAGGCAAGCGAACATATCACTTAACCTGACAAATGTGAATTTATCAAATCCTCTATCCAATTCCTAGGTCACATTATTTCATCCTCTGGTATTCAACCCGATCCTAGCAGAATTTCCAGCATAACCAATTTCCCTATACCCGGAAATCTCAAAGAGTTAAGAGCATTCTTAGGACTCACAGGATACTACAGAAGATTCTCACCGTTATATGCAAGGTATACGCAACCGCTTCTAGAGCTGACGAAGAAAGAAAAAAATGGGAGGTGGGAGAAGAAACATCAAGATGCCTTTAACCAAGTGAAAGAGTTGTTCATCGAAAATATTATGTTACATCATCCTCAACTAGAAGGAAAATTCGTAATATACTCCGATGCTAGTGACTATGCAGTAGGAAGTGTACTGTATCAACAAGATACTATGGGAGAGCACCGAGTTATTGCCTATGCCAGTAGAGTCTTCAAAGGAGCTGAAAAACACTACTCCACATCAGAAAAAGAAATACTTGCTATTGTATACGCTCTTAAGCAATTCAGATATTATGTTTATGGTACTCATTTTGAGATACATACTGTTCACCAAGCATTATCATTTCTATTGAAATGCAAAATAACAAATGCCCGATTATTAAGATGGATTTTAGCCATTAGCGAATACTCATTCACCATTAAATACTGTAAAGGTAAAGACAATATTATAGCTGATACACTAAGCCGATACATCAAAGAAGAATGTGAAGAAGTTTATGAGAGCGAAAAGAAAGAAGTACGATTGTTATCAATTAAATTCAAAGAGAATGATGAAGTAAAACAAATGCTGAAAAATGTAGCACAACAACAAGATTTGGACATGACAATAAGGGAGATGAAGGACCAAGAACAGCTACCAAATCATTATAAGGTACTTAATGGAATTCTTTTCAGGTTAGTAAGACAAGACTGGAAGATAGTACTAACGAATGACATGTTACAAAAATTAATTCAATGAGAGTTTAGCACATGCTGCCGCTCTGAAATGTTATCTGAGTCTACGAGAAGATTTTACGATTAATAATATGTATCGTAAGATAAAGAAGGAGGTAAAGAAGTGTTATGAGTGTCAAACAGCGAAAGGACCGAATTTACACACATACGTAGAAATGCAGAGCATCCAAAAGGAGCACAAGGGAGAGCTAATTGCAGTGGATTTTCTGCGACCACTACCACGATCAAGTCGAGGTGTGAAGCACATATTGTTATGTATCGATGTGTTTTCCAAGGCAGTCCGACTGTACCCAATTATGCGACCCACAACCAAAGTTGTTCTAAAGATACTACTGCAGAAATATATTCCGTCATATGGAAAAATGAAGAAGGTACTCAGTGATCAAGGTGTACAATTCCAGAGTGAAAAATAGGAGAGGACGTTAAGGGAAAATGGAATGCAACCAGTACTCACATCCATAAGACATCCTCAAGGAAACCTTGCTGAGAGAGTTAACAAAGAATTAGGTAAATATTTACGAATATACTGCCATGATCAACACAATAAATGGGCAGAATATTTACCATTTCTTGAAAAAGCCATCAACGAAAATTATAGTGAAGCAACAGGATATACTCCAATGGAATTAGAAGAAGATAAGAAGCCAAACAGATTTAGGAATAAGTATATAAACAAACCTAATAACCAGAATGTACCTGTACCAATAAGTGTGAAAATTGAATACGCAAAGCAACGGATAAGAGAAAGAGGTAACAAGAGAGTAGAAAGAGTTAATCTAACTCACAAGCTACAACAATTCAACGTGGGAGAAAGTGTACTACTCAAAGCTAATCCAGTGGGAAAACGGAGTGATAATACGGCGAAGAAATTCTTCAGACTTTATAATGGACCATATACGTTAATACAGCGAGTAGGACAACACACTTTCATCGTATATGATGAGATACAGAAGAAAGAAATTGGTAAATTCCATGCAACGTCATTTAGGAAGTTTTACACATGAAAACAACGAGGTCAATGAAACCAGTCAGATCAGCTGTTTGTTGAAGCCACCCTACTACAAGGTCACGAGCAGTGAGTGTATAAAGAGGGGAGGTAAGACATTTGTATACACTCCAATTAAGGGTGAAATGACGAATATTATTCTTTATTATTTGTTACATTTTTTTTACAAGTGTAATAATAATAATAAAAAATTTTAATAAATAAATTTATTAAATTTTTTTTTGTTACCAAGCAGAGGGATAATGCGACAGTGCAAATAAGTAATGTACTGAGCATTGAATATAAAAATTTAAATATACCTAATAAACTGTAAATAAATAATAATGTATTAGAAATAAGCATGTCAGGGATTGCAAGCTTGGCTCAGACAAAAATATGAACAGGTGTTTCGACCTGAATCGACGTGCACACACACACACACACACACAAATGTAACTGAAAGTGTGTACACCAGTATTTTGCTAGTGTGTGTGAACGCAGGTCTATGCAGGCGAGTTTACCACCCCAAGATGAATAATTGCATAATTACTGTTTTTCCGTAATTATTCATAAACTATAATTAAGAAGTAAAATCCAAAAACACAATAAAATGTAAGAAAATGTACTAAATACTGTGTATGAAAACCATGTGAAAGTGCCACACCGTACGAGTGTAATAGTGAAATAACTGTGTACAAATCGAAAGGGTTAAGTTGCAATGTCCAAAATTACAGTGAACATGTGTAGTAAAAATAGTTACAAGATAAGTATAAGAGTATACTTACAGGACTCTGCAATTCGCAGAAATATAAGAAATAGCGAAATTGACAAAGAGTGGGGGAACTGAACCTAGAAACAATTTCAGACATGTAGATTTCTTACCACTTCAGGTGTTGACCTAGACATGGGTATAAATAGGACACACAAGCTACAGTGGTTCTCTTTCTTAAATCATCCACGGTGCAGCGGGAGCTTCTGCCCGTCCGCACAGAATATTTAAATTTTTGTAAATAGTTTCATCCTTCCAGTTACATACAGTTATGTAACTGGATTGTAAAACAAACAATTTTTAAGTAGTAACAAAAATTACATAAGAAGATCCACATAAGAAGATCAACTGACGTCCAAAACAGCATGAGGAGAAGTTCCAGAGAGCGATACAACGCTGGACAGAGAGAGAGTCAACGGTGGACAAGAGGAGAAGATAAAGGCGACGCTGGAGAGAGAGAGCATCGACGCTGGACAAGAGGAGAAGAGCGAGTGATGCTGAAGTTCGAGACGAGGACGATTACAGAGGGATCCAATGATTGAGTATGATTGACGACAATAAGGTGATAAACAACTTATTTATCTCTTAATCGAACAATTAACATAAAAACAATTAAGGACATTCTTGTTCTATTTAAAAGTAAGAGTCAATGTTTATTTGAATTAAAATCATAGATGTTATTGAAATAAGATTAACGTCAACAAGAGCTCAAATTAGTATTGAAATGAAAAGAATACAAAGCATTTAAGTAAAAATTAGCGTTTGATATAAATCAGTACTGAGAAACAAAAGATAAATTCAGTAACTATTGATATTTTTGAGTTACATTGCAATATATAAGAAAATATTTAAATATTGATATTTTGAAACACACTAATTGACTGAGTAGTCTGGAAATGAGATTTTTCGTTAATACAATAATTAGCAGAATAGAATATGTAGTCAGTAAGGATGTATATAGCATAAGCCTTACGGCATAATAACGAATGTTTTAAGTCGAAGTAAGTGCCATGTGCACAATTTTATTAATATCAAATAAATTTGAAATACCGTTACAAGTTACATAGAGTTCTTATTACAGATACACCTGAAACCCAAATTAAATGTTATATTGTTACATAATTTGTCGCTCTTGAACGTAAGGCCAGACACGCCTATTTTTATGTATATCGTATCGTTGCATAAGAAATATCGCTTCCAACGTGGGGAATCACAAATTTATATTATATTTACTTATGCAGTTGTATCGTAGCAATAAATCTGTCGCCCTGGACGTGGGGCACGACATGCCTAAATTTATGTACAAAAATTTGTTACATAAATTGTAGCCCATGAACGTATGGCCCGATCTCCACCATTTAACTATTAAAATTTTTTATGTAGCTAAATGGTTGCTCTAAAATATAAAGAGTGTGTTAAATGAAAAATGTATAATATGTAATAATTATTTATATTAAACAGTAACTGAATGTAATGTTAATTGTTGTGTAATCACACAGCTGGCGCCCACGAATAATATTGTTTGTCTATATAACAGGTGTAACTGTAATGAGTATTAATAATAACTATTAATATAAATAAAGAAATAAATAAATAAGTAGGGAACGGTTATCAATAATAATTGTTAAAGAATTACTACTAAATAAATATTTTATAATACTTCAACACGACGACTCCAGGAAATTTAGACGTAGAAGCATCCCAGACGATGATGCGTGCCTGGGTCGATGAATTAAGCACAAAACAGACAGAAAATTTAAATGCTAGAATAGACGAATTACAAGAATCTAATAAGAAACAATTAGAAGAACAAACTGAAAATTTTAGACAAGACACCATAAAAATTTCAGAAAGTCTAGAAGAGTTAAAAATTGATAATCTTGAAATAAAACAAAGTATAATTGACAGTAACGCACAATTAACCGAAAAAATTGGTGACACCAACATACGTATTGATACTTTAGAGAATAATTTTAAACAAGCCTTATATCAGCAAGTTGTACGGATTGAAAATAAACAAAAAGAATTACGTCTCGAGTGGAGAAAAGATTTAAAAGAAACACATAAACAAATAAATGATACTTTAACTACTATAACACGAGAACATGATGATAAAATTCAAACTATTAATAATGTATCGCAAACAAATACCAGTAAACTTAGAGAAAAAGAAACACGTACTGTAGTTATTGAGAATAAAATTGAAGAAACTACGAAGGACCGTTCGGGAGACGTATCACATATGAAAGAAGAAATTCAAGAGGAAATGAACCAGCTATGAAGTGAGTTAAGAAGACGACAGAACCAAATGACCATATTTCCTACACCAACGGAAGAAAGGAGCAGACTTAAGTTATCAGGTGGTAAAGGGGAGAACAGTATGGAATTCCTAGCTAGTGTAGAGAAGGAAATAGAAAAAATTGGGAGTGCAATAAATGACGACGAGAAGATAGACTTCGTCACGCGATATCTTAGAGATTGAGCCAGCCAATGGTACTCTATTATTAGAGATAACGTCAGTACATATCAGCAGTTTCGTGAGGCATTCGAGAACCGATACTGGAATCTACATACCCAACGACAAGTACGGGATCAACTCAAATATGGAAAGTTCAATACACAAGGACAGCAAAGTATTGAACAATACACAATACCGCAAATAGAACGTGTAAAGCATCTTAAACCTAAATTCTCAGAATACGAAATTGTTTCAAAATTATCTTACCATTTTCAACGAGATATCCAGTTAGCAGTTTATATGCAAGGAATTAAAACCATAGAAGAATTTTTAATCCTTGTAACACAGTCAGAGAATATCAATAAAGGTAAGAACACACAATACTGGGAACAAAAACACGCAAATCACCACCATAATTATCACAGAGATGACAAGAAAGCAATACAAAACACTACACCGTACCGTGATAATTATAAAATAAATTATTCGCCACCAATGTACAACACTACAACACGCACAGCTAAAGAGACTGAACAAAATAATACAGCTAAACGACAAGGAGACGTTGTATGTCGTCCAATCGTAAACAGTTTTCAAAACCAGCTGACAAACGCGTTGCCGCAGTACGAGGGTACGATGAGAAAAAATTGAAGAGAAATGGACGAGAAATGAATGAGATGGAGACAGTAACATTCCACAGCCAACCATATATATCAAAGGCGTCACAATGACTGAATAAATGGAAGCAAAAGTATAAAATAAACAACATATACCCCTGCGATATTAGGGAGGAATTATTAAACAATGAACAGGATATAAAGCGAGACGCGCAGCAAACACAATGCCCTATTGTGACAGTGAGTATAAACAGGTGTAAAATACGGATGCTAATTGACACTGGCAGCCAACTATCAGTTCTTAACACTGCATGGGTCCAACGCAATAAGAAATATTTTAAAAATATTGCAATTTTGCATGTAAATAATTTAAATATTACAACAGCTACCAATAAAAAAGGAAGAGTTAAACAACACGCATATGTAACTCTAACATATAAAAATCTAGAATTAGAACACCCCATGATAATTATGCATAAGTTGATTTATGATGGAATTTTAGGTATCAATATACTAAATGCAATAAATGCTAAGATTAATGTTAATGATAATACAATGGTGTGTAATTATAAAAATGTCCAATATGAATTAAATATGAACAGCGAGGAAGAAGAGTGCAAGGTAAGTGAAACACCTATTACTTTGTACAAGCCACAGATACAGTATGGTCCAACTCGACATGTGAATGCAGTAGATGAAGGGATGACGACACAGGAAGAAGAGAAACTGCATGAATTAATAGAAGAATACAGTGATGTATTTAGTGAAGTACCGACGCAGACGACAGTATACGAGCCCTCTATAGTTGTGTCAGACCCTACGAAAGTCATTAGGAAGACATACCCTATCCCAATGCGATATGAGGAAGAGGTTGAACTGGAAATTCGGCGTATGATCGAAAGTGGGTCATAGAGCGATCGAACAGCAACTTCCTGAATCCTCTAGTGGTAGTGAAGAAGAAAAATGGTGAAATACGCCTATGCGTATATACATATATATGCGTATATACATGAGGGAGCTGAACAGCATTGTATTAAAGGAGTATGACTGTGCACCGACTGCGGATGAATTATTTACTAAGTGTGAAGGAGCAAGGTATCTGACGAAGCTAGATTTACGCTCAAGTTTCTGGCAGATTCCAATTCGTGAAGAGAATAGAAAGTACACTGCTTTCCTGTATAAAAATAAATGCTACCAACACAGGGTAGTACCCTTCGGATTAAGCATGAGTTTAGCAGCCGTCGTAAAGTGTCTAGAAAGAGCCCTAGGACCTGATGTGGAACCCTACACCATGATATTTGTAGATGATATCTTAGTTGTATCTAAAACGTTAGACGAACATATAAAACATCTACGCACGATATTCCACAAGTTTAGGCAAGCGAACATATCACTTAACCTGACAAATGTGAATTTATCAAATCCTCTATCCAATTCCTAGGTCACATTATTTCATCCTCTGGTATTCAACCCGATCCTAGCAGAATTTCCAGCATAACCAATTTCCCTATACCCGGAAATCTCAAAGAGTTAAGAGCATTCTTAGGACTCACAGGATACTACAGAAGATTCTCACCGTTATATGCAAGGTATACGCAACCGCTTCTAGAGCTGACGAAGAAAGAAAAAAATGGAGGTGGGAGAAGAAACATCAAGATGCCTTTAACCAAGTGAAAGAGTTGTTCATCGAAAATATTATGTTACATCATCCTCAACTAGAAGGAAAATTCGTAATATACTCCGATGCTAGTGACTATGCAGTAGGAAGTGTACTGTATCAACAAGATACTATGGGAGAGCACCGAGTTATTGCCTATGCCAGTAGAGTCTTCAAAGGAGCTGAAAAACACTACTCCACATCAGAAAAAGAAATACTTGCTATAGTATACGCTCTTAAGCAATTCAGATATTATGTTTATGGTACTCATTTTGAGATACATACTGTTCACCAAGCATTATCATTTCTATTGAAATGCAAAATAACAAATGCCCGATTATTAAGATGGATTTTAGCCATTAGCGAATACTCATTCACCATTAAATACTGTAAAGGTAAAGACAATATTATAGCTGATACACTAAGCCGATACATCAAAGAAGAATGTGAAGAAGTTTATGAGAGCGAAAAGAAAGAAGTACGATTGTTATCAATTAAATTCAAAGAGAATGATGAAGTAAAACAAATGCTGAAAAATGTAGCACAACAACAAGATTTGGACATGACAATAAGGGAGATGAAGGACCAAGAACAGCTACCAAATCATTATAAGGTACTTAATGGAATTCTTTTCAGGTTAGTAAGACAAGACTGGAAGATAGTACTAACGAATGACATGTTACAAAAATTAATTCAATGAGAGTTTAGCACATGCTGCCGCTCTGAAATGTTATCTGAGTCTACGAGAAGATTTTACGATTAATAATATGTATCATAAGATAAAGAAGGAGGTAAAGAAGTGTTATGAGTGCAAACAGCGAAAGGACCGAATTTACACACATACGTAGAAATGCAGAGCATCCAAAAGGAGCACAAGGGAGAGCTAATTGCAGTAGATTTTCTGCGACCACTACCACGATCAAGTCGAGGTGTGAAGCACATATTGTTATGTATCGATGTGTTTTCCAAGGCAGTCCGACTGTACCCAATTATGCGACCCACAACCAAAGTTGTTCTAAAGATACTACTGCAGAAATATATTCCGTCATATGGAAAAATGAAGAAGGTACTCAGTGATCAAGGTGTACAATTCCAGAGTGAAAAATAGGAGAGGACGTTAAGGGAAAATGGAATGCAACCAGTACTCACATCCATAAGACATCCTCAAGGAAACCTTGCTGAGAGAGTTAACAAAGAATTAGGTAAATATTTACGAATATACTGCCATGATCAACACAATAAATGGGCAGAATATTTACCATTTCTTGAAAAAGCCATCAACGAAAATTATAGTGAAGCAACAGGATATACTCCAATGGAATTAGAAGAAGATAAGAAGCCAAACAGATTTAGGAATAAGTATATAAACAAACCTAATAACCAGAATGTACCTGTACCAATAAGTGTGAAAATTGAATACGCAAAGCAACGGATAAGAGAAAGAGGTAACAAGAGAGTAGAAAGAGTTAATCTAACTCACAAGCTACAACAATTCAACGTGGGAGAAAGTGTACTACTCAAAGCTAATCCAGTGGGAAAACGGAGTGATAATACGGCGAAGAAATTCTTCAGACTTTATAATGGACCATATACGTTAATACAGCGAGTAGGACAACACACTTTCATCGTATATGATGAGATACAGAAGAAAGAAATTGGTAAATTCCACGCAACGTCATTTAGGAAGTTATACACATGAAAACAACGAGGTCAATGAAACCAGTCAGATCAGCTGTTTGTTGAAGCCACCCTACTACAAGGTCACGAGCAGTGAGCGTATAAAGAGGGGAGGTAAGACATTTGTATACACTCCAATTACGCGTGAAATGACGAATATTATTCTTTATTATTTGTTACATTTTTTTTACAAGTGTAATAATAATAATAAAAAAAATTTAAATAAATAAATTTATTAAATTTTTTTTTGTTACCAAGCAGAGGGATAATGCGACAGTACAAATAAGTAATGTACTGAGCATTGAATATAAAAATTTAAATATACCTAATAAACTGTAAATAATTAATAATGTATTAGAAATAAGCATGTCAGGGATTGCAAGCTTGGCTCAGACAAAAATATGAACAGGTGTTTCGACCTGAATCGACGTGCACACACACACACACACACACAAATGTAACTGAAAGTGTGTACACCAGTATTTTGCTAGTGTGTGTGAACGCAGGTCTATGCAGGCGAGTTTACCACCCCAAGATGAATAATTACATAATTACTGTTTTTCCGTAATTATTCATAAACTATAATTAAGAAGTAAAATCCAAAAACACAATAAAATGTAAGAAAATGTACTAAATACTGTGTACGAAAACCATGTGAAAGTGCCACACCGTACGAGTGTACTAGTGAAATAACTATGTACAAATCGAAAGGGTTAAGTTGCAATGTCCAAAATTACAGTGAACATGTGTAGTAAAAATAGTTACAAGATAAGTATAAGAGTATACTTACAGGAATCTGCAATTCACAGAAATATAAGAAATAGCGAAATTGACAAAGAGTGGGGGAACTGAACCCAGAAACAATTTCAGACATGTCGATTTCGTACCAATGCAGGTGTTGACCAAGACATGGGTATAAATAGGACACACAAGCTACAGTGGTTCTCTTTCTTAAATCATCCACGGTGCAGCGGGAGCTTCTGCCCGTCCGCACAGAATATTTAAATTTTTGTAAATAGTTTCATCCTTCCAGTTACATACAGTTATGTAACTGGATTGTAAAGAAAACAATTTTTAAGTAGTAACAAAAATTACATAAGAAGATCCACATAAGAAGATCAACTGACGTCCGAAACAGCACGAGGAGAAGTTCCAGAGAGCGATACGACGCTGGACAGAGAGAGAGTCGACGCTGGACAAGAGGAGAAGAGAAAGGCGATGCTGGACAGAGAGAGCGTCGACGCTGGACAAGAGGAGAAGAGCGAGTGATGCTGAAGTTCGAGACGAGGACGATTACAGAGGGATCCAATGATTGAGTATGATTGACGACAATAAGGTGATAAACAACTTATTTATCTCTTAATCGAACAATTAACGTAAAGACAATTAAGGACATTCTTGTTCTATTTAAAAGTAAGAGTCAATGTTTATTGTAAAATTTGAATTAAAATCATAGATGTTATTGAAATAAGATTAACGTCAACAAGAGCTCAAATTAGTATTGAAATGAAAAGAATACAAAGCATTTAAGTAAAAATTAGCGTTTGATATAAATCAGTACTGAGAAACAAAAGATAAATTCAGTAACTATTGATATTTTTGAGTTACATTGCAATATATAAGAAAATATTTAAATATTGATATTTTGAAACACACTAATTGACTGAGTAGTCTGGAAATGAGATTTTTCGTTAATACAATAATTAGTAGAATAGAATATGTAGTCAGTAAGGATGTATACGGCATAATAACGAATGTTTTAAGTCGAAGTAAGTGCCATGTGCACAATTTTATTAATATCAAATAAATTTGAAATACCGTTACAAGTTATATAGAGTTCTTATTACAGATACACCTGAAACCCAAATTAAATGTTATATTGTTACATAATTTGTCGCTCTTGAATGTAAGGCCAGACACGCCTATTTTTATGTATATCGTATCGTTGCATAAGAAATATCGCTTCCAACGTGGGGCATCACAAATTTATATTATATTTACTTATGCAGTTGTATCGTAGCAATAAATCTGTCGCCCTGGACGTGGGGCACGACATGCCTAAATTTATGAACAAAAATTTGTTACATAAATTGTAGCCCATGAACGTATGGCCCGATCTCCACCATTTAACTATTAAAATTTTTTATGTAGCTAAATGGTTGCTCTAAAATATAAAGAGTGTGTTAAATGAAAAATGTATAATATGTAATAATTATTTATATTAAACAGTAACTGAATGTAATGTTAATTGTTGTGTAATCACACAGCTGGCGCCCACGAATAATATTGTTTGTCTATGTAACAGGTGTAACTGTAATGAGTATTAATAATAACTATTAATATAAATAAAGAAATAAATAAATAAGTAGGGAACGGTTATCAATAATAATTGTTAAAGAATTACTACTAAATAAATATTTTATAATACTTCAACACGACGACTCCAGGAAATTTAGACGTAGAAGCATTCCAGACGATGATGCGTGCCTGGGTCGATGAATTAAGCACAAAACAGACAGAAAATTTAAATAAACAGACAGAAAATTTAAATGCTAGAATAGACGAATTAAAAGAATCTAATAAGAAACAATTAGAAGAACAAACTGAAAATTTTAGACAAGACACCATAAAAATTTCAGAAAGTCTAGAAGAGTTAAAAATTGATAATCTTGAAATAAAACAAAGTATAATTGACAGTGATGCACAATTAACCGAAAAAATTGGTGACACCAACATACGTATTGATACTTTAGAGAATAATTTTAAACAAGCCTTATGTGAGCAAGTTGTACGGATTGAAAATAAACAAAAAGAATTACGTCTCGAGTGGAGAAAAGATTTAAAAGAAACACATAAACAAATAAATGATACTTTAACTACTATAACACGAGAACATGATGATAAAATTCAAACTATTAATAATGTATCGCAAACAAATACCAGTAAACTGAGAAATAGAAACACGTACTGTAGTTATTGAGAATAAAATTGAAGAAACTATGAAGGACCGTTCGGGAGACGTATCACATATGAAAGAAGAAATTCAAGAGGAAATGAACCAGCTACGAAGTGAGTTAAGAAGACGACAGAACCAAATGACCATATTTCCTACACCAACGGAAGAAAGGAGCAGACTTAAGTTATCAGGTGGTAAAGGGGAGAACAGTATGGAATTCCTAGCTAGTGTAGAGAAGGAAATAGAAAAAATTGGGAGTGCAATAAATGACGACGAGAAGATAGACTTCGTCACGCGATATCTTAGAGATTGAGCCAGCTAATGGTACTCTATTATTAGAGATAACGTCAGTCCATATCAGCAGTTTCGTGAGGCATTCGAGAATCGATACTGGAATCTACATACCCAACGACAAGTACGGGATCAACTCAAATATGGAAAGTTCAATACACAAGGACAGCAAAGTATTGAACAATACACAATACCGCAAATAGAACGTGTAAAGCATCTTAAACCTAAATTCTCAGAATACGAAATTGTTTCAAAATTATCGTACCATTTTCAACGAGATATCCAGTTAGCAGATTATATGCAAGGAATTAAAACCATAGAAGAATTTTTAATCCTTGTAACACAGTCAGAGAATATCAATAAAGGTAAGAACACACAATACTGGGAACAAAAACACGCAAATCACCACCATAATTATCACAGAGATGACAAGAAAGCAATACAAAACACTACACCGTACCGTGATAATTATAAAATAAATTATTCGCCACCAATGTACAACACTACAACACGCACAGCTAAAGAGACTGAACAAAATAATACAGCTAAACAACAAGGAGACGTTGTATGTCGTCCAATCGTAAACAGTTTTCAAAACCAGCTGACAAACGCGTTGCCGCAGTACGAGGGTACGATGAGAAAAAATTGAAGAGAAATGGACGAGAAATGAATGAGATGGAGACAGTAACATTCCACAGCCAACCGTATACATCAAAGGCGTCACAATGACTGAATAAATGGAAGCAAAAGTATAAAATAAACAACATATACCCCTGCGATATTAGGGAGGAATTATTAAACAATGAACAGGATATAAAGCGAGACGCGCAGCAAACACAATGCCCTATTGTGACAGTGAGTATAAACAGGTGTAAAATACGGATGCTAATTGACACTGGCAGCCAACTGTCAGTTCTTAACACTGCATGGGTCCAACGCAATAAGAAATATTTTAAAAATACTGCAATTTTGCATGTAAATAATTTAAATATTACAACAGCTACCAATAAAAAAGGAAGAGTTAAACAACAAGCATATGTAACTCTAACATATAAAAATCTAGAATTAGAACACCCCATGATAATTATGCATAAGTTGATTTATGATGGAATTTTAGGTATGTAAAAGGTGTGTAATTATAAAAATGTCCAATATGAATTAAATATGAACAGCGAGGAAGAAGAGTGCAAGGTAAGTGAAACACCTATTACTTTGTACAAGCCACAGATACAGTATGGTCCAACTCGACATGTGAATGCGGTAGATGAAGGGATGACGACACAGGAAGAAGAGAAACTGGACGAATTAATAGAAGAATACAGTGATGTATTTAGTGAAGTACCGACGCAGACGACAGTATACGAGCCCTCTATAGTTGTGTCAGACCCTATGAAAGTCATTAGGAAGACATACCCTATCCCAATGCGATATGAGGAAGAGGTTGAACTGGAAATTCGGCGTATGATCGAAAGTGGGTCATAGAGCGATCGAACAGCAACTTCCTGAATCCTCTAGTGGTAGTGAAGAAGAAAAATGGTGAAATACGCCTATGCCTTGACATGAGGGAGCTGAACAGCATTGTATTAAAGGAGTATGACTGTGCACCGACTGCGGATGAATTATTTACTAAGTGTGAAGGAGCAAGGTATCTGACGAAGCTAGATTTACGCTCAAGTTTCTGGCAGATTCCAATTCGTGAAGAGAATAGAAAGTACACTGCTTTCCTGTATAAAAATAAATGCTACCAACACAGGGTAGTACCCTTCGGATTAAGCACGAGTTTAGCAGCCGTCGTAAAGTGTCTAGAAAGAGCCCTAGGACCTGATGTGGAACCCTACACCATGATATTTGTAGATGATATCTTAGTTGTATCTAAAACGTTAGACGAACATATAAAACATCTACGCACGATATTCCACAAGTTTAGGCAAGCGAACATATCCCTTAACCTAGACAAATGTGAATTTATCAAATCCTCTATCCAATTCCTAGGTCACATTATTTCATCCTCTGGTATTCAACCCGATCCTAGCAGAATTTCCAGCATAACCAATTTCCCTATACCCGGAAATCTCAAAGAGTTAAGAGCATTCTTAGGACTCACAGGATACTACAGAAGATTCTCACCGTTATATGCAAGGTATACGCAACCGCTTCTAGAGCTGACGAAGAAAGAAAAAAATGGAGGTGGGAGAAGAAACATCAAGATGCCTTTAACCAAGTGAAAGAGTTGTTCATCGAAAATATTATGTTACATCATCCTCAACTAGAAGGAAAATTCGTAATATACTCCGATGCTAGTGACTATGCAGTAGGAAGTGTACTGTATCAACAAGATACTATGGGAGAGCACCGAGTTATTGCCTATGCCAGTAGAGTCTTCAAAGGAGCTGAAAAACACTACTCCACATCAGAAAAAGAAATACTTGCTATAGTATACGCTCTTAAGCAATTCAGATATTATGTTTATGGTACTCATTTTGAGATACATACTGTTCACCAAGCATTATCATTTCTATTGAAATGCAAAATAACAAATGCCCGATTATTAAGATGGATTTTAGCCATTAGCGAATACTCATTCACCATTAAATACTGTAAAGGTAAAGACAATATTATAGCTGATACACTAAGCCGATACATCAAAGAAGAATGTGAAGAAGTTTATGAGAGCGAAAAGAAAGAAGTACGATTGTTATCAATTAAATTCAAAGAGAATGATGAAGTAAAACAAATGCTGAAAAATGTAGCACAACAACAAGATTTGGACATGACAATAAGGGAGATGAAGGACCAAGAACAGCTACCAAATCATTATAAGGTACTTAATGGAATTCTTTTCAGGTTAGTAAGACAAGACTGGAAGATAGTACTAACGAATGACATGTTACAAAAATTAATTCAATGAGAGTTTAGCACATGCTGCCGCTCTGAAATGTTATCTGAGTCTACGAGAAGATTTTACGATTAATAATATGTATCGTAAGATAAAGAAGGAGGTAAAGAAGTGTTATGAGTGTCAAACAGCGAAAGGACCGAATTTACACACATACGTAGAAATGCAGAGCATCCAAAAGGAGCACAAGGGAGAGCTAATTGCAGTGGATTTTCTGCGACCACTACCACGATCAAGTCGAGGTGTGAAGCACATATTGTTATGTATCGATGTGTTTTCCAAGGCAGTCCGACTGTACCCAATTATGCGACCCACAACCAAAGTTGTTCTAAAGATACTACTGCAGAAATATATTCCGTCATATGGAAAAATGAAGAAGGTACTCAGTGATCAAAGTGTACAATTCCAGAGTGAAAAATGGGAGAGGACGTTAAGGGAAAATGGAATGCAACCAGTACTCACATCCATAAGACATCCTCAAGGAAACCTTGCTGAGAGAGTTAACAAAGAATTAGGTAAATATTTACGAATATACTGCCATGATCAACACAATAAACGGGCAGAATATTTACCATTTCTTGAAAAAGCCATCAATGAAAATTATAGTGAAGCAACAGGATATACTCCAATGGAATTAGAAGAAGATAAGAAGCCAAACAGATTTTGGAATAAGTATATAAACAAACCTAATAACCAGAATGTACCTGTACCAATAAGTGTGAAAATTGAATACGCAAAGCAACGGATAAGAGAAAGAGGTAACAAGAGAGTAGAAAGATTTAATCTAACTCACAAGCTACAACAATTCAACGTGGGAGAAAGTGTACTACTCAAAGCTAATCCAGTGGGAAAACGGAGTGATAATACGGCGAAGAAATTCTTCAGACTTTATAATGGACCATATACGTTAAGACAGCGAGTAGGACAACACACTTTCATCGTATATGATGAGATACAGAAGAAAGAAATTGGTAAATTCCACGCAACGTCATTTAGGAAGTTTTACACATGAAAACAACGAGGTCAATGAAACCAGTCAGATCAGCTGTTTGTTGAAGCCACCCTACTACAAGGTCACGAGCAGTGAGCGTATAAAGAGGGGAGGTAAGACATTTGTATACACTCCAATTAAGGGTGAAATGACGAATATTATTCTTTATTATTTGTTACATTTTTTTACAAGTGTAATAATAATAATAAAAAAAATTTTAATAAATAAATTTATTAAATTTTTTTTTGTTACCAAGCAGAGGGATAATGCGACAGTACAAATAAGTGATGTACTGAGCATTGAATATAAAAATTTAAATATACCTAATAAACTGTAAATAATTAATAATGTATTAGAAATAAGCATGTCAGGGATTGCAAGCTTGGCTCAGACAAAAATATGAAGAGGTGATTCGACCTGAATCGACGTGCACACACACACAAATGTAACTGAAAGTGTGTACACCAGTATTTTGCTAGTGTGTGTGAACGCAGGTCTATGCAGGCGAGTTTACCACCCGAAGATGAATAATTGCATAATTACTGTTTTTCCATAATTATTCATAAACTATAATTAAGAAGTAAAATCCAAAAACACAATAAAATGTAAGAAAATATACTAAATACTGTGTACGAAAACCATGTGAAAGTGCCACACCGTACGAGTGTAATAGTGAAATAACTGTGTACAAATCGAAAGGGTTAAGTTGCAATGTCCAAAATTACAGTGAACATGTGTTGTAAAAATAGTTACAAGATAAGTATAAGAGTATACTTACAGGACTCTGCAATTCGCAGAAATATAAGAAATAGCGAAATTGACAAAGAGTGGGGGAACTGAACCCAGAAACAATTTCAGACATGTCGATTTCGTACCACGGCAGGTGTTGACCAAGACATGGGTATAAATAGGACACACAAGCTACAGTGGTTCTCTTTCTTAAATCATCCACGGTGCAGCAGGAGCTTCTGCCCGTCCGCACAGAATATTTACATTTTTGTAAATAGTTTCATCCTTCCAGTTACATACAGTTATGTAACTGGATTGTAAAACAAACAATTTTTAAGTAGTAACAAAAATTACATAAGAAGATCCACATAAGAAGATCAACTGACGTCCGAAACAGCACGAGGAGAAGTTCCAGAGAGCGATACGACGCTGGGCAGAGAGAGAGTCGACGCTGGACAAGAGGAGAAGAGAAAGGCGACGCTGGACAGAGAGAGCGTCGACGCTGGACAAGAGGAGAAGAGCGAGTGATGCTGAAGTTCGAGACGAGGACGATTACAGAGGGATCCAATGATTGAGTATGGTTGACGACGATAAGGTGATAAACAACTTATTTATCTCTTAATCGAACAATTAACGTAAAGACAATTAAGGACATTCTTGTTCTATTTAAAAGTAAGAGTCAATGTTTATTGTAAAATTTGAATTAAAATCATAGATGTTATTGAAATAAGATTAACGTCAACAAGAGCTCAAATTAGTATTGAAATGAAAAGAATACAAAGCATTTAAGTAAAAATTAGCGTTTGATATAAATCAGTACTGAGAAACAAAAGATAAATTCAGTAACTATTGATATTTTTGAGTTACATTGCAATATATAAGAAAATATTTAAATATTGATATTTTGAAACACACTAATTGACTGAGTAGTCTGGAAATGAGATTTTTCGTTAATACAATAATTAGTAGAATAGAATATGTAGTCAGTAAGGATGTATACGGCATAATAACGAATGTTTTAAGTCGAAGTAAGTGCCATGTGCACAATTTTATTAATATCAAATAAATTTGAAATACCGTTACAAGTTATATAGAGTTCTTATTACAGATACACCTGAAACCCAAATTAAATGTTATATTGTTACATAATTTGTCGCTCTTGAATGTAAGGCCAGACACGCCTATTTTTATGTATATCGTATCGTTGCATAAGAAATATCGCTTCCAACGTGGGGCATCACAAATTTATATTATATTTACTTATGCAGTTGTATCGTAGCAATAAATCTGTCGCCCTGGACGTGGGGCACGACATGCCTAAATTTATGTACAAAAATTTGTTACATAAATTGTAGCCCATGAACGTATGGCCCGATCTCCACCATTTAACTATTAAAATTTTTTATGTAGCTAAATGGTTGCTCTAAAATATAAAGAGTGTGTTAAATGAAAAATGTATAATATGTAATAATTATTTATATTAAACAGTAACTGAATGTAATGTTAATTGTTGTGTAATCACACAGCTGGCGCCCATGAATAATATTGTTTGTCTATGTAACAGGTGTAACTGTAATGAGTATTAATAATAACTATTAATATAAATAAAGAAATAAATAAATAAGTAGGGAACGGTTATCAATAATAATTGTTAAAGAATTACTACTAAATAAATATTTTATAATACTTCAACACGACGACTCCAGGAAATTTAGACGTAGAAGCATTCCAGACGATGATGCGTGCCTGGGTCGATGAATTAAGCACAAAACAGACAGAAAATTTAAATAAACAGACAGAAAATTTAAATGCTAGAATAGACGAATTAAAAGAATCTAATAAGAAACAATTAGAAGAACAAACTGAAAATTTTAGACAAGACACCATAAAAATTTCAGAAAGTCTAGAAGAGTTAAAAATTGATAATCTTGAAATAAAACAAAGTATAATTGACAGTGATGCACAATTAACCGAAAAAATTGGTGACACCAACATACGTATTGATACTTTAGAGAATAATTTTAAACAAGCCTTATATGAGCAAGTTGTACGGATTGAAAATAAACAAAAAGAATTACGTCTCGAGTGGAGAAAAGATTTAAAAGAAACACATAAACAAATAAATGATACTTTAACTACTATAACACGAGAACATGATGATAAAATTCAAACTATTAATAATGTATCGCAAACAAATACCAGTAAACTGAGAAATAGAAACACGTACTGTAGTTATTGAGAATAAAATTGAAGAAACTATGAAGGACCGTTCGGGAGACGTATCACATATGAAAGAAGAAATTCAAGAGGAAATGAACCAGCTACGAAGTGAGTTAAGAAGACGACAGAACCAAATGACCATATTTCCTACACCAACGGAAGAAAGGAGCAGACTTAAGTTATCAGGTGGTAAAGGGGAGAACAGTATGGAATTCCTAGCTAGTGTAGAGAAGGAAATAGAAAAAATTGGGAGTGCAATAAATGACGACGAGAAGATAGACTTCGTCACGCGATATCTTAGAGATTGAGCCAGCTAATGGTACTCTATTATTAGAGATAACGTCAGTCCATATCAGCAGTTTCGTGAGGCATTCGAGAATCGATACTGGAATCTACATACCCAACGACAAGTACGGGATCAACTCAAATATGGAAAGTTCAATACACAAGGACAGCAAAGTATTGAACAATACACAATACCGCAAATAGAACGTGTAAAGCATCTTAAACCTAAATTCTCAGAATACGAAATTGTTTCAAAATTATCGTACCATTTTCAACGAGATATCCAGTTAGCAGATTATATGCAAGGAATTAAAACCATAGAAGAATTTTTAATCCTTGTAACACAGTCAGAGAATATCAATAAAGGTAAGAACACACAATACTGGGAACAAAAACACGCAAATCACCACCATAATTATCACAGAGATGACAAGAAAGCAATACAAAACACTACACCGTACCGTGATAATTATAAAATAAATTATTCGCCACCAATGTACAACACTACAACACGCACAGCTAAAGAGACTGAACAAAATAATACAGCTAAACAACAAGGAGACGTTGTATGTCGTCCAATCGTAAACAGTTTTCAAAACCAGCTGACAAACGCGTTGCCGCAGTACGAGGGTACGATGAGAAAAAATTGAAGAGAAATGGACGAGAAATGAATGAGATGGAGACAGTAACATTCCACAGCCAACCGTATACATCAAAGGCGTCACAATGACTGAATAAATGGAAGCAAAAGTATAAAATAAACAACATATACCCCTGCGATATTAGGGAGGAATTATTAAACAATGAACAGGATATAAAGCGAGACGCGCAGCAAACACAATGCCCTATTGTGACAGTGAGTATAAACAGGTGTAAAATACGGATGCTAATTGACACTGGCAGCCAACTGTCAGTTCTTAACACTGCATGGGTCCAACGCAATAAGAAATATTTTAAAAATACTGCAATTTTGCATGTAAATAATTTAAATATTACAACAGCTACCAATAAAAAAGGAAGAGTTAAACAACAAGCATATGTAACTCTAACATATAAAAATCTAGAATTAGAACACCCCATGATAATTATGCATAAGTTGATTTATGATGGAATTTTAGGTATGTAAAAGGTGTGTAATTATAAAAATGTCCAATATGAATTAAATATGAACAGCGAGGAAGAAGAGTGCAAGGTAAGTGAAACACCTATTACTTTGTACAAGCCACAGATACAGTATGGTCCAACTCGACATGTGAATGCGGTAGATGAAGGGATGACGACACAGGAAGAAGAGAAACTGGACGAATTAATAGAAGAATACAGTGATGTATTTAGTGAAGTACCGACGCAGACGACAGTATACGAGCCCTCTATAGTTGTGTCAGACCCTATGAAAGTCATTAGGAAGACATACCCTATCCCAATGCGATATGAGGAAGAGGTTGAACTGGAAATTCGGCGTATGATCGAAAGTGGGTCATAGAGCGATCGAACAGCAACTTCCTGAATCCTCTAGTGGTAGTGAAGAAGAAAAATGGTGAAATACGCCTATGCCTTGACATGAGGGAGCTGAACAGCATTGTATTAAAGGAGTATGACTGTGCACCGACTGCGGATGAATTATTTACTAAGTGTGAAGGAGCAAGGTATCTGACGAAGCTAGATTTACGCTCAAGTTTCTGGCAGATTCCAATTCGTGAAGAGAATAGAAAGTACACTGCTTTCCTGTATAAAAATAAATGCTACCAACACAGGGTAGTACCCTTCGGATTAAGCACGAGTTTAGCAGCCGTCGTAAAGTGTCTAGAAAGAGCCCTAGGACCTGATGTGGAACCCTACACCATGATATTTGTAGATGATATCTTAGTTGTATCTAAAACGTTAGACGAACATATAAAACATCTACGCACGATATTCCACAAGTTTAGGCAAGCGAACATATCCCTTAACCTAGACAAATGTGAATTTATCAAATCCTCTATCCAATTCCTAGGTCACATTATTTCATCCTCTGGTATTCAACCCGATCCTAGCAGAATTTCCAGCATAACCAATTTCCCTATACCCGGAAATCTCAAAGAGTTAAGAGCATTCTTAGGACTCACAGGATACTACAGAAGATTCTCACCGTTATATGCAAGGTATACGCAACCGCTTCTAGAGCTGACGAAGAAAGAAAAAAATGGAGGTGGGAGAAGAAACATCAAGATGCCTTTAACCAAGTGAAAGAGTTGTTCATCGAAAATATTATGTTACATCATCCTCAACTAGAAGGAAAATTCGTAATATACTCCGATGCTAGTGACTATGCAGTAGGAAGTGTACTGTATCAACAAGATACTATGGGAGAGCACCGAGTTATTGCCTATGCCAGTAGAGTCTTCAAAGGAGCTGAAAAACACTACTCCACATCAGAAAAAGAAATACTTGCTATAGTATACGCTCTTAAGCAATTCAGATATTATGTTTATGGTACTCATTTTGAGATACATACTGTTCACCAAGCATTATCATTTCTATTGAAATGCAAAATAACAAATGCCCGATTATTAAGATGGATTTTAGCCATTAGCGAATACTCATTCACCATTAAATACTGTAAAGGTAAAGACAATATTATAGCTGATACACTAAGCCGATACATCAAAGAAGAATGTGAAGAAGTTTATGAGAGCGAAAAGAAAGAAGTACGATTGTTATCAATTAAATTCAAAGAGAATGATGAAGTAAAACAAATGCTGAAAAATGTAGCACAACAACAAGATTTGGACATGACAATAAGGGAGATGAAGGACCAAGAACAGCTACCAAATCATTATAAGGTACTTAATGGAATTCTTTTCAGGTTAGTAAGACAAGACTGGAAGATAGTACTAACGAATGACATGTTACAAAAATTAATTCAATGAGAGTTTAGCACATGCTGCCGCTCTGAAATGTTATCTGAGTCTACGAGAAGATTTTACGATTAATAATATGTATCGTAAGATAAAGAAGGAGGTAAAGAAGTGTTATGAGTGTCAAACAGCGAAAGGACCGAATTTACACACATACGTAGAAATGCAGAGCATCCAAAAGGAGCACAAGGGAGAGCTAATTGCAGTGGATTTTCTGCGACCACTACCACGATCAAGTCGAGGTGTGAAGCACATATTGTTATGTATCGATGTGTTTTCCAAGGCAGTCCGACTGTACCCAATTATGCGACCCACAACCAAAGTTGTTCTAAAGATACTACTGCAGAAATATATTCCGTCATATGGAAAAATGAAGAAGGTACTCAGTGATCAAAGTGTACAATTCCAGAGTGAAAAATGGGAGAGGACGTTAAGGGAAAATGGAATGCAACCAGTACTCACATCCATAAGACATCCTCAAGGAAACCTTGCTGAGAGAGTTAACAAAGAATTAGGTAAATATTTACGAATATACTGCCATGATCAACACAATAAACGGGCAGAATATTTACCATTTCTTGAAAAAGCCATCAATGAAAATTATAGTGAAGCAACAGGATATACTCCAATGGAATTAGAAGAAGATAAGAAGCCAAACAGATTTTGGAATAAGTATATAAACAAACCTAATAACCAGAATGTACCTGTACCAATAAGTGTGAAAATTGAATACGCAAAGCAACGGATAAGAGAAAGAGGTAACAAGAGAGTAGAAAGATTTAATCTAACTCACAAGCTACAACAATTCAACGTGGGAGAAAGTGTACTACTCAAAGCTAATCCAGTGGGAAAACGGAGTGATAATACGGCGAAGAAATTCTTCAGACTTTATAATGGACCATATACGTTAAGACAGCGAGTAGGACAACACACTTTCATCGTATATGATGAGATACAGAAGAAAGAAATTGGTAAATTCCACGCAACGTCATTTAGGAAGTTTTACACATGAAAACAACGAGGTCAATGAAACCAGTCAGATCAGCTGTTTGTTGAAGCCACCCTACTACAAGGTCACGAGCAGTGAGCGTATAAAGAGGGGAGGTAAGACATTTGTATACACTCCAATTAAGGGTGAAATGACGAATATTATTCTTTATTATTTGTTACATTTTTTTACAAGTGTAATAATAATAATAAAAAAAATTTTAATAAATAAATTTATTAAATTTTTTTTTGTTACCAAGCAGAGGGATAATGCGACAGTACAAATAAGTGATGTACTGAGCATTGAATATAAAAATTTAAATATACCTAATAAACTGTAAATAATTAATAATGTATTAGAAATAAGCATGTCAGGGATTGCAAGCTTGGCTCAGACAAAAATATGAAGAGGTGATTCGACCTGAATCGACGTGCACACACACACAAATGTAACTGAAAGTGTGTACACCAGTATTTTGCTAGTGTGTGTGAACGCAGGTCTATGCAGGCGAGTTTACCACCCGAAGATGAATAATTGCATAATTACTGTTTTTCCATAATTATTCATAAACTATAATTAAGAAGTAAAATCCAAAAACACAATAAAATGTAAGAAAATATACTAAATACTGTGTACGAAAACCATGTGAAAGTGCCACACCGTACGAGTGTAATAGTGAAATAACTGTGTACAAATCGAAAGGGTTAAGTTGCAATGTCCAAAATTACAGTGAACATGTGTTGTAAAAATAGTTACAAGATAAGTATAAGAGTATACTTACAGGACTCTGCAATTCGCAGAAATATAAGAAATAGCGAAATTGACAAAGAGTGGGGGAACTGAACCCAGAAACAATTTCAGACATGTCGATTTCGTACCACGGCAGGTGTTGACCAAGACATGGGTATAAATAGGACACACAAGCTACAGTGGTTCTCTTTCTTAAATCATCCACGGTGCAGCAGGAGCTTCTGCCCGTCCGCACAGAATATTTACATTTTTGTAAATAGTTTCATCCTTCCAGTTACATACAGTTATGTAACTGGATTGTAAAACAAACAATTTTTAAGTAGTAACAAAAATTACATAAGAAGATCCACATAAGAAGATCAACTGACGTCCGAAACAGCACGAGGAGAAGTTCCAGAGAGCGATACGACGCTGGGCAGAGAGAGAGTCGACGCTGGACAAGAGGAGAAGAGAAAGGCGACGCTGGACAGAGAGAGCGTCGACGCTGGACAAGAGGAGAAGAGCGAGTGATGCTGAAGTTCGAGACGAGGACGATTACAGAGGGATCCAATGATTGAGTATGGTTGACGACGATAAGGTGATAAACAACTTATTTATCTCTTAATCGAACAATTAACGTAAAGACAATTAAGGACATTCTTGTTCTGTTTAAAAGTAAGAGTCAATGTTTATTGTAAAATTTGAATTAAAATCATAGATGTTATTGAAATAAGATTAACGTAAACAAGAGCTCAAATTAGTATTGAAATGAAAAGAATACAAAGCATTTAAGTAAAAATTAGCGTTTGATATAAATCAGTACTGAGAAACAAAAGATAAATTCAGTAACTATTGATATTTTTGAGTTACATTGCAATATATAAGAAAATATTTAAATATTGATATTTTGAAACACACTAATTGACTGAGTAGTCTGGAAATGAGATTTTTCGTTAATACAATAATTAGTAGAATAGAATATTTAGTCAGTAAGGATGTATATAGCATAAGCCTTACGGCATAATAACGAATGTTTTAAGTCGAAGTAAGTGCCATGTGCACAATTTTATTAATATCAAATAAATTTGAAATACCGTTACAAGTTACATAGAGTTCTTATTACAGATACACCTGAAACCCAAATTAAATGTTATATTGTTACATAATTTGTCGCTCTTGAACGTGAGGCCAGACACGCCTATTTTTATGTATATTGTATCGTTGCATAAGAAATATCGCTTCCAACGTGGGGCATCACAAATTTATATTATATTTACTTATGCAGTTGTATCGTTGCAATATATATATTACATTTAATATTTATAATGATTTTACCTCAAGATATTTTTTTTCCTTATTAGGAACATGTTTCGGGTACCATCTTGTACCCATCCTCAGCCTTCCGGTTTTTGTGTCTGGTGAAGTACATATGTGTTGGTTGACTATTATTATTATGGCTTCCTGTAGGCTTCTGGTACTTCTAATTGGTTGTATTGTGTGTGATTGTGGTGTATGTGTTAGTTTTTTGTGTATTTTCGATGTTGAGTGATTTGAATATTGTGTCATGTTTTGTATTGATTTGTATTTGTTCAGGTATTAGTTTGTTTTGTGTTTTATGTTTGTATATTTGTAAATTTTCCCAAATGTTCATTATGGTGCCTTTCTGTGGCATATGTTTTATTAGTGTCACATTGGTTATGTCTGGGAATTCATGTCCTGTGTTTACTGCATGTGTGGCTAAATTGGATTTATATATTTCTGGTTTTTTGTATGCGTTTAGGTGTTCAAAATAACGGTTTTCAGCTGTTTTTTTGTTTGTCCTATGTAACATTTATTGCAATCTTGGCATTCAATTTTGTATATACCGTTAGTTGTTGTATTATCTTTGTTGTTGTGGTGATTGTGGTGTATGTGTTAGTTTGTTGTGTATTTTCAATGTTGAGTGCTTTGAATATTGTGTCATGTTTTGTATTGATTTGTATTTGTTCAGGTATTAGTTTGATTTGTGTTTTATGTTTGTATATTTGTAAATTTTCCCAAATGTTCATTATGGTGCCTTTGTGTGGCATGTTTTATTAGTGTCACATTGGTTATGTCTGGGAATTCATGTCCTGTGTTTACTGCATGTGTGGCTAAATTGGGTTTATATATTTCTGGTTTTTTGTATGCGTTTAGGTGTTCAAAATAACGGTTTTCAGCTGTTTTTTTGTTTGTCCTATGTAACATTTATTGCAATCTTGGCATTCAATTTTGTATATACCGTTAGTTGTTGTATTATCTTTGTTGTGTGGGCTATTTAGTTTTTGTAAATTATTTTTATTAGTTTTGTATGCTATTTTTATATCTGTGTTTTTAAATAGTTTTGTTATCTTTGTCATTTTATTATTTATGTATGTGAATGTGGCCCATTTTTTGTTGTTGTTATTATTTATGTGTTGTTCATTTTGATTAATTCTTAACTGTTCAGTTTTTATTTTATATTTGATTTTATTTTCTTTTTTGTTTACAGTATTTTTATTGTATCCATTTTCATAACCAATTTGGTATATTATATTTCTTTCTTTGTCAGTTTCTTGTTTGTTTAGGGGAATTTTGTACATTCTGTTAAATAGCAAATAGAATGCTGCCATTTTATGTTGTGGTGGGTCGTCAGAATGGTTAGGTATAATGATGTCATGATGTCACCACAACATAAAATGGCTAAATTAATTACATAAGTTTTGTTACAAAGGCATATATGGTTCTGACTTGTGTTTGTTTTTATTTTGTTTCTCAAAGTGGTCTATATTAAATTTATTGGATAATAAAAATGGCCGTTCTTTGATACAAAAACAATTAGAGGCATTGTTATGACAGAAAAAGAAAAGTTGATAAAAATGGTTGAACATGATTTTCGTATCTACAAAAGTATATTTAGTAACTGGGTGGAAAACAAAACCAGCTTAACTTCCTATGATTGTGTAGTGTGTGTGTGTGTGTATTAGAGAGAGATGCTTCATTAAAGCCTCAGTGTATCTTGAAAGGAACAACCTATGAAGTCATGACAAAGTTCAGTGGTTTTAGTATGCCTTATGGCTAACCAGATTGTTATCTAAATGGAAAAACTAGTCTGCATACATTCTACCAATTTATGGGGAACATATCTACTGATCAATTGGGAGTTAACAAATATCTGGATTTATTAATAAAAAAATTACAAAGGATGAGAACATGATAAACTGGTCATTCAGATGAATAAACACAAACATAAACATGATTCAGATGAATCAGACCTTAATTATAAACAACAATGTGCATAAAAAAATGAATGAAGTTTATAAGGTTATAAAAGTTTCAAACAGAAGATAATAACAATTACTGCCTGCTGTAATGTTTCAAAATCACATAAATTACAATTATTTATCATAAAAAAGTCTGTATGGTACACACTTATGGATTTCAAAACAACTTAGTACTACACACCCACTGGAGAAGGGAGCTTGACTCCCCTTACAGGTCTGTTACTTCAATGGGAGGAAAATGATGAGAATAAAACAAGCTTTACATGAATATTTCTACTAGTAATTTTATACAAACCAGTATGTTGTCTTTGGTATTGACGAACGCTTTCGGCAGTCAAGCCATCTTCAGATCATTTACCAACCAATACAACACCATTCCAATACAACAATGAATTTACATGAATAATTAACGTAAAAGCATTCTGTTACCTGCCTGTCAAGTACCGTGGTAACTCTGGACCATGCAGAATGAGGCTGCCAGGTCTTCTACCAGGCCACAGACTGTCATAAAATGGGATGCAACATCCTACTGGGAACAAATGGGAGATCTACCATGGTCATCCATACATGCATAGCTTGAGTGGCAAATGGGACAATCTCACCATGCTGGTAGGACACAGGGTTGGCGGACACACCCTTATTAATTATTAATGTGCTACTTTTATTAATTAATCATGTCTAGAAAACATCTTTATGTCACATGAAGATACATACAGCTTCATGGTTACATATTTTCTGTACATTAAACATTCTGTTCCTTGAATTTGCAACCATCAGATTTTCAGTCAAGACACCTAGAATTACAGACTATTGTCCAATGGGTTGTGACATGCTATCTAGGAAAATAAAGTTTCTATAAAGCTAATTCTCCTCTTAGATACTGCCCCCAAGTGATCAACTCAAAGATGGTGAAATGAAAGCAAGCTATGCTATCAGCTGTAATTTCATTAATGGAACTGTTTGATCACAGAGTTTTAAGATGATGAAAAACAATTCTGAAGAAGGTAACTGACAATAATTATAGAAAATCTGTATTAACTAATGATGATCATGATATTAAAGAAGTGCTCAAAACAATAAACTTAGAAGACATTATGTACTTTGATTTCATTGTTCATGACATGTCCGTTAATTAACTAAATATAATTAAATCACTAACGACTCGGAACACAAAGTTTTTTATGGTTAAAAACGTAAAAGTTTTACCTTATAGCCTGAACCAGTTTTCGCTTTTAAAAAGCTTCTTCAGAGGCTGCCGCTGGGAGCACTGTCCGTCTTGTTCTTGGCAATGGTATCGACTTTTGAAGTATCGATGTTGTGTGTGTGGGGTGAGACATGTTCGAATAATGCGTGTGATTTGAATTGTGTCTGTTCATTTAGTATGTCGTTTTTATGTGTTTTCGTGTGGTTGTATATTTCCAATTGTTCAGGAGTGTCTAATTTTCGGCCTTTTGTGTGTACGTGTAGAATATCCATGTTATTTTAGATGTTTTTGTATGTGCAGTTTGCTTCAATGAGGTGGTTTGCAAAGGTGGATTCGGTAGTGGAGTGTAATGCCTTTGTGTGTTCAATGTATCTTTAGAAGTTACATCCTGTCTGACCTATGTAGAATTTGTTGCAATCTGATCAGTTCAGTTTGTAAACACCAGGTAGATCGAATTTGTTTTGTGCTTTGTGTGTGTGTTTTGACAGTGTGTGCAGTGGCGAAGCGTGACAAAATAATTTGGATAGACATAAAAATACCAGTCAAAAGCAACTTCCTACTAAGATTGTTGACGTTCTTAATGAACCAGTAAAAGTATGGTAAAAAAATATAATGCTACCTTTATCAGATAATAGCTAAGTGACTGTCACATTTTATTATATGTATAATTAGGCCTAAATATAAAGAAAAAACTACAGTATTGTTATTAGTGTCGTTTATGAATCTTAATTAGGAAATATTGTTCAAAAAATATACATTTTACTCACATTTTTTGAACGATGACAAATCCAGATTACTGTAGGCATTACAAAATTGTTCACATTTTCTTGTAAATGAGTTCCACACGCCGCGTCTTGAAGTTTCCAAAAAATATCTATTACCCTTTCCTTTAAAGTTGGGTCCTTTGTGCACATAAATGTCAATTCTTTTTTAATGGACAAAGTAGCCAATTGTGATAATCTTTTATTTTTCTTGGCATTATGAAGGTACGTTTTGATCCTCTTCAGTGTACTCATTGAACACTCAGTCGATGCCAATGTAACTGGAATACTCAGTACTAACTTCAGTAATTTTAATTCACACTGTCAAGTGTAGAATATCACACTTTTACTGTATTTTAATTCAGTTCATACACACTATCAAGTTGATTCACCACAATATATTCTAGGAGTTTAACACATGGAAGCACTGTTTTATCAACACTAGCAGTTTTATCATCACTGTTGTAGATGTTCAATAATAATTCATTGCGCAGTGTTACACAGTCAAAGAGTTTTAGGAACAAACATTTCAGCTTTTCAAACTAGAGTTGAGGAAAATTCCTCCGAAATTCAACAAACTTTTTCTCATTTAGAAGTTCTGCAAAAAATATATTTTCATATTCGTCGAATCGGGGTCTAGTTGCACTTTTACAGAATAAAGAATTTCATAAGCAACGCGTTTATACACTTCACTTACAGATTTCTGCAATACATTATTAGGCTCAGCATTTATTCGCCTACATTCGTCCATACAGTTTGCAGCACTTTATTTGAACGCAGTGCTGCAACATTTTCTTTCACTGTCCTAATTTTATTAATGCAGAGATTCACATCACTGCTAGATTTTGCCTGTAGCACATTAAACAGATGTTGAGTAAATACAAAAATTCGATCATATACGCACAAGTAAAACATGAAAGATGTCAACTTTAAAATATTTAGGAGACCAATTGCAGCACTCACTCATCACACTCGATAATGTGAGAAACCGCACGATAGTTCTTTGTAATGTTCTTTGATTGTTGAAATGCCCCTGCGAATGGTAATTCCAACGGGTTGATGTTGGGTAAGGAATTTTAAACCCTTGTTCTCGGAGTAAATCAGATCTAGCAGCAGATCTACTGGAGAAACTATGAAATGCAGTTATATTGCAAATAAACAATTTAACTTCTTTAATATTTTCTGCACTGTGTAACAAGACCATATTACGTTGGTGAGCATAGCAATGCACAAATATCGTCTGTGAACACTGTTGATGAACAAGGGTTTGTACTCCACTGTGACGATGAGCCATCACAGAAGCACCGTCATATGTTTGGCTTACTAATTTATTTTCAATGTTATATTCTTTCAAAACTGAAATGCTTTTATTAGCCAACCCTTCTGTACTTCTGTTGGAAGAAACATCAAAAAAGCCTAAAAAGCGTTCCTCAGTTTTCAAACCACGAACTTATCGCACAATTATACTCAGTTGTGCTTTAACAGATATGTCAGTTGTTTTGTCAGCTTGAATGGAAACAAAATTAGCCTTGTTTATTTCATCATGAATTGTTTCATTAATAGTGATGGAAACAGTCTCGATTAAATCATTCTGAATTTCAGAAGATGTGCCTTTAAATACAGTGCTGGTTTCTATATGTTCATTCATGAAAGACTCTTCCATTGCCAGTAAATTTAAAGTTTCTAAATAATTGCCCTTATTAAGAGACTGCTCATTTTCCTTATAACCCCTAAAAGCTAACTCTTGCCTCCCTAAATAACAAACAACATCTATCAAACGGCCTATCTTTCGATTTTGAGCCACATTTTCATTGTGCTGTACTGCTTTAATTCTAGCTGATTCGGATAAGTAATGTTCTATTCTATTACGTTCTAGCATGTTGTGATATATCGTTTTATTGATATTTATCTTTCTCGATATTAGGTTACTGTTCACTATTTATTAATTGAATTCTTCGAGCGCCATCTTGCCAACTGCAAGAAAAAATATACGTACTTACCGTTTTTCTTGGGTCCTCGGGTTCTTTTTTGGCGAACAGGAGATCAGAATGGTTTATTTGCAATAACTAATTTAATTCACATTTAACTATCCAGATCAATATTATTTTATTAGATTCTCAAAAAGAAACACCATTAAGTTATAAATTTTTCGGTCAAGATACAAAATTTCTTTTCTCCCTTATACCTATTAACTTTCGTAATTTAAGTGTGTTTAAGTATTCGTAAAAATGATCATTTTGCTTAAGCAGTTTTCAAACTAAGATATAACATAAATACAGACAATTCTCTACAACTAATACATAGCTAAAACCAGCGCTTACACACACACACACATAATCATTCCCCGATTTTACGAGCTCATAATTAGAAAGTGTTAAAATTTTGAATATTAAACCATAGTTGAAGATTTGTGTTTTCTTTATATTGTTGTAGGTTACTTAGCTGCTTTTTAAGTCCAGAAGAAGTCATGATTTTTTAAGTCCACGCACACGCGTTTGTTTTAATTAACACTCAGTTTTATATTTCCACCACTGTCATCATTCCAAGAAAACTGTTCCTTTTACTTGATTTAGATATGCTTTAAGTTACATTTGGTTGTTTTTTCGGTCTTCACATTTTAGGTACGGGCCCGCACTTACTGCCGAAACTTTTATACAGACCACTCGCCAGTGGTGATGGCGTTATACTGGGCAGAGAAAAAGGCGCTATTTTGTGAAGCGACCGTTGTATGATGTTCAATTCTTATTGTCTTAAAGTTTATATCACTCCGCCAGCTGCATGTCACCGTTATGTAACGGAATTACTCATCAAGGATAGGCTCTGACGTAACGCTCGCCTGATGTTTCATTGCATAATTTGTTTACCGTTACATAATGTGTTTACTGGTTTTGTGTCCGTCATTGTCTGACCTTGACACAGCTTGTCGGCTATCAAATACGTTCATACTGGTTTTACAAAACATTGTTAAACAATTCTGCACAGTCAATGTTGCCACGGTTGTTTTCATTTCAAACAAATTTACCTCTCGGTTACAAAATTTATAATTTCTGTCCCTATCACTCAACAAGTTATTTATTATTATTTATTTATAAAAAAAAATACAAATTATGTTATTTATTATCAATAAAATATAAACTTCTTTACATTGTCTCAGGTAGGCCCCAAAAATGCCCCGCTACAATACCCCCTCAATGAGATATTTTATGCCGAAGCATAAAAAATCTCATTGACACATTCATACTTGCTAAAGGGATCAGCCAGGATATGTCGCCACAACCCCCTGTATGGTTTACAAAAAAGAATAATCAACTCACCCTTGGTCTGGTGACTGTGACCGCATCTGCATGACAATACTGGACTTCTCTCTCGAGATCCCAACACCGTAGAGTCAGACAGATACTCAACGCCCCTGCCCTGACGCGCAGGCCAGCTCAGGTCCGCCGCCACAGCATCACCAAACACTGAAACAACAAATCAAAATATTAAATAGTGGCCTTATACAACACCATATCCCCAACTGATCTATTCCCCCCTAGCGGTGCTGGTTTGCGCTAAGAAGCACTGGTTTTGTTTTTACTCTCTTATTACTAACCTGTATATATCAGAATACCTAACATAACTTAACATAAGAAAACACAGTACATTAATAATTCATTTTAAAATAAACAACTTACAATTAAAATGTTACACACTTTACATCATTAAATTAGCATATAAAATCAAAAAATTACTTTTAAACTTGATTTACTCTTATTAATTTGTTTCTCCAAATTACAAAAATTATTTTTTTTTTTTTTTTTTTTTTTTATTATGGCCATCATTATTCCATTTCATTACTTTGGGTGATTCTACGTTATTCATTATTTCATTATAATTTACTTCATCCCTTTGGCATTTACTCATAATCTTACCCCTTTTATTACTCTAATGCTCCCTTACAAAATCTCTAACTAGTATGACACCCCTCTATCAAAATTTTACTAACCCTTCTCTACCTCTAACTACTTACTATTTTAACTCCAATCGCCACCCTCTACTCTTATATAAAAAAAAAAATACTCTCTAACCCTTTGTACATAGGATACGTGTTTCCTTCCCAAAACTCATTCCCTTATGTTGGTCCCTGGACTCACCCTAGGTAACCCTTTCCGGCGCCAATCGGTCCCTATCCCGTCCCAACCCTTGTTGCGGACTCCCCAAATACACTACCACTACTACAAAATTACCATCCCCAAAAAATCTCAATCTCATAACCTCACTACAATTACAACAAATTAACATCAACAAATAAACAATATATCGCTCAAAACTCTACATAAAATCTCCATTTCTACTGTGTCTCCACTTATACTTCTCAAATTCTATAACATTACATTAACTCAAAACAACATTGCATTATTTTCATTTCCACTATTACTTTAACTTTTACTTCGATTTGGACAAATCTATGTCCCACAAAATTCAACTTGAATTGACTCAAACATTTTATTCAACTAATTATTATCACCCATTTCTATCTTTTACAACCCATTGAAAATTTTACCTAACACAACTATTTTTCATTTTATTTTTAAATCTATAAACACATTGAAAACATATTATTATATTTTTATAATACTTATTCCTAACATACTAAATGCAAACAACACAATAAGACATAATAACACAATATAAGAAGTATTTAGTGCATCTATTTTTTTTTTAAATTCAAACAAAATTATTGAGTAGCAAATCATCATTATTACTTAAAATATATCAAATTTTTAATACGTTATCCCCTTGGATAACCTCCCAGCCACACACACTATTATAATACATCACATAACACAATACACAAATAGCAATAAACCTGGATTATTAGTATACATCAAACAAACAATTCTCTTTTAATAATTTATATAAAAATTTATAAACATTATTATTTAAAATTTTTCATTAACTGTTTTTATTTATCATCATTAGTGACTTATCCTGTGTTGCAATCAGATTTTCCAAAATTCTAAATTTATTATTAACACATATTTTTAATCATTATGTTCCACAAAACAAACCATTTAACATTCATTTATTTATTAATTATTATTAAATCAGAATCTCATTACACAATTTAAATTCCTTATAAAATTCAAACACATAACATTCAATCACAATATCTAAACATCTCCAATTATTTACTTCAATTGATTATTAAAATTAAATATTCATTTGATTATTAAAACATATTTCAATTATTATCAACACTCTACAAATCATTAATTATTGTCTTCATAATTATTTTGTTATTTAATTAGAGTGCAAAAATATTAATAATATTATTATTATCAATACAACATTTTCTAAAACATATACACATTACTTATTTAACATTTCACAATACACACAAATGAATTCAATATTATTTACAAAATATGCGTCAAAACTGTTCAAGTGTATCTCACTTCACGTCCACATCTGCCATGTCAAACAACCATAAAACAAAATGTTTAATTGTCTTTTATTGTCTTACAGTCTACCCTCCATCGTCCCAAATCAACCTTGGTTTTATATAACACTGTTGCTTTTTATTTACAAACAAATGGTTACTTTGTGTGTCATAACCAGAACAACCAAATTCACTCATTTTACCAGAATACTCATTAAACCAGTCTACGTTAGGTATCTTTGTTACGTCTCCATCATTACATTCAGTCACTATCGGTCTAATTATTTTTATCAAATCATTGTAATCATTATTATTCAAATATATTTCTAAGCCTTCTTTCCATTCATCATACTTTCTATTCAAATTATACAATTCTGTTACATACCATTCTCTATTTACCTCTCTCTCTTCATAACACCACATCACACTCTCACAATTATTCCGGACAGAGGGTACAACATTATACAACATTAATTCATTTAACAATAAGGGTCTCTTGCCCTGAAAAAACAACATTAAATCATCATCATCATTATAAACAATAAGGGGAAAATTTGCCCTCTGTCCCCATTTAATTACTACATTATTCTTCCACTCTCTTTCTATTTCATAAACACTCATGAACATTTCATTATCGCATTCTAAAACTTCATCAGTACTCTTTGTTATTATATTTTCATCATTATTCTTCACCCCCCCTATACTCTCAAAATTGTCTACTATTTCGTCATTTTTACATTTTGTCTTACTTAAAACATTGTTACCTAATGTCTTGAACTTCTGTTCTAACTTATTTAAACCGTTTCTTATTGTTTCGTTAGTGCTTTCTAAATGTTTATTCATTTCTTGTATCTCATGTTTCAACTCTTCAAAACTATTCTTTTGAATATCGAACTTTTCATTGATACTACTTTTGAACTCTTGCATATCGTTTTTCTGTTCATTAAAAAGCAATTTCATCATCTTAATCATATCATTATCTTCAGCCGTTTTATTCGCGACTGGTGTTGAGTGAACACCTTCATGCATGATTTGAGACTCAGTTATGCTTATCTGGCTTTCATCTACACTGTCAGTGACGCTGACAGTTCCTGATTGTCTGCCATTTTTCTTAAAAAAAATTTTTTATATATATATTTCTTAGCAAACTATTATTTTGTCAAACATAATTATTATTGAGAAAAGAAAAAAAAAAAAAAATGTTCTGCTCACTCATACTACAAAACATGACATAACCCTATTCTATACGTCTATTTTACGTATGCAAAAATTTTATTTTACCTCAACAACCATTCTGTTCTCCAAGTAGGCCTATATTTATATAATATTATTATATAAATCGTCCCTGTTCGGGCGCCAAATGTGATATATCGTTTTATTGATATTTATCTTTCTCGATATTAGGTTACTGTTCACTATTTATTAATTGAATTCTTCGAGCGCCATCTTGCCAACTGCAAGAAAAAATATACGTACTTACCGTTTTTCTTGGGTCCTCGGGTTCTTTTTTGGCGAACAGGAGATCAGAATGGTTTATTTGCAATAACTAATTTAATTCACATTTAACTATCCAGATCAATATTATTTTATTAGATTCTCAAAAAGAAACACCATTAAGTTATAAATTTTTCGGTCAAGATACAAAATTTCTTTTCTCCCTTATACCTATTAACTTTCGTAATTTAAGTGTGTTTAAGTATTCGTAAAAATGATCATTTTGCTTAAGCAGTTTTCAAACTAAGATATAACATAAATACAGACAATTCTCTACAACTAATACATAGCTAAAACCAGCGCTTACACACACACACACATAATCATTCCCCGATTTTACGAGCTCATAATTAGAAAGTGTTAAAATTTTGAATATTAAACCATAGTTGAAGATTTGTGTTTTCTTTATATTGTTGTAGGTTACTTAGCTGCTTTTTAAGTCCAGAAGAAGTCATGATTTTTTAAGTCCACGCACACGCGTTTGTTTTAATTAACACTCAGTTTTATATTTCCACCACTGTCATCATTCCAAGAAAACTGTTCCTTTTACTTGATTTAGATATGCTTTAAGTTACATTTGGTTGTTTTTTCGGTCTTCACATTTTAGGTACGGGCCCGCACTTACTGCCGAAACTTTTATACAGACCACTCGCCAGTGGTGATGGCGTTATACTGGGCAGAGAAAAAGGCGCTATTTTGTGAAGCGACCGTTGTATGATGTTCAATTCTTATTGTCTTAAAGTTTATATCACTCCGCCAGCTGCATGTCACCGTTATGTAACGGAATTACTCATCAAGGATAGGCTCTGACGTAACGCTCGCCTGATGTTTCATTGCATAATTTGTTTACCGTTACATAATGTGTTTACTGGTTTTGTGTCCGTCATTGTCTGACCTTGACACAGCTTGTCGGCTATCAAATACGTTCATACTGGTTTTACAAAACATTGTTAAACAATTCTGCACAGTCAATGTTGCCACGGTTGTTTTCATTTCAAACAAATTTACCTCTCGGTTACAAAATTTATAATTTCTGTCCCTATCACTCAACAAGTTATTTATTATTATTTATTTATAAAAAAAAATACAAATTATGTTATTTATTATCAATAAAATATAAACTTCTTTACATTGTCTCAGGTAGGCCCCAAAAATGCCCCGCTACAATGTGAAACAGCTCAGAATTTTTTATACGAGTTTTGCTACCAGCATGTTTAGCGGCTTTAGCTTCAAAATTTTTTATAGTGCCTACTCCAGCTTTGCTTCATAGTTCCTCTCCATTAAACATTAAACAACAATAGCAGTGCAGAGTTTTGTTTCGCTTACAACCAGAGAGCCATCTATATTTACTATACCAAACTTTCTGCAATTTTCTGACAATTTTTTTATCCTTCTGCGACAAATCTAAAGGCGGCCGAGATATTTTTGACTTTAGCAATACCTTTTGCTCTAAAGGTAACATACTGATTTCGTATTTTAACAAAAATTCTAGTGACACTTAAAAATGTTTATTAATAAATAATTAGTACGTAAATGATCACACACTTCTTAGTCTGTAACACTATATACAAAATTAAAAATAATTTGTAAACTCAACAAAAAGAATTTGTAAATTCACTACGCGCGCATAATGAAACAAACACAGGCGGCCAGGCAAAAATTCTGTACTATTCAGTCAGGGGAGACGTGTCTTCTGACGTGATGTACTGGATACATTATTATGCTGTGCACGCAGGTCCCTTCCCGTTGCCGTCCACCAAAGCCCTCCTCACCCCCAGCCTTGTTAAAAAGACATTCCAAGTAACGTCTACCCTGATACTCCGCGTACAGTTGCCTCGCACAGCAAGGTTCCATGGATCACGTGGTCGCATCATGTCGCATAATATTTAACTTCCTAAATTAGTTTTATACCCTTTCTTAGTATCTTACGCAACTTAATTCATAAATAAAAATTAAATACTTTATGAATAATTTATTTGGGGAGACACTGTCTACCTTGTCTCCCCTGACACTTCGCCACTGAGTGTGTGTTCTGTTTTGTTTGTAGTTTTGTATGCGATTCTGTATCCTGCTGTTTTGAATTTGTGGGCTATTTTTTCAGTGTGGTTATTGATGTATGTTAGTGTTATGAATTTGTTGTTTTCTGTCTTTGTCTGTTGTTTGTTTTGTGTAGGAGTTTATTGACTATTGTTCTGTTGTATCCATTGGATTCTGCTAGATAGTGTATCGTGTTTAGTTCATCTTTGTACATTATGTACATGGTTGCAAATGTATGGGAATTTAGTTCCTCACATTTTATTATTATAGAAAAGTTAGTCATGGTTGTAACAAATGGTACTGGTATTATCCTGGTCCAAGCAGTCCCATTAATGAGACATGGCATTGCTATACCCTAAGACCAGTGGCATGATACTCATCCTGACACACTTTAGTCACTAATGAACCAAACATAAAATATACAGCTGTTATGGATGAAACACCATTACAATGGTTAGGTGAAGAAAATCTGGATCACTGCAGAATGACAAGAAATATAGAAACACTGAAAGTGAAAATGAAGGAGATGACAATTAGAAGTAAAGATTTGTCATGCAACTAGGAAAGATAATCTAGAAGTAGTGTTTCAGCAATGACCATCAACTTTTATGAATTATTATGACTGTAATGAATTAATGGGCATGTATAAGGTTGCAATGTGCAACTCCTAAATGAAAAAAAAAATAAATCAAGCAAAAGAAAATTATGAATTTTTCTTATGACTTGACTTCCATCAACATTTCAAAACATGCATAATCTGAATGTTTGTTTTTACTATATGTTCACATAAAAATTACAACATATACTAAAATATTTGTTATTTCATAGATGAGCATTCCATTAACTGTCTTTTTGTGTACCCACTACAACCTGTACCTATCAAAGTCATTCACTATAAGCGATAAGTCTACTGTGTTCTGTCCATCAGAGAATTCTTGAATTACGTTACTATACATGATTTAACAATAAACTTACCAGCAATTTTCTTGTGTGCATCAGGTGAAGCAGACTGAGTGAGAGCTGTCACTTTCTGATATTCAGCAGCACTGATAAGACCCTGAGCTTCCAAGCTCCCTGGTGACATCACACTGTATTCTTCACTTAGTAACTGTACTGTAACATTCAATAAATGCTAGTTTGATTGACACTGTAGATACAAAGTAGGGAAACGTCAACTCACATAATTCTTCCTTTGTCTATCTTGAAGTGCAACACTTCAAACAAATTATTTGTCTAAATGATATGTGCCTACATAAATAACACTATAAATATAACCTGCTATCATAGTTTATAACATAAAATCATAATATACAATAAACATAGAATCATAATATCCTCATTTTAACGTGTGGAAGCAATGACCCTTTAATATTCCAGTTGTACCACTAAAACAACCAAAAATGAATGAATTTCAAAATGTTCGATGTAATAAAAAATGGTCCACAGACTGTAGATAACTATAAACATATAGAAAAATTGAAATGTGAAAACAAAATACACCATATGTTTGGACTTGCTCAAGTAAAACTTTTGTCCAAATTTAAAATGCATATTAGTTCTGGTATCCAAGTCACGTATGAACAGTAAATTATTATAAATAAATCACCTTATATCCGTCGTGTGACTTCGTTACATCGATTAAAATGACGCGTTTCGGAACATCTGTTCCATCATCAGATAAAATCGCTCTATTGAGGTCGTTAAACGTTAAAAACACATGTTACACATAATTGTCCACTACGTAATTCACTTGCTTCCTAAATGGTGCGCACCACGACGAAGCCGATCGGACACTCAAAGTACAGTGTCCAAAGTACAGAACCAGTAAAACTACAGTGTACAGGCTTCATATTGTCTTTTAAAAAGAATACTTTCTGTAACCTGTGTCCTTTGTTTTTTATTTGTCCTTATTAAGCAACATCTATTATTATAGTGATCCTTGGTTAGATCCGGTTCGGTTAGTTTGATACTTGTTAATAATATCAGTTAAGTTATTAACAGTTTGAGGACCAACTGCGTAATATTACATCGCCAATGGACTTGGTATTTTAACAGACAGTGTTCATTTACACCACTCACTTTTCAATCCTTTCAAATGTGCTGCATCTTATTATTATGCCACAGAATAAATGCAGAAGATTTATCAAGCATTTCAGTTCTTGTTTCTGCCTTCAGACTGCAGCACTGACTGAAGAAAGAGTTTATACGAATAATGTAAACAGCTGGCAAAGTGCTGTGAGTTTGTTTAGATTTTCTGTGTTCAATATGCTATGACAGCACAGAACAATCTACGCGTTTATCAAATGTGCCAGAAGGATCTCGATGTAACGCGTGTGGTGTACGTGCTACTATACGCATTTTGCGAGAATCTTCTCGACTGTGCCGGGCTTCGCTCGGGCGCCCGGCCTGTGTCAAGGCCGTAGTAATTACGTAGTTCACGAGAGATAAGACGCAGTTTGGAAGCTTCTGGTGTGTGAGCGTGACTATAAATACATCGGGTAGCGACCTTAGTTTTTAGTTCAATGCGAGATATTGGATAGTGCGGTTCGAGAGTATTAGTGCGATATATTTCCAGAGCAGTTCGAGTTATTACTGTGTACGTTCAAGTAGTTATTATTGAAGTGTTGAGTTTTATATTCGGACGGTATAATTGTAATACAGTTGAGTTTTAATATTAGTGGACATTTTATTGCGTGTGAACAATTTTCATTTGATTTGTTGTAGACACTGTGTTGTTAATTATGAACTGTTTTACTGTAACAATTAAAGGTGTGATTAGTGACTTAATTGTTGTCTTGTACTTATTTTGTTTCCACTGTACCTACGACGATAGACCGTCGTAACAGTATGGATTTTGTTTATGAGTATTTTGAAATTATTTTGAGGGCTATTGTATATTTGTGAGTGTATTACTTAGCATATTGTTTATTACAAAACTGATATATTATAAATTGTTATACGCCCAACTTGATGATAAGCTAGAATTAACGATAAGGTCACAACACTACATAGTGTACTATACATGCTATTTCAACTTTTCTTTAGTAATTTCCAACATTTTTCCAGAATATTTTGTTTTCATTTAAACTAATATAAGACAACCATTAACACTGATATTCTGAAAAATAAATAATAATATGTTTTGTAACGTGACAAATTGGGAGGGATTTTCATTTTATTAAATTTTTGGGGTTTGTTAAAAATATCCATAAGTATAATTTCCATTTGGGACCAGGCCACGTGTTGAATCGAAACAGTGTTCTAACAAAGGAGCAAAACGCCTTGGTTGTTGTGCAATCTGTATGAAGGAATGTACTAAGCGTCATTTTCTAAGAACTTTGTGAGTGTGTGGCAGTACGTCCGAGCGCGTCACACCAGCAGACGCGCGGACCGACGCCGATTTGTGAAACTCAAAGATGGCTAAAGACAAAAAATTGTACGAGCACATGTTCCAGGTTGACGGATGTGAGTCCTAAGTCCAACCCTTTTTGTGACGTCAACCAGTGCTGAACGAATATCTGCTACCACCAACACACAATTAACTGCATGGGTTAAATGGAACACAACAAGCGACGAAGAACTACAAGGCATTGTTTTCCACCTAGAAAGACGCAATCTAGTTAGCAGTGAATGCTAAGCCGCTCTTGGCAGTCCGATTACAGGCCGTGCCGGCGCAGGTACAGCCCCAAGTGGGCTCGTTTCAAAATTCCATAATTTATCAGTAAAAAGTGAATTACCAGTTAAAATAACGTGACAGTGGCTAATATCATTCAGTGAAGAACATCCACATTTATTTTCGGACATACGAATCGGTAAAAAAATGAGAAGGCATTAGCGCGAGCGAAGACCACGTTGCCGGCCGGGGGTATTTAATACCATATTTAAGGGTTTTTGCGTTAATTAAAATGATCAGGGGAGGGTTTATTGAAGTAAATTGAGTGAATGAGAGAATGGCAGACTGGGCTGTGTTTGTGTATCCTAGAATAAGGTAAGATATCTATCATGTTAAAAATTTATAACAATGTACTTCAAAAGTTAAAAATCATGTGGAGAGAGTAACATTTTTTATATTTTATACATGGAAGAGATGTTTAGTAATCGCAAAATAAAATATTATCTGTTAAATGATATACTCTGTTAAACAAAGTCATTTCAAACACCTTATTTCATTTGCTGTACTGTCGAGTTCGCCGTACGAACGGGGTTCGTCCACACTTAGAGATCAGGCCAGATCAAGAATCAAAAGGTAAGTGGAAGTTGCAATCAAATTCATTAATAAGAGTAAAGAAAGTTACAGTTTTGATATAAATTCTGGTCCTACTGCTCTATGATTTTGTGTGTGTCGATCTGTACTTCAAACTTTATCACCCTAAAGAACATAATGTGTAATTTTTATAGGTTTCAAATACTTTTTTTAGTAAAGACAATAACTGTGTTATAAACAAAACAATATAAGTAGACTCTGGTCTGATGTAGTTGTTTCAGTTCAAATATGATTTTAATGAAATTTTGCTCTAAAAATTACATAAAACATCTTATTTTTGTACTCCTTAACTTGTGACATATTTAAAGACATAATAAACATGCAAAGAGGACATTCATAAGAGGGATATCTGGGAAAAAGTTTGCTGTTGTTATTTTTTAGTAATAAACTGTAGTAAATAATTAAGTGTTTCAAAAGTTTTTTTAACTGCTAGTCATAGGGGATGTTCTATATATAAAGGACATGGTACTCAAAGTGTTAATAAGTATGCAACAAACTTTCATACACATAACCTGTTCTTCAAGATATATCACTTTGTTTACTGTTCTATAGTGAACAGCTTGTACATATAATCACTCCAGCAGAGATAGCTCAAAGACTAATGCTAATATGAGAATCATACAAATGGCAGTTAGTTGTCAAAAAAATGTCGTTACTCTAATGCGAGATATGCATTATCATTATCAAGTGAGAGTCAATTTTTTTTTAATTGCAAAGATGCATTACACACACATACATACGCACACATTCACATAATTGTTTATGTAAGTATAATTTACGTTTATATAATTTAAAATGACACAACTGAAACTGAAATACTATCCATACATTCATAAATATTGTAACAATACATATCATCACTATACCACAAACCAGGGCCCCCACATAGGCGGTGCTGCCGTTGCCATTGAAATGGGGCCCGTGGGTCAGGGGGGCCCGCAAAGGAGCACAAAAAATGTGATTAAAAAAACAAAATTCATAATACTGGCGACAATGTTGAAAATAACTTTTTCACATGTCAAATTAAAATGTAAAAATCCCTTAACTAAAACAACTAAGTAGGTAGTAGGTAGTTGTAGTACCACGGCATTTGAAATTATCGACTCTGGAATTTCAATGCCAGAAACCATCACCATGCGTCACTAACTGCTAACAGTCATCGAGTATGACGCGTGGCATCATTTTCTACCCAACCCTGGTGTAGAGTGTAGACACGGCTCAAGGTCAATGCAACAGTGCGCATGGCCAAATCGGATGTCAGAATCGGATGCTTTGTTTTTCAGTTTATGTGAGATTGTTTTTGCGTTAAGTAGTGGGCTACTAGTTTTTTCGATTTCAGTTATTAATTGTATTATTTTGAAGTCCTAAGTGTGAAAGTTTATTATTATTATTGTGTTTTATAGTGAGTTTAGTTATGTCTACTACTTCTACTACGAGTAATTTCAAGCATAAATCTGGAGCTCAAAAACGAAAGTTGAAAGCAATGAAAGAAGCAACAGGTGCTGTAGGACTGCAGAGTATTACAAAGTTTTTTAAAAAGAGTGACGACAGTGATGACCATCCTTTCTCTGTTGAAGATGGAAATATTGAAAGTGAAAGTTTACCTCCCTGTAAGACAAATGATTCTGATACGTTGATGGTGTCAAGTGAACCGACCGAAACTAACGACGATACAGGCAAGACTTCCCCTTATGCTCCAGGTAGGAAAAATTTTAGACTCTGTAAATAAGAATAATAATTGTCAAAGTGGCAATGGGACTGGTGAGATTTGTAACAATGATAACAAAGTCTTAGATTTTACCGATCCAGGTACATGGCCAGAAATAATTAATGACATTAACCGGCAGAATATTGTCTCTCAGAATAATATCAAAGTTGAGGAATTATTTAAGCAGGCTAAGACATTCCCGAGGAACAAAACAGGAAAACTGTTCCCTAACTATCTTCTCAATTCTAAATCTGCAAACAATCGAGAGCAGTTCCCCAGAGATTGGTTAATCTGGAGCTCTTCTAAACAGATGCTTCATTGCCTTGCATGTACTCTGTTCGCTACTACCCCAAAACGAAGCAAACTGGCATACAGAGGGTTTTCTCCGGCTCAATTCGCATGGAAAATGTTGTATAACAAACTTCCCGAACATGAAAACAGCGGTGACCATCGAAAATGCTATTGTCAATGGAAATCCCTCCAACAATCAATTAATTGCAAAGGTATTGATAGTGGTCTTCAAAAACAAATTTTAAATGAAGCAGAAAAATGGAAGGCAATATTACAAAGAATTTTGGACATTACACTGTTTTTAGCATCAAGGGGGTTGCCTTTCCAAGGGAATAATATATCGATTGGTGATGTAAATAATGGAAACTTTCTCTGAACCTTGGAATTAATAGGAAAATACGATGAAATTACAAGGGAGCACTTGGCTAAGGTAAAAACTCTTCAATTACAAGGAAAAAACATGAAAGGTCAAGCTCACTACTTATCTTGGATGAGTCAGAATGAGTTCATTTCACTTTGCAGTGAAAAAGTGTTTAAAGTTATACTTGAAGAAAGACAAGAAGTGATTTACTATGGGTTGATCGTTGATGCAACTCCTGATGTGTCGCATCAAGAACAGAACGTATTTATTTTGAGATATGTCACTCAAAGACACAAGGCAAAATAAAGACACAAGGCAATACGAAATAAAAGAAAGATTTGTTAAGTTTCTAAACTTAAACAAAAAAAAACTGGAGAAGATATTACTAATGAGATTGTAACTGTTTTAGCAGAAAATAATATCCTTCTTGAGGACTGTAGGGCTCAAGGGTACGACGGAGGGTCAAATATGTGTGGAAAAGTCAAAGCCGTAAAAACAAGACTGTTAGAAAAAAATGATGTAGAATTTTATTCTCCATGTGGAGCTCACTCCTTAAACAGAATAGGAGTTAATGCAGCTAAAATGCACCCAGAGGTTATGAATTTCTTTGGAAATTTGGAAACAATGCCCAAATTCACAATGCCTTCAATGCCTTTTTTTCACATAGCCCAGCAAGATGGAACATTTTGACAACTGAAGTGCCACTTTCCCTAAAAAAGCAATCACAAAGAAGATGGTATGAGCGATTTAAGGCCGTGGTTCCAGTCGCAAAGTTCCTATCCACGAGTATTAAAGGCCTTGGAGCGAGGATTAAGCGAGTTGAAGTCAAGCCTCGAACCAAAAGCGTATAACAAAGTTATAGGTCTGAAGAAATATTTTTCTTCTTTTCAAGGCCTCTGTATGACAGTCTTTTGGTTTAAGGTGTTGGGCTGCATTAATGAAAGAAGTGTAATAATTCAGTCTCAAGAGATTTCTCTGGACATCCAGGTCAAACTGATAAATGACTTACATGAGGACATGCAGTGACTCAGAGACTCGTGGACAGAAATCATTAATGAGTCACGCTTAGTAGCGCAAACAATGAAAATACCATCTTCATTTCCGAATCCGAATAAAAGAAGTCGTCCTTCTCCTTCATCAGAAACCCTAGTTAATACCGAAGAAGAAAATTTTAAAACTAACATAGTTTACAGAGCTTTGGATTTTATTTTATATGACCTCAAAACAAGATTTGAAGCAACCAATTCACTAATTGAACTTTTCAGTCCAATTCTTAAATTCAACTCGTTGGAAGAAAGTGATTTGAAATGTAAGGCTACAAAACTAGTCAGCACTTACAAAAACGATTTATCAGTGAACTTTTGTGATAAGATTTTACATCTAAAACATATTTCAAACACAGTGTTTCAGGTTCTGCCAAATTCTCAAAATAACCCGTTACAATTACTTAACTCAATCTATGAAAAACAAATGGAACCAGTTTTTATGAATGTTTGTATTGCCCTCAGAATTTTTTTGTACGATTCCAGTAACAGTTGCATCAGCAGAAAGAGCATTCAGTAAGCTTGGAAACGTATTGAAGACATGGCAACGCTCATCAATGAGCCAAGAACGACTTAACTCGCTGGCTGTATTGGCCATTGAACACCGTCTTGCTTCAAGCATTGACTTCAGAGATGTAATTGATACTGTACATTCTCCATGATGAAAGCAAGAAAAATGTAAAATAATTGATTCATGTTTGTTTTTCAAGATGGACACTTATACTTTTTCTATTAAGTATTATTAAAGTTTGAATTCTATTTTAATCAGTTGCTTTGATTTTTAATTTCAATTGTAGAATTGTACATATACAAATAACATTTTGATTTTCCGGATATTAAAACTGTATGTTACTATGTTTATTAACCAAACGTTTATTTTTGTTTATTCAATACGTTTTTACCTAAATCTCTTGCTTATTATGTGGTATAGCATATATGTCACTCTTATAAACATATATGGAGTATGTTTTAGGATTAAACTGTGGAAAATGCTTCAAAATTCAAAATGTCTCTGTTCAAACATAAACAGTGGAAAAGGGACAAGATTCCCGCAAAAATTATTTTTTATTATGTGAGGTGGGGGAGGGGGCCGTCATAACAGCTGGTAACGGGGCCCACAGATTGATGTGGGGGGCCTGCCACAAACATCAAAATGTAACATTCTTAATCAATCAAATGATACCAGAACAACGAAAATTTAAACTTTGAAGGAGGAAGTAGACCAAATTATGAACTAACTGAGAAAAGTAAAGAAACCATGCTTAATAAATATACTTGACTATTAAAGAAACGAAGACAACTGACAATGAACTAGACCAACATTGTCCCAACATACCCAATAGATCAGGCGGTGAGAAGAAGACTGAAACATTGTGATGGTACAAAAGTCCGTCAAAGGATTTATTGATACATGAGGAATAAATTGATTGTATTTAATGTATTTAAAAATGGTTAGGTTGACTTTCCCTAATGTATAACACACAACGCAGTTCGTCTGTACAATTCGACATCAAGGTCATGGCGTACGTGCTTCTTGGCAGATACTTAAACAAAGCAAATTGCGAACTAATATTGAAACGTCATCAAATATGCAAAAAAAAATATGATTGTGACGCCATACCACATATGGCGTCATACGTTTGAAACAATAGAATGATGACGATATAACCCTACCACTTGCGTGAATTGCGCTGGTTGCACTCAGTCTTCAATCTACGTTCGATGCAGTAGCACACAACAAAATCAGCTGGCAAAGTATAGCCGACCAAGTGTTTTTAAAAGTATCCAAGATGTAATTAATAGTGAACAGTTATCAGTATTTAACCAGAGAAGAAGCATAATGTAATTTAAATTCAGTGAACCAAGGAACAGACAAACTGTAAAGTTCGGCCGAACATCTGCCTCCAACAATGGAAAATATCTGAGGAGAAGCAACTACCCCAGCATTTCAGGAAAGTTTAAAATTCTAAATTCTATTAATTATTCTGAGCTCAAAAAATTTATTAATTAAACATGTAACAGTAATTAATGTACAGGTATAGAGAGAGAGAGAGAGAGAGAGAGAGAGAGAGAGAGAGAGAGAGAGAGAGAGAGAGAGAGAGAGAGAGAGAGAGAGAGAGAGAGAGAGAGAGAGAGAGAGAGAGAGAGTGCATGCGTGTGGGAGAATGCCGGCATTTATGACTGTACAAGAAGGCATTGGTTTATGAATAACATGATCTAAACAGAATAAGTAAATTCAAAGAAAACTGCAGATTAACGAAAATGCTCTTGCTACAAATTAAGTACTAGAAAGAAGTAATTAAAAATAATGAATAACTAACATGGGCGGAAGTAGCTATAGACACCATTTTGTTTTGGTCTTATAAGAAGACATCTTTGGTTTCTATAAGTGTAAATAATGCAAATTTAGATATATTAAACAGAGCTTTTACGTCACACAATTGTTGTTAGAACCATTATTACGCAAAATCCCAACTATTTCTGTACTCTCGCTTAACGATACCTTGGACCCTAGGGATAAAAAATAATGTTGGTTATGGAACCATGTGCACGAACAGAAGTATGGTGAACCATGCGGTAAGTAAAGATATTTTATTTATGTAAATACTACCAAAAGAATGGAAAATTATGTTTACAATGGCTACCCGAACAGCGACTTTATATAAAAAATTAAAGTCAGAGTGGGCAGAAACAGAGTGGGTACAGAAATAATATAGCATAACACGTAAATAGTGCGTTACAATTGTAGGTTATATTGTTATTGTTAGGTTAAGTTATGATAAAAAGCAACAGTTTAAAAAACAAACGGAAATATTTTACTATTTAAAATGGCAGAAAATAACGAAAGTGTCAGTTTGAATGATGAACGAAAGAGTCAACAATAATGGACGATGTAGAAATACAGTCTACTCCAATGACAACTAGAACAAGAGAGTTGTCAGTGGACGATGTGTTTGGCTTAATAAAAACAATGTCTGAAAATATAAATAGAAATTTAAATGAATTGAAAGAACAAAACAATGAACAAAAAAATGAGATTAGAGAAATCAAAAGTAATTTTAACGACAAATTTCATGAGCAAAATGTAAGGTTTGATAATTTTGATAAAAAATTTAACCAATTTGATGAGAAGTTCAATGAAATCAGAAACGGAATGTTAATTTTCATAGACGAATAAATGAAATAGATGTACGTTGTACAAAAATTCAAGAACAGATAGTAGAAAATAGTAGAGAATCAAATAAATTAAATGAAAATAAAGACAACAAGGTAAGTAGTGGGGAGAATTATGATAATAGAAGTAGAAATATGGTATTAGAAAATAAAGTGGTGAATATTGATAGTGATAATGAATATTTAGAGAGAGTAGAATATAATGTTGGAATGTTAGTATGTGTTGAGGAGAGAGAGAAAGTGGAGAGAGAATTTACAGGTAAAGGGGTTGCAGGGGGTAAATTTTTCCCGTAATGTTGTAGCCGGGGGTTAAGAAATGGCTTCACGTGAGTATTTGGAAGACAAAAGGTCTGCAAATAGAGTTCCCTGGATTTTTGGTGTACTTCATAGGTGGTGCAGTAATTATGAGTTAGTGTCCCCTGCATATATTGAGAGAGAGATAGAGTGTAGCTTGGTGTTATGGTGTGAGATATTTTGAGAGAGAGAGAGGTATTGTGATGAGAGAGAGAGAGAAAGAGAGAGATAGAGATTTTTAAAGTAAATAGAATTATAGAGAATTTGTGAGAAGGTTAGGTGTAGAGATGGTGTATGATTATATTGAGATTTTACCTTGCATGGATATAGAAGAAGTAGATGATGTTATAAAAGATGATAATATGACTTACCGGAGTGTGACAGACAATACTAAAGGTGACAGGACCATACCCGATCTTGACGAATTATATGAGATTGTGGAAAATTATAAAAAATTGAATAGTATGTACATTTATGATACTAATATAAGAGATTCAATAATAAATGATTTGTATAGATATAAGATAAGATTATTATTTGATGATGGTGGATAAATATTTTATTGTGTTATGAACATTTAACTATGTGGACAGTGTATTTTTAAAGTGGATTGTATTATGAACTGATAAATGGTCAATGATAAAATAATAAGTTGGATTGTATATTTTTTTGTGTGTTAATGTCCAGGTATTGATGTATTCTTTATGTTGTGTATTATATGTATTTTTCTGTAAAACATGTATGGAACAGGAAGTTATAGACTAGTTGATTTAATAATAATTGTAACATTTTTTTGTTTTGACTAGATAAAGGAGGAGATTAATTGTGAGATTTTAAATAATGACTTAAATAATTGAAGATTAATTGCTTAATTATTGTTGTACAGAGAGAGTTGATAATGAATATAAATGATTTTAAGAGATTTAGAGTATCTAAAGAATAGCAAATGATTAAACACATAATATGGTTAGATTGAATTATTGTTATTAGGAGATAAGTGGTGAATTTTCTAGTGTTATATTAAGGTGAAATGTTGTAAGGAGGTTTGGGTGATAATGATAAATAAGGCATGTGAGTTAGCCAAGTTAATTTTAATGGGAGTTAAAGAGAATAAGAATTTTGAAATACCAGTAATATACAAAGAGGGTGTTAGATATTTTAGGGACACAGTAGGGAGAGTGATTATATGTAGAGAAGATGAATAATGTATTCGTATTCCTTCAGTCTTTCGACTGGTTTGTACCCTCCCTGCATATACCCATGGTGCGTGTGGTACTGAGTCTCTCACAGGTATATGGGACCTACAGTTTAACGCCGGATCCGAACGGTATAGTTGGGGAGGGTTTATACTAAGCAGGATACCTCTCGCTGGTTTGTCATTGCCTTGCGAGGGGGAACGGTCGTATCTAAATCAGATGGCCCCCGGCGGGAATTGAACCCGCGCCGACAGTGTAGCAGCGCCACAGAATAATGTATATGGAGATTAAATAGTTGCTGGTGATATTTTGTAGATAGTGATGAGGTGGTAAGGTGTGATCAACATGCATCGTTGGGCAGTTACCGTAATTAGAGAAGGGTTAGAGTGGTTGCCGAGATTATGGGAAGGGCAAGAGGTTATGAATGAGATTGCCAAGGTCGGGAACACACATCCTAGGTACAAAGAGGTAATAATTTTATTTCAAGAGGAGAATGGAATAAGTAGAATTAGTGAAGGGGGTTGTTATTGAGAGATTGGTGTCACCCTAGGAAATCTGTTAGTGGCTGGTAGTAGGAAGAAAGGTGAGTAAGGTTAGATATATAGATGCCAATTTAATAAATCAAATTATAGTGAATAACAGAGAAACACCCAAACTAATAGATAATGATCAAAATGAAATATTAGAAAGAGAAAATTCATAGTGGAAAGGTGATGTAACATAAAGGTGGATAATAAATTTGAATTTTTTTTGGGAGAATCTCAATGGTAACAAATGTTAGATGATTAAAAGTTGATGTAAAAGAATTGTTAAGAGTAAATAGAAAGTTCAAGTAGTAAGGTGTATCAATTTTTATGCAAATTATATAAATGTGAATTATTCAGTCAAATGTAACAATGTTAATGTTTAATGTAAAGAAATATTGAAATCAGGAAAGCTGATAAAGAAAATTTTAAAAGTCAGATTGTTTGCCATAATAAAAGTTTTGTTTTGAATTTTATATGATAGAGATAAATAGTTGTTGTTGCTTTTGGAAAACTTAAGAAATTGTTTTACGTGTTATGATCTTAGTATAAGCATATATTTTTCTTGTGGTGAAAGGAGTAAATTAGTGTTGACTGGAGTCCAGTTTTGGTAAGGATAGTAATGTAAATGGAGAAGGACATCCTGTCATAAATCTTGTTATTTGTTATTTGCAAACTTAATAGTTGAGAAAACCAATGCCTCGGAACATAAACCAATGCAACTAAGGGGAGACATATCAGTTGCGGATATGGAAGTATATAAGGCCACTATTTAAAATTTTTTATTCAATGTTTCAGAGTTTGGTGATGTTGTGACGGCGGTCCTGAGCTGGCCTGCGTGTCAGAGCAGGAACGTTGAGTGCCTAAATGGCCTTGCGGAGTTGGGATCTCACCTGAGAAGTCCAGTAAGGTCATGCAGGTACTGTCATCATCATTAAACCAAGGGTAAGTTATTGTATTTTTTTTTATGTAAACACTACAGGGGGTTGTGGCGCCATATCTGGGCTGATCCCTTTAGAAGGTGTGAATGAGTCAATGAGAGTTTTTATGTTTCGACATAAAACCTCTCATTTAGGGGGTTTTGTGACGGTACAGAAGTCCGTCAAAGGATTTATTGATACATGAGGAATAAATTGATTGTATTTGATATATTTAAAAATGGTTAGGTTGACTTTCCCTAATGTATAACACACAACGCAGTTCGTCTGTACAATTTGACATCAAGGTCATGGCGTACGTGCTTCTTGGCAGATACTTGAACAAAGCAAATTGCGAACTAATATTGAAACGTCATCAAATATGCAAAAAACGTAATGATTGTGACGCAGAACAATGGCGTCATACGTTTGAAACAATAGAATGATGACGATATAACCCTACCACTTGCGTGAATTGCGCTGGTTGCACTCAGTCTTCAATCTACGTTCGATGCAGTAGCACACAACAAAATTAGCTGGCAAAGTATAGCCGGCCAAGTGTTTTTAAAAGTATCCAAGATGTAATTAATAGTGAACAGTTATCAGTATTTAACCAGAGAAGAAGCATAATGTAATTTAAATTCAGTGAACCAAGGAACAGACAAACTGTAAAGTTCGGCCCGAACATCTGCCTCCAACAATGGAAAATATCTGAGGAGAAGCAACTACCCCAGCATTTCAGGAAAGTTTAAAATTCTAAATTCTATTAATTATTCTGAGCTCAAAAAATTTATTAATTAAACATGTAACAGTAATTAATGTACAGGTATAGAGAGAGAGAGAGAGAGAGAGAGAGAGAGAGAGAGAGAGAGAGAGAGAGAGAGAGAGAGAGAGAGAGAGAGAGAGAGAGAGTGCATGCGTGTGGGAGAATGCCGGCATTTATGACTGTACAAGAAGGCATTGGTTTATGAATAACATGATCTAAACAGAATAAGTAAATTCAAAGAAAACTGCAGATTAACGAAAATGCTCTTGCTACAAATTAAGTACTAGAAAGATGTAATTAAAAATAATGAATAACTAACATGGGCGGAAGTAGCTATAGACACCATTTTGTTTTGGTCTTATTGTTGTTAGAACCATTATTTCGCAAAATCCCAACTATTTCTGTACTCTCGCTTAACGATACCTTGGACCCTAGGGATAAAAAATAATGTTGGTTATGGAACCATGTGCACGAACAGAAGTATGGTGAACCATGCGGTAAGTAAAGATATTTTATTTATGTAAATACTACCAAAAGAATGGAAAATTATGTTTACAATGGCTACCCGAACAGCGACTTTATATAAAAAATTAAAGTCAGAGTGGGCAGAAACAGAGTGGGTACAGAAATAATATAGCATAACACGTAAATAGTGCGTTACAATTGTAGGTTATATTGTTATTGTTAGGTTAAGTTAAGAAAAAAGCAACAGTTTAAAAAACAAATGGAAATATTTTACTATTTAAAATGGCAGAAAATAACGAAAGTGTCAGTTTGAATGATGAACGAAAGAGTCAGCAATAATGGACGATGTAGAAATACAGTCTACTCCAATGACAACTAGAACAAGAGAGTTGTCAGTGGACGATGTATTTGACTTAATAAAAACAAAGTCTGAAAATATAAATAGCAATTTAAATGAATTGAAAGAACAAAACAATGAACAAAAAAATGAGATTAGAGAAATCAAAAGTAATTTTAACGACAAATTTCATGAGCAACATGTAAGGTTTGATAAAGTTGATAAAAAATTTAACCAATTTGATGAGAAGTTCAATGAAATCAGAAAACGGAATGTTAATTTTGATAGACGAATAAATGAAATAGATGTACGTTGTACAAAGATTCAAGAACAGATAGTAGAATATAGTAGAGAATCAAATAAATTAAATGAAAATAAAGGCAACAAGGTAAGTAGTGGGGAGAATTATGATAATAGAAGTAGAAATGTGGTATAAGAAAATAAAGTGGTGAATATTGATAGTGATAATGAATATTTAGAGAGAGTAGAATATAATGTTGGAATGTTAGTATGTGTTGAGGAGAGAGAGAAAGTGGAGAGAGAATTTACAGGTAAAGGGGTTGCAGGGGGTAAATTTTTCCCGTAATATTGTAGCCGGGGGTGAAGAAATGGCTTCACGTGAGTATTTGGAAGACAAAAGGTCTGCAAATAGAGTTCCCTGGATTTTTGGTGCACTTCATAGGTGGTGCAGTAATTATGAGTTAGTGTCCCCTGCATATATTGAGAGAGAGAGAGAGAGAGAGTGTGTGTAGCTTGGTGTTATGGTGAGAGATATTTTGAGAGAGAGAGGTATTGTGATGAGAGAGAGAGAAAGAGAGAGAGATTTTTAAAGTAAATAGAATTATAGAGAATTTGTGAGAAGGTTAGGTGTAGAGATGGTGTATGATTATATTGAGATTTTACCTTGCATGGATATAGAAGAAGTAGATGATGTTATAAAAGATGATAATATGACTTACCGGAGTGTGACAGACAATACTAAAGGTGACAGGACCATACCCGATCATGACGAATTATATGAGATTGTGGAAAATTATAAAAAATTGAATAGTATGTACATTTATGATACTAATATAAGAGATTCAATAATAAATGATTTGTATAGATATAAGATAAGATTATTATTTGATGATGGTGGATAAATATTTTATTGTGTTATGAACATTTAACTATGTGGACAGTGTATTTTTAAAATGTTAAAATGGATTGTATTATGAACTGATAAATGGTCAATGATATAATAATAAGTTGGATTGTATATTTTTGTGTGTGTGTGTGTTAATGTCCAGGTATTGATGTATTCTTTATGTTGTGTATTATATGTATTTTTCTGTAAAACATGTATGGAACAGGAAGTTATAGGTTAGTTGATTTAATAATAATTGTAACATTTTTTTGTTTTGACTAGATAAAGGACGAGATTAATTGTGAGAGTTTAAATAATGAGTTAAATAATTGAAGATTAATTGCTTAATTATTGTTGTACAGAGAGAGTTGATAATGAATATAAATGATTTTATGAGATTTAGAGTATCTAAAGAATAGCAAATGATTAAACACATAATATGGTTAGATTGAATTATTGTTATTAGGAGATAAGTGGTGAATTTTCTAGTGTTATATTAAGGTGAAATGTTGTAAGGAGGTTTGGGTGATAATGATAAATAAGGCATGTGAGTTAGCCAAGTTAATTTTAATGGGAGTTAGAGAGAATAAGAATTTTGAAATACCAGTAATACATAAAGAGGGTGTTAGATATTTTAGGGACACAGTAGGGAGAGTGATTATATGTAGAGAAGATGAATAATGTATTCGTAGTCCTTCAGTCTTTCGACTGGTTTGTACCCTCCCTGCATATACCCGTGGTGCGTGTGGTACTGAGTCTCTCACAGGTATATGGGATCTACAGTTTAACGCCGGATCTGAACGGTATAGTTGGGGAGGGTTTATACTAAGCAGGATACCTCTAGCTGGTTTGCCATTGCCTTGCGAGGGGGAACGGTCGTATCTAAATCAGATGGCCACCGGCGGGAATTGAACCCGCGCCGACAGCGTAGCAGCGCCACAGAATAATGTATATGGAGATTAAATAGTTGCTGGTGATATTTTGTAGATAGTGATGAGGTGGTAAGGTGTGATCAACGTGCATCGTTGGGCAGTTACCATAATTAGAGAAGGGTTAGAGTGCTTGACGAGATTATGGGAAGGGCAAGAGGTTATGAATGAGATTGCCAAGGTCGGGAACACACATCCTAGGTACAAAGAGGTAATAATTTTATTTCAAGAGGAGAATGGTATAAGTAGAATTAGTGAAGGGGGTTGTTATTGAGAGATTGGTGTCACCCTAGGAAATCTGTTAGTGGCTGGTAGTAGGAAGAAAGGTGAGTAAGGTTAGATATATAGATGCCAATTTAATAAATCAAATTATAGTGAATAACAGAGAAACACCCAAACTAATAGATAATGATCAAAATGAAAATATTAGAAAGAGAAAATTCATAGTGGAAAGGTGATGTAACATAAAGGTGGATAATAAATTTGAATTTTTTTTGGGAGAATCTCAATGGTAACAAATGTTAGATGATTAAAAGTTGATGTAAAAGAATTGTTAAGAGTAAATAGAAAGTTCAAGTACTAAGGTGTATGAATTTTTATGCAAATTATATAAATGTGAATTATTCAGTCAAATGTAACAATGTTAATGTTTAATGTTCAATGTTTTACTATGTTTTATTATGTTGTTTGGTAATAGAGTGTGTGGCTGGGAGGTTGCTACAGGGGTAGCAACGGTAACAAATGTTAAGTATTAAATAAATGATGTTAGTAATGGTATTGAAAAAAAAAAGTTCTTATTCTGTGGTAAAGAAATATTGAAATCAGGAAAGCTGATAAAGAAAATTTTAAAAGTCAGAGTGTTTGCCATAATAAAAGTTATGTTTTGAATTTTATATGATAGAGATAAATAGTTGTTGTTGCTTTTGGAAAACTTAAGAAATTGTTTTACGTGTTATGATCTTAGTATAAGCATATATTTTTCTTGTGGTGAAAGGAGTAAAGTAGTGTTGACTGGAGTCCAGCTTTGGTAAGGATAGTAATGTAAATGGAGAAGGACATCCTGTCATAAATCTTGTTATTTGTTATTTGCAAACTTAATAGTTGAGAAAACCAATGCCTCGGAACATAAACCAATGCAACTAAGGGGAGACATATCAGTTGCGGATATGGAAGTATATAAGGCCACTATTTTAAATTTTTTATTCAATGTTTCAGAGTTTGGTGATGTTGTGACGGCGGTCCTGAGCTGGCCTGCGTGTCAGAGCAGGAACGTTGAGTGCCTAAATGGCCTTGCGGAGTTGGGATCTCACCTGAGAAGTCCAGTAAGGTCATGCAGGTACTGTCATCATCATTAGACCAAGGGTAAGTTATTGTATTTTTTTTATGTAAACACTACAGGGGGTTGTGGCGCCATATCTGGGCTGATCCCTTAAGAAGGTGTGAATGAGTCAATGAGAGTTTTTATGTTTCGACATTAAACCTCTCATTGAGGGGGTTTTGTGACGGTACAGAAGTCCGTCAAAGGATTTATTGATACATGAGGAATAAATTGATTGTATTTGATATATTTAAAAATGGTTAGGTTGACTTTCCCTAATGTATAACACACAACGCAGTTCGTCTGTACAATTTGACATCAAGGTCATGGCGTACGTGCTTCTTGGCAGATACTTAAACAAAGAAAATTGCGAACTAATGTTGAAACGTCATCAAATATGCAAAAAACGTAATGATTGTGACGCAGAACAATGGCATCATACGTTTGAAACAATAGAATGATGACGATATAACCCTACCACTTGCGTGAATTGCGCTGGTTATTCGCACTCAGTCTTCAATCTACGTTCGATGCAGTAGCACACAACAAAATCAGCTGGCAAAGTATAGCCGGCCAAGTGTTTTTAAAAGTATCCAAGATGTAATTAATAGTGAACAGTTATCAGTATTTAACCAGAGAAGAAGCATAATGTAATTTAAATTCAGTGAACCAAGGAACAGACAAACTGTAAAGTTCGGCCGAACATCTGCCTCCAACAATGGAAAATATCTGAGGAGAAGCAACTACCCCAGCATTTCAGGAAAGTTTAAAATTCTAAATTCTATCAATTATTCTGAGCTCAAAAAATTTATTAATTAAACATGTAACAGTAATTAATGTACGGGTAGAGAGAGAGAGAGAGAGAGAGAGAGAGAGAGAGAGAGAGAGAGAGAGAGAGAGAGAGAGAGAGAGAGAGAGTGCATGCGTGTGGGAGAATGCCGGCATTTATGACTGTACAAGAAGGCATTGGTTTATGAATAATATGATCTAAACAGAATAAGTAAATTCAAAGAAACTGCAGATTAACGAAAATGCTCTTGCTACAAATTAAGTACTAGAAAGAAGTAATTAAAAATAATGAATAACTAACATGGGCGGAAGTAGCTATAGACGCCATTTTGTTTTGGTCTTATAAGAAGACATCTTTGGTTTCTATAAGTGTAAATAATGCAAATTTAGATATATTAAACAGAGCTTTTATGTCACACAATTGTTGTTAGAACCATTATTTCGCAAAATCCCAACTATTTCTGTACTCTCGCTTAACGATACCTTGGACCCTAGGGATAAAAAATAATGTTGGTTATGGAACCATGTGCACGAACCAGAAGTATGGTGAACCATGAGGTAAGTAAAGATATTTTATTTATTTATGTAAATAAGAATGGAAAATTATGTTTACAATGGCTACCCGAACAGCGACTTTATATAAAAAATTAAAGTCAGAGTGGGCAGAAACAGAGTGGGTACAGAAATAATATAGCATAACACGTAAATAGTGTGTGACAATTGTAGGTTATATTGTTATTGTTAGGTTAAGTTAAGATAAAAAGCAACAGTTTAAAAAACAAACGGAATATTTTTCTATTTAAAATGGCAGAAAATAACGAAAGTGTCAGTTTGAATGACACAGAGACAGAGTCAGTAATAATGAACGATGTAGAAATACAGTCTACTCCAATGACAACTAGAACAAGAGAGTTGTCAGTGGACGATGTATTTGACTTAATAAAAACAATGTCTGAAAATATAAATAGCAATTTTAATGAATTGAAAGAACAAAACAATGAACAAAAAAATGAGATTAGAGAAATCAAAAGTAATTTTAACGACAAATTTCATGAGCAAAATGTAAGGTTTGATAATGTTGATTAAAAATTTAACCAATTTGATGAGAAGTTCAATGAAATCAGAAAACGGAATGTTAATTTTGATAGACGAATAAATGAAATAGATGTACGTTGTACAAAGATTCAAGAACAGATAGTAGAGAATCAAATAAATTAAATGAAAATAAAGACAACAAGGTAAGTAGTGGGGAGAATTATGATAATAGAAGTAGAAATATGGTATTAGAAAATAAAGTGGTGAATATTGATAGTGATAATGAATATTTAGAGAGAGTAGAATATAATGTTGGAATGTTAGTATGTGTTGAGGAGAGAGAGAAAGTGGAGAGAGAATTTACAGGTAAAGGGGTTGCAGGGGGTAAATTTTTCCCATAATGTTGTAGCCGGGGGTGAAGAAATGGCTTCACGTGAGTATTTGGAACACAAAAGGTCTGCAAATAGAGTTCCCTGGATTTTTGGTGCACTTCATAGGTGGTGCAGTAATTATGAGTTAGTGTCCCCTGCATATATTGAGAGAGAGAGAGAGAGAGAGAGAGAGAGAGAGAGAGAGAGAGAGAGAGAGAGAGAGAGAGTGTAGCTTGGTGTTATGGTGAGAGATATTTTGAGAGAGAGAGGTATTGTGATGAGAGAGACAGAAAGAGAGAGATAGAGATTTTTAAAGTAAATAGAATTATAGAGAATTTGTGAGAAGGTTAGGTGTAGAGATGGTGTATGATTATATTGAGATTTTACCTTGCATGGATATAGAAGAAGTAGATGATGTTATAAAAGATGATAATATGACTTACTGGAGTGTGACAGACAATACTAAAGGTGACAGGACCATACCCGATCATGACGAATTATATGAAATTGTGGAAAATTATAAAAAATTGAATAGTATGTACATTTATGATACTAATATAAGAGATTCAATAATAAATGATTTGTATAGATATAAGATAAGATTATTATTAGATGATGGTGGATAAATATTGTAAAGAAAGATAGTGACTTTTAGTTGTTAAGATGCGACGATGATGCCTCACGTTGCGAGCGTCAATTTGTAACAAAATGAAATATATAGAATGTGTCGAGTACGTGTTTAAATAAGTTCCACGTTGTTATGTGCCAATTTGTAAAGAGACTAATATGTGCCGGTGCTAGCGAAAATGTCCGTCTTATTCAAACCCCACTGTTGTAATCAATTTAGTAACGAACTGCTTGTTAATTATGTGAGGATGTATGTAATAATGTATGATACCAGCTGGAGACGTCAAATTATAAAGAGATCTTGTCTATGAGTGTAATTAGTTATAAGAGACTCCGGTGTAACAAACGCCAAGTAGTACGTTGTAGGTGGCGATACGTAACAATTAAAATGCTGTTACCTGGTTTAATTAATATGTTATTAACTAATATACCTTGCGGTTGTGACCAGTGAAACCCTCAGAACACAGATTATTAAGTCCACAAACTTAGAATTATATTCCTGAATTTATAATGGTAGTATTCTGTAGACTTAATTTAATTCTCAGTGGTTGTTTAATATGAGCAATATATATGGAGTATTTACTGAATGTAAGTGGTTTTTGTCTCAACCCTAGTCCCTCAACTATAAAAATTTCATTCAAATTTAGTATGGCAAAACCCGTTAGTTCAGCAATCTCCCGTCTCACCAGCTGCAAACTTGGAGCGCTGTTATTATAAATAATTGTGCGTATAGGTTAGTTATTCTGAGTGTTTGTATCAATCTGTTAATAAATTATTACGCCAATTACATATAGTATTTTCTCTGCAATGATTAAAACGTTATCTCATACAACAAATGTACTTTATTTATTTTTCTCTGGTATTTAACCAGTTACGTTGTCTCAGACAAACAATAAGACAATACAATCGACTATCCCAACATGTATCGATTCTTAATTATTCGAATTCTAAAAAGAAAAACATATATACTTTGAAAATAATGACAAATAATTCTTATACCAGGGTTCGTGTAGTTCTTTGAACCATTAGTAAGGCCAGGTAAAACGCATAATTAAGGTTGTTCAATTTACAAAAAGAATAAAATTATTTACTTAAAATACAATGATATGAAAATAATTTGTTTTTTTACCCAAGCGGCGAAAGCTTCATTAGGCGGTGAATGTTTGTCAACTACGATCAAAATGTAGGTTATATCGTCTTCACCCAGTAAAACTGCTCTGGTCTTCAATGAATGGATGATGATAATCCCACGGGAACTCTGGTGCTTCGAGTCTTCTTTTGCGTCTTCACAATTCTTGGTCCCAACGAACTGGAATTAGGATCTCAGCTTCCGCTGTCAATGAAGGTTATTTCGTCAACCGAATCTTCTGTATTTCCAAATATTTCCGTTAATTCAGGCTTCAACTCTTTATTGGTCTTCAATTTATAGCATGAATTGGTTTGATACCAAATTCAGCGGAATTGTTTAGTGAATGAGGTGAGACGCTTTCAGTTCTTTTTTATTGTATTCGTTGATAATTTATAGGGTTATTTAATTTGTATGATTCATTAACATTCCAGTATAATTGTTTTGCAAAATGCTTTTTTTCAATTTCGATATATATTTTCTTTATATTTATTCATATATTTTAAATATATCGGTTCATTTCAACCTAATAGCTTGTAACAATCAGTACCATCTATTCAAAATCAACAAGTTACTAAAAATCAGTTGCCTTAACAACCAGGTTTTCTATATATCCTTGAGCCGGCATTATAGAATATTACTACTCCTTTCCAATAAAATACTCCATGCTTGGATTAATATTGAATCACATAAAATTCTCCCCTAACCTTCCTTATTAAACAGTAAATGTTTTACTAGAGTTTCGTTGGACTGGGTTTACTAAAAAGGTATTAATTTCCTTTCACTAATATGGAATTTAGGCATATAGATTCATTTACAACCATTATAACATTATTTGGTTTTTAACTTAATTTTCTTTTTTACCTGACCTACTGTACAATTAATTATTGATTACATAGTTAATTACATGAATTTTAATTTACTGGTGGTTATTTGTTTTTACATTAATCAATTGGTTCTGGAACCCTTTATTAATTTATGACATAATTGTCAGAACTACTTGTTAGACTTGAAACACTGGTCACACTCCTGATCCAGTTTATAAACATTAATTAGAATAACAGTATCTTTCAATTTTATACAATACTGACAACTTAGTACCGTGCCTAACATTGGTAACTATATTGTGCTGTATAAAAACAAATCTAATATAAAATATAAACATAATTATTGAGTAAGTATTATTATCAAACAACATCATTTCATTTTTAACACATTCAACATACAATATAAATATTCTGTAGACCTTAACATGTCACAGTACAAAACAAACATTTCATTACATCCAATCATTCATTGGTCTGGCTCTTTTACATTTAATATTAGTCATTGCCTCCTTTTTACTTGAGGTCCTTCTCAAACATATGAACTATCGAACAACCTTAAGTCAGGGTATGGTCTTTGACCATATTTCATTCAGTCTTTTATGTAACGTTGGGGAACCTCAACTATGTTGCGTTACAATATTTTATTGTGTTATGAACATTTAACTATGTGGACAGTGTATTTTTAAAATGGATTGTATTATAAACTGATAAATGGTCAATGATAAAATAATAAGCTGGATTGTATATTTTTGTGTGTGTTAATGTCCAGGTATTGATGTATTCTTTACGTTGTGTATTATATGTATTTTTCTGTAAAACATGTATGGAACAGGAAGTTATAGGTTAGTTGATTTAATAATAATTGTAACATTTTTTTGTTTTGACTAGATAAAGGAGGAGATTAATTGTGAGAGTTTAAATAATGAGTTAAATAATTGAAGATTAATTGCTTAATTATTGTTGTACAGAGAGAGTTGATAATGAATATAAATGATTTTATGAGATTTAGAGTATCTAAAGAATAGCAAATGATTAAACACATAATATGGTTAGATTGAATTATTGTTATTAGGAGATAAGTGGTGAATTTTCTAGTGTTATATTAAGGTGAAATGTTGTAAGGAGGTTTGGGTGATAATGATAAATAAGGCATGTGAGTTAGCCAAGTTAATTTTAATGGGAGTTAGAGAGAATAAGAATTTTGAAATACCAGTAATACATAAAGAGGGTGTTAGATATTTTAGGGACACAGTAGGGAGAGTGATTATATGTAGAGAAGATGAATAATGTATTCGTAGTCCTTCAGTCTTTCGACTGGTTTGTACCCTCCCTGCATATACCCGTGGTGCGTGTGGTACTGAGTCTCTCACAGGTATATGGGATCTACAGTTTAACGCCGGATCTGAACGGTATAGTTGGGGAGGGTTTATACTAAGCAGGATACCTCTAGCTGGTTTGCCATTGCCTTGCGAGGGGGAACGGTCGTATCTAAATCAGATGGCCACCGGCGGGAATTGAACCCGCACCGACAGCGTAGCAGCGCCACAGAATAATGTATATGGAGATTAAATAGTTGCTGGTGATATTTTGTAGATAGTGATGAGGTGGTAAGGTGTGATCAACGTGCATCGTTGGGCAGTTACCATAATTAGAGAAGGGTTAGAGTGCTTGACGAGATTATGGGAAGGGCAAGAGGTTATGAATGAGATTGCCAAGGTCGGGAACACACATGCTAGGTACAAAGAGGTAATAATTTTATTTCAAGAGGAGAATGGTATAAGTAGAATTAGTGAAGGGGGTTGTTATTGAGAGATTGGTGTCACCCTAGGAAATCTGTTAGTGGCTGGTAGTAGGAAGAAAGGTGAGGAAGGTTAGATATATAGATGCCAATTTAATAAATCAAATTATAGTGAATAACAGAGAAACACCCCAAACTAATAGATAATGATCAAAATGAAAATATTAGAAAGAGAAAAATTCATAGTGGAAAGGTGATGTAACATAAAGGTGGATAATAAATTTGAATTTTTTTTGGGAGAATCTCAATGGTAACAAATGTTAGATGATTAAAAGTTGAAGTAAAAAGAATTGTTAAGAGTAAATAGAAAGTTCAAGTACTAAGGTGTATGAATTTTTATGCAAATTATATAAATGTGAATTATTCAGTCAAATGTAACAATGTTAATGTTTAATGTTCAATGTTTTACTATGTTTTATTATGTTGTTTGGTAATAGAGTGTGTGGCTGGGAGGTTGCTACAGGGGTAGCAACGGTAACAAATGTTAAGTATTAAATAAATGATGTTAGTAATGGTATTGAAAAAAAAAAGTTCTTATTCTGTGGTAAAGAAATATTGAAATCAGGAAAGCTGATAAAGAAAATTTTTAAAAGTCAGAGTGTTTGCCATAATAAAAGTTATGTTTTGAATTTTATATGATAGAGATAAACAGGTGTTGTTGCTTTTGGAAAACTTAAGAAATTGTTTTACGTGTTATGATCTTAGTATAAGCATATATTTTTTCTTGTGGTGAAAGGAGTAAAGTAGTGTTGACTGGAGTCCAGTTTTGGTAAGGATAGTAATGTAAATGGAGAAGGACATCCTGTCATAAATCTTGTTATTTGTTATTTGCAAACTTAATAGTTGAGAAAACCAATGCCTCGGAACATAAACCAATGCAACTAAGGGGAGACATATCAGTTGCGGATATGGAAGTATATAGGCCACTATTTTAAATTTTTTATTCAATGTTTCAGAGTTTGGTGATGTTGTGACGGCGGTCCTGAGCTGGCCTGCGTGTCAGAGCAGGAACGTTGAGTGCCTAAATGGCCTTGCGGAGTTGGGATCTCACCTGAGAAGTCCAGTAAGGTCATGCAGGTACTGTCATCATCATTAGACCAAGGGTAAGTTATTGTATTTTTTTTATGTAAACACTACAGGGGGTTGTGGCGCCATATCTGGGCTGATCCCTTAAGAAGGTGTGAATGAGTCAATGAGAGTTTTTATGTTTCGACATAAAACCTCTCATTGAGGGGGTTTTGTGACGGTACAGAAGTCCGTCAAAGGATTTATTGATACATGAGGAATAAATTGATTGTATTTGATATATTTAAAAATGGTTAGGTTGACTTTCCCTAATGTATAACACACAACGCAGTTCGTCTGTACAATTTGACATCAAGGTCATGGCGTACGTGCTTCTTGGCAGATACTTAAACAAAGAAAATTGCGAACTAATGTTGAAACGTCATCAAATATGCAAAAAACGTAATGATTGTGACGCAGAACAATGGCATCATACGTTTGAAACAATAGAATGATGACGATATAACCCTACCACTTGCGTGAATTGCGCTGGTTATTCGCACTCAGTCTTCAATCTACGTTCGATGCAGTAGCATACAACAAAATCAGCTGGCAAAGTATAGCCGGCCAAGTGTTTTTAAAAAGTATCCAAGATGTAATTAATAGTGAACAGTTATCAGTATTTAACCAGAGAAGAAGCATAATGTAATTTAAATTCAGTGAACCAAGGAACAGACAAACTGTAAAGTTCGGCCTAACATCTGCCTCCAACAATGGAAAATATCTGAGGAGAAGCAACTACCCCAGCATTTCAGGAAAGTTTAAAATTCTAAATTCTATCAATTATTCTGAGCTCAAAAAAATTTATTAATTAAACATGTAACAGTAATTAATGTACGGGTAGAGAGAGAGAGAGAGAGAGAGAGAGAGAGAGAGAGAGAGAGAGAGAGAGGAGAGAGAGAGAGAGAGAGAGAGAGAGTCCATGCGTGTGGGAGAATGCCGGCATTTATGACTGTACAAGAAGGCATTGGTTTATTAATAATATGATCTAAACAGAATAAGTAAATTCAAAGAAAACTGCAGATTAACGAAAATGCTCTTGCTACAAATTAAGTACTAGAAAGAAGTAATTAAAATAATGAATAACTAACATGGGCGGAAGTAGTTATAGACGCCATTTTTGTTTTGGTCTTATAAGAAGACATCTTTGGTTTCTATAAGTGTAAATAATGCAAATTTAGATATATTAAACAGAGCTTTTATGTCACACAATTGTTGTTTAGAACCATTATTTCGCAAAATCCCAACTATTTCTGTACTCTCGCTTAACGATACCTTGGACCCTAGGGATAAAAAATAATGTTGGTTATGGAACCATGTGCACGAACCAGAAGTATGGTGAACCATGAGGTAAGTAAAGATATTTTATTTATTTATGTAAATACGAATGGAAAATTATGTTTACAATGGCTACCCGAAAATAACGAAAGTGTCAGTTTGAATGACACAGAGACAGAGTCAGCAATAATGGACGATGTAGAAATACAGTCTACTCCAATGACAACTAGAACAAGAGAGTTGTCAGTGGACGATGTATTTGACTTAATAAAAACAATGTCTGATAATATAAATAGCAATTTAAATGAACTGAAAGAACAAAACAATGAACAAAAAAGGAGATTAGAGAAATCAAAAGTAATTTTAACGACAAATTTCATGAGCAAAATGTAAGATTTGATAATGTTGATAAAAAATTTAACCAATTTGATGAGAAGTTCAATGAAATCAGAAAACGGAATGTTAATTTTGATAGACGAATAAATGAAATAGTTGTACGTTGTACAAAGATTCAAGAACAGATTTATTAGATATAGATAGAAAATAGTAGAGAATCAAATAAATTAAATGAAAATAAAGACAACAAGGTAACTAGTGGGGAGATTTATGATAATAGAAGTAGAAATATGGTATTAGAAAATAAAGTGGTGAATATTGATAGTGATAATGAATATTTAGAGAGAGTAGAATATAATGTTGGAATGTTAGTATGTGTTGAGGAGAGAGAGAAAGTGGAGAGAGAATTTACAGGTAAAGGGGGTTGCAGGGGGTAAATTTTTCCCATAATGTTGTAGCCGGGGGTGAAGAAATGGCTTCACGTGAGTATTTGGAACACAAAAGGTCTGCAAATAGAGTTCCCTGGATTTTTGGTGCACTTCATAGGTGGTGCAGTAATTATGAGTTAGTGTCCCCTGCATATATTGAGAGAGAGAGAGAGAGAGAGAGAGAGAGAGAGAGAGAGAGAGAGAGAGAGAGAGAGAGAGAGAGAGAGAGAGAGAGAGAGAGAGAGAGAGAGAGAGAGAGAGAGAGAGAGAGAGAGAGTGTAGCTTGGTGTTATGGTGAGAGATATTTTGAGAGAGAGAGGTATTGTGATGAGAGAGAGAGAGAGAGAGAGAAAGAGAGAGAGATTTTTAAAGTAAATAGAATTATAGAGAATTTGTGAGAAGGTTAGGTGTAGAGATGGTGTATGATTAGATTGAGATTTTACCTTGCATGGATATAGAAGAAGTAGATGATGTTATAAAAGATGATAATATGACTTACCGGAGTGTGACAGACAATACTAAAGGTGACAGGACCATACCCGATCATGAACGAATTATATGAGATTGTGGAAAATTATAAAAATTGAATAGTATGTACATTTATGATACTAATATAAGAGATTCAATAATAAATGATTTGTACAGATATAAGATAAGATTATTATTTGATGATGGTGGATAAATATTTTATTGTGTTATGAACATTTAACTATGTGGACAGTGTATTTTTAAAATGGATTGTATTATGAACTGATAAATGGTCAATGATAAAATAATAAGTTGGATTGTATATTTTTTGTGTGTGTTAATGTCCAGGTATTGATGTATTCTTTATGTTGTGTATTATATGTATTTTTTCTGTAAAACATGTATGGAACAGGAAGTTATAGGTTAGTTGATTTAATAATAATTGTAACATTTTTTTGTTTTGACTAGATAAAGGAGGAGATTAATTGTGAGAGTTTAAATAATGAGTTAAATAATTGAACAGAGAGAGTTAATTGTTTGCTTAATTATTGTTGTACAGAGAGAGTTGATAATGAATATAAATGATTTTATGAGATTTAGAGTATCTAAAGAATAGCAAATGGTTAAACACATAAGATGGTTAGATTGAATTATTGTTATTAGGAGATAAGTGGTGAATTTTCTAGTGTTATATTAAGGTGAAATGTTGTAAGGAGGTTTGGGGTGATAATGATAAATAAGGCATGTGAGTTAGCCAAGTTAATTTTAATGGGAGTTAGAGAGAATAAGAATTTAAATACCAGTAATACATAAAGAGGGTGTTAGATATTTTAGGGACACAGTAGGGAGAGTGATTATATGTAGAGAAGATGAATAATGTATTCGTAGTCCTTCAGTCTTTCGACTGGTTTGTACCCCTCCCTGCATATACCCGTGGTGCGTGTGGTACTGAGTCTCTCACAGGTATATGGGACCTACAGTTTAACGCCGGATCCGATACGGTATAGTTGGGGAGGGTTTATACTAAGCAGGATACCTCTCACTGGTTTGCCATTGCCTTGCGAGGGGGGAACGGTCGTATCTAAATCAGATGGCCACCAGCGGGAATTACACCCGCGCCGACAGCGTAGCAGCGCCACAGAATAATGTATATGGAGATTAAATAGTTGCTGGTGATATTTTGTAGATAGTGATGAGGTGGTAAGGTGTGATCAACGTGCATCGTTGGGCAGTTACCATAATTAGAGAAGGGTTAGAGTGCTTGACGAGATTATGGGAAGTGCAAGAGGTTATGAATGAGATTGCCAAGGTCGGGAACACACATCCTAGGTACAAAGAGGTAATAATTTTATTTCAAGAGGAGAATGGTATAAGTAGAATTAGTGAAGGGGGTTGTTATTGAGAGATTGGTGTCACCCTAGGAAATCTGTTAGTGGCTGGTAGTAGGAAGAAAGGTGAGTAAGGTTAGATATATAGATGCCAATTTAATAAATCAAATTATAGTGAATAACAGAGAAACACCCAAACTAATAGATAATGATCAAAATGAAAATATTAGAAAGAGAAAATTCATAGTGGAAAGGTGATGTAACATAAAGGTGGATAATAAATTTGAATTTTTTTTGGGAGAATCTCAATGGTAAGAAATGTTAGATTCTTGGATTTCGTTGTCCATGACGTGTCCGTTATGTAACTAAATATCACTGTAATATTGATGACTCGGAACACAAATTTTTTTATAAGTAAAAACGTAAAGTTTTACCTTACAGCGTAAACCGGCTTTCACCTATAGAAGGCTTCATCAGAGGCTGTCGTTAGTAGCGCTGCTCGTCTTGTAGCGCTCACAGCTTCAATCTTTCGAAACACTTTCTCGTCGCCAACAACAAGACGAGCAGCGCTACTAACGACAGCCTCTGATGAAGCCTTCTATAGGTGAAAGCCGGTTTAGGCTGTAAGGTAAAACTTTACGTTTTTACTTATAAAAAACATTGTGTTCCGAGTCGTCAATATTATAGTGATATTTAGTAAATGTTAGATGATTAAAAGTTGATGTAAAAGAATTGTTAAGAGTAAATAGAAAGTTCAAGTAGTGGGTGTATCAATTTTTATGCAAAAAATATAAATGTGAATTATTCAGTCAAATGTAACAATGTTAATGTTTAATGTTCAATGTTTTACTATGTTTTATTATGTTGTTTGGTAATAGTGTGTGGCTGGGAGGTTGCTACAGGGGTAGCAACGGTAACAAATGTTAAGTATTAAATAAATGATGTTAGTAATGGTATTGAAAAAAAAAAGTTCTTATTCTGTGGTAAAGAAATATTGAAATCAGGAAAGCTGATAAAGAAAATTTTAAAAGTCAGAGTGTTTGCCATAATAAAAGTTATGTTTTGAATTTTATATGATAGAGATAAATAGTTGTTGTTGCTTTTGGAAAACTTAAGAAATTGTTTTACGTGTTATGATCTTAGTATAAGCATATATTTTTCTTCTGGTGAAAGGAGTAAAGTAGTGTTGACTGGAGTCCAGTTTTGGTAAGGATAGTAATGTAAATGGAGAAGGACATCCTGTCATAAATCTTGTTATTTGTTATTTGCAAACTTAATAGTTGAGAAAACCAATGCCTCGGAACATAAACCAATGCAACTAAGGGGAGACATATCAGTTGCGGATATGGAAGTATATAAGGCCACTATTTTAAATTTTTTATTCAATGTTTCAGAGTTTGGTGATGTTGTGACGGCGGTCCTGAGCTGGCCGCGTGTCAGAGCAGGAACGTTGAGTGCCTAAATGGCCTTGCGGAGTTGGGATCTCACCTGAGAAGTCCAGTAAGGTCATGCAAGTACTGTCATCATCATTAGACAAAGGGTAAGTTATTGTATTTTTTTTTATGTAAACACTACAGGGGGTTGTGGCGCCATATCAGGGCTGATCCCTTTAGAAGGTGTGAATGAGTCAATGAGAGTTTTTATGTTTCGACATAAAACCTCTCATTGAGGGGGTTTTGTGACGGTACAGAAGTCCGTCAAAGGATTTATTGATACATGAGGAATAAATTGATTGTATTTGATATATTTAAAAATGGTTAGGTTGACTTTCCCTAATGTATAACACACAACGCAGTTCGTCTGTACAATTTGACATCAAGGTCATGGCGTACGTGCTTCTTGGCAGATACTTAAACAAAGCAAATTGCGAACTAATGTTGAAACGTCATCAAATATGCAAAAAAACGTAATGATTGTGACGCAGAACAATGGCATCATACGTTTGAAACAATAGAATGATGACGATATAACCCTACCACTTGCGTGAATTGTGCTGGTTATTCGCACTCAGTCTTCAATCTACGTTCGATGCAGTAGCACACAACAAAACTAGCTGGCAAAGTATAGCCGGCCAAGTGTTTTTAAAAGTATCCAAGATGTAATTAATAGTGAACAGTTATCAGTATTTAACCAGAGAAGAAGCATAATGTAATTTAAATTCAGTGAACCAAGGAACAGACAAACTGTAAAGTTCGGCCGAACATCTGCTTCCAACAATGGAAAATATCTGAGGAGAAGCAACTACCCCAGCATTTCAGGAAAGTTTAAAATTCTAAATTCTATCAATTATTCTGAGCTCAAAAAATTTATTAATTAAACATGTAACAGTAATTAATGTACGGGTATAGAGAGAGAGAGAGAGAGAGAGAGAGAGAGAGAGAGAGAGAGTGCATGCGTGTGGGAGAATGCCGGCATTTATGACTGTACAAGAAGGCATTGGTTTATGAATAATATGATCTAAACAGAATAAGTAAATTCAAAGAAAACTGCAGATTAACGAAAATGCTCTTGCTACAAATTAAGTACTAGAAAGAAGTAATTAAAAATAATGAATAACTAACATGGGCAGAAGTAGCTATAGACGCCATTTTGTTTTGGTCTTATAAGAAGACATCTTTGGTTTCTATAAGTGTAAATAATGCAAATTTAGATGTATTAAACAGAGCTTTTATGTCACACAATTGTTGTTAGAACCATTATTTCGCAAAATCCCAACTATTTCTGTACTCTCGCTTAACGATACCTTGGACCCTAGGGATAAAAAATAATGTTGGTTATGGAACCATGTGCACGAAACAGAAGTATGGTGAACCATGCGGTAAGTAAAGATATTTTATTTATTTATGTAAATAAGAATGGAAAATTATGTTTACAATGGCTACCCGAACAGTGACATTATATAAAAAATTAAAGTCAGAGTGGGCAGAAACAGAGTGGGTACAGAAATAATATAGCATAACACGTAAATAGTGCGTTACAATTGTAGGTTATATTGTTATTGTTAGGTTAAGTTAAGATAAAAAGCAACAGTTTAAAAAACAAACGGAAATATTTTTCTATTTAAAATGGCAGAAAATAACGAAAGTGTCAGTTTGAATGACACAGAGACAGAGTCAGCAATAATGGACGATGTAGAAATACAGTCTACTCCAATGACAACTAGAACAAGAGAGTTGTCAGTGGACGATGTATTTGACTTAATAAAAACAATGTCTGAAAATATAAATAGCAATTTAAATGGACTGAAAGAACAAAACAATGAACAAAAAATGAGATTAGAGAAATCAAAAGTAATTTTAACGACAAATTTCATTAGCAAAATGTAAGATTTGATAATGTGGATAAAAAATTTAACCAATTTGATGAGAAGTTCAATGAAATCAGAAAACGGAATGTTAATTTTGATAGACGAATAAATGAAATAGTTGTACGTTGTACAAAGATTCAAGAACAGATAGTAGAAAATAGTAGAGAATCAAATAAATTAAATGAAAATAAAGACAACAAGGTAACTAGTGGGGAGATTTATGATAATAGAAGTAGAAATATGGTATTAGAAAATAAAGTGGTGAATATTGATAGTGATAATGAACATTTAGAGAGAGTAGAATATAATGTTGGAATGTTAGTATGTGTTGAGGAGAGAGAGAAAGTGGAGAGAGAATTTACAGGTAAAGGGGTTGCAGGGGGTAAATTTTTCCCATAATGTTGTAGCCGGGGGTGAAGAAATGGCTTCACGTGAGTATTTGGAACACAAAAGGTCTGCAAATAGAGTTCCCTGGATTTTTGGTGCACTTCATAGGTGGTGCAGTAATTATGAGTTAGTGTCCCCTGCATATATTGAGAGAGAGAGAGAGAGAGAGAGAGAGAGAGAGAGAGAGAGAGAGAGGAGAGAGAGAGAGAGAGAGAGAGAGAGAGAGAGAGAGAGAGAGAGAGAGAGAGAGAGAGTGTAGCTTGGTGTTATGGTGAGAGATATTTTGAGAGAGAGAGGTATTGTGATGAGAGAGAGAGAGAGAGAGAGAAAGAGAGAGAGATTTTTAAAGTAAATAGAATTATAGAGAATTTGTGAGAAAAGGTTAGGTGTAGAGATGGTGTATGATTATATTGAGATTTTACCTTGCATGGATATAGAAGAAGTAGATGATGTTATAAAAGATGATAATATGACTTACCGGAGTGTGACAGACAATACTAAAGGTGACAGGACCATACCCGATCATGACGAATTATATGAGATTGTGGAAAATTATAAAAATTGAATAGTATGTACATTTATGATACTAATATAAGAGATTCAATAATAAATGATTTGTATAGATATAAGATAAGATTATTATTTGATGATGGTGGATAAATATTTTATTGTGTTATGAACATTTAACTATGTGGACAGTGTATTTTAAAATGGATTGTATTATGAACTGATAAATGGTCAATGATAAAATAATAAGTTGGATTGTATATTTTTTGTGTGTGTTAATGTCCAGGTATTGATGTATTCTTTATGTTGTGTATTATATGTATTTTTCTGTAAAACATGTATGGAACAGGAAGTTATAGGTTAGTTGATTTAATAATAATTGTAACATTTTTTTGTTTTGACTAGATAAAGGAGGAGATTAATTGTGAGAGTTTAAATAATGAGTTAAATAATTGAAGATTAATTGCTTAATTATTGTTGTACAGAGAGAGTTGATAATGAATATAATGATTTTATGAGATTTAGAGTATCTAAAGAATAGCAAATGGTTAAACACATAAGATGGTTAGATTGAATTATTGTTATTAGGAGATAAGTGGTGAATTTTCTAGTGTTATATTAAGGTGAAATGTTGTAAGGAGGTTTGGGTGATAATGATAAATAAGGCATGTGAGTTAGCCAAGTTAATTTTAATGGGAGTTAGAGAGAATAAGAATTTTGAAATACCAGTAATACATAAAGAGGGTGTTAGATATTTTAGGGACACAGTAGGGAGAGTGATTATATGTAGAGAAGATGAATAATGTATTCGTAGTCCTTCAGTCTTTCGACTGGTTTGTACCCTCCCTGCATATACCCGTGGTGCGTGTGGTACTGAGTCTCTCACAGGTATATGGGACCTACAGTTTAACGCCGGATCCGAACGGTATAGTTGGGGAGGGTTTATACTAAGCAGGATACCTCTCGCTGGTTTGCCATTGCCTTGCGAGGGGGAACGGTCGTATCTAAATCAGATGGCCACCAGCGGGAATTACACCCGCGCCGACAGCGTAGCAGCGCCACAGAATAATGTATATGGAGATTAAATAGTTGCTGGTGATATTTTGTAGATAGTGATGAGGTGGTAAGGTGTGATCAACGTGCATCGTTGGGCAGTTACCATAATTAGAGAAGGGTTAGAGTGCTTGACGAGATTATGGGAAGTGCAAGAGGTTATGAATGAGATTGCCAAGGTCGGGAACACACATCCTAGGTACAAAGAGGTAATAATTTTATTTCAAGAGGAGAATGGTATAAGTAGAATTAGTGAAGGGGGTTGTTATTGAGAGATTGGTGTCACCCTAGGAAATCTGTTAGTGGCTGGTAGTAGGAAGAAAGGTGAGTAAGGTTAGATATATAGATGCCAATTTAATAAATCAAATTATAGTGAATAACAGAGAAACACCCAAACTAATAGATAATGATCAAAATGAAAATATTAGAAAGAGAAAATTCATAGTGGAAAGGTGATGTAACATAAAGGTGGATAATAAATTTGAATTTTTTTTTGGAGAATCTCAATGGTAACAAATGTTAGATTCTTGGATTTCGTTGTCCATGACGTGTCCGTTACTTAACTAAATATCACTATAATATTGACGACTCGGAACACAAATTTTTTTATAAGTAAAAACGTAAAGTTTTACCTTACAGCGTAAACCGGCTTTCACCTATAGAAGGCTTCATCAGAGGCTGTCGTTAGTAGCGCTGCTCGTCTTGTAGCGCTCACAGCTTCAATCTTTCGAAACACTTTCTCGTCGCCAACAACAAGACGAGCAGCGCTACTAACGACAGCCTCTGATGAAGCCTTCTATAGGTGAAAGCCGGTTTAGGCTGTAAGGTAAAACTTTACGTTTTTACTTATAAAAAACTTTGTGTTCCGAGTCGTCAATATTATAGTGATATTTAGTAAATGTTAGATGATTAAAAGTTGATGTAAAAGAATTGTTAAGAGTAAATAGAAAGTTCAAGTAGTGGGTGTATCAATTTTTATGCAAAAAATATAAATGTGAATTATTCAGTCAAATGTAACAATGTTAATGTTTAATGTTCAATGTTTTACTATGTTTTATTATGTTGTTTGGTAATAGTGTGTGGCTGGGAGGTTGCTACAGGGGTAGCAACGGTAACAAATGTTAAGTATTAAATAAATGATGTTAGTAATGGTATTGAAAAAAAAAAGTTCTTATTCTGTGGTAAAGAAATATTGAAATCAGGAAAGCTGATAAAGAAAATTTTAAAAGTCAGAGTGTTTGCCATAATAAAAGTTATGTTTTGAATTTTATATGATAGAGATAAATAGTTGTTGTTGCTTTTGGAAAACTTAAGAAATTGTTTTACGTGTTATGATCTTAGTATAAGCATATATTTTTCTTCTGGTGAAAGGAGTAAAGTAGTGTTGACTGGAGTCCAGTTTTGGTAAGGATAGTAATGTAAATGGAGAAGGACATCCTGTCATAAATCTTGTTATTTGTTATTTGCAAACTTAATAGTTGAGAAAACCAATGCCTCGGAACATAAACCAATGCAACTAAGGGGAGACATATCAGTTGCGGATATGGAAGTATATAAGGCCACTATTTTAAATTTTTTATTCAATGTTTCAGAGTTTGGTGATGTTGTGACGGCGGTCCTGAGCTGGCCGCGTGTCAGAGCAGGAATGTTGAGTGCCTAAATGGCCTTGCGGAGTTGGGATCTCACCTGAGAAGTCCAGTAAGGTCATGCAGGTACTGTCATCATCATTAGACAAAGGGTAAGTTATTGTATTTTTTTTTATGTAAACACTACAGGGGGTTGTGGCGCCATATCAGGGCTGATCCCTTTAGAAGGTGTGAATGAGTCAATGAGAGTTTTTATGTTTCGACATAAAACCTCTCATTGAGGGGGTTTTGTGACGGTACAGAAGTCCGTCAAAGGATTTATTGATACATGAGGAATAAATTGATTGTATTTGATATATTTAAAAATGGTTAGGTTGACTTTCCCTAATGTATAACACACAACGCAGTTCGTCTGTACAATTTGACATCAAGGTCATGGCGTACGTGCTTCTTGGCAGATACTTAAACAAAGCAAATTGCGAACTAATGTTGAAACGTCATCAAATATGCAAAAAACGTAATGATTGTGACGCAGAACAATGGCATCATACGTTTGAAACAATAGAATGATGACGATATAACCCTACCACTTGCATGAATTGTGCTGGTTATTCGCACTCAGTCTTCAATCTACGTTCGATGCAGTAGCACACAACAAAATTAGCTGGCAAAGTATAGCCGGCCAAGTGTTTTTAAAAGTATCCAAGATGTAATTAATAGTGAACAGTTATCAGTATTTAACCAGAGAAGAAGCATAATGTAATTTAAATTCAGTGAACCAAGGAACAGACAAACTGTAAAGTTCGGCCGAACATCTGCCTTCAACAATGGAAAATATCTGAGGAGAAGCAACTATCCCAGCATTTCAGGAAAGTTTAAAATTCTAAATTCTATCAATTATTCTGAGCTCAAAAAATTTATTAATTAAACATGTAACAGTAATTAATGTACGGGTATAGAGAGAGAGAGAGAGAGAGTGCATGCGTGTGGGAGAATGCCGGCATTTATGACTGTACAAGAAGGCATTGGTTTATGAATAATATGATCTAAACAGAATAAGTAAATTCAAAGAAAACTGGAGATTAACGAAAATGCTCTTGCTACAAATTAAGTACTAGAAAGAAGTAATTAAAAATAATGAATAACTAACATGGGCAGAAGTAGCTATAGACGCCATTTTGTTTTGGTCTTATAAGAAGACATCTTTGGTTTCTATAAGTGTAAATAATGCAAATTTAGATGTATTAAACAGAGCTTTTATGTCACACAATTGTTGTTAGAACCATTATTTCGCAAAATCCCAACTATTTCTGTACTCTCGCTTAACGATACCTTGGACCCTAGGGATAAAAAATAATGTTGGTTATGGAACCATGTGCACGAAACAGAAGTATGGTGAACCATGCGGTAAGTAAAGATATTTTATTTATTTATGTAAATAAGAATGGAAAATTATGTTTACAATGGCTACCCGAACAGCGACTTTATATAAAAAATTAAAGTCAGAGTGGGCAGAAACAGAGTGGGTACAGAAATAATATAGCATAACACGTAAATAGTGCGTTACAATTGTAGGTTATATTGTTATTGTTAGGTTAAGTTAAGATAAAAAGCAACAGTTTAAAAAACAAACGGAAATATTTTTCTATTTAAAATGGCAGAAAATAACGAAAGTGTCAGTTTGAATGACACAGAGACAGAGTCAGCAATAATGGACGATGTAGAAATACAGTCTACTCCAATGACAACTAGAACAAGAGAGTTGTCAGTGGACGATGTATTTGACTTAATAAAAACAATGTCTGAAAATATAAATAGCAATTTAAATGAACTGAAAGAACAAAACAATGAACAAAAAATGAGATTAGAGAAACCAAAGTAATTTTAACGACAAATTTCATGAGCAAAATGTAAGATTTGATAATGTTGATAAAAAATTTAACCAATTTGATGAGAAGTTCAATGAAATCAGAAAACGGAATGTTAATTTTGATAGACGAATAAATGAAATAGTTGTACGTTGTACAAAGATTCAAGAACAGATAGTAGAAAATAATAGAGAATCAAATAAATTAAATGAAAATAAAGACAACAAGGTAACTAGTGGGGAGATTTATGATAATAGAAGTAGAAATATGGTATTAGAAAATAAAGTGGTGAATATTGATAGTGATAATGAATATTTAGAGAGAGTAGAATATAATGTTGGAATGTTAGTATGTGTTGAGGAGAGAGAGAAAGTGGAGAGAGAATTTACAGGTAAAGGGGTTGCAGGGGGTAAATTTTTCCCATAATGTTGTAGCTGGGGGTGAAGAAATGGCTTCACGTGAGTATTTGGAACACAAAAGGTCTGCAAATAGAGTTCCCTGGATTTTTGGTGCACTTCATAGGTGGTGCAGTAATTATGAGTTAGTGTCCCCTGCATATATTGAGAGAGAGAGAGAGAGAGAGAGAGAGAGAGAGAGAGAGAGAGAGAGAGAGAGAGAGAGAGAGAGAGAGAGAGAGAGAGAGAGAGTGTAGCTTGGTGTTATGGTGAGAGATATTTTGAGAGAGAGAGGTATTGTGATGAGAGAGAGAGAGAGAGAGAAAGAGAGAGAGATTTTTAAAGTAAATAGAATTATAGAGAATTTGTGAGAAGGTTAGGTGTAGAGATGGTGTATGATTATATTGAGATTTTACCTTGCATGGATATAGAAGAAGTAGATGATGTTATAAAAGATGATAATATGACTTACCGGAGTGTGACAGACAATACTAAAGGTGACAGGACCATACCCGATCATGACGAATTATATGAGATTGTGGAAAATTATAAAAATTGAATAGTATGTACATTTATGATACTAATATAAGAGATTCAATAATAAATGATTTGTATAGATATAAGATAAGATTATTATTTGATGATGGTGGATAAATATTTTATTGTGTTATGAACATTTAACTATGTGGACAGTGTATTTTTAAAATGGATTGTATTATGAACTGATAAATGGTCAATGATAAAATAATAAGTTGGATTGTATATTTTTTGTGTGTGTTAATGTCCAGGTATTGATGTATTCTTTATGTTGTGTATTATATGTATTTTTCTGTAAAACATGTATGGAACAGGAAGTTATAGGTTAGTTGATTTAATAATAATTGTAACATTTTTTTGTTTTGACTAGATAAAGGAGGAGATTAATTGTGAGAGTTTAAATAATGAGTTAAATAATTGAAGATTAATTGCTTAATTATTGTTGTACAGAGAGAGTTGATAATGAATATAAATGATTTTATGAGATTTAGAGTATCTAAAGAATAGCAAATGGTTAAACACATAAGATGGTTAGATTGAATTATTGTTATTAGGAGATAAGTGGTGAATTTTCTAGTGTTATATTAAGGTGAAATGTTGTAAGGAGGTTTGGGTGATAATGATAAATAAGGCATGTGAGTTAGCCAAGTTAATTTTAATGGGAGTTAGAGAGAATAAGAATTTTGAAATACCAGTAATACATAAAGAGGGTGTTAGATATTTTAGGGACACAGTAGGGAGAGTGATTATATGTAGAGAAGATGAATAATGTATTCGTAGTCCTTCAGTCTTTCGACTGGTTTGTACCCTCCCTGCATATACCCGTGGTGCGTGTGGTACTGAGTCTCTCACAGGTATATGGGACCTACAGTTTAACGCCGGATCCGAACGGTATAGTTGGGGAGGGTTTATACTAAGCAGGATACCTCTCACTGGTTTGCCATTGCCTTGCGAGGGGGAACGGTCGTATCTAAATCAGATGGCCACCAGCGGGAATTACACCCGCGCCGACAGCGTAGCAGCGCCACAGAATAATGTATATGGAGATTAAATAGTTGCTGGTGATATTTTGTAGATAGTGATGAGGTGGTAAGGTGTGATCAACGTGCATCGTTGGGCAGTTACCATAATTAGAGAAGGGTTAGAGTGCTTGACGAGATTATGGGAAGTGCAAGAGGTTATGAATGAGATTGCCAAGGTCGGGAACACACATCCTAGGTACAAAGAGGTAATAATTTTATTTCAAGAGGAGAATGGTATAAGTAGAATTAGTGAAGGGGGTTGTTATTGAGAGATTGGTGTCACCCTAGGAAATCTGTTAGTGGCTGGTAGTAGGAAGAAAGGTGAGTAAGGTTAGATATATAGATGCCAATTTAATAAATCAAATTATAGTGAATAACAGAGAAACACCCAAACTAATAGATAATGATCAAAATGAAAATATTAGAAAGAGAAAATTCATAGTGGAAAGGTGATGTAACATAAAGGTGGATAATAAATTTGAATTTTTTTTGGGAGAATCTCAATGGTAAGAAATGTTAGATTCTTGGATTTCGTTGTCCATGACGTGTCCGTTATGTAACTAAATATCACTGTAATATTGATGACTCGGAACACAAATTTTTTTATAAGTAAAAACGTAAAGTTTTACCTTACAGCGTAAACCGGCTTTCACCTATAGAAGGCTTCATCAGAGGCTGTCGTTAGTAGCGCTGCTCGTCTTGTAGCGCTCACAGCTTCAATCTTTCGAAACACTTTCTCGTCGCCAACAACAAGACGAGCAGCGCTACTAACGACAGCCTCTGATGAAGCCTTCTATAGGTGAAAGCCGGTTTAGGCTGTAAGGTAAAACTTTACGTTTTTACTTATAAAAAACATTGTGTTCCGAGTCGTCAATATTATAGTGATATTTAGTAAATGTTAGATGATTAAAAGTTGATGTAAAAGAATTGTTAAGAGTAAATAGAAAGTTCAAGTAGTGGGTGTATCAATTTTTATGCAAAAAATATAAATGTGAATTATTCAGTCAAATGTAACAATGTTAATGTTTAATGTTCAATGTTTTACTATGTTTTATTATGTTGTTTGGTAATAGTGTGTGGCTGGGAGGTTGCTACAGGGGTAGCAACGGTAACAAATGTTAAGTATTAAATAAATGATGTTAGTAATGGTATTGAAAAAAAAAAAGTTCTTATTCTGTGGTAAAGAAATATTGAAATCAGGAAAGCTGATAAAGAAAATTTTAAAAGTCAGAGTGTTTGCCATAATAAAAGTTATGTTTTGAATTTTATATGATAGAGATAAATAGTTGTTGTTGCTTTTGGAAAACTTAAGAAATTGTTTTACGTGTTATGATCTTAGTATAAGCATATATTTTTCTTCTGGTGAAAGGAGTAAAGTAGTGTTGACTGGAGTCCAGTTTTGGTAAGGGATAGTAATGTAAATGGAGAAGGACATCCTGTCATAAATCTTGTTATTTGTTATTTGCAAACTTAATAGTTGAGAAAACCAATGCCTCGGAACATAAACCAATGCAACTAAGGGGAGACATATCAGTTGCGGATATGGAAGTATATAAGGCCACTATTTTAAATTTTTTATTCAATGTTTCAGAGTTTGGTGATGTTGTGACGGCGGTCCTGAGCTGGCCGCGTGTCAGAGCAGGAACGTTGAGTGCCTAAATGGCCTTGCGGAGTTGGGATCTCACCTGAGAAGTCCAGTAAGGTCATGCAGGTACTGTCATCATCATTAGACAAAGGGTAAGTTATTGTATTTTTTTTTATGTAAACACTACAGGGGGTTGTGGCGCCATATCAGGGCTGATCCCTTTAGAAGGTGTGAATGAGTCAATGAGAGTTTTTATGTTTCGACATAAAACCTCTCATTGAGGGGGTTTTGTGACGGTACAGAAGTCCGTCAAAGGATTTATTGATACATGAGGAATAAATTGATTGTATTTGATATATTTAAAAATGGTTAGGTTGACTTTCCCTAATGTATAACACACAATGCAGTTCGTCTGTACAATTTGACATCAAGGTCATGGCGTACGTGCTTCTTGGCAGATACTTAAACAAAGCAAATTGCGAACTAATGTTGAAACGTCATCAAATATGCAAAAAACGTAATGATTGTGACGCAGAACAATGGCATCATACGTTTGAAACAATAGAATGATGACGATATAACCCTACCACTTGCGTGAATTGTGCTGGTTATTCGCACTCAGTCTTCAATCTACGTTCGATGCAGTAGCACACAACAAAATTAGCTGGCAAAGTATAGCCGGCCAAGTGTTTTTAAAAGTATCCAAGATGTAATTAATAGTGAACAGTTATCAGTATTTAACCAGAGAAGAAGCATAATGTAATTTAAATTCAGTGAACCAAGGAACAGACAAACTGTAAAGTTCGGCCGAACATCTGCTTCCAACAATGGAAAATATCTGAGGAGAAGCAACTACCCCAGCATTTCAGGAAAGTTTAAAATTCTAAATTCTATCAATTATTCTGAGCTCAAAAAATTTATTAATTAAACATGTAACAGTAATTAATGTACGGGTATAGAGAGAGAGAGAGAGAGAGAGAGAGAGAGAGTGCATGCGTGTGGGAGAATGCCGGCATTTATGACTGTACAAGAAGGCATTGGTTTATGAATAATATGATCTAAACAGAATAAGTAAATTCAAAGAAAACTGCAGATTAACGAAAATGCTCTTGCTACAAATTAAGTACTAGAAAGAAGTAATTAAAAATAATGAATAACTAACATGGGCAGAAGTAGCTATAGACGCCATTTTGTTTTGGTCTTATAAGAAGACATCTTTGGTTTCTATAAGTGTAAATAATGCAAATTTAGATGTATTAAACAGAGCTTTTATGTCACACAATTGTTGTTAGAACCATTATTTCGCAAAATCCCAACTATTTCTGTACTCTCGCTTAACGATACCTTGGACCCTAGGGATAAAAAATAATGTTGGTTATGGAACCATGTGCACGAAACAGAAGTATGGTGAACCATGCGGTAAGTAAAGATATTTTATTTATTTATGTAAATAAGAATGGAAAATTATGTTTACAATGGCTACCCGAACAGTGACATTATATAAAAAATTAAAGTCAGAGTGGGCAGAAACAGAGTGGGTACAGAAATAATATAGCATAACACGTAAATAGTGCGTTAGAATTGTAGGTTATATTGTTATTGTTAGGTTAAGTTAAGATAAAAAGCAACAGTTTAAAAAACAAACGGAAATATTTTTCTATTTAAAATGGCAGAAAATAACGAAAGTGTCAGTTTGAATGACACAGAGACAGAGTCAGCAATAATGGACGATGTAGAAATACAGTCTACTCCAATGACAACTAGAACAAGAGAGTTGTCAGTGGACGATGTATTTGACTTAATAAAAACAATGTCTGAAAATATAAATAGCAATTTAAATGGACTGAAAGAACAAAACAATGAACAAAAAATGAGATTAGAGAAATCAAAAGTAATTTTAACGACAAATTTCATTAGCAAAATGTAAGATTTGATAATGTGGATAAAAAATTTAACCAATTTGATGAGAAGTTCAATGAAATCAGAAAACGGAATGTTAATTTTGATAGACGAATAAATGAAATAGTTGTACGTTGTACAAAGATTCAAGAACAGATAGTAGAAAATAGTAGAGAATCAAATAAATTAAATGAAAATAAAGACAACAAGGTAACTAGTGGGGAGATTTATGATAATAGAAGTAGAAATATGGTATTAGAAAATAAAGTGGTGAATATTGATAGTGATAATGAACATTTAGAGAGAGTAGAATATAATGTTGGAATGTTAGTATGTGTTGAGGAGAGAGAGAAAGTGGAGAGAGAATTTACAGGTAAAGGGGTTGCAGGGGGTAAATTTTTCCCATAATGTTGTAGCCGGGGTGAAGAAATGGCTTCACGTGAGTATTTGGAACACAAAAGGTCTGCAAATAGAGTTCCCTGGATTTTTGGTGCACTTCATAGGTGGTGCAGTAATTATGAGTTAGTGTCCCCTGCATATATTGAGAGAGAGAGAGAGAGAGAGAGAGAGAGAGAGAGAGAGAGAGAGAGAGAGAGAGAGAGAGAGAGAGAGAGTGTAGCTTGGTGTTATGGTGAGAGATATTTTGAGAGAGAGAGGTATTGTGATGAGAGAGAGAGAGAGAGAGAAAGAGAGAGAGATTTTTAAAGTAAATAGAATTATAGAGAATTTGTGAGAAGGTTAGGTGTAGAGATGGTGTATGATTATATTGAGATTTTACCTTGCATGGATATAGAAGAAGTAGATGATGTTATAAAAGATGATAATATGACTTACCGGAGTGTGACAGACAATACTAAAGGTGACAGGACCATACCCGATCATGACGAATTATATGAGATTGTGGAAAATTATAAAAATTGAATAGTATGTACATTTATGATACTAATATAAGAGATTCAATAATAAATGATTTGTATAGATATAAGATAAGATTATTATTTGATGATGGTGGATAAATATTTTATTGTGTTATGAACATTTAACTATGTGGACAGTGTATTTTTAAAATGGATTGTATTATGAACTGATAAATGGTCAATGATAAAATAATAAGTTGGATTGTATATTTTTTGTGTGTGTTAATGTCCAGGTATTGATGTATTCTTTATGTTGTGTATTATATGTATTTTTCTGTAAAACATGTATGGAACAGGAAGTTATAGGTTAGTTGATTTAATAATAATTGTAACATTTTTTTGTTTTGACTAGATAAAGGAGGAGATTAATTGTGAGAGTTTAAATAATGAGTTAAATAATTGAAGATTAATTGCTTAATTATTGTTGTACAGAGAGAGTTGATAATGAATATAAATGATTTTATGAGATTTAGAGTATCTAAAGAATAGCAAATGGTTAAACACATAAGATGGTTAGATTGAATTATTGTTATTAGGAGATAAGTGGTGAATTTTCTAGTGTTATATTAAGGTGAAATGTTGTAAGGAGGTTTGGGTGATAATGATAAATAAGGCATGTGAGTTAGCCAAGTTAATTTTAATGGGAGTTAGAGAGAATAAGAATTTTGAAATACCAGTAATACATAAAGAGGGTGTTAGATATTTTAGGGACACAGTAGGGAGAGTGATTATATGTAGAGAAGATGAATAATGTATTCGTAGTCCTTCAGTCTTTCGACTGGTTTGTACCCTCCCTGCATATACCCGTGGTGCGTGTGGTACTGAGTCTCTCACAGGTATATGGGACCTACAGTTTAACGCCGGATCCGAACGGTATAGTTGGGGAGGGTTTATACTAAGCAGGATACCTCTCGCTGGTTTGCCATTGCCTTGCGAGGGGGAACGGTCGTATCTAAATCAGATGGCCACCAGCGGGAATTACACCCGCGCCGACAGCGTAGCAGCGCCACAGAATAATGTATATGGAGATTAAATAGTTGCTGGTGATATTTTGTAGATAGTGATGAGGTGGTAAGGTGTGATCAACGTGCATCGTTGGGCAGTTACCATAATTAGAGAAGGGTTAGAGTGCTTGACGAGATTATGGGAAGTGCAAGAGGTTATGAATGAGATTGCCAAGGTCGGGAACACACATCCTAGGTACAAAGAGGTAATAATTTTATTTCAAGAGGAGAATGGTATAAGTAGAATTAGTGAAGGGGGTTGTTATTGAGAGATTGGTGTCACCCTAGGAAATCTGTTAGTGGCTGGTAGTAGGAAGAAAGGTGAGTAAGGTTAGATATATAGATGCCAATTTAATAAATCAAATTATAGTGAATAACAGAGAAACACCCAAACTAATAGATAATGATCAAAATGAAAATATTAGAAAGAGAAAATTCATAGTGGAAAGGTGATGTAACATAAAGGTGGATAATAAATTTGAATTTTTTTTTGGAGAATCTCAATGGTAACAAATGTTAGATTCTTGGATTTCGTTGTCCATGACGTGTCCGTTACTTAACTAAATATCACTATAATATTGACGACTCGGAACACAAATTTTTTTATAAGTAAAAACGTAAAGTTTTACCTTACAGCGTAAACCGGCTTTCACCTATAGAAGGCTTCATCAGAGGCTGTCGTTAGTAGCGCTGCTCGTCTTGTAGCGCTCACAGCTTCAATCTTTCGAAACACTTTCTCGTCGCCAACAACAAGACGAGCAGCGCTACTAACGACAGCCTCTGATGAAGCCTTCTATAGGTGAAAGCCGGTTTAGGCTGTAAGGTAAAACTTTACGTTTTTACTTATAAAAAACTTTGTGTTCCGAGTCGTCAATATTATAGTGATATTTAGTAAATGTTAGATGATTAAAAGTTGATGTAAAAGAATTGTTAAGAGTAAATAGAAAGTTCAAGTAGTGGGTGTATCAATTTTTATGCAAAAAATATAAATGTGAATTATTCAGTCAAATGTAACAATGTTAATGTTTAATGTTCAATGTTTTACTATGTTTTATTATGTTGTTTGGTAATAGTGTGTGGCTGGGAGGTTGCTACAGGGGTAGCAACGGTAACAAATGTTAAGTATTAAATAAATGATGTTAGTAATGGTATTGAAAAAAAAAAGTTCTTATTCTGTGGTAAAGAAATATTGAAATCAGGAAAGCTGATAAAGAAAATTTTAAAAGTCAGAGTGTTTGCCATAATAAAAGTTATGTTTTGAATTTTATATGATAGAGATAAATAGTTGTTGTTGCTTTTGGAAAACTTAAGAAATTGTTTTACGTGTTATGATCTTAGTATAAGCATATATTTTTCTTCTGGTGAAAGGAGTAAAGTAGTGTTGACTGGAGTCCAGTTTTGGTAAGGATAGTAATGTAAATGGAGAAGGACATCCTGTCATAAATCTTGTTATTTGTTATTTGCAAACTTAATAGTTGAGAAAACCAATGCCTCGGAACATAAACCAATGCAACTAAGGGGAGACATATCAGTTGCGGATATGGAAGTATATAAGGCCACTATTTTAAATTTTTTATTCAATGTTTCAGAGTTTGGTGATGTTGTGACGGCGGTCCTGAGCTGGCCGCGTGTCAGAGCAGGAACGTTGAGTGCCTAAATGGCCTTGCGGAGTTGGGATCTCACCTGAGAAGTCCAGTAAGGTCATGCAGGTACTGTCATCATCATTAGACAAAGGGTAAGTTATTGTATTTTTTTTTATGTAAACACTACAGGGGGTTGTGGTGCCATATCAGGGCTGATCCCTTAAGAAGGTGTGAATGAGTCAATGAGAGTTTTTATGTTTCGACATAAAACCTCTCATTGAGGGGGTTTTGTGACGGTACAGAAGTCCGTCAAAGGATTTATTGATACATGAGGAATAAATTGATTGTATTTGATATATTTAAAAATGGTTAGGTTGACTTTCCCTAATGTATAACACACAACGCAGTTCGTCTGTACAATTTGACATCAAGGTCATGGCGTACGTGCTTCTTGGCAGATACTTAAACAAAGCAAATTGCGAACTAATGTTGAAACGTCATCAAATATGCAAAAAACGTAATGATTGTGACGCAGAACAATGGCATCATACGTTTGAAACAATAGAATGATGACGATATAACCCTACCACTTGCATGAATTGTGCTGGTTATTCGCACTCAGTCTTCAATCTACGTTCGATGCAGTAGCACACAACAAAATTAGCTGGCAAAGTATAGCCGGCCAAGTGTTTTTAAAAGTATCCAAGATGTAATTAATAGTGAACAGTTATCAGTATTTAACCAGAGAAGAAGCATAATGTAATTTAAATTCAGTGAACCAAGGAACAGACAAACTGTAAAGTTCGGCCGAACATCTGCCTTCAACAATGGAAAATATCTGAGGAGAAGCAACTATCCCAGCATTTCAGGAAAGTTTAAAATTCTAAATTCTATCAATTATTCTGAGCTCAAAAAATTTATTAATTAAACATGTAACAGTAATTAATGTACGGGTATAGAGAGAGAGAGAGAGAGAGTGCATGCGTGTGGGAGAATGCCGGCATTTATGACTGTACAAGAAGGCATTGGTTTATGAATAATATGATCTAAACAGAATAAGTAAATTCAAAGAAAACTGGAGATTAACGAAAATGCTCTTGCTACAAATTAAGTACTAGAAAGAAGTAATTAAAAATAATGAATAACTAACATGGGCAGAAGTAGCTATAGACGCCATTTTGTTTTGGTCTTATAAGAAGACATCTTTGGTTTCTATAAGTGTAAATAATGCAAATTTAGATGTATTAAACAGAGCTTTTATGTCACACAATTGTTGTTAGAACCATTATTTCGCAAAATCCCAACTATTTCTGTACTCTCGCTTAACGATACCTTGGACCCTAGGGATAAAAAATAATGTTGGTTATGGAACCATGTGCACGAAACAGAAGTATGGTGAACCATGCGGTAAGTAAAGATATTTTATTTATTTATGTAAATAAGAATGGAAAATTATGTTTACAATGGCTACCCGAACAGCGACTTTATATAAAAAATTAAAGTCAGAGTGGGCAGAAACAGAGTGGGTACAGAAATAATATAGCATAACACGTAAATAGTGCGTTACAATTGTAGGTTATATTGTTATTGTTAGGTTAAGTTAAGATAAAAAGCAACAGTTTAAAAAACAAACGGAAATATTTTTCTATTTAAAATGGCAGAAAATAACGAAAGTGTCAGTTTGAATGACACAGAGACAGAGTCAGCAATAATGGACGATGTAGAAATACAGTCTACTCCAATGACAACTAGAACAAGAGAGTTGTCAGTGGACGATGTATTTGACTTAATAAAAACAATGTCTGAAAATATAAATAGCAATTTAAATGAACTGAAAGAACAAAACAATGAACAAAAAATGAGATTAGAGAAACCAAAGTAATTTTAACGACAAATTTCATGAGCAAAATGTAAGATTTGATAATGTTGATAAAAAATTTAACCAATTTGATGAGAAGTTCAATGAAATCAGAAAACGGAATGTTAATTTTGATAGACGAATAAATGAAATAGTTGTACGTTGTACAAAGATTCAAGAACAGATAGTAGAAAATAATAGAGAATCAAATAAATTAAATGAAAATAAAGACAACAAGGTAACTAGTGGGGAGATTTATGATAATAGAAGTAGAAATATGGTATTAGAAAATAAAGTGGTGAATATTGATAGTGATAATGAATATTTAGAGAGAGTAGAATATAATGTTGGAATGTTAGTATGTGTTGAGGAGAGAGAGAAAGTGGAGAGAGAATTTACAGGTAAAGGGGTTGCAGGGGGTAAATTTTTCCCATAATGTTGTAGCTGGGGGTGAAGAAATGGCTTCACGTGAGTATTTGGAACACAAAAGGTCTGCAAATAGAGTTCCCTGGATTTTTGGTGCACTTCATAGGTGGTGCAGTAATTATGAGTTAGTGTCCCCTGCATATATTGAGAGAGAGAGAGAGAGAGAGAGAGAGAGAGAGAGAGAGAGAGAGAGAGAGAGAGAGAGAGAGAGAGAGAGAGAGAGAGAGAGAGAGAGAGTGTAGCTTGGTGTTATGGTGAGAGATATTTGAGAGAGAGAGGTATTGTGATGAGAGAGAGAGAGAGAGAGAAAGAGAGAGAGATTTTTAAAGTAAATAGAATTATAGAGAATTTGTGAGAAGGTTAGGTGTAGAGATGGTGTATGATTATATTGAGATTTTACCTTGCATGGATATAGAAGAAGTAGATGATGTTATAAAAGATGATAATATGACTTACCGGAGTGTGACAGACAATACTAAAGGTGACAGGACCATACCCGATCATGACGAATTATATGAGATTGTGGAAAATTATAAAAATTGAATAGTATGTACATTTATGATACTAATATAAGAGATTCAATAATAAATGATTTGTATAGATATAATATAAGATTATTATTTGATGATGGTGGATAAATATTTTATTGTGTTATGAACATTTAACTATGTGGACAGTGTATTTTTTAAAATGGATTGTATTATGAACTGATAAATGGTCAATGATAAAATAATAAGTTGGATTGTATATTTTTTGTGTGTGTTAATGTCCAGGTATTGATGTATTCTTTATGTTGTGTATTATATGTATTTTTCTGTAAAACATGTATGGAACAGGAAGTTATAGGTTAGTTGATTTAATAATAATTGTAACATTTTTTTGTTTTGACTAGATAAAGGAGGAGATTAATTGTGAGAGTTTAAATAATGAGTTAAATAATTGAAGATTAATTGCTTAATTATTGTTGTACAGAGAGAGTTGATAATGAATATAAATGATTTTATGAGATTTAGAGTATCTAAAGAATAGCAAATGGTTAAACACATAAGATGGTTAGATTGAATTATTGTTATTAGGAGATAAGTGGTGAATTTTCTAGTGTTATATTAAGGTGAAATGTTGTAAGGAGGTTTGGGTGATAATGATAAATAAGGCATGTGAGTTAGCCAAGTTAATTTTAATGGGAGTTAGAGAGAATAAGACATTTTGAAATACCAGTAATACATAAAGAGGGTGTTAGATATTTTAGGGACACAGTAGGGAGAGTGATTATATGTAGAGAAGATGAATAATGTATTCGTAGTCCTTCAGTCTTTCGACTGGTTTGTACCCTCCCTGCATATACCCGTGGTGCGTGTGGTACTGAGTCTCTCACAGGTATATGGGACCTACAGTTTAACGCCGGATCCGAACGGTATAGTTGGGGAGGGTTTATACTAAGCAGGATACCTCTCGCTGGTTTGCCATTGCCTTGCGAGGGGGAACGGTCGTATCTAAATCAGATGGCCACCAGCGGGAATTACACCCGCGCCGACAGCGTAGCAGCGCCACAGAATAATGTATATGGAGATTAAATAGTTGCTGGTGATATTTTGTAGATAGTGATGAGGTGGTAAGGTGTGATCAACGTGCATCGTTGGGCAGTTACCATAATTAGAGAAGGGTTAGAGTGCTTGACGAGATTATGGGAAGTGCAAGAGGTTATGAATGAGATTGCCAAGGTCGGGAACACACATCCTAGGTACAAAGAGGTAATAATTTTATTTCAAGAGGAGAATGGTATAAGTAGAATTAGTGAAGGGGGTTGTTATTGAGAGATTGGTGTCACCCTAGGAAATCTGTTAGTGGCTGGTAGTAGGAAGAAAGGTGAGTAAGGTTAGATATATAGATGCCAATTTAATAAATCAAATTATAGTGAATAACAGAGAAACACCCAAACTAATAGATAATGATCAAAATGAAAATATTAGAAAGAGAAAATTCATAGTGGAAAGGTGATGTAACATAAAGGTGGATAATAAATTTGAATTTTTTTTGGGAGAATCTCAATGGTAACAAATGTTAGATTCTTGGATTTCGTTGTCCATGACGTGTCCGTTACTTAACTAAATATCACTATAATATTGACGACTCGGAACACAAATTTTTTTATAAGTAAAAACGTAAAGTTTTACCTTACAGCGTAAACCGGCTTTCACCTATAGAAGGCTTCATCAGAGGCTGTCGTTAGTAGCGCTGCTCGTCTTGCAGCGCTCACAGCTTCAATCTTTCGAAACACTTTCTCGTCGCCAACAACAAGACGAGCAGCGCTACTAACGACAGCCTCTGATGAAGCCTTCTATATGTGAAAGCCGGTTTAGGCTGTAAGGTAAAACTTTACGTTTTTACTTATAAAAAACTTTGTGTTCCGAGTCGTCAATATTATAGTGATATTTAGTAAATGTTAGATGATTAAAAGTTGGTGTAAAAGAATTGTTAAGAGTAAATAGAAAGTTCAAGTAGTGGGTGTATCAATTTTTATGCAAAAAATATAAATGTGAATTATTCAGTCAAATGTAACAATGTTAATGTTTAATGTTCAATGTTTTACTATGTTTTATTATGTTGTTTGGTAATAGTGTGTGGCTGGGAGGTTGCTACAGGGTAGCAACGGTAACAAAAGTTAAGTTTTAAATAAATGATGTTAGTAATGGTATTGAAAAAAAAAAGTTCTTATTCTGTGGTAAAGAAATATTGAAATCAGGAAAGCTGATAAAGAAAATTTTAAAAGTCAGAGTGTTTGCCATAATAAAAGTTATGTTTTGAATTTTATATGATAGAGATAAATAGTTGTTGTTGCTTTTGGAAAACTTAAGAAATTGTTTTACGTGTTATGATCTTAGTATAAGCATATATTTTTCTTCTGGTGAGTGTTTGCCATAATAAAAGTTATGTTTTGAATTTTATATGATAGAGATAAATAGTTGTTGTTGCTTTTGGAAAACTTAAGAAATTGTTTTACGTGTTATGATCTTAGTATAAGCATATATTTTTCTTCAGGTGAAAGGAGTAAAGTAGTGTTGACTGGAGTCCAGTTTTGGTAAGGATAGTAATGTAAATGGAGAAGGACATCCTGTCATAAATCTTGTTATTTGTTATTTGCAAACTTAATAGTTGAGAAAACCAATGCCTCGGAACATAAACCAATGCAACTAAGGGGAGACATATCAGTTGCGGATATGGAAGTATATAAGGCCACTATTTTAAATTTTTTATTCAATGTTTCAGAGTTTGGTGATGTTGTGACGGCGGTCCTGAGCTGGCCGCGTGTCAGAGCAGGAACGTTGAGTGCCTAAATGGCCTTGCGGAGTTGGGATCTCACCTGAGAAGTCCAGTAAGGTCATGCAGGTACTGTCATCATCATTAGACAAAGGGTAAGTTATTGTATTTTTTTTTATGTAAACACTACAGGGGGTTGTGGCGCCATATCTGGGCTGATCCCTTAAGAAGGTGTGAATGAGTCAATGAGAGTTTTTATGTTTCGACATAAAACCTCTCATTGAGGGGGTTTTGTGACGGTACAGAAGTCCGTCAAAGGATTTATTGATACATGAGGAATAAATTGATTGTATTTGATATATTTAAAAATGGTTAGGTTGACTTTCCCTAATGTATAACACACAACGCAGTTCGTCTGTACAATTTGACATCAAGGTCATGGCGTACGTGCTTCTTGGCAGATACTTAAACAAAGCAAATTGCGAACTAATGTTGAAACGTCATCAAATATGCAAAAAAACTTAATGATTGTGACGCAGAACAATGGCATCATACGTTTGAAACAATAGAATGATGACGATATAACCCTACCACTTGCGTGAATTGCGCTGGTTATTCGCACTCAGTCTTCAATCTACGTTCGATGCAGTAGCACACAACAAAATTAGCTGGCAAAGTATAGCCGGCCAAGTGTTTTTAAAAGTATCCCAGATGTAATTAATAGTGAACAGTTATCAGTATTTAACCAGAGAAGAAGCATAATGTAATTTAAATTCAGTGAACCAAGGAACAGACAAACTGTAAAGTTCGGCCGAACATCTGCCTCCAACAATGGAAAATATCTGAGGAGAAGCAACTACCCCAGCATTTCAGGAAAGTTTAAAATTCTAAATTCTATCAATTATTCTGAGCTCAAAAAATTTATTAATTAAACATGTAACAGTAATTAATGTACGGGTATAGAGAGAGAGAGAGAGAGAGAGAGAGAGAGTGCATGCGTGTGGGAGAATGCCGGCATTTATGACTGTACAAGAAGGCATTGGTTTATGAATAATATGATCTAAACAGAATAAGTAAATTCAAAGAAAACTGCAGATTAACGAAAATGCTCTTGCTACAAATTAAGTACTAGAAAGAAGTAATTAAAAATAATGAATAACTAACATGGGCAGAAGTAGCTATAGACGCCATTTTGTTTTGGTCTTATAAGAAGACATCTTTGGTTTCTATAAGTGTAAATAATGCAAATTTAGATGTATTAAACAGAGCTTTTATGTCACACAATTGTTGTTAGAACCATTATTTCGCAAAATCCCAACTATTTCTGTACTCTCGCTTAACGATACCTTGGACCCTAGGGATAAAAAATAATGTTGGTTATGGAACCATGTGCACGAAACAGAAGTATGGTGAACCATGCGGTAAGTAAAGATATTTTATTTATTTATGTAAATAAGAATGGAAAATTATGTTTACAATGGCTACCCGAACAGCGACATTATATAAAAAATTAAAGTCAGAGTGGGCAGAAACAGAGTGGGTACAGAAATAATATAGCATAACACGTAAATAGTGCGTTACAATTGTAGGTTATATTGTTATTGTTAGGTTAAGTTAAGATAAAAAGCAACAGTTTAAAAAACAAACGGAAATATTTTTCTATTTAAATGGCAGAAAATAACGAAAGTGTCAGTTTGAATGACACAGAGACAGAGTCAGCAATAATGGACGATGTAGAAATACAGTCTACTCCAATGACAACTAGAACAAGAGAGTTGTCAGTGGACGATGTATTTGACTTAATAAAAACAATGTCTGAAAATATAAATAGCAATTTAAATGAACTGAAAGAACAAAACAATGAACAAAAAATGAGATTAGAGAAATCAAAAGTAATTTTAACGACAAATTTCATGAGCAAAATGTAAGATTTGATAATGTTGATAAAAAATTTAACCAATTTGATGAGAAGTTCAATGAAATCAGAAAACGGAATGTTAATTTTGATAGACGAATAAATGAAATAGTTGTACGTTGTACAAAGATTCAAGAACAGATAGTAGAAAATAGTAGAGAATCAAATAAATTAAATGAAAATAAAGACAACAAGGTAACTAGTGGGGAGATTTATGATAATAGAAGTAGAAATATGGTATTAGAAAATAAAGTGGTGAATATTGATAGTGATAATGAATATTTAGAGAGAGTAGAATATAATGTTGGAATGTTAGTATGTGTTGAGGAGAGAGAGAAAGTGGAGAGAGAATTTACAGGTAAAGGGGTTGCAGGGGGTAAATTTTTCCCATAATGTTGTAGCCAGGGGTGAAGAAATGGCTTCACGTGAGTATTTGGAACACAAAAGGTCTGCAAATAGAGTTCCCTGGATTTTTGGTGCACTTCATAGGTGGTGCAGTAATTATGAGTTAGTGTCCCCTGCATATATTGAGAGAGAGAGAGAGAGAGAGAGAGAGAGAGAGAGAGAGAGAGAGAGAGAGAGAGAGAGAGAGAGAGAGAGAGAGAGAGTGTAGCTTGGTGTTATGGTGAGAGATATTTTGAGAGAGAGAGGTATTGTGATGAGAGAGAGAGAGAGAGAGAAAGAGAGAGAGATTTTTAAAGTAAATAGAATTATAGAGAATTTGTGAGAAGGTTAGGTGTAGAGATGGTGTATGATTATATTGAGATTTTACCTTGCATGGATATAGAAGAAGTAGATGATGTTATAAAAGATGATAATATGACTTACCGGAGTGTGACAGACAATACTAAAGGTGACAGGACCATACCCGATCATGACGAATTATATGAGATTGTGGAAAATTATAAAAATTGAATAGTATGTACATTTATGATACTAATATAAGAGATTCAATAATAAATGATTTGTATAGATATAAGATAAGATTATTATTTGATGATGGTGGATAAATATTTTATTGTGTTATGAACATTTAACTATGTGGACAGTGTATTTTTAAAATGGATTGTATTATGAACTGATAAATGGTCAATGATAAAATAATAAGTTGGATTGTATATTTTTTGTGTGTGTTAATGTCCAGGTATTGATGTATTCTTTATGTTGTGTATTATATGTATTTTTCTGTAAAACATGTATGGAACAGGAAGTTATAGGTTAGTTGATTTAATAATAATTGTAACATTTTTTTGTTTTGACTAGATAAAGGAGGAGATTAATTGTGAGAGTTTAAATAATGAGTTAAATAATTGAAGATTAATTGCTTAATTATTGTTGTACAGAGAGAGTTGATAATGAATATAAATGATTTTATGAGATTTAGAGTATCTAAAGAATAGCAAATGGTTAAACACATAAGATGGTTAGATTGAATTATTGTTATTAGGAGATAAGTGGTGAATTTTCTAGTGTTATATTAAGGTGAAATGTTGTAAGGAGGTTTGGGTGATAATGATAAATAAGGCATGTGAGTTAGCCAAGTTAATTTTAATGGGAGTTAGAGAGAATAAGAATTTTGAAATACCAGTAATACATAAAGAGGGTGTTAGATATTTTAGGGACACAGTAGGGAGAGTGATTATATGTAGAGAAGATGAATAATGTATTCGTAGTCCTTCAGTCTTTCGACTGGTTTGTACCCTCCCTGCATATACCCGTGGTGCGTGTGGTACTGAGTCTCTCACAGGTATATGGGACCTACAGTTTAACGCCGGATCCGAACGGTATAGTTGGGGAGGGTTTATACTAAGCAGGATACCTCTCGCTGGTTTGCCATTGCCTTGCGAGGGGGAACGGTCGTATCTAAATCAGATGGCCACCGGCGGGAATTACACCCGCGCCGACAGCGTAGCAGCGCCACAGAATAATGTATATGGAGATTAAATAGTTGCTGGTGATATTTTGTAGATAGTGATGAGGTGGTAAGGTGTGATCAACGTGCATCGTTGGGCAGTTACCATAATTAGAGAAGGGTTAGAGTGCTTGACGAGATTATGGGAAGTGCAAGAGGTTATGAATGAGATTGCCAAGGTCGGGAACACACATCCTAGGTACAAAGAGGTAATAATTTTATTTCAAGAGGAGAATGGTATAAGTAGAATTAGTGAAGGGGGTTGTTATTGAGAGATTGGTGTCACCCTAGGAAATCTGTTAGTGGCTGGTAGTAGGAAGAAAGGTGAGTAAGGTTAGATATATAGATGCCAATTTAATAAATCAAATTATAGTGAATAACAGAGAAACACCCAAACTAATAGATAATGGTCAAAATGAAAATATTAGAAAGAGAAAATTCATAGTGGAAAGGTGATGTAACATAAAGGTGGATAATAAATTTGAATTTTTTTTGGGAGAATCTCAATGGTAACAAATGTTAGAGTCTTGGATTTCGTTGTCCATGACGTGTCCGTTACTTAACTAAATATCACTATAATATTGGCGACTCGGAACACAAATTTTTTTATAAGTAAAAACGTAAAGTTTTACCTTACAGCGTAAACCGGCTTTCACCTATAGAAGGCTTCATCAGAGGCTGTCGTTAGTAGCGCTGCTCGTCTTGTAGCGCTCACAGCTTCAATCTTTCGAAACACTTTCTCGTCGCCAACAACAAGATGAGCAGCGCTACTAACGACAGCCTCTGATGAAGCCTTCTATAGGTGAAAGCCGGTTTAGGCTGTAAGGTAAAACTTTACGTTTTTACTTATAAAAAACTTTGTGTTCCGAGTCGTCAATATTATAGTGATATTTAGTAAATGTTAGATGATTAAAAGTTGATGTAAAAGAATTGTTAAGAGTAAATAGAAAGTTCAAGTAGTGGGTGTATCAATTTTTATGCAAAAAATATAAATGTGAATTATTCAGTCAAATGTAACAATGTTAATGTTTAATGTTCAATGTTTTATTATGTTGTTTGGTAATAGTGTGTGGCTGGGAGGTTGCTACAGGGGTAGCAACGGTAACAAATGTTAAGTATTAAATAAATGATGTTAGTAATGGTATTGAAAAAAAAAGTTCTTATTCTGTGGTAAAGAAATATTGAAATCAGGAAAGCTGATAAAGAAAATTTTAAAAGTCAGAGTGTTTGCCATAATAAAAGTTATGTTTTGAATTTTATATGATAGAGATAAATAGTTGTTGTTGCTTTTGGAAAACTTAAGAAATTGTTTTACGTGTTATGATCTTAGTATAAGCATATATTTTTCTTCTGGTGAAAGGAGTAAAGTAGTGTTGACTGGAGTCCAGTTTTGGTAAGGATAGTAATGTAAATGGAGAAGGACATCCTGTCATAAATCTTGTTATTTGTTATTTGCAAACTTAATAGTTGAGAAAACCAATGCCTCGGAACATAAACCAATGCAACTAAGGGGAGACATATCAGTTGCGGATATGGAAGTATATAAGGCCACTATTTTAAATTTTTTATTCAATGTTTCAGAGTTTGGTGATGTTGTGACGGCGGTCCTGAGCTGGCCGCGTGTCAGAGCAGGAACGTTGAGTGCCTAAATGGCCTTGCGGAGTTGGGATCTCACCTGAGAAGTCCAGTAAGGTCATGCAGGTACTGTCATCATCATTAGACAAAGGGTAAGTTATTGTATTTTTTTTTATGTAAACACTACAGGGGGTTGTGGCGCCATATCTGGGCTGATCCCTTAAGAAGGTGTGAATGAGTCAATGAGAGTTTTTATGTTTCGACATAAAACCTCTCATTGAGGGGGTTTTGTGACGGTACAGAAGTCCGTCAAAGGATTTATTGATACATGAGGAATAAATTGATTGTATTTGATATATTTAAAAATGGTTAGGTTGACTTTCCCTAATGTATAACACACAACGCAGTTCGTCTGTACAATTTGACATCAAGGTCATGGCGTACGTGCTTCTTGGCAGATACTTAAACAAAGCAAATTGCGAACTAATGTTGAAACGTCATCAAATATGCAAAAAACGTAATGATTGTGACGCAGAACAATGGCATCATACGTTTGAAACAATAGAATGATGACGATATAACCCTACCACTTGCGTGAATTGTGCTGGTTATTCGCACTCAGTCTTCAATCTACGTTCGATGCAGTAGCACACAACAAAATTAGCTAGCAAAGTATAGCCGGCCAAGTGTTTTTAAAAGTATCCAAGATGTAATTAATAGTGAACAGTTATCAGTATTTAACCAGAGAAGAAGCATAATGTAATTTAAATTCAGTGAACCAAGGAACAGACAAACTGTAAAGTTCGGCCGAACATCTGCCTCCAACAATGGAAAATATCTGAGGAGAAGCAACTACCCCAGCATTTCAGGAAAGTTTAAAATTCTAAATTCTATCAATTATTCTGAGCTCAAAAAATTTATTAATTAAACATGTAACAGTAATTAATGTACGGGTATAGAGAGAGAGAGAGAGAGAGAGAGAGAGAGAGAGAGAGAGAGTGCATGCGTGTGGGAGAATGCCGGCATTTATGACTGTACAAGAAGGCATTGGTTTATGAATAATATGATCTAAACAGAATAAGTAAATTCAAAGAAAACTGCAGATTAACGAAAATGCTCTTGCTACAAATTAAGTACTAGAAAGAAGTAATTAAAAATAATGAATAACTAACATGGGCAGAAGTAGCTATAGACGCCATTTTGTTTTGGTCTTATAAGAAGACATCTTTGGTTTCTATAAGTGTAAATAATGCAAATTTAGATGTATTAAACAGAGCTTTTATGTCACACAATTGTTGTTAGAACCATTATTTCGCAAAATCCCAACTATTTCTGTACTCTCGCTTAACGATACCTTGGACCCTAGGGATAAAAAATAATGTTGGTTATGGAACCATGTGCACGAAACAGAAGTATGGTGAACCATGCGGTAAGTAAAGATATTTTATTTATTTATGTAAATAAGAATGGAAAATTATGTTTACAATGGCTACCCGAACAGCGACATTATATAAAAAATTAAAGTCAGAGTGGGCAGAAACAGAGTGGGTACAGAAATAATATAGCATAACACGTAAATAGTGTGTTACAATTGTAGGTTATATTGTTATTGTTAGGTTAAGTTAAGATAAAAAGCAACAGTTTAAAAAACAAACGGAAATATTTTTCTATTTAAAATGGCAGAAAATAACGAAAGTGTCAGTTTGAATGACACGGAGACAGAGTCAGCAATAATGGACGATGTAGAAATACAGTCTACACCAATGACAACTAGAACAAGAGAGTTGTCAGTGGACGATGTATTTGACTTAATAAAAACAATGTCTGAAAATATAAATAGCAATTTAAATGAACTGAAAGAACAAAACAATGAACAAAAAATGAGATTAGAGAAATCAAAAGTAATTTTAACGACAAATTTCATGAGCAAAATGTAAGATTTGATAATGTTGATAAAAAATTTAACCAATTTGATGAGAAGTTCAATGAAATCAGAAAACGGAATGTTAATTTTGATAGACGAATAAATGAAATAGTTGTACGTTGTACAAAGATTCAAGAACAGATAGTAGAAAATAGTAGAGAATCAAATAAATTAAATGAAAATAAAGACAACAAGGTAACTAGTGGGGAGATTTATGATAATAGAAGTAGAAATATGGTATTAGAAAATAAAGTGGTGAATATTGATAGTGATAATGAATATTTAGAGAGAGTAGAATATAATGTTGGAATGTTAGTATGTGTTGAGGAGAGAGAGAAAGTGGAGAGAGAATTTACAGGTAAAGGGGTTGCAGGGGGTAAATTTTTCCCATAATGTTGTAGCCGGGGGTGAAGAAATGGCTTCATGTGAGTATTTGGAACACAAAATGTCTGCAAATAGAGTTCCCTGGATTTTTGGTGCACTTCATAGGTGGTGCAGTAATTATGAGTTAGTGTCCCCTGCATATATTGAGAGAGAGAGAGAGAGAGAGAGAGAGAGAGAGAGAGAGAGAGAGAGAGAGAGAGAGAGAGTAGCTTGCTGTTATGGTGAGAGATATTTTGAGAGAGAGAGGTATTGTGATGAGAGAGAGAGAGAGAGAGAGAGAGAAAGAGAGAGAGATTTTTAAAGTAAATAGAATTATAGAGAATTTGTGAGAAGGTTAGGTGTAGAGATGGTGTATGATTATATTGAGATTTTACCTTGCATGGATATAGAAGAAGTAGATGATGTTATAAAAGATGATAATATGACTTACCGGAGTGTGACAGACAATACTAAAGGTGACAGGACCATACCCGATCATGACGAATTATATGAGATTGTGGAAAATTATAAAAATTGAATAGTATGTACATTTATGATACTAATATAAGAGATTCAATAATAAATGATTTGTATAGATATAAGATAAGATTATTATTTGATGATGGTGGATAAATATTTTATTGTGTTATGAACATTTAACTATGTGGACAGTGTATTTTTAAAATGGATTGTATTATGAACTGATAAATGGTCAATGATAAAATAATAAGTTGGATTGTATATTTTTTGTGTGTGTTAATGTCCAGGTATTGATGTATTCTTTATGTTGAGTATTATATGTATTTTTCTGTAAAACATGTATGGAACAGGAAGTTATAGGTTAGTTGATTTAATAATAATTGTAACATTTTTTTGTTTTGACTAGATAAAGGAGGAGATTAATTGTGAGAGTTTAAATAATGAGTTAAATAATTGAAGATTGATTGCTTAATTATTGTTGTACAGAGAGAGTTGATAATGAATATAAATGATTTTATGAGATTTAGAGTATCTAAAGAATAGCAAATGGTTAAACACATAAGATGGTTAGATTGAATTATTGTTATTAGGAGATAAGTGGTGAATTTTCTAGTGTTATATTAAGGTGAAATGTTGTAAGGAGGTTTGGGTGATAATGATAAATAAGGCATGTGAGTTAGCCAAGTTAATTTTAATGGGAGTTAGAGAGAATAAGAATTTTGAAATACCAGTAATACATAAAGAGGGTGTTAGATATTTTAGGGACACAGTAGGGAGAGTGATTATATGTAGAGAAGATGAATAATGTATTCGTAGTCCTTCAGTCTTTCGACTGGTTTGTACCCTACCTGCATATACCCGTGGTGCGTGTGGTACTGAGTCTCTCACAGGTATATGGGACCTACAGTTTAACGCCGGATCCGAACGGTATAGTTGGGGAGGGTTTATACTAAGCAGGATACCTCTCGCTGGTTTGCCATTGCCTTGCGAGGGGGAACGGTCGTATCTAAATCAGATGGCCACCGGCGGGAATTACACCCGCGCCGACAGCGTAGCAGCGCCACAGAATAATGTATATGGAGATTAAATAGTTGCTGGTGATATTTTGTAGATAGTGATGAGGTGGTAAGGTGTGATCAACGTGCATCGTTGGGCAGTTACCATAATTAGAGAAGGGTTAGAGTGCTTGACGAGATTATGGGAAGTGCAAGAGGTTATGAATGAGATTGCCAAGGTCGGGAACACACATCCTAGGTACAAAGAGGTAATAATTTTATTTCAAGAGGAGAATGGTATAAGTAGAATTAGTGAAGGGGGTTGTTATTGAGAGATTGGTGTCACCCTAGGAAATCTGTTAGTGGCTGGTAGTAGGAAGAAAGGTGAGTAAGGTTAGATATATAGATGCCAATTTAATAAATCAAATTATAGTGAATAACAGAGAAACACCCAAACTAATAGATAATGATCAAAATGAAAATATTAGAAAGAGAAAATTCATAGTGGAAAGGTGATGTAACATAAAGGTGGATAATAAATTTGAATTTTTTTGGGAGAATCTCAATGGTAACAAATGTTAGAGTCTTGGATTTCGTTGTCCATGACGTGTCCGTTACTTAACTAAATATCACTATAATATTGGCGACTCGGAACACAAATTTTTTTATAAGTAAAAACGTAAAGTTTTACCTTACAGCGTAAACCGGCTTTCACCTATAGAAGGCTTCATCAGAGGCTGTCGTTAGTAGCGCTGCTCGTCTTGTAGCGCTCACAGCTTCAATCTTTCGAAACACTTTCTCGTCGCCAACAACAAGATGAGCAGCGCTACTAACGACAGCCTCTGATGAAGCCTTCTATAGGTGAAAGCCGGTTTAGGCTGTAAGGTAAAACTTTACGTTTTTACTTATAAAAAACTTTGTGTTCCGAGTCGTCAATATTATAGTGATATTTAGTAAATGTTAGATGATTAAAAGTTGATGTAAAAGAATTGTTAAGAGTAAATAGAAAGTTCAAGTAGTGGGTGTATCAATTTTTATGCAAAAAATATAAATGTGAATTATTCAGTCAAATGTAACAATGTTAATGTTTAATGTTCAATGTTTTATCATGTTGTTTGGTAATAGTGTGTGGCTGGGAGGTTGCTACAGGGGTAGCAACGGTAACAAATGTTAAGTATTAAATAAATGATGTTAGTAATGGTATTGAAAAAAAAGTTCTTATTCTGTGGTAAAGAAATATTGAAATCAGGAAAGCTGATAAAGAAAATTTTAAAAGTCAGAGTGTTTGCCATAATAAAAGTTATGTTTTGAATTTTATATGATAGAGATAAATAGTTGTTGTTGCTTTTGGAAAACTTAAGAAATTGTTTTACGTGTTATGATCTTAGTATAAGCATATATTTTTCTTCTGGTGAAAGGAGTAAAGTAGTGTTGACTGGAGTCCAGTTTTGGTAAGGATAGTAATGTAAATGGAGAAGGACATCCTGTCATAAATCTTGTTATTTGTTATTTGCAAACTTAATAGTTGAGAAAACCAATGCCTCGGAACATAAACCAATGCAACTAAGGGGAGACATATCAGTTGCGGATATGGAAGTATATAAGGCCACTATTTTAAATTTTTTATTCAATGTTTCAGAGTTTGGTGATGTTGTGACGGCGGTCCTGAGCTGGCCGCGTGTCAGAGCAGGAACGTTGAGTGCCTAAATGGCCTTGCGGAGTTGGGATCTCACCTGAGAAGTCCAGTAAGGTCATGCAGGTACTGTCATCATCATTAGACAAAGGGTAAGTTATTGTATTTTTTTTTATGTAAACACTACAGGGGGTTGTGGCGCCATATCTGGGCTGATCCCTTAAGAAGGTGTGAATGAGTCAATGAGAGTTTTTATGTTTCGACATAAAACCTCTCATTGAGGGGGTTTTGTGACGGCACAGAAGTCCGTCAAAGGATTTATTGATACATGAGGAATAAATTGATTGTATTTGATATATTTAAAAATGGTTAGGTTGACTTTCCCTAATGTATAACACACAACGCAGTTCGTCTGTACAATTTGACATCAAGGTCATGGCGTACGTGCTTCTTGGCAGATACTTAAACAAAGCAAATTGCGAACTAATGTTGAAACGTCATCAAATATGCAAAAAACGTAATGATTGTGACGCAGAACAATGGCATCATACGTTTGAAACAATAGAATGATGACGATATAACCCTACCACTTGCGTGAATTGTGCTGGTTATTCGCACTCAGTCTTCAATCTACGTTCGATGCAGTAGCACACAACAAAATTAGCTGGCAAAGTATAGCCGGCCAAGTGTTTTTAAAAGTATCCAAGATGTAATTAATAGTGAACAGTTATCAGTATTTAACCAGAGAAGAAGCATAATGTAATTTAAATTCAGTGAACCAAGGAACAGACAAACTGTAAAGTTCGGCCGAACATCTGCCTCCAACAATGGAAAATATCTGAGGAGAAGCAACTACCCCAGCATTTCAGGAAAGTTTAAAATTCTAAATTCTATCAATTATTCTGAGCTCAAAAAATTTATTAATTAAACATGTAACAGTAATTAATGTACGGGTATAGAGAGAGAGAGAGAGAGAGAGAGAGAGAGAGAGAGTGCATGCGTGTGGGAGAATGCCGGCATTTATGACTGTACAAGAAGGCATTGGTTTATGAATAATATGATCTAAACAGAATAAGTAAATTCAAAGAAAACTGCAGATTAACGAAAATGCTCTTGCTACAAATTAAGTACTAGAAAGAAGTAATTAAAAATAATGAATAACTATCATGGGCAGAAGTAGCTATAGACGCCATTTTGTTTTGGTCTTATAAGAAGACATCTTTGGTTTCTATAAGTGTAAATAATGCAAATTTAGATGTATTAAACAGAGCTTTTATGTCACACAATTGTTGTTAGAACCATTATTTCGCAAAATCCCAACTATTTCTGTACTCTCGCTTAACGATACCTTGGACCCTAGGGATAAAAAATAATGTTGGTTATGGAACCATGTGCACGAAACAGAAGTATGGTGAACCATGCGGTAAGTAAAGATATTTTATTTATTTATGTAAATAAGAATGGAAAATTATGTTTACAATGGCTACCCGAACAGCGACATTATATAAAAAATTAAAGTCAGAGTGGGCAGAAACAGAGTGGGTACAGAAATAATATAGCATAACACGTAAATAGTGTGTTACAATTGTAGGTTATATTGTTATTGTTAGGTTAAGTTAAGATAAAAAGCAAAAGTTCAAAAAACAAACGGAAATATTTTTCTATTTAAAATGGCAGAAAATAACGAAAGTGTCAGATTGAATGACACAGAGACAGAGTCAGCAATAATGGACGATGTAGAAATACAGTCTACTCCAATGACAACTAGAACAAGAGAGTTGTCAGTGGACGATGTATTTGACTTAATAAAAACAATGTCTGAAAATATAAATAGCAATTTAAATGAACTGAAAGAACAAAACAATGAACAAAAAATGAGATTAGAGAAATCAAAAGTAATTTTAACGACAAATTTCATGAGCAAAATGTAAGATTTGATAATGTTGATAAAAAATTTAACCAATTTGATGAGAAGTTCAATGAAATCAGAAAACGGAATGTTAATTTTGATAGACGAATAAATGAAATAGTTGTACGTTGTACAAAGATTCAAGAACAGATAGTAGAAAATAGTAGAGAATCAAATAAATTAAATGAAAATAAAGACAACAAGGTAACTAGTGGGGAGATTTATGATAATAGAAGTAGAAATATGGTATTAGAAAATAAAGTGGTGAATATTGATAGTGATAATGAATATTTAGAGAGAGTAGAATATAATGTTGGAATGTTAGTATGTGTTGAGGAGAGAGAGAAAGTGGAGAGAGAATTTACAGGTAAAGGGGTTGCAGGGGGTAAATTTTTCCCATAATGTTGTAGCCGGGGGTGAAGAAATGGCTTCACGTGAGTATTTGGAACACAAAATGTCTGCAAATAGAGTTCCCTGGATTTTTGGTGCACTTCATAGGTGGTGCAGTAATTATGAGTTAGTGTCCCCTGCATATATTGAGAGAGAGAGAGAGAGAGAGAGAGAGAGAGAGAGAGAGAGAGAGAGAGAGAGTGTAGCTTGGTGTTATGGTGAGAGATATTTTGAGAGAGAGAGGTATTGTGATGAGAGAGAGAGAGAGAGAGAGAGAGATTTTTAAAGTAAATAGAATTATAGAGAATTTGTGAGAAGGTTAGGTGTAGAGATGGTGTATGATTATATTGAGATTTTACCTTGCATGGATATAGAAGAAGTAGATGATGTTATAAAAGATGATAATATGACTTACCGGAGTGTGACAGACAATACTAAAGGTGACAGGACCATACCCGATCATGACGAATTATATGAGATTGTGGAAAATTATAAAATTGAATAGTATGTACATTTATTATACTAATATAAGAGATTTATAATAAATGATTTGTATAGATATAAGATAAGATTATTATTTGATGATGGTGGATAAATATTTTATTGTGTTATGAACATTTAACTATGTGGACAGTGTATTTTTAAAATGGATTGTATTATGAACTGATAAATGGTCAATGATAAAATAATAAGTTGGATTGTATATTTTTTGTGTGTGTTAATGTCCAGGTATTGATGTATTCTTTATGTTGTGTATTATATGTATTTTTCTGTAAAACATGTATGGAACAGGAAGTTATAGGTTAGTTGATTTAATAATAATTGTAACATTTTTTTGTTTTGACTAGATAAAGGAGGAGATTAATTGTGAGAGTTTAAATAATGAGTTAAATAATTGAAGATTAATTGCTTAATTATTGTTGTACAGAGAGAGTTGATAATGAATATAAATGATTTTATGAGATTTAGAGTATCTAAAGAATAGCAAATGGTTAAACACATAAGATGGTTAGATTGAATTATTGTTATTAGGAGATAAGTGGTGAATTTTCTAGTGTTATATTAAGGTGAAATGTTGTAAGGAGGTTTGGGTGATAATGATAAATAAGGCATGTGAGTTAGCCAAGTTAATTTTAATGGGAGTTAGAGAGAATAAGAATTTTGAAATACCAGTAATACATAAAGAGGGTGTTAGATATTTTAGGGACACAGTAGGGAGAGTGATTATATGTAGAGAAGATGAATAATGTATTCGTAGTCCTTCAGTCTTTCGACTGGTTTGTACCCTCCCTGCATATACCCGTGGTGCGTGTGGTACTGAGTCTCTCACAGGTATATGGGACCTACAGTTTAACGCCGGATCCGAACGGTATAGTTGGGGAGGGTTTATACTAAGCAGGATACCTCTCGCTGGTTTGCCATTGCCTTGCGAGGGGGAACGGTCGTATCTAAATCAGATGGCCACTGGCGGGAATTACACCCGCGCCGACAGTGTAGCAGCGCCACAGAATAATGTATATGGAGATTAAATAGTTGCTGGTGATATTTTGTAGATAGTGATGAGGTGGTAAGGTGTGATCAACGTGCATCGTTGGGCAGTTACCATAATTAGAGAAGGGTTAGAGTGCTTGACGAGATTATGGGAAGTGCAAGAGGTTATGAATGAGATTGCCAAGGTCGGGAACACACATCCTAGGTACAAAGAGGTAATAATTTTATTTCAAGAGGAGAATGGTATAAGTAGAATTAGTGAAGGGGGTTGTTATTGAGAGATTGGTGTCACCCTAGGAAATCTGTTAGTGGCTGGTAGTAGGAAGAAAGGTGAGTAAGGTTAGATATATAGATGCCAATTTAATAAATCAAATTATAGTGAATAACAGAGAAACACCCAAACTAATATATAATGATCAAAATGAAAATATTAGAAAGAGAAAATTCATAGTGGAAAGGTGATGTAACATAAAGGTGGATAATAAATTTGAATTTTTTTTGGGAGAATCTCAATGGTAACAAATGTTAGATTCTTGGATTTCGTTGTCCATGACGTGTCCGTTACTTAACTAAATATCACTATAATATTGGCGACTCGGAACACAAATTTTTTTATAAGTAAAAACGTAAAGTTTTACCTTACAGCGTAAACCGGCTTTCACCTATAGAAGGCTTCATCAGAGGCTGTCGTTAGTAGCGCTGCTCGTCTTGTAGCGCTCACAGCTTCAATCTTTCGAAACACTTTCTCGTCGCCAACAACAAGATGAACAGCGCTACTAACGACAGCCTCTGATGAAGCCTTCTATAGGTGAAAGCCGGTTTAGGCTGTAAGGTAAAACTTTACGTTTTTACTTATAAAAAACTTTGTGTTCCGAGTCGTCAATATTATAGTGATATTTAGTAAATGTTAGATGATTAAAAGTTGATGTAAAAGAATTGTTAAGAGTAAATAGAAAGTTCAAGTAGTGGGTGTATCAATTTTTATGCAAAAATATAAATGTGAATTATTCAGTCAAATGTAACAATGTTAATGTTTAATGTTCAATGTTTTATTATGTTGTTTGGTAATAGTGTGTGGCTGGGAGGTTGCTACAGGGGTAGCAACGGTAACAAATGTTAAGTATTAAATAAATGATGTTAGTAATGGTATTGAAAAAAAAAGTTCTTATTCTGTGGTAAAGAAATATTGAAATCAGGAAAGCTGATAAAGAAAATTTTAAAAGTCAGAGTGTTTGCCATAATAAAAGTTATGTTTTGAATTTTATATGATAGAGATAAATAGTTGTTGTTGCTTTTGGAAAACTTAAGAAATTGTTTTACGTGTTATGATCTTAGTATAAGCATATATTTTTCTTCTGGTGAAAGGAGTAAAGTAGTGTTGACTGGAGTCCAGTTTTGGTAAGGATAGTAATGTAAATGGAGAAGGACATCCTGTCATAAATCTTGTTATTTGTTATTTGCAAACTTAATAGTTGAGAAAACCAATGCCTCGGAACATAAACCAATGCAACTAAGGGGAGACATATCAGTTGCGGATATGGAAGTATATAAGGCCACTATTTAAAATTTTTTATTTAATGTTTCAGAGTTTGGTGATGTTGTGACGGCGGTCCTGAGCTGGCCGCGTGTCAGAGCAGAAACGTTGAGTGCCTAAATGGCCTTGCGGAGTTGGGATCTCACCTGAGGAGTCCAGTAAGGTCATGCAGGTACTGTCATCATCATTAGACAAAGGGTAATTATTGTATTTTTTTTTATGTAAACACTACAGGGGGTTGTGGCGCCATATCTGGGCTGATCCCTTAAGAAGGTGTGAATGAGTCAATGAGAGTTTTTATGTTTCGACATAAAACCTCTCATTGAGGGGGTTTTGTGACGGTACAGAAGTCCGTCAAAGGATTTATTGATACATGAGGAATAAATTGATTGTATTTGATATATTTAAAAATGGTTAGGTTGACTTTCCCTAATGTATAACACACAACGCAGTTCGTCTGTACAATTTGACATCAAGGTCATGGCGTACGTGCTTCTTGGCAGATACTTAAACAAAGCAAATTGCGAACTAATGTTGAAACGTCATCAAATATGCAAAAAACGTAATGATTGTGACGCAGACAATGGCATCATACGTTTGAAACAATAGAATGATGACGATATAACCCTACCACTTGCGTGAATTGTGCTGGTTATTCGCACTCAGTCTTCAATCTACGTTCGATGCAGTAGCACACAACAAAATTAGCTGGCAAAGTATAGCCGGCCAAGTGTTTTTAAAAGTATCCAAGATGTAATTAATAGTGAACAGTTATCAGTATTTAACAGAGAAGAAGCATAATGTAATTTAAATTCAGTGAACCAAGGAACAGACAAACTGTAAAGTTCGGCCGAACATCTGCCTCCAACAATGGAAAATATCTGAGGAGAAGCAACTACCCCAGCATTTCAGGAAGTTTAAAATTCTAAATTCTATCAATTATTCTGAGCTCAAAAAATTTATTAATTAAACATGTAACAGTAATTAATGTACGGGTATAGAGAGAGAGAGAGAGAGAGAGAGAGAGAGAGAGAGAGAGAGAGAGAGAGAGAGAGAGAGAGAGAGAGAGAGAGTGTGCATGCGTGTGGGAGAATGCCGGCATTTATGACTGTACAAGAAGGCATTGGTTTATGAATAATATGATCTAAACAGAATAAGTAAATTCAAAGAAAACTGCAGATTAACGAAAATGCTCTTGCTACAAATTAAGTACTAGAAAGAAGTAATTAAAAATAATGAATAACTAACATGGGCAGAAGTAGCTATAGACGCCATTTTGTTTTGGTCTTATAAGAAGACATCTTTGGTTTCTATAAGTGTAAATAATGCAAATTTAGATGTATTAAACAGAGCTTTTATGTCACACAATTGTTGTTAGAACCATTATTTCGCAAAATCCCAACTATTTCTGTACTCTCGCTTAACGATACCTTGGACCCTAGGGATAAAAAATAATGTTGTTATGGAACCATGTGCACGAAACAGAAGTATGGTGAACCATGCGGTAAGTAAAGATATTTTATTTATTTATGTAAATAAGAATGGAAAATTATGTTTACAATGGCTACCCGAACAGCGACTTTATATAAAAAATTAAAGTCAGAGTGGGCAGAAACAGAGTGGGTACAGAAATAATATAGCATAACACGTAAATAGTGCGTTACAATTGTAGGTTATATTGTAACAATAAAAAAGAGGCCTAAATATATAAAATAAATAAAATACCCTACCAGGACTTACCTGCACGCAATTACAACACTTACCTGTTATTGAAATTTTACCAGAAGACCAAGGTCGCCACGATTATTTTTTATAGGATAAAATATCGAAAACCTTTACACTCTACCCTAATAAAACGGACAATTTAGCAATCTGACCCACCCAATTAATAACTCAGAAAGATTCCGGAACGTTAGACGAATTTCGCAACACAGAAATGAGAAAATGGTAATGACGAAATAACTTAGTCTAACACATATTCAAGGTAAATCAACTGATTTTAATGAATGTTAAAAGACACTGAAAAAATAGGGTTTAAAATATACATTGATCCCTCAGACTTAACTAACATAAAATATCCTCTAACTTATCAAGTATTATAGTATTTAAGGTAGCCCATTCTGCATCACACACACACACATGCCATTTTTTACACTTTACCCATTGATGTTTCATATTGAATTCCCGGTAATAGTATTTAATTCATGTTTAATTCACTTTTCACTGCCGACCGAACACGTGTTTCTGTTATCCGATTCCTCTTTTAAAGATTACGTATTTAGTTAATCACTCTATGTCACTGCACCAACTGCCCGCCAATCACGGTAATATGGTTATTAACTTCTTGGGTCCCGGTCGGTCTTACTGGATTAATTACATTTTATAACACCATCGACCGGGGCCTAAACGAAACGGTAAGCGTCTGTAGTTGTGGTCGGGTTCTAGTTGACTGTATGGCGTCTCTGACTAATGTAGACTGTCACGTAGAACGTAACAGGTACATGTTGCTTTGGAGAGAAGCTGTTGGTCACTGCCACTATTATTTCGTCGCCGCTCCTTGTTCCTCTGCTGTCGTGTAACCATTTTATATAGGGAATGGAGCTGACATATGTGGATGTCCAGAGCTTCATATTGAGCTTGGCTCTGCCGATGTCACCAACAGTAGGCGGAGTTAATGCGACTTCCGTGAGGTCTTATAGAAGACGACGAATATTTTTTTTTTTACGCTCTCGCCATCTTGAGTTGTTTGTCAGAGCGTCACTTGGAGCGTGATTGAGCAGTTGCGTATGTGCGCTGCCACACACAGGTACAAAGTTCTCAGAATTTTGTGGAGGTGCAGATGCTCCACCACATTCCTCAACAACTGCGTCCTATTGCGTTGTTTCACTGTTCTGTTATGTTGCACAATAATGCAGCTTTACCATACTTTATACCAGTCCGCCCGAAAACGAAATAAATAAAAACATAAATATATGCCCCAAACGGTTAAAACAAAAACACCCAAAAACCGACCCGCTACAATACCCCCTCGATGAGAATTCTGCTGTCCACGACAGAAGAAATCTCATCGATAACCCCAAAGAGGATCGGTGAGGAACTGGTGCCAACAACCCCCTGGTTCTTAATCTGCATGGGTACACGACCCCCCTGGCTCAGCGACCATGGACTCATCTGAACGAGATCACTGGACTTCTCCGTAAGAGATCCCAACACCGAGAAATCGATCAGACTCGCACCACAGCCCACCTTGCCTTCTAACATGCTACCCCCACAAATCCTCAACCCCTGGCTAAAATTACTCCAGCTCCTCCGCCGGATATGTTTCCCCTTTTTGCAAGCTGGGCTGCCTTTAGCAGATACTGGGCTCACACACATTAACATTACATATTATCATAACACATTAAAATAAAACTTCCTTTTAAAATTTATTATAAATTCAAAAATTCAATATTCAAGAAAAAATCGTTTATCAAAAAATTCTCTTCCTCTTTTTTCTAATTTTTGTTACAATTGACTTAACCTAGACATTTCTACTAATATAAACATTTCTATTCTAACATGGAGAATCACTTATAGTCTACCAATATAAAGCAATACAATAAAAGAAACATCATTAATACATACACAACAAAATAATAATTATCTAACATATTCACTCGCTGGCAGGCGACAAATCAAGTTTTTTTTTTTCTTCAAAAAAATTTAAAATTTTCAAAATTTTAAAATTCAAAAAAATTATTCATTAAATATTTATTAAATTTATTTATTAAATAACATTTATTAAAATTATTCAAAGATTAGTTTGAATTAATCAAACAAACAAATTAAAATTGAATTCCTACTCTACAAGCTTAGTAGGTGTATGAACTCATCAGCTGATCATAACTAGGTCAAGTACAAAACCCTTGACCTACATATGTTATGTATGATTTCTGAAAACACTTTAAATATCTGTAATATCCTACCTTGAAATACAAAACATAGTAACATAGAATATTTATAATAAACAAAATATTAATATAAATAATAATCAAATTGGCATTTAAATCATTTAAATTAAACACTTCTTGACTTTACATTATTTTCACTTCTATCAAAATTCTGTCACTGGTTGAAAAAAAATAAACAATTGCATATTCTTTATCATGAATCTCTCTTTCTTTTCAACAATCTTACTTTAATATACTGTGGGTGATGTAAATTATTTATTCTCGTTTTTCTGTATTAGATTTCTATACATATATAAACTTTCTCCCCCTAACTCTAATATTCATCAACTACAACTCCCATGACACCCAACTCTATCAAAATATCTACTAATCAGGACATTCTAAACCCCAACTTATCATTTAACACAAATCGCCACCTTCTCTACATATATGAAAAAATACTCTCTAACCCTTTGTACATAGGATACGTGTTTCCTTCCCAAAAACTCAATTTCCCTTATTTGGCCCCTGGTCTTTACCTAAGGCGGCCCCTCCTCACTAAAATCTATTCTAATCCCGTCCCAACCCTTGTTGCGGACTCCCCAAATACACTACCCCCTAATACAAAATTGCCATCCCCAAAAATCTCAATCTCATTACCTCACTACAAATACACAAAATAACCTCATTAACTATAAACATAAATATAGATCATTCAAAACTCTACATAAAGTCTCCATTACCACTGTGTCAACATCAATATTTCACCAACTCTGTTACATCACATCAATTCAAAACCAACATTACATTATATTCATCTCTACTCTTGCAAATTCAACTTTTTATTCAATTTGGACAGGTCTGCATGTCCCATAAAACATTTATCACCCATGACTTATCTTTTATTAATCTGCATATTCTTTTTATCTTTACTTCAAAATATCTGTAGTACACTAAATATTAATTACTTGTAACATTTACAAACCAATATACCAGTGACATGGTATTGTTGATCAGCTGATATCCTAACATAATTAAAACACCATGAATACCTTTCAAAATTGAACAGTTACATGTAATACATTATCAACACTTACTTCTATTATATTGATTGCCTGCCAGGCGTCTAATGATTGGCTTAGAAAAAAAATTACGCACATAATGAAAATACATTTTATCAACAACTATATCTAACACACAACAATAAAATGATTGCACAAATAGCAATAAACCTGGATTATTAGCATACATCAAACACACAATTCTCTTTTAAATAATTTATATAAAAATTTATAAACATTATTATTTAAAATTTTTCATTAACTCTTTTTATTTATCATCATGATGAATTTATCCTGTGTTGTAATCAGATTTTCAAAAATTCTAAATTTATTATTAATATATATTTTTAACCATTATTTTTATTTAGCACAATTATTTCAAAATATTTCATTACTGAATTAACATATCAATCACTCCTGTCAACCTTTTTGTTATACATTATTCATATTGTAAAATTTCAATACTTACAGCCCATTTCTCAAAACATATACAACATACCACAATACTCTCACCTCACCACTGAAACATTTCACAACATATTAGTTCACCTCAAATAATTCAGCCATCTATTATCAAAATGATTTAAATTCCTTAAAAAGTTAATTATACAATATTGAAATAGTCAAACAAAATATTTAACATGTATTAAATTGTTTAATTAAATTAATTATTAACAATATAGAATTCATTACCATCCAAACAATTATAATTCTCTGATTACTTGTTTTCAAAATTAATTTGGTTTATTTATTTAAATTGCAAATATTTCAATATTATTCTTACAACAATTAATTACCTACATACACTGTTCACTTGACCACAACACATACCATTGGCTTTACTACATATTTATTTACAAATTTACTTCGGTATTTATTCAGTCATCACCTCTCAATTTCCAAATCAGCCAAGTCAAATAGCTTAAAACAAAATATTGAACTGTCTTTTACTGTTTTCTATTTTAGCCACCATCGTCAAAAATATACCTCACATATTTATAGACTAAATGGTTTTTATTTACATCCAATTTATTATTATTATTTTTATCATAAACCATTACCTCTATGTCATTCATTTTCCCTTTTATTATTTCATAAGACTTGTCACTATTATTTGTTTTTATCCCGCCTCCGTGAATATTTGTTGTTACACCCAGGTAATTTATTTTCTCATCATATTCCTCCACTACAAGTACACTAATTCTTCCTACAGGTACACATTTATCATCAATATAATCATTGTCTACTACTACACAAGGTATGTCTACATTATTTATCATAACTCTCTTTATATCCATCTTCTCTATCAGCTCTACATAACCTCTATTTATCTTGAACCACTCTAACTCTTTCTCTCTCTCATAATCACTTTCATCACAATACCTGTCACAACACCACTGACCTACTTCACTCCATGCAAAGGGCACAACAAACTTACTATACCATTTCCTGGCTTTTCCAGGTTTACAAAAATTTAGGGGACTGCTTGAAGACACCTTGTCTTCCACATAATTAACGGAGGAAACTCTGTCCTCAAAATTCACTACTAGCGGAGTCCTCACTCCACTTACATCACGGGGAAAATTTGCCCTTTGCCACCCTAACCTTTCATCACACTCTCTCTCAATTTCATCAACACTCGCTAACATTTTGTTATTAAATTCTACTTCACCACAAACTTCATCATCACTATTTGTTTTCATCACATCATTCTTAAATAACTCGTTTTCAACTATTTTATCACTATTATTTATTAATTCAGTTTTACAACTGTAACTTACCTTGTTAATTATTTCTTCGCTATTATCAGAGACATTATTACCACTTACCTGTGTTAACTCAACTTTTAATTGACATCTATCTTCCTCCCACTTCTCGTCTCGTTTTTTCAATTCCTTGTTGAATTCCTTGGTATTACTAATCATGTCATCTAACATTGCGTTTTGTTTATCCAAATGTTCATTAAACTTGTTACACATCATAATCATCATATTCATCATCTGTGTCTTATAATCAGATTCACTCATTTCATTGTTACTTACCTCATTGTCTGTCACCTGATCGACTTTATTTTTGTTAACTTGGTCTATCTCTCTACCTTTATTTACCACCCTCACGCTCTCATCATTATCACTAGGCCTATTCTCTGTCTTATTCTCTACCACTATCTCTTCAACTATCTTACCTGTATCATTAGTCATCTCACTATGTTTATTAATTTCTGCGAATATTCCTTCTTCTTGTTCTTCCATTCGGGTTAATCTATTGTCTAAATTACCCCATTCCTCGTCTGTCATCTCACCCACAACACCTCGAAATTCACTCTCCCACTCGTCCCATGCAAAATCACTATCATTACTTTGTATGATTGACATTTTTTTTAAAGTTCGTTTGTATAACACTTTTATATATAAAATTACTCTTTTTCTCTACTCACACCTAACACATTGTGAATCACAATAACATAAACCTAACCTACTTATGTACGATAAAATTTTTATACATTCGTCATTACCACATCCTATTTTCTGTGTATTAAAATAGGTCTATCTCGTATAAAATTATAATTAAACGAAAATCCTGGCAGCGAGAGCCAGTGTGACGTTAAAAAATAGGCCGAAACATAAAGTAAATAAGATCCACTGCCAGAACTTACCTGTACGCCATCAATTACTTACCATATCCAAATTTCACCAGAAGACCAAGGTCGCCACGATTATTTTTTATAGGATAAAATATCGAAAACCTTTACACTCTACCCTAAATAAAACGGACAATTTAGCAATCTGACCCACCCAATTAATAACTCAGAAAGATTCCGGAACGTTAGACGAATTTCGCAACACAGAAATGAGAAAATGGTAATGACGAAATAACTTAGTCTAACACATATTCAAGGTAAATCAACTGATTTTAATGAATGTTAAAAGACACTGAAAAAATAGGGTTTAAAATATACATTGATCCCTCAGACTTAACTAACATAAAATATCCTCTAACTTATCAAGTATTATAGTATTTAAGGTAGCCCATTCTGCATCACACACACACACACATGCCATTTTTTACACTTTACCCATTGATGTTTCATATTGAATTCCCGGTAATAGTATTTAATTCATGTTTAATTCACTTTTCACTGCCGACCGAACACGTGTTTCTGTTATCCGATTCCTCTTTTAAAGATTACGTATTTAGTTAATCACTCTATGTCACTGCACCAACTGCCCGCCAATCACGGTAATATGGTTATTAACTTCTTGGGTCCCGGTCGGTCTTACTGGATTAATTACATTTTATAACACCACCGACCGGGGCCTAAACGAAACGGTAAGCGTCTGTAGTTGTGGTCGGGTTCTAGTTGACTGTATGGCGTCTCTGACTAATGTAGACTGTCACGTAGAACGTAACAGGTACATGTTGCTTTGGAGAGAAGCTGTTGGTCACTGCCACTATTATTTCGTCGCCGCTCCTTGTTCCTCTGCTGTCGTGTAACCATTTTATATAGGGAATGGAGCTGACATATGTGGATGTCCAGAGCTTCATATTGAGCTTGGCTCTGCCGATGTCACCAACAGTAGGCGGAGTTAATGCGACTTCCGTGAGGTCTTATAGAAGACGACGAATATTTTTTTTTTTACGCTCTCGCCATCTTGAGTTGTTTGTCAGAGCGTCACTTGGAGCGTGATTGAGCAGTTGCGTATGTGCGCTGCCACACACAGGTACAAAGTTCTCAGAATTTTGTGGAGGTGCAGATGCTCCACCACATTCCTCAACAACTGCGTCCTATTGCGTTGTTTCACTGTTCTGTTATGTTGCACAATAATGCAGCTTTACCATACTTTATACCAGTCCGCCCGAAAACGAAATAAATAAAAACATAAATATATGCCCCAAACGGTTAAAACAAAAACACCCAAAAACCGACCCGCTACAATATTGTTATTGTTAGGTTAAGTTAAGATAAAAAGCAACAGTTTAAAAAACAAACGGAAATATTTTTCTATTTAAAATGGCAGAAAATAACGAAAGTGTCAGTTTGAATGACACAGAGACAGAGTCAGCAATAATGGACGATGTAGAAATACAGTCTACTCCAATGACAACTAGAACAAGAGAGTTGTCAGTGGACGATGTATTTGACTTAATAAAAACAATGTCTGAAAATATAAATAGCAATTTAAATGAACTGAAAGAACAAAACAATGAACAAAAAATGAGATTAGAGAAATCAAAAGTAATTTTAACGACAAATTTCATGAGCAAAATGTAAGATTTGATAATGTTGATAAAAAATTTAACCAATTTGATGAGAAGTTCAATGAAATCAGAAAACGGAATGTTAATTTTGATAGACGAATAAATGAAATAGTTGTACGTTGTACAAAGATTCAAGAACAGATAGTAGAAAATAGTAGAGAATCAAATAAATTAAATGAAAATAAAGACAACAAGGTAACTAGTGGGGAGATTTATGATAATAGAAGTAGAAATATGGTATTAGAAAATAAAGTGGTGAATATTGATAGTGATAATGAATATTTAGAGAGAGTAGAATATAATGTTGGAATGTTAGTATGTGTTGAGGAGAGAGAGAAAGTGGAGAGAGAATTTACAGGTAAAGGGGTTGCAGGGGGTAAATTTTTCCCATAATGTTGTAGCCGGGGGTGAAGAAATGGCTTCACGTGAGTATTTGGAACACAAAAGGTCTGCAAATAGAGTTCCCTGGATTTTTGGTGCACTTCATAGGTGGTGCAGTAATTATGAGTTAGTGTCCCCTGCATATATTGAGAGAGAGAGAGAGAGAGAGAGAGAGAGAGAGAGAGAGAGAGAGAGAGAGAGAGAGAGAGAGAGAGAGAGAGAGAGAGAGAGAGTGTGTAACTTGGTGTTATGGTGAGAGATATTTTGAGAGAGAGAGGTATTGTGATGAGAGAGAGAGAGAGAGAGAAAGAGAGAGAGATTTTTAAAGTAAATAGAATTATAGAGAATTTGTGAGAAGGTTAGGTGTAGAGATGGTGTATGATTATATTGAGATTTTACCTTGCATGGATATAGAAGAAGTAGATGATGTTATAAAAGATGATAATATGACTTACCGGAGTGTGACAGACAATACTAAAGGTGACAGGACCATACCCGATCATGACGAATTATATGAGATTGTGGAAAATTATAAAAATTGAATAGTATGTACATTTATTATACTAATATAAGAGATTCAATAATAAATGATTTGTATAGATATAAGATAAGATTATTATTTGATGATGGTGGATAAATATTTTATTGTGTTATGAACATTTAACTATGTGGACAGTGTATTTTTAAAATGGATTGTATTATGAACTGATAAATGGTCAATGATAAAATAATAAGTTGGATTGTATATTTTTTGTGTGTGTTAATGTCCAGGTATTGATGTATTCTTTATGTTGTGTATTATATGTATTTTTCTGTAAAACATGTATGGAACAGGAAGTTATAGGTTAGTTGATTTAATAATAATTGTAACATTTTTTTTTTTTGACTAGATAAAGGAGGAGATTAATTGTGAGAGTTTAAATAATGAGTTAAATAATTGAAGAGTAATTGCTTAATTATTGTTGTACAGAGAGAGTTGATAATGAATATAAATGATTTTATGAGATTTAGAGTATCTAAAGAATAGCAAATGGTTAAACACATAAGATGGTTAGATTGAATTATTGTTATTAGGAGATAAGTGGTGAATTTTCTAGTGTTATATTAAGGTGAAATGTTGTAAGGAGGTTTGGGTGATAATGATAAATAAGGCATGTGAGTTAGCCAAGTTAATTTTAATGGGAGTTAGAGAGAATAAGAATTTTGAAATACCAGTAATACATAAAGAGGGTGTTAGATATTTTAGGGACACAGTAGGGAGAGTGATTATATGTAGAGAAGATGAATAATGTATTCGTAGTCCTTCAGTCTTTCGACTGGTTTGTACCCTCCCTGCATATACCCGTGGTGCGTGTGGTACTGAGTCTCTCACAGGTATATGGGACCTACAGTTTAACGCCGGATCCGAACGGTATAGTTGGGGAGGGTTTATACTAAGCAGGATACCTCTCGCTGGTTTGCCATTGCCTTGCGAGGGGGAACGGTCGTATCTAAATCAGATGGCCACCGGCGGGAATTACACCCGCGCCGACAGCGTAGCAGCGCCACAGAATAATGTATATGGAGATTAAATAGTTGCTGGTGATATTTTGTAGATAGTGATGAGGTGGTAAGGTGTGATCAACGTGCATCGTTGGGCAGTTACCATAATAAGAGAAGGGTTAGAGTGCTTGACGAGATTATGGGAAGTGCAAGAGGTTATGAATGAGATTGCCAAGGTCGGGAACACACATCCTAGGTACAAAGAGGTAATAATTTTATTTCAAGAGGAGAATGGTATAAGTAGAATTAGTGAAGGGGGTTGTTATTGAGAGATTGGTGTCACCCTAGGAAATCTGTTAGTGGCTGGTAGTAGGAAGAAAGGTGAGTAAGGTTAGATATATAGATGCCAATTTAATAAATCAAATTATAGTGAATAACAGAGAAACACCCAAACTAATAGATAATGATCAAAATGAAAATATTAGAAAGAGAAAATTCATAGTGGAAAGGTGATGTAACATAAAGGTGGATAATAAATTTGAATTTTTTTTGGGAGAATCTCAATGGTAACAAATGTTAGATTCTTGGATTTCGTTGTCCATGACGTGTCCGTTACTTAACTAAATATCACTATAATATTGGCGACTCGGAACACAAATTTTTTTATAAGTAAAAACGTAAAGTTTTACCTTACAGCGTAAACCGGCTTTCACCTATAGAAGGCTTCATCAGAGGCTGTCGTTAGTAGCGCTGCTTGTCTTGTAGCGCTCACAGCTTCAATCTTTCGAAACACTTTCTCGTCGCCAACAACAAGATGAGCAGCGCTACTAACGACAGCCTCTGATGAAGCCTTCTATAGGTGAAAGCCGGTTTAGGCTGTAAGGTAAAACTTTACGTTTTTACTTATAAAAAACTTTGTGTTCCGAGTCGTCAATATTATAGTGATATTTAGTAAATGTTAGATGATTAAAAGTTGATGTAAAACAATTGTTAAGAGTAAATAGAAAGTTCAAGTAGTGGGTGTATCAATTTTTATGCAAAAAATATAAATGTGAATTATTCAGTCAAATGTAACAATGTTAATGTTTAATGTTCAATGTTTTACTATGTTTTATTATGTTGTTTGGTAATAGTGTGTGGCTGGGAGGTTGCTACAGGGGTAGCAACGGTAACAAATGTTAAGTATTAAATAAATGATGTTAGTAATGGTATTGAAAAAAAAAAGTTCTTATTCTGTGGTAAAGAAATATTGAAATCAGGAAAGCTGATAAAGAAAATTTTAAAAGTCAGAGTGTTTGCCATAATAAAAGTTATGTTTTGAATTTTATATGATAGAGATAAATAGTTGTTGTTGCTTTTGGAAAACTTAAGAAATTGTTTTACGTGTTATGATCTTAGTATAAGCATATATTTTTCTTCTGGTGAAAGGAGTAAAGTAGTGTTGACTGGAGTCCAGTTTTGGTAAGGATAGTAATGTAAATGGAGAAGGACATCCTGTCATAAATCTTGTTATTTGTTATTTGCAAACTTAATAGTTGAGAAAACCAATGCCTCGGAACATAAACCAATGCAACTAAGGGGAGACATATCAGTTGCGGATATGGAAGTATATAAGGCCACTATTTAAAATTTTTTATTAAATGTTTCAGAGTTTGGTGATGTTGTGACGGCGGTCCTGAGCTGGCCGCGTGTCAGAGCAGGAACGTTGAGTGCCTAAATGGCCTTGCGGAGTTGGGATCTCACCTGAGAAGTCCAGTAAGGTCATGCAGGTACTGTCATCATCATTAGACAAAGGGTAAGTTATTGTATTTTTTTGTAAAAACATGTAACAGTAATTAATGTACGGGTATAGAGAGAGAGAGAGAGAGAGAGAGAGAGAGAGAGTGCATGCGTGTGGGAGAATGCCGGCATTTATGACTGTACAAGATGGCATTGGTTTATGAATAATATGATCTAAACAGAATAAGTAAATTCAAAGAAAACTGCAGATTAACGAAAATGCTCTTGCTACAAATTAAGTACTAGAACGAAGTAATTAAAAATAATGAATAACTAACATGGGCAGAAGTAGCTATAGACGCCATTTTGTTTTGATCTTATAAGAAGACATCTTTGGTTTCTATAAGTGTAAATAATGCAAATTTAGATGTATTAAACAGAGCTTTTATGTCACACAATTGTTGTTAGAACCATTATTTCGCAAAATCCCAACTATTTCTGTACTCTCGCTTAACGATACCTTGGACCCTAGGGATAAAAAATAATGTTGGTTATGGAACCATGTGCACGAAACAGAAGTATGGTGAACCATGCGGTAAGTAAAGATATTTTATTTATTTATGTAAATAAAAATGGAAAATTATGTTTACAATGGCTACCCGAACAGCGACTTTATATAAAAAATTAAAGTCAGAGTGGGCAGAAACAGAGTGGGTACAGAAATAATATAGCATAACACGTAAATAGTGCGTTACAATTGTAGGTTATATTGTTATTGTTAGGTTAAGTTAAGATAAAAAGCAACAGTTTAAAAAACAAACGGAAATATTTTTCTATTTAAAATGGCAGAAAATAACGAAAGTGTCAGTTTGAATGACACAGAGACAGAGTCAGCAATAATGGACGATGTAGAAATACAGTCTACTCCAATGACAACTAGAACAAGAGAGTTGTCAGTGGACGATGTATTTGACTTAATAAAAACAATGTCTGAAAATATAAATAGCAATTTAAATGAACTGAAAGAACAAAACAATGAACAAAAAATGAGATTAGAGAAATCAAAAGTAATTTTAACGACAAATTTCATGAGCAAAATGTAAGATTTGATAATGTTGATAAAAAATTTAACCAATTTGATGAGAAGTTCAATGAAATCAGAAAACGGAATGTTAATTTTGATAGACGAATAAATGAAATAGTTGTACGTTGTACAAAGATTCAAGAACAGATAGTAGAAAATAGTAGAGAATCAAATAAATTAAATGAAAATAAAGACAACAAGGTAACTAGTGGGGAGATTTATGATAATAGAAGTAGAAATATGGTATTAGAAAATAAAGTGGTGAATATTGATAGTGATAATGAATATTTAGAGAGAGTAGAATATAATGTTGGAATGTTAGTATGTGTTGAGGAGAGAGAGAAAGTGGAGAGAGAATTTACAGGTAGAGGGGTTGCAGGAGGTAAATTTTTCCCATAATGTTGTAGCCAGGGGTGAAGAAATGGCTTCACGTGAGTATTTGGAACACAAAAGGTCTGCAAATAGAGTTCCCTGGATTTTTGGTGCACTTCATAGGTGGTGCAGTAATTATGAGTTAGTGTCCCCTGCATATATTGAGAGAGAGAGAGAGAGAGAGAGAGAGAGAGAGAGAGAGAGAGAGAGAGAGAGAGAGAGAGAGAGAGAGAGAGAGAGAGTGTAGCTTGGTGTTATGGTGAGAGATATTTTGAGAGAGAGAGGTATTGTGATGAGAGAGAGAGAGAGAGAGAGAGAAAGAGAGAGAGATTTTTAAAGTAAATAGAATTATAGAGAATTTGTGAGAAGGTTAGGTGTAGAGATGGTGTATGATTATATTGAGATTTTACCTTGCATGGATATAGAAGAAGTAGATGATGTTATAAAAGATGATAATATGACTTACCGGAGTGTGACAGACAATACTAAAGGTGACAGGACCATACCCGATCATGACGAATTATATGAGATTGTGGAAAATTATAAAAATTGAATAGTATGTACATTTATTATACTAATATAAGAGATTCAATAATAAATGATTTGTATAGATATAAGATAAGATTATTATTTGATGATGGTGGATAAATATTTTATTGTGTTATGAACATTTAACTATGTGGACAGTGTATTTTTAAAATGGATTGTATTATGAACTGATAAATGGTCAATGATAAAATAATAAGTTGGATTGTATATTTTTTGTGTGTGTTAATGTCCAGGTATTGATGTATTCTTTATGTTGTGTATTATATGTATTTTTCTGTAAAACATGTATGGAACAGGAAGTTATAGGTTAGTTGATTTAATAATAATTGTAACATTTTTTTGTTTTGACTAGATAAAGGAGGAGATTAATTGTGAGAGTTTAAATAATGAGTTAAATAATTGAAGATTAATTGCTTAATTATTGTTGTACAGAGAGAGTTGATAATGAATATAAATGATTTTATGAGATTTAGAGTATCTAAAGAATAGCAAATGGTTAAACACATAAGATGGTTAGATTGAATTATTGTTATTAGGAGATAAGTGGTGAATTTTCTAGTGTTATATTAAGGTGAAATGTTGTAAGGAGGTTTGGGTGATAATGATAAATAAGGCATGTGAGTTAGCCAAGTTAATTTTAATGGGAGTTAGAGAGAATAAGAATTTTGAAATACCAGTAATACATAAAGAGGGTGTTAGATATTTTAGGGACACAGTAGGGAGAGTGATTATATGTAGAGAAGATGAATAATGTATTCGTAGTCCTTCAGTCTTTCGACTGGTTTGTACCCTCCCTGCATATACCCGTGGTGCGTGTGGTACTGAGTCTCTCACAGGTATATGGGACCTACAGTTTAACGCCGGATCCGAACGGTATAGTTGGGGAGGGTTTATACTAAGCAGGATACCTCTCGCTGGTTTGCCATTGCCTTGCGAGGGGGAACGGTCGTATCTAAATCAGATGGCCACCGGCGGGAATTACACCCGCGCCGACAGCGTAGCAGCGCCACAGAATAATGTATATGGAGATTAAATAGTTGCTGGTGATATTTTGTAGATAGTGATGAGGTGGTAAGGTGTGATCAACGTGCATCGTTGGGCAGTTACCATAATTAGAGAAGGGTTAGAGTGCTTGACGAGATTATGGGAAGTGCAAGAGGTTATGAATGAGATTGCCAAGGTCGGGAACACACATCCTAGGTACAAAGAGGTATAATTTTATTTCAAGAGGAGAATGGTAGAAGTAGAATTAATGAAGGGGGTTGTTATTGAGAGATTGGTGTCACCCTAGGAAATCTGTTAGTGGCTGGTAGTAGGAAGAAAGGTGAGTAAGGTTAGATATATAGATGCCAATTTAATAAATCAAATTATAGTGAATAACAGAGAAACACCCAAACTAATAGATAATGATCAAAATGAAAATATTAGAAAGAGAAAATTCATAGTGGAAAGGTGATGTAACATAAAGGTGGATAATAAATTTGAATTTTTTTTGGGAGAATCTCAATGGTAACAAATGTTAGATTCTTGGATTTCGTTGTCCATGACGTGTCCGTTACTTAACTAAATATCACTATAATATTGGCGACTCGGAACACAAATTTTTTTATAAGTAAAAACGTAAAGTTTTACCTTACAGCGTAAACCGGCTTTCACCTATAGAAGGCTTCATCAGAGGCTGTCGTTAGTAGCGCTGCTTGTCTTGTAGCGCTCACAGCTTCAATCTTTCGAAACACTTTCTCGTCGCCAACAACAAGATGAGCAGCGCTACTAACGACAGCCTCTGATGAAGCCTTCTATAGGTGAAAGCCGGTTTAGGCTGTAAGGTAAAACTTTATGTTTTTACTTATAAAAAACTTTGTGTTCCGAGTCGTCAATATTATAGTGATATTTAGTAAATGTTAGATGATTAAAAGTTGATGTAAAACAATTGTTAAGAGTAAATAGAAAGTTCAAGTAGTGGGTGTATCAATTTTTATGCAAAAAATATAAATGTGAATTATTCAGTCAAATGTAACAATGTTAATGTTTAATGTTCAATGTTTTACTATGTTTTATTATGTTGTTTGGTAATAGTGTGTGGCTGGGAGGTTGCTACAGGGGTAGCAACGGTAACAAATGTTAAGTATTAAATAAATGATGTTAGTAATGGTATTGAAAAAAAAAAGTTCTTATTCTGTGGTAAAGAAATATTGAAATCAGGAAAGCTGATAAAGAAAATTTTAAAAGTCAGAGTGTTTGCCATAATAAAAGTTATGTTTTGAATTTTATATGATAGAGATAAATAGTTGTTGTTGCTTTTGGAAAACTTAAGAAATTGTTTTACGTGTTATGATCTTAGTATAAGCATATATTTTTCTTCTGGTGAAAGGAGTAAAGTAGTGTTGACTGGAGTCCAGTTTTGGTAAGGATAGTAATGTAAATGGAGAAGGACATCCTGTCATAAATCTTGTTATTTGTTATTTGCAAACTTAATAGTTGAGAAAACCAATGCCTCGGAACATAAACCAATGCAACTAAGGGGAGACATATCAGTTGCGGATATGGAAGTATATAAGGCCACTATTTAAAATTTTTTATTAAATGTTTCAGAGTTTGGTGATGTTGTGACGGCGGTCCTGAGCTGGCCGCATGTCAGAGCAGGAACGTTGAGTGCCTAAATGGCCTTGCGGAGTTGGGATCTCACCTGAGAAGTCCAGTAAGGTCATGCAGGTACTGTCATCATCATTAGACAAAGGGTAAGTTATTGTATTTTTTTTGTAAAAACATGTAACAGTAATTAATGTACGGGTATAGAGAGAGAGAGAGAGAGAGAGAGAGAGAGAGAGAGAGAGAGTGCATGCGTGTGGGAGAATGCCGGCATTTATGACTGTACAAGATGGCATTGGTTTATGAATAATATGATCTAAACAGAATAAGTAAATTCAAAGAAAACTGCAGATTAACGAAAATGCTCTTGCTACAAATTAAGTACTAGAACGAAGTAATTAAAAATAATGAATAACTAACATGGGCAGAAGTAGCTATAGACGCCATTTTGTTTTGGTCTTATAAGAAGACATCTTTGGTTTCTATAAGTGTAAATAATGCAAATTTAGATGTATTAAACAGAGCTTTTATGTCACACAATTGTTGTTAGAACCATTATTTCGCAAAATCCCAACTATTTCTGTACTCTCGCTTAACGATACCTTGGACCCTAGGGATAAAAAATAATGTTGGTTATGGAACCATGTGCACGAAACAGAAGTATGGTGAACCATGCGGTAAGTAAAGATATTTTATTTATTTATGTAAATAAGAATGGAAAATTATGTTTACAATGGCTACCCGAACAGCGACTTTATATAAAAAATTAAAGTCAGAGTGGGCAGAAACAGAGTGGGTACAGAAATAATATAGCATAACACGTAAATAGTGCGTTACAATTGTAGGTTATATTGTTATTGTTAGGTTAAGTTAAGATAAAAAGCAACAGTTTAAAAAACAAACGGAAATATTTTTCTATTTAAAATGGCAGAAAATAACGAAAGTGTCAGTTTGAATGACACAGAGACAGAGTCAGCAATAATGGACGATGTAGAAATACAGTCTACTCCAATGACAACTAGAACAAGAGAGTTGTCAGTGGACGATGTATTTGACTTAATAAAAACAATGTCTGAAAATATAAATAGCAATTTAAATGAACTGAAAGAACAAAACAATGAACAAAAAATGAGATTAGAGAAATCAAAAGTAATTTTAACGACAAATTTCATGAGCAAAATGTAAGATTTGATAATGTTGATAAAAAATTTAACCAATTTGATGAGAAGTTCAATGAAATCAGAAAACGGAATGTTAATTTTGATAGACGAATAAATGAAATAGTTGTACGTTGTACAAAGATTCAAGAACAGATAGTAGAAAATAGTAGAGAATCAAATAAATTAAATGAAAATAAAGACAACAAGGTAACTAGTGGGGAGATTTATGATAATAGAAGTAGAAATATGGTATTAGAAAATAAAGTGGTGAATATTGATAGTGATAATGAATATTTAGAGAGAGTAGAATATAATGTTGGAATGTTAGTATGTGTTGAGGAGAGAGAGAAAGTGGAGAGAGAATTTACAGGTAGAGGGGTTGCAGGAGGTAAATTTTTCCCATAATGTTGTAGCCAGGGGTGAAGAAATGGCTTCACGTGAGTATTTGGAACACAAAAGGTCTGCAAATAGAGTTCCCTGGATTTTTGGTGCACTTCATAGGTGGTGCAGTAATTATGAGTTAGTGTCCCCTGCATATATTGAGAGAGAGAGAGAGAGAGAGAGAGAGAGAGAGAGAGAGAGAGAGAGAGAGAGAGAGAGAGACAGAGTGTAGCTTGGTGTTATGGTGAGAGATATTTTGAGAGAGAGAGGTATTGTGATGACAGAGAGAGAGAGAGAGAGAGAGAGAGAAAGAGAGAGAGATTTTTAAAGTAAATAGAATTATAGAGAATTTGTGAGAAGGTTAGGTGTAGAGATGGTGTATGATTATATTGAGATTTTACCTTGCATGGATATAGAAGAAGTAGATGATGTTATAAAAGATGATAATATGACTTACCGGAGTGTGACAGACAATACTAAAGGTGACAGGACCATACCCGATCATGACGAATTATATGAGATTGTGGAAAATTATAAAAATTGAATAGTATGTACATTTATTATACTAATATAAGAGATTCAATAATAAATGATTTGTATAGATATAAGATAAGATTATTATTTGATGATGGTGGATAAATATTTTATTGTGTTATGAACATTTAACTATGTGGACAGTGTATTTTTAAAATGGATTGTATTATGAACTGATAAATGGTCAATGATAAAATAATAAGTTGGATTGTATATTTTTTGTGTGTGTTAATGTCCAGGTATTGATGTATTCTTTATGTTGTGTATTATATGTATTTTTCTGTAAAACATGTATGGAACAGGAAGTTATAGGTTAGTTGATTTAATAATAATTGTAACATTTTTTTGTTTTGACTAGATAAAGGAGGAGATTAATTGTGAGAGTTTAAATAATGAGTTAAATAATTGAAGATTAATTGCTTAATTATTGTTGTACAGAGAGAGTTGATAATGAATATAAATGATTTTATGAGATTTAGAGTATCTAAAGAATAGCAAATGGTTAAACACATAAGATGGTTAGATTGAATTATTGTTATTAGGAGATAAGTGGTGAATTTTCTAGTGTTATATTAAGGTGAAATGTTGTAAGGAGGTTTGGGTGATAATGATAAATAAGGCATGTGAGTTAGCCAAGTTAATTTTAATGGGAGTTAGAGAGAATAAGAATTTTGAAATACCAGTAATACATAAAGAGGGTGTTAGATATTTTAGGGACACAGTAGGGAGAGTGATTATATGTAGAGAAGATGAATAATGTATTCGTAGTCCTTCAGTCTTTCGACTGGTTTGTACCCTCCCTGCATATACCCGTGGTGCGTGTGGTACTGAGTCTCTCACAGGTATATGGGACCTACAGTTTAACGCCGGATCCGAACGGTATAGTTGGGGAGGGTTTATACTAAGCAGGATACCTCTCGCTGGTTTGCCATTGCCTTGCGAGGGGGAACGGTCGTATCTAAATCAGATGGCTACCGGCGGGAATTACACCCGCGCCGACAGCGTAGCAGCGCCACAGAATAATGTATATGGAGATTAAATAGTTGCTGGTGATATTTTGTAGATAGTGATGAGGTGGTAAGGTGTGATCAACGTGCATCGTTGGGCAGTTACCATAATTAGAGAAGGGTTAGAGTGCTTGACGAGATTATGGGAAGTGCAAGAGGTTATGAATGAGATTGCCAAGGTCGGGAACACACATCCTAGGTACAAAGAGGTAATAATTTTATTTCAAGAGGAGAATGGTATAAGTAGAATTAGTGAAGGGGGTTGTTATTGAGAGATTGGTGTCACCCTAGGAAATCTGTTAGTGGCTGGTAGTAGGAAGAAAGGTGAGTAAGGTTAGATATATAGATGCCAATTTAATAAATCAAATTATAGTGAATAACAGAGAAACACCCAAACTAATAGATAATGATCAAAATGAAAATATTAGAAAGAGAAAATTCATAGTGGAAAGGTGATGTAACATAAAGGTGGATAATAAATTTGAATTTTTTTTGGGAGAATCTCAATGGTAACAAATGTTAGATTCTTGGATTTCGTTGTCCATGACGTGTCCGTTACTTAACTAAATATCACTATAATATTGGCGACTCGGAACACAAATTTTTTATAAGTAAAAACGTAAAGTTTTACCTTACAGCGTAAACCGGCTTTCACCTATAGAAGGCTTCATCAGAGGCTATCGTTAGTAGCGCTGCTCGTCTTGTAGCGCTCACAGCTTCAATCTTTCGAAACACTTTCTCGTCGCCAACAAGATGAGCAGCGCTACTAACGACAGCCTCTGATGAAGCCTTCTATAGGTGAAAGCCGGTTTAGGCTGTAAGGTAAAACTTTACGTTTTTACTTATAAAAAACTTTGTGTTCCGAGTCGTCAATATTATAGTGATATTTAGTAAATGTTAGATGATTAAAAGTTGATGTAAAAGAATTGTTAAGAGTAAATAGAAAGTTCAAGTAGTGGGTGTATCAATTTTTATGCAAAAAATATAAATGTGAATTATTCAGTCAAATGTAACAATGTTAATGTTTAATGTTCAATGTTTTACTATGTTTTATTATGTTGTTTGGTAATAGTGTGTGGCTGGGAGGTTGCTACAGGGGTAGCAATGGTAACAAATGTTAAGTATTAAATAAATGATGTTAGTAATGGTATTGAAAAAAAAAGTTCTTATTCTGTGGTAAAGAAATATTGAAATCAGGAAAGCTGATAAAGAAAATTTTAAAAGTCAGAGTGTTTGCCATAATAAAAGTTATGTTTTGAATTTTATATGATAGAGATAAATAGTTGTTGTTGCTTTTGGAAAACTTAAGAAATTGTTTTACGTGTTATGATCTTAGTATAAGCATATATTTTTCTTCTGGTGAAAGGAGTAAAGTAGTGTTGACTGGAGTCCAGTTTTGGTAAGGATAGTAATGTAAATGGAGAAGGACATCCTGTCATAAATCTTGTTATTTGTTATTTGCAAACTTAATAGTTGAGAAAACCAATGCCTCGGAACATAAACCAATGCAACTAAGGGGAGACATATCAGTTGCGGATATGGAAGTATATAAGGCAACTATTTAAAATTTTTTATTAAATGTTTCAGAGTTTGGTGATGTTGTGACGGCGGTCCTGAGCTGGCCGCATGTCAGAGCAGGAACGTTGAGTGCCTAAATGGCCTTGCGGAGTTGGGATCTCACCTGAGAAGTCCAGTAAGGTCATGCAGGTACTGTCATCATCATTAGACAAAGGGTAAGTTATTGTATTTTTTTGTAAAAACATGTAACAGTAATTAATGTACGGGTATAGAGAGAGAGAGAGAGAGAGAGAGAGAGAGAGAGAGTGCATGCGTGTGGGAGAATGCCGGCATTTATGACTGTACAAGATGGCATTGGTTTATGAATAATATGATCTAAACAGAATAAGTAAATTCAAAGAAAACTGCAGATTAACGAAAATGCTCTTGCTACAAATTAAGTACTAGAACGAAGTAATTAAAAATAATGAATAACTAACATGGGCAGAAGTAGCTATAGACGCCATTTTGTTTTGGTCTTATAAGAAGACATCTTTGGTTTCTATAAGTGTAAATAATGCAAATTTAGATGTATTAAACAGAGCTTTTATGTCACACAATTGTTGTTAGAACCATTATTTCGCAAAATCCCAACTATTTCTGTACTCTCGCTTAACGATACCTTGGACCCTAGGGATAAAAAATAATGTTGGTTATGGAACCATGTGCACGAAACAGAAGTATGGTGAACCATGCGGTAAGTAAAGATATTTTATTTATTTATGTAAATAAGAATGGAAAATTATGTTTACAATGGCTACCCGAACAGCGACTTTATATAAAAAATTAAAGTCAGAGTGGGCAGAAACAGAGTGGGTACAGAAATAATATAGCATAACACGTAAATAGTGCGTTACAATTGTAGGTTATATTGTTATTGTTAGGTTAAGTTAAGATAAAAAGCAACAGTTTAAAAAACAAACGGAAATATTTTTCTATTTAAAATGGCAGAAAATAACGAAAGTGTCAGTTTGAATGACACAGAGACAGAGTCAGCAATAATGGACGATGTAGAAATACAGTCTACTCCAATGACAACTAGAACAAGAGAGTTGTCAGTGGACGATGTATTTGACTTAATAAAAACAATGTCTGAAAATATAAATAGCAATTTAAATGAACTGAAAGAACAAAACAATGAACAAAAAATGAGATTAGAGAAATCAAAAGTAATTTTAACGACAAATTTCATGAGCAAAATGTAAGATTTGATAATGTTGATAAAAATTTAACCAATTTGATGAGAAGTTCAATGAAATCAGAAAACGGAATGTTAATTTTGATAGACGAATAAATGAAATAGTTGTACGTTGTACAAAGATTCAAGAACAGATAGTAGAAAATAGTAGAGAATCAAATAAATTAAATGAAAATAAAGACAACAAGGTAACTAGTGGGGAGATTTATGATAATAGAAGTAGAAATATGGTATTAGAAAATAAAGTGGTGAATATTGATAGTGATAATGAATATTTAGAGAGAGTAGAATATAATGTTGGAATGTTAGTATGTGTTGAGGAGAGAGAGAAAGTGGAGAGAGAATTTACAGGTAGAGGGGTTGCAGGAGGTAAATTTTTCCCATAATGTTGTAGCCAGGGGTGAAGAAATGGCTTCACGTGAGTATTTGGAACACAAAAGGTCTGCAAATAGAGTTCCCTGGATTTTTGGTGCACTTCATAGGTGGTGCAGTAATTATGAGTTAGTGTCCCCTGCATATATTGAGAGAGAGAGAGAGAGAGAGAGAGAGAGAGAGAGAGAGAGAGAGAGAGAGAGAGAGAGAGAGAGAGAGAGAGACAGAGTGTAGCTTGGTGTTATGGTGAGAGATATTTTGAGAGAGAGAGGTATTGTGATGACAGAGAGAGAGAGAGAGAGAGAGAGAGAAAGAGAGAGAGATTTTTAAAGTAAATAGAATTATAGAGAATTTGTGAGAAGGTTAGGTGTAGAGATGGTGTATGATTATATTGAGATTTTACCTTGCATGGATATAGAAGAAGTAGATGATGTTATAAAAGATGATAATATGACTTACCGGAGTGTGACAGACAATACTAAAGGTGACAGGACCATACCCGATCATGACGAATTATATGAGATTGTGGAAAATTATAAAAATTGAATAGTATGTACATTTATTATACTAATATAAGAGATTCAATAATAAATGATTTGTATAGATATAAGATAAGATTATTATTTGATGATGGTGGATAAATATTTTATTGTGTTATGAACATTTAACTATGTGGACAGTGTATTTTTAAAATGGATTGTATTATGAACTGATAAATGGTCAATGATAAAATAATAAGTTGGATTGTATATTTTTTGTGTGTGTTAATGTCCAGGTATTGATGTATTCTTTATGTTGTGTATTATATGTATTTTTCTGTAAAACATGTATGGAACAGGAAGTTATAGGTTAGTTGATTTAATAATAATTGTAACATTTTTTTGTTTTGACTAGATAAAGGAGGAGATTAATTGTGAGAGTTTAAATAATGAGTTAAATAATTGAAGATTAATTGCTTAATTATTGTTGTACAGAGAGAGTTGATAATGAATATAAATGATTTTATGAGATTTAGAGTATCTAAAGAATAGCAAATGGTTAAACACATAAGATGGTTAGATTGAATTATTGTTATTAGGAGATAAGTGGTGAATTTTCTAGTGTTATATTTGGGTGAAATGTTGTAAGGAGGTTTGGGTGATAATGATAAATAAGGCATGTGAGTTAGCCAAGTTAATTTTAATGGGAGTTAGAGAGAATAAGAATTTTGAAATACCAGTAATACATAAAGAGGGTGTTAGATATTTTATGGACACAGTAGGGAGAGTGATTATATGTAGAGAAGATGAATAATGTATTCGTAGTCCTTCAGTCTTTCGACTGGTTTGTACCCTCCCTGCATATACCCGTGGTGCGTGTGGTACTGAGTCTCTCACAGGTATATGGGACCTACAGTTTAACGCCGGATCCGAACGGTATAGTTGGGGAGGGTTTATACTAAGCAGGATACCTCTCGCTGGTTTGCCATTGCCTTGCGAGGGGGAACGGTCGTATCTAAATCAGATGGCCACCGGCGGGAATTACACCCGCGCCGACAGCGTAGCAGCGCCACAGAATAATGTATATGGAGATTAAATAGTTGCTGGTGATATTTTGTAGATAGTGATGAGGTGGTAAGGTGTGATCAACGTGCATCGTTGGGCAGTTACCATAATTAGACATAATTAGAGAAGGGTTAGAGTGCTTGACGAGATTATGGGAAGTGCAAGAGGTTATGAATGAGATTGCCAAGGTCGGGAACACACATCCTAGGTACAAAGAGGTAATAATTTTATTTCAAGAGGAGAATGGTATAAGTAGAATTAGTGAAGGGGGTTGTTATTGAGAGATTGGTGTCACCCTAGGAAATCTGTTAGTGGCTGGTAGTAGGAAGAAAGGTGAGTAAGGTTAGATATATAGATGCCAATTTAATAAATCAAATTATAGTGAATAACAGAGAAACACCCAAACTAATAGATAATGATCAAAATGAAAATATTAGAAAGAGAAAATTCATAGTGGAAAGGTGATGTAACATAAAGGTGGATAATAAATTTGAATTTTTTTTGGGAGAATCTCAATGGTAACAAATGTTAGATTCTTGGATTTCGTTGTCCATGACGTGTCCGTTACTTAACTAAATATCACTATAATATTGGCGACTCGGAACACAAATTTTTTTATAAGTAAAAACGTAAAGTTTTACCTTACAGCGTAAACCGGCTTTCACCTATAGAAGGCTTCATCAGAGGCTGTCGTTAGTAGCGCTGCTCGTCTTGTAGCGCTCACAGCTTCAATCTTTCAAAACACTTTCTCGTCGCCAACAAGATGAGCAGCGCTACTAACGACAGCCTCTGATGAAGCCTTCTATAGGTGAAAGCCGGTTTAGGCTGTAAGGTAAAACTTTACGTTTTTACTTATAAAAAACTTTGTGTTCCGAGTCGTCAATATTATAGTGATATTTAGTAAATGTTAGATGATTAAAAGTTGATGTAAAAGAATTGTTAAGAGTAAATAGAAAGTTCAAGTAGTGGGTGTATCAATTTTTATGCAAAAAATATAAATGTGAATTATTCAGTCAAATGTAACAATGTTAATGTTTAATGTTCAATGTTTTATTATGTTGTTTGGTAATAGTGTGTGGCTGGGAGGTTGCTACAGGGGTAGCAACGGTAACAAATGTTAAGTATTAAATAAATGATGTTAGTAATGGTATTGAAAAAAAAAGTTCTTATTCTGTGGTAAAGAAATATTGAAATCAGGGAAGCTGATAAAGAAAATTTTAAAAGTCAGAGTGTTTGCCATAATAAAAGTTATGTTTTGAATTTTATATGATAAAGATAAATAGTTGTTGTTGCTTTTGGAAAACTTAAGAAATTGTTTTACGTGTTATGATCTTAGTATAAGCATATATTTTTCTTCTGGTGAAAGGAGTAAAGTAGTGTTGACTGGAGTCCAGTTTTGGTAAGGATAGTAATGTAAATGGAGAAGGACATCCTGTCATAAATCTTGTTATTTGTTATTTGCAAACTTAATAGTTGAGAAAACCAATGCCTCGGAACATAAACCAATCCAACTAAGGGGAGACATATCAGTTGCGGATATGGAAGTATATAAGGCCACTATTTTAAATTTCTTATTCAATGTTTCAGAGTTTGGTGATGTTGTGACGGCGGTCCTGAGCTGGCCGCGTGTCAGAGCAGGAACGTTGAGTGCCTAAATGGCCTTGCGGAGTTGGGATCTCACCTGAGAAGTCCAGTAAGGTCATGCAGGTACTGTCATCATCATTAGACAAAGGGTAAGTTATTGTATTTTTTTTTATGTAAACACTACAGGGGGTTGTGGCGCCATATCTGGGCTGATCCCTTAAGAAGGTGTGAATGAGTCAATGAGAGTTTTTATGTTTCGACATAAAACCTCTCATTGAGGGGGTTTTGTGACGGTACAGAAGTCCGTCAAAGGATTTATTGATACATGAGGAATAAATTGATTGTATTTGATATATTTAAAAATGGTTAGGTTGACTTTCCCTAATGTATAACACACAACGCAGTTCGTCTGTACAATTTGACATCAAGGTCATGGCGTACGTGCTTCTTGGCAGATACTTAAACAAAGCAAATTGCGAACTAATGTTGAAACGTCATCAAATATGCAAAAAACGTAATGATTGTGACGCAGAACAATGGCATCATAACGTTTGAAACAATAGAATGATGACGATATAACCCTACCACTTGCGTGAATTGTGCTGGTTATTCGCACTCAGTCTTCAATCTACGTTCGATGCAGTAGCACACAACAAAATTAGCTGGCAAAGTATAGCCGGCCAAGTGTTTTTAAAAGTATCCAAGATGTAATTAATAGTGAACAGTTATCAGTATTTAACCAGAGAAGAAGCATAATGTAATTTAAATTCAGTGAACCAAGGAACAGACAAACTGTAAAGTTCGGCCGAACATCTGCCTCCAACAATGGAAAATATCTGAGGAGAAGCAACTACCCCAGCATTTCAGGAAAGTTTAAAATTCTAAATTCTATCAATTATTCTGAGCTCAAAAAATTTATTAATTAAACATGTAACAGTAATTAATGTACGGGTATAGAGAGAGAGAGAGAGAGAGAGAGAGAGAGAGAGAGTGCATGCGTGTGGGAGAATGCCGGCATTTATGATTGTACAAGAAGGCATTGGTTTATGAATAATATGATCTAAACAGAATAAGTAAATTCAAAGAAAACTGCAGATTAACGAAAATGCTCTTGCTACAAATTAAGTACTAGAACGAAGTAATTAAAAATAATGAATAACTAACATGGGCAGAAGTAGCTATAGACGCCATTTTGTTTTGGTCTTATAAGAAGACATCTTTGGTTTCTATAAGTGTAAATAATGCAAATTTAGATGTATTAAACAGAGCTTTTATGTCACACAATTGTTGTTAGAACCATTATTTCGCAAAATCCCAACTATTTCTGTACTCTCGCTTAACGATACCTTGGACCCTAGGGATAAAAAATAATGTTGGTTATGGAACCATGTGCACGAAACAGAAGTATGGTGAACCATGCGGTAAGTAAAGATATTTTATTTATTTATGTAAATAAGAATGGAAAATTATGTTTACAATGGCTACCCGAACAGCGACTTTATATAAAAAATTAAAGTCAGAGTGGGCAGAAACAGAGTGGGTACAGAAATAATATAGCATAACACATAAATAGTGCGTTACAATTGTAGGTTATATTGTTATTGTTAGGTTAAGTTAGGATAAAAAGCAACAGTTTAAAAAACAAACGGAAATATTTTTCTATTTAAAATGGCAGAAAATAATGAAAGTGTCAGTTTGAATGACACAGAGACAGAGTCAGCAATAATGGACGATGTAGAAATACAGTCTACTCCAATGACAACTAGAACAAGAGAGTTGTCAGTGGACGATGTATTTGACTTAATAAAAACAATGTCTGAAAATATAAATAGCAATTTAAATGAACTGAAAGAACAAAACAATGAACAAAAAATGAGATTAGAGAAATCAAAAGTAATTTTAACGACAAATTTCATGAGCAAAATGTAAGGTTTGATAATGTTGATAAAAAATTTAACCAATTTGATGAGAAGTTCAATGAAATCAGAAAACGGAATGTTAATTTTGATAGACGAATAAATGAAATAGTTGTACGTTGTACAAAGATTCAAGAACAGATAGTAGAAAATAGTAGAGAATCAAATAAATTAAATGAAAATAAAGACAACAAGGTAAGTAGTGGGGAGAATTATGATAATAGAAGTAGAAATATGGTATTAGAAAATAAAGTGGTGAATATTGATAGTGATAATGAATATTTAGAGAGAGTAGAATATAATGTTGGAATGTTAGTATGTGTTGAGGAGAGAGAGAAAGTGGAGAGAGAATTTACAGGTAAAGGGGTTGCAGGGGGTACATTTTTCCCATAATGTTGTAGCCGGGGGTGAAGAAATGGCTTCACGTGAGTATTTGGAACACAAAAGGTCTGGAAATAGAGTTCCCTGGATTTTTGGTGCACTTCATAGGTGGTGCAGTAATTATGAGTTAGTGTCCCCTGCATATATTGAGAGAGAGAGAGAGAGAGAGAGAGAGAGAGAGAGAGAGAGAGAGAGAGAGAGAGAGAGAGAGAGAGAGAGAGAGAGAGAGAGAGAGAGAGAGAGAGAGAGTGTAGCTTGGTGTTATGGTGAGAGATATTTTGAGAGAGAGAGGTATTGTGATGAGAAAGAGAGAGATAGAGATTTTTAAAGTAAATAGAATTATAGAGAATTTGTGAGAAGGTTAGGTGTATAGATGGTGTATGATTATATTGAGATTTTACCTTGCATGGATATAGAAGAAGTAGATGATGTTATAAAAGATGATAATATGACTTACCGGAGTGTGACAGACAATACTAAAGGTGACAGGACCATACCCGATCATGACGAATTATATGAGATTGTGGAAAATTATAAAAAATTGAATAGTATGTACATTTATGATACTAATATAAGAGATTCAATAATAAATGATTTGTATAGATATAAGATAAGATTATTATTTGATGATGGTGGATAAATATTTTATTGTGTTATGAACATTTAACTATGTGGACAGTGTATTTTTAAAATGGATTGTATTATGAACTGATAAATGGTCAATGATAAAATAATAAGTTGGATTGTATATTTTTTGTGTGTGTTAATGTCCAGGTATTGATGTATTCTTTATGTTGTGTATTATATGCATTTTTCTGTAAAACATGTATGGAACAGGAAGTTATAGGTTAGTTGATTTAATAATAATTGTAACATTTTTTTGTTTTGACTAGATAAAGGAGGAGATTAATTGTGAGAGTTTAAATAATGTGTTAAATAATTGAAGATTAATTGCTTAATTATTGTTGTACAGAGAGAGTTGATAATGAATATAAATGATTTTATGAGATTTAGAGTATCTAAAGAATAGCAAATGGTTAAACACATAAGATGGTTAGATTGAATTATTGTTATTAGGAGATAAGTGGTGAATTTTCTAGTGTTATATTAAGGTGAAATGTTGTAAGGAGGTTTGGGTGATAATGATAAATAAGGCATGTGAGTTAGCCAAGTTAATTTTAATGGGAGTTAGAGAGAATAAGAATTTTGAAATACCAGTAATACATAAAGAGGGTGTTAGATATTTTAGGGACACAGTAGGGAGAGTGATTATATGTAGAGAAGATGAATAATGTATTCGTAGTCCTTCAGTCTTTCGACTGGTTTGTACCCTCCCTGCATATACCCGTGGTGCGTGTGGTACTGAGTCTCTCACAGGTATATGGGACCTACAGTTTAACGCCGGATCCGAACGGTATAGTTGGGGAGGGTTTATACTAAGCAGGATACCTCTCGCTGGTTTGCCATTGCCTTGCGAGGGGGAACGGTCGTATCTAAATCAGATGGCCCCCGGCGGGAATTGAACCCGCGCCGACAGCGTAGCAGCGCCACAGAATAATGTATATGGAGATTAAATAGTTGCTGGTGATATTTTGTAGATAGTGATGAGGTGGTAAGGTGTGATCAACGTGCATCGTTGGGCAGTTACCGTAGTTAGAGAAGGGTTAGAGTGCTTGACGAGATTATGGGAAGGGCAAGAGGTTATGAATGAGATTGCCAAGGTCGGGAACACACATCCTAGGTACAAAGAGGTAATAATTTTATTTCAAGAGGAGAATGGTATAAGTAGAAATAGTGAAGGGGGTTGTTACTGCGAGATTGGTGTCACCCTAGGAAATCTGTTAGTGGCTGGTGGTAGGAAGAAAGGTGAGTAAGGTTAGATATATATTGCCGAAGCAAAAACCAAAAGATACGCAGAAATTTATAGAGTTAAAGAAGAAATTAAATCTCTATACATTAAAAAGTCAAACTTAAATTATACATTATACAAGTTACATTTACAATTATTAGATAACACGCATCCAGCCGTACTGAATCATTACCTGGATTTTATAAACAATGACGTCAGGTGAATAGTTTATCAGATGCGTATAAAACAATCAGATAAACTACAAAGGTTGTTGAATGATCAGTTACCGACATCCAACAATATCAAATGTAAACATAAATTTCATACGCGGTTACAGAATTTAACGTCCCTTGTTTTAAATACTGATGAAACTGATTTATTGAGTAAAGGTTTGAATTATAATCTTCCTGTACACAAATCGAGTCTTGATCGCAAGGAAATTATTGCAGAAATTATCAATTAAGAGACTGTTGTTAAGGCAATGGTTGATCAGAAAGGTCAAGACCAGACACGTTTCTTAATAAACGAAAAATTCAATAAAATCATTAAAAATCGGTATAATAATGTTCATTCCTCTATTCCTTTAACAAATAATAATTATAATAAAGAACGGAAAATTTTAATAGGATTAAAACAAAAATTATCTGACAATAAAGCTCTTGTCACTAAAGCTGTCAAAGGCAATACTGTGGTTATTATGGACAGTGAAGATTATAACAATAAAATACAAAATTTCATTATTAACAACAGCATTGATTTACTAAATTCGGACCCAACAGAAAATTATGTAAAACAATTAAATCAATGTATAAACAGATGCACCCATTTGTTTGATGAACAAACAAGAAGATATTTGAAACCAATAAATTCAAAAGCACCCGTTTTAACAGGATTACCCAAACTCCACAAGGATGCTATCCCCTTGAGACCATTAGTACATTTCACCACTGCTCCGGGGTATAAAACAGCTAAACAATTAGTCACCATAATAAAACACAATATACAAATAATTAACGATCATAGACTAATTAATAGCGTTGACTTTGTGAATAAAGTTAAAAATTTAATAGTTGAACCGACCCACAAACTTATTTCCTTTGATATTGTGGATTTGTATACGAATATACCAGTAGCGGAGACCTTGCGTATACTTAGGACTAACCTTATTAATACTAATAAATTGGATATTAATAATATAAATGAACTGATGCACATTTTGGAGTTAGTTCTTGATCAAAATTACTTTACCCACAATAATCAATTTTTCAGGCAACAAAATGGGTTAGCAATGGGTTCTCCACTTTCAGGTCTTCTTGCAGATATATACCTGAATAATTTCGAAAATTCATTCATTCTTACTAATAACAAACACAGGAGTAACATAATATTTTATGGCAGGTATGTTGATGATACCTTTTTAATATACAAAGGTACACAAAGACAAATTAATAATTTACATAATCATTTGAATAATATCAATAACAAAATGCAGTTCACACTTGAAAGTGAAGAAAATGGTAAACTGAATTTTCTAGATTTAACTGTTGCTAAGGACAATAATAATAAAAAGTTGCAATTTGACATCTATAGAAAACCGACAACAACTGACATTGTAATACATGCTAAGTCGTTTCATCCTTTATCACAAAAATTAGCTGCCTTCCACAGTAAGATTTATAGACTTTTATCTTTGCCCCTCGGTGATAAAGAATACCGTGAAGAATTAGACACCATTAAACACATTGCTGTCGCTAATGGTTATGATGTCAATATGGTGAACAACACCCTTCGAAAACATAAGAAGGGACATAGCAACATTAACGGACGTAAAACACGCGAAAATACAACACGCAAATATATTGCAACACCGTACACATACCTTATGCCACAGATCTTTGGGTCAATTTTTGGTAAAACCAGTAATATCAAGGTCACTTATAAGACCACTAATAGTATTATGAATAATCTTCATGTCCACAGAACCACCAGCCTTGAACACAAAACTGGTGTTTACAAATTGATATGTGACGATTGCGACGCCTTTTATGTGGGCCAGACAGGACGTGGTTTTTTAAAAAGATTTATAGAACATAGGCCGCCTACACATTTTCACAGTTTGGACAATATCAAGTCAAAATTTGCAGAACACCTCATTTCCGAAAATCATAGCTACACTAATTTTAAAACTAATTTGAAACCCCTTCACATATGTAAGAAAGGGCGATATTTGAACGCTCTTGAAGAGTACAAAATTTATAAAGCACACAATAATACTGATACCAAGCCGCATGTTTTAAATGATAAATTGGTCTTCAAGTCAAATGTATTGTACAACACTGCCTTGCGCTATTATCATGGTGGGAGCGAGAAGTAAATTAGTGCGCGGTCGGTTTTCATACGATGTACATCGGTAACCTTCGCACTCGCTGTAAATATTATATTATCATGTTATATTAAGTTATTTTTATATTGGATTTTAATATTTTCAGTGTTTGACAAGTGTATCAAATTTAAATGATACACAATTATTTTTAAATTCTGATGATGGGACAAGGGTCCCGAAACATGTAAATTTTATAAAGACGCTGTTTCTGAAAAGCCGCAGACGGTAAGTTCCAATATATTTGATTGAACAAAACGTGGCTTGGTACTAAACATTTGGGATTTATTCCTTTTAAACATGTCATCAAATATGCAAAAAACGTAATGATTGTGATGCAGAACAATGGCGTCATATGTTTGAAACAATAGAATGATGATGATATAACCCTACCACTTGCGTGAATTGCGCTGGTTATTCGCTCTCAGTCTTCAATCTACGTTCGATGCAGTAGCACACAACAAAATTAGCTGGCAAAGTATAGCCGGCCAAGCGTTTTTTAAAGTATGCAAGATGTAATTAATAGTGAACAGTTATCAGTATTTAACCAGAGAAGAAGCATAATGTAATTTAAATTCAGTGAACCAAGGAACAGACAAACTGTAAAGTTGGCCGAACATCTGCCTCCAACAATGGAAAATATCTGAGGAGAAGCAACTACCCCAGCATTTCAGGAAAGTTTAAAATTCTAAATTCTATCCATTATTCTGAGCTCAAAAAATTTATTAATTAAACATGTAACAGTAATTAATGTACGGGTATAGAGGGAGAGAGAGAGAGAGAGAGAGAGAGAGAGAGAGAGAGAGAGAGAGAGAGAGAGAGAGAGAGAGAGAGTGCATGCGTGTGGGAGAATGCCGGCATTTATGACTGTACAAGAAGGCACTGGTTTATGAATAATATGATCTAAACAGAATAAGTAAATTCAAAGAAAAATGCAGATTAACGAAAATGCTCTTGCTACAAATTAAGTACTAGAAAGAAGTAATTAAAAATAATGAATAACTAACATGGGCGGAAGTAGCTATAGACGCCATTTTGTTTTGGTCTTATAAGAAGACATCTTTGGTTTCTATAAGTGTAAATAATGCAAATTTAGATAAATTAAACAGAGCTTTTATGTCACACAATTGTTGTTAGAACCATTATTTCGCAAAATCCCAACTATTTCTGTACTCTCGCTTAACGATACCTTGGACCCTTTGGATAAAAAATAATGTTGGTTATGGAACCATGTGCACGAACCAGAAGTATGGTGAACCATGCGGTAAGTAAAGATATTTTATTTATTTATGTAAATAAGAATGGAAAATTATGTTTACAATGGCTACCCGAACAGCGACTTTATATAAAAAATTAAAGTCAGAGTGGGCAGAAACAGAGTGGGTACCGAAATAATATAGCATAACACGTAAATAGTGCGTTACAATTGTAGGTTATATTGTTATTGTTAGGTTAAGTTAAGATAAAAAGCAACAGTTTTAAAAAACAAACGGAAATATTTTCTATTTAAAATGGCAGAAAATAACGAAAGTGTCAGTTTGAATGACACAGAGACAGAGTCAGCAATAATGAACGATGTAGAAATACAGTCTACTCCAATGACAACTAGAACAAGAGAGTTGTCAGTGGACGATGTATTTGACTTAATAAAAACAATGTCTGAAAATATAAATAGCAATTTAAATGAATTGAAAGAACAAAACAATGAACAAAAAAATGAGATTAGAGAAATCAAAAGTAATTTTAACGACAAATTTCATGAGCAAAATGTCAAGGTTTGATAATGTTGATTAAAAATTTAACCAATTTGATGAGAAGTTCAATGAAATCAGAAACGGAATGTTAATTTTGATAGACGAATAAATGAAATAGATGTACGTTGTACAAAGATTCAAGAACAGATAGTAGAAAATAGTAGAGAATAAAATAAATTAAATGAAAATAAAGACAACAAGGTAAGTAGTGGGGAGAATTATGATAATAGAAGTAGAAATATGGTATTAGAAAATAAAGTGGTGAATATTGATAGTGATAATGAATATTTAGAGAGAGTAGAATATAATGTTGGAATGTTAGTATGTGTTGAGGAGAGAGAGAAAGTGGAGAGAGAATTTACAGGTAAAGGGGTTGCAGGGGGTAAATTTTTCCCATAATGTTGTAGCCGGGGGTGAAGAAATGGCTTCACGTGAGTATTTGGAAGACAAAAGGTCTGCAAATAGAGTTCCCTGGATTTTTGGTGCACTTCATAGGTGGTGCAGTAATTATGAGTTAGTGTCCCCTGCATATATTGAGAGAGAGAGGTATTGTGATGAGAGAGAGAGAAAGAGAGAGATAGAGATTTTTAAAGTAAATAGAATTATAGAGAATTTGTGAGAAGGTTAGGTGTAGAGATGGTGTATGACTATATTGAGATTTTACCTTGCATGGATATAGAAGAAGTAGATGATGTTATAAAAGATGATAATATGACTTACCGGAGTGTGACAGACAATACTAAAGGTGACAGGACCATACCCGATCATGACGAATTATATGAGATTGTGGAAAATTATAAAAATTGAATAGTATGTACATTTATGATACTAATATAAGAGATTCAATAATAAATGATTTGTATAGATATAAGATTAGATTATTATGTGATGATGGTGGTTAAATATTTTATTGTGTTATGAACATTTAAATATGTGGACAGTGTATTTTTAAAATGTTAAAATGGATTGTATTATGAACTGATAAATGGTCAATGATAAAATAATAAGTTGGATTGTATATTTTTGTGTGTGTGTGTTAATGTCCAGGTATTGATGTATTCTTTATGTTGTGTATTATATGTATTTTTCTGTAAAACATGTATGGAACAGGAAGTTATAGGTTAGTTGATTTAATAATAATTGTAACATTTTTTTGTTTTGACTAGATAAAGGAGGAGATTAATTGTGAGATTTTAAATAATGAGTTAAATAATTGAAGATTAATTGCTTAATTATTGTTGTACAGAGAGAGTTGATAATGAATATAAATGATTTTATGAGATTTAGAGTATCTAAAGAATAGCAAATGATTAAACACATAATATGGTTAGATTGAATTACTGTTATTAGGAGATAAGTGGTGAATTTTCTAGTGTTATATTAAGGTGAAATGTTGTAAGGAGTTTTGGGTGATAATGATAAATAAGGCATGTGAGTTAGCCAAGTTAATTTTAATGGGAGTTAGAGAGAATAAGAATTTTGAAATACCAGTAATACACAAAGAGGGTGTTAGATATTTTAGGGACACAGTAGGGAGAGTGATTATATGTAGAGAAGATGAATAATGTATTCGTAGGCCTTCAGTCTTTCGACTGGTTTGTACCCTCCCCGCATATACCCGTGGTGCGTGTGGTACTGAGTCTCTCACAGGTATATGGGACCTACAGTTTAACGCCGGATCCGAACGGTATAGTTGGGGAGGGTTTATACTAAGCAGGATACCTCTCGCTGGTTTGCCATTGCCTTGCGAGGGGGAACGGTCGTATCTAAATCAGATGGCCCCCGGTGGGAATTGAACCCGCGCCGACAGCATAGCAGTGCCACAGAATAATGTATATGGAGATTAAATAGTTGCTGGTGATATTTTGTAGATAGTGATGAGGTGGTAAGGTGTGATCAACGTGCATCGTTGGGCAGTTACCGTAATTAGAGAAGGGTTAGAGTGCTTGCCGAGATTATGGGAAGGGCAAGAGGTTATAAATGAGATTGCCAAGGTCGGGAACACACATCCTAGGTACAAAAACGTAATAATTTTATTTCAAGAGGAGAATGGTATAAGTAGAATTAGTGAAGGGGGTTGTTATTGAGAGATTGGTGTCACCCTAGGAAATCTGTTAGTGGCTGGTAGTAGGAAGAAAGGTGAGTAAGGTTAGATATATAGATGCCAATTTAATAAATCAAATTATAGTGAATAACAGAGAAACACCCAAACTAATAGATAATGATCAAAATGAAAATATTAGAAAGAGAAAATTCATAGTGGAAAGGTGACGTAACATAAAGGTGGATAATAAATTTGAATTTTTTTTGGGAGAATCTCAATGGTAACAAATGTTAGATGATTAAAAGTTGATGTAAAAGAATTGTTAAGAGTAAATAGAAAGTTCAAGTAGTAAGGTGTATCAATTTTTATGCAAATTATACAAATGTGAATTATTCAGTCAAATGTAACAATGTTAATGTTTAATGTTCAATGTTTTACTATGTTTTATTATGTTGTTTGGTAATAGAGTGTGTGGCTGGGAGGTTGCTACAGGGGTAGCAACGGTAACAAATGTTAAGTATTAAATAAATGATGTTAGTAATGGTATTGAAAAAAAAAGTTCTTATTCTGTGGTAAAGAAATATTGAAATCAGGAAAGCTGATAATGAAAATTTTAAAAGTCAGAGTGTTTGCCATAATAAAAGTTATGTTTTGAATTTTATATGATAGAGATAAATAGTTGTTGTTGCTTTTGGAAAACTTAAGAAATTGTTTTACGTGTTATGATCTTAGTATAAGCATATATTTTTCTTGTGGTGAAAGGAGTAAAGTAGTGTTGATGACTGGAGTCCAGTTTTGGTAAGGATAGTAATGTAAATGGAGAAGGACATCCTGTCATAAATCTTGTTATTTGTTATTTGCAAACTTAATAGTTGAGAAAACCAATGCCTCGGAACATAAACCAATGCAACTAAGGGGAGACATATCAGTTGCGGATATGGAAGTACGTAAGGCCACTATTTTAAATTTTTTATTCAATGTTTCAGAGTTTGGTGATGTTGTGAAGGTGGTCCTGAGCTGGCCTGCGTGTCAGAGCAGGAACGTTGAGTGCCTAAATGGCCTTGCGGAGTTGGGATCTCACCTGAGAAGTCCAGTAAGGTCATGCAGGTACTGTCATCATCATTAGACCAAGGGTAAGTTATTGTATTTTTTTTTATGTAAACACTACAGGGGGTTGTGGCGCCATATCTGGGCTGATCCCTTTAGAAGGTGTGAATGAGTCAATGAGAGTTTTTATGTTTCGACATAAAACCTCTCATTGAGGGGGTTTTGTGACGGTACAGAAGTCTGTCAAAGGATTTATTGATACATGAGGAATAAATTGATTGTATTTGATATATTTAAAAATGGTTAGGTTGACTTTCCCTAATGTATAACACACAACGCAGTTCGTCTGTACAATCTGACATCAAGGTCATGGTGTACGTGCTTCTTGGCAGATACTTAAACAAAGCAAATTGCGAACTAATATTGAAACGTCATCAAATATGCAAAAAACGTAACGATTGTGACGCAGAACAATGGCGTCATACGTTTGAAACAATAAAATGATGACGATATAACCCTACCACTTGCGTGAATTGCGCTGGTTATTCGCTCTCAGTCTTCAATCTACGTTCGATGCAGTAGCACACAACAAAATTAGCTGGCAAAGTATAGCCGACCAAGTGTTTTTAAAAGTATCCAAGATGTAATTAATAGTGAACAGTTATCAGTATTTAACCAGAGAAGAAGCATAATGTAATTTAAATTCAGTGAACCAAGGAACAGACAAACTGTAAAGTTCGGCCGAACATCTGCCTCCAACAATGGAAAATATCTGAGGAGAAGCAACTACCCCAGCATTTCAGGAAAGTTTAAAATTCTAAATTCTATCAATTATTCTGAGCTCAAAAAATTTATTAATTAAATATGTGACAGTAATTAATGTATGGGGAGAGAGAGAGAGAGAGAGAGAGAGAGAGAGAGAGAGAGAGAGAGAGAGAGAGAGAGAGAGAGAGAGAGAGAGAGAGAGAGAGAGAGAGAGAGAGAGAGAGAATGACACCATTTTGTTTTGGTCTTATAAGAAGACATCTTTGGTTTCTATAAGTGTAAATAATGCAAATTTAGATGTATTAAACAGAGCTTTTATGTCACACAATTGTTGTTAGAACCGTTATTTCGCAAAATCCCAACTATTTCTGTACTCTCGCTTAACGATACCTTGGACCCTAGGGATAAAAAATAATGTTGGTTATGGAACCATGTGCACGAACCGGAAGTATGGTGAACCATGCGGTAAGTAAAGATATTTTATTTATTTATGAAATACTACCAAAAGAAGTGAAAATTATGTTTACAACATCCATAATATGAAATTAAGTGAATGATGTTAAACAAATAAATTTTTGAAATAGGGAAGAAATGACTTAACTCAACCAAGAGAATAAATAATGAAGAGAATAGAAAATAGTGCTCCTGATTGAGAAAAATAATTAATAAAAAACAATATACAAACCCTATTCAATAACTTAACCATGGCATTAAACGAAACTTAATTTAAATAAAAGATATATAACAAAAAGTAGGAGAGTGAAGTAATGACCAGATGATGGTAAATAATAGACTAGTGTTTAAAATAAAATCCAAAGATTAAATGGTATGTACAACAAAAATCATTTTATGTTACCCAATGACAATGAAAAAACAACTGAATAATTGATAAATGTATTTAAATTATAAGAATTACTGAACAAGGATATTCAGGATAATAAATGATAAACGATATAATTTATGAATAATCTCCAATGTATAAAATAAATAGTGAAATGCAAACATGTAAACTGATTGTAATCAGAAAGTGTCAACAATGGTCAACATAACCTAGCCCATAAAGAATTTACACTAATAAGTAATTGTCTTGTTGATACATCCTCTTCATTCACTTTTTTAAAAATTATATATACACTCAAACTTTCACTAGTGAACACTTACTTTTGGTTTTATGTCCCAAACGTTTCAACGTGGTGTCCGTCTTCCTCAGTGGGATTTGAAATACAGAGTGTCAGTACAAAGTAACCGTTATGTGTTGTAGGTGTGTGTGGTGGGGGTTGCTGGTGGGAGGGAATTGGCACTGGGATTCAAAGTGTGTGTTTGAACAAGTGTATCAAAAAGTATATGTGTATATGATACACTTGTTCAAACACACACTTTGAATCCCAGCGCCAATTCCCTCCCACCAGCAACCCCCACCACACACACCTACAACCCATAACGGTTACTTTGTACTGACACTCTGTATTTCAAATCCCACTGAGGAAGATGGACACCACGTTGAAATGTTTGGGACATAAAACCAAAAGTAAGTGTTCACTAGTGAAAGTTTGAGTGTGTATATATATATATATATAACTAATAAGTACTAAAATAAGGAGTAAAAATCATGTAAAACCAATGTATGTAATACTCATGTGAAACTAGAATAACTAAAGACAATTCTAATACAGAAATTAGATCAATTAGATGTAACAGTTGATGAAACTAATGGAAAACAACATCAAGCAGATGACAAATTATAAAAGTACAGTAGACTCTCGGCTATCCGACTCCCACCTATTCGACCTCCGGCCTATCCGACCCGCCACTAAAAAAAAAAAAAAAGGATTTTGAATACGGTACATATGCAGTATTTCCAATCCGATTACTAGCGCCTTCAAACGTCATGTGAGCATACTAGCGCCTTCAAACGTCATGTGAGCAATCCCGCCACGCGGGTGAAGGCGCTTACGTGTAAATCACCAGTTACCAATACAGTACGCCAACTGATTCATGTTGTGACAGGTGCATCAGTCAGTCTGTATCCAGAAGTCGTCCGTGCGGTTCAGTCGTTCGTCGATTGTTAATTTGTTATAAAGTGTGTATACAGTATTGTTGGTGGCTTTTATTTTTAAGTGAAATATGGGTGACAAACGAAAGAAAGTGGTAGTAACTTTGGAAGAAAAACTGCAAGCAATAAAAAGAATGGATTCAGGTGAGTCGGTAAACAAAATTGCACTGGAGTTAGGAGTTGGAAAAACTACTGTGGGTGATTGGCGAAGAAATCGCGCAGAGATTGAAAAATGGTGTTCTAAGCAAGCAAGTGGCAGTGGCGTTATACCCATCAAAAAAAGGCGTGGATGAATGGAGAAATTTTCAAAAATTGGTTTGAACAGGAATTTGTGCCACAAGTTGAAAAACATTTAGCTGAAAACAATTTAACAAGGAAAGCAATCCTAGTTTTGGATAACGCTCCTTCACATCCAGCAAATGACCAATTAAAAGATGGAGACATAAAAGCTTTGTTCTTGCCTGCAAATGTTACATTTATATGTCAGCCAATGGATCAGGGAGTGCTCCAAGCTTTGAAAAAGAAATATCGACGTAGGCTACTAAGCTATATCATCGCGACAATTGATAATACAGAAGTTGCGACGGCACTACAGTCAGTAGACATGCTTGACGTCATCAGATGGGTGTCCGAGGCATGGGATGAAATTCCATCTTTAACACTTGTGCGATCGTGGAAAATTTTGCTGGATCACAGAGCCAGTGATAAGTGGGAAGAGGTACAACTGCAATGTGATGTGGAAAATGCAACTGATAACACTGCGCTTGTATCGCTGTTAGAAAAAGTTCCCGGATGTGAGGAAGCTTCATTGGAAGACATCACAGAATGGTTGGCAAAGGACGAAATCGAAGAAATTGCAGACGAAGATATTGTATCGATGGTATTAAATGAACAGCCGATTGAAGAGGAACAAGGTGATGAACCCTCCGATCGTATAACCCACTCCGAAGGCCTGAAGGCGATCGAGATGGCAGTGGAATACATTGGCCAGCAAGAAGAAGCAACACCAGCAGACATTATATTGTTACGACGGTCTACTCGATCGTCGTAGGTACAGTGGAAACAAAATAGGTACAAGACACCAATTAAGTCACTAATCACACCTTTAATTGTTACAGTAAACAGTTCGTAATTAACAACACAGTCTACAGTAAATCAAATGAAAATTGTATACACGCAATAAAATGTCCACAAATATTAAAACTAAATTTTATTACAATTATACTGTCTGATTATAAAACGCAACACTTCAATAATAACTACTTGAACGTACACAGTAATAACTCAAACCGCTCTGGAAATATATCGCACTAATACTCTCGAACCGCACTATCAAATATCTCGCATTGAACTGAATAACTAAGGCCGCTACCCGATGTATTTATAGTCACGCTCACACACCAGAAGCTTCCAAACTGCGTCTTATCTCTCGTGAACTACGTAATTACTACGCCCTTGACACAGTCCGAGCGCCCGAGCGAAGCCCGGCACAGTCGAGAAAATTCTCGCAAAATGCGTCTAGTAGCACGTACACCACACGCTTACATCGAGATCCTTCTGGCATATTCGATAAACGCGTACATTGTTCTGTGCTGTCGTAGCAATATGTTTACGTAAGTGGAAGGATATAGCGGCGAGGAAATTAATGCGAGGAAAGAAGCAGGTCTCAATTACAGACTTTTTCAAACCTTAGACAATGTAAGTTTCACTTGTTCTTTCATTATACAGTACGTAGTTTTAGGTTATTATAATTTGATTTATATTAACAACTAATTTGGTTGAAAGCTTTCGTATAAATTAAAACTCATAGTAAAACTCGTTCAACTTATTGTTTACTACACATTTTGTTTCGTCCTTCAAATAAAGGTTTTGTGAAAGATACTGTAGTTGCGAATTCTTATTTCATTTCTTTCTAATTCATTTATTACTGTACGTCATTTATAAGGACAAACTGATATGACGTACGCATCCAAATAGCAACAAGTACATTCAACGCAATAGGGTGGTGGTCATTGACCTTACAGAGGCTGCTATGCCTACGGCTCCGGTATATCCGACTTTTTTGCTATCCGACCCGGCCGATCCACCACATTAGGTCGGATAGTTGAGAGTCTACTGTACACATAGTGTATAATTAATCACAACAAATATACAAAGTGTAACTATCGGTAAATAGTCTTCAAATGATCAGTATATAAAGGACTAACTATTGGTGAAGAAATCAAATAATATTTATACTGATTAATCTATTATTAATAAAATATTAAAGGAACATGACCAATGGCAGTCAGATGCAACTTCATTAATCACAATTACAAATAATTTAGAATATCAAACAAGGAAAATGTATTGTGAAAAGTGTTAATAAGTAAGATATTCAATTTAGAATATTGTAATAACATACTAAACCATGTATTACCTAGAATTAAGAGTAATTACCATGATGCCTAACTGTACACCCAAAATTATGTGAATTTCATGAGAAAATGTAAGAAAAAGGACCTCTGTTGGACAAAAGTAAATTCACCAGAAGTTGAACCATGTAATTAATCATAAGTATGAGACAGTACTAACTAGTGAGAATAATTAATTATAATGTAACAAGTAAAAATAACCGATAGAGTCCTACGCCTACAGAAGCCTAGCACATAAGTCAATATTTGAGGCAAGAAGGTATGTAACGGTAAAACAACATGTTATAATACTTGCTAATAGACGATGACAATGATTATGAACCAAAATATTAACTGAATAAAGATATATTTGTATCAATATAAGGATAAATGACATGATGCATGCTTGTGGAAGAAGTCATGGGTTTTTTAATAGCAAAATACATTAAAAATGGCATCAATGAATTCAAACAAAGCTGACCAGTAGTTGTTATGGTTGTTTAGGATTAAGTGTGACTTATTATACACTAATAAGATGCAACCTTTAACTCAGAATAAGTAAATGCAATGCATGATGCCTCAAGCACAGTGAAGCTTAGGCCTAAACTTAGTGTTTTATTATCAATTCAGTGACTATTTAGTAACTAAACAACAGAAAAGGACTGTATAATAGTGAAACTATGTATTATAAGTTGCAAAGTGTTAGTTAAAATATTATAAGATAGATTTAATAAAGAAACATTGTAGTAGACATAAGCTCTAAAAGTGATCTTTATTAAACAGAAACAGATTTATGTCATATGGGATATCGAAATAATCAGCAAGACATTTGACAAATAATTATGAAGCTGGATTAAAGATCCCAGGTGTTATAAGAATTTATACCTGTTTTAAAATATTTCATTAGTTTTAGAAAAAAAGTGAGCGTCACTTTTAAACTCTCCAACCCAAAAACGCATGCTTTTAGCAAAATAATTAATTTTGTTGACCAGGAAGTGTGTTCAAACAATGTAATGTCATCAAGTTTTGACCAATCAGATCGATTAAAATCGCGATTCACACCGTGGGTGCTGACGGGAATGGCGAGGAGGACACAAAATTTTACACATTTGGTCAAGAGTATTCAGCGAGAAAAGTTTATCGCTCCGTGCTAAGAAATCCGCCATCTTTCTGTGCGGCGACATATGTTGTAACGTGTCAAAAATGTGGGTATTTTTATTTTATTTCATTTCAGGAGTTTTCTAAAACATATTGTAAATTTTATCCCATTGTAACAGACCACGTGTTGACTGAACAGTTTGGAACAAAGGCAAGACGAAATAGCGTTATGCAATCAGTAAGCGAAGAATTTACCACCCCTGTTTTCTAAGAACTATGCGAGAGTGTGGCAGTGCGCACCTATGCGTCCACCAAGCATGGGCGCTGACCCACGCGTTTGTGAAAATCAAAATGGCTACAAGCACGAAACTATACGAGCACATGGTCATGTAACGGCGGATGCAAAACTTAAGGACCGCCCAGCTCGTGACGTTAGCCAGTGCCTCACTGAAATCGTCTACTATCGTCACTCCAACAACTACATGAATAGCATGGGACGAAACCCCTGCGACGAAAACCGAGGCAGTGAGTTCCTGTATTGTAAAACTGTGGAGAGGGAACCGAGAGAAAACTTCTGCCCAGTGCCTCTTACCAACAGACCGCATGCGGTCCATCTAAATTTTGCTAAAAGTTTTCTTTTCAAGGTCGGCCGACCTCACCAGTAAAAAAATGGAATATTAGTCAAAAGTGCACTAGTGAAATCGCAACCGTTATAAGTGATTCGAAATGAAGAAGATGAACTAATAGTTTTTTGTTTTGGACATGTGAACGAGGACTTGGTGCGGGCCATGCTACTAGATCGCAGGAGACGCCGTTACCCAAGTAAAAGTATTTTTTTTTTACATAACTATTTAATGGGGCCAAAAAATTAATAAATGAAATAACTTGGGGTTTTTTAAAATTAGTGTGATTGAGAGAGAGAGCAGGCTGGGCGGCCAACATAGATATAAGATGTTTCTTGTTAATTGGTATGTATACTTTAATATTATGTCGTAATAATCAACAAGTAAATAATTGTACCCTTGGTAAAATATAGAGAGAAATAATTGATTCTGTTTTTTTTGGTAGTAACAGGTGGATAAAACTTTAAATGGAAAATGTATTGTTTGATTGCACAACTACGCCACATAGCGAGGCGCATGTAGAGATGTGGGTGTAATTGGGAGTCATTGCAATTTTAAGATAATAAAAACAGAATTTTCTTTCTTTTTCACTACATATGTTGTTAGAATAATTATTTCGTAACCCCACACTGTTTCTGACCTCGCTTATGAAAGAACCCTGGGACCCGAGAAATATCCAAATATTGGTAAGTACGAGCTATGAACTATGATTATTAACAACTAATAAAAAATTAAATAAGTAGGTGTTTATACAAGTGGCTGCCCGAATGACGGACATTATATAAAATAATTATATAAATAAGCCAGAATTCAGAAACAGTGCGGGTATCGAAAAAATATATAATACGTAAAAATAAGGTTATGTTTGTGTTAGTAAGGTATACAGTTGTGTTAGGCGTTTAATTTTACAATAATAGTGGTTTTTTATATATAAAAAGTGTTATAGAAATAAATTTTAAATATGGGGGAAGTACGAGATAACGAAATAATAAAAATGATGCAGACGCTTTTTAATATACAAAATAATAAGTTCGATGAGAAATTTAGTTACCTTGACGAAAAATTTAGCAAACAGAAAAATGAAATTAGAAATATCCAAAATAATCTTAACGTGCAATTTGATGAAGTGAAGAAAGAAATTAAAGAACAAGGCTGTATTTACGATAAGAAATTGAGTGAAATAGAGACGCGGTTAGGCGAAATAGAATTAGAAAATGAGAAAGTAATAAACAAATTAAAACCGAACAAAGATGACAGGGTAAGTAGTAGTGGAAATGATGATTTAAATAATGGGGTTACAAGTAATAACAATGACAATACAAATAAAAATATGGTGTTAGAAAATGATTGTGTAGATGTTGATAATGGTAACGAAATTGTAGAAAGAGTAGAAGTTGATAAGATGTTTGTGTGTGATGAATTAGAGAGAGAGAGTAGGAAGAATTTACAGGTAGGGTGGATGCAGGGGGTAGATTTTTCCCGGAATGTTGTAGTGGGGGGTGAAGAAATGGCTTCACGTGAGTATTTGGAAGAGTATAGGTTTGCAGATAAATTTCCCTTGGTTTTTTGTGCACTTCATAGGTGGTGCCGTAATGATAAGTTAATGTCCCCTGCATATTTTGAGAGAGAGTGTGTAGCGCGGCAAGATGGTGAGAAATGTTTTGAGAGAGAGAGAGAGAAATAGAGATATTTAAAGTAAAGAGAAGTTATGAAGAATTCGTAGAAAAGTTAGACATAGAGAGAAATAATAATAATAATGAGTACTCACCGTACAGTGAAACTGAGACAGCAGTAGATGAGGTTAACAATGATAATATAACTCACCTGATTTTAACAGATGATTCTAACGGAGACTGGACAAGATTGACTAATATTGAACAGGTATATGAACCAACAGAAGTGATAATGAATGACATAGAAGTAAGGGATTATTATAATAATAATAATAATAAATTTTATATAAATAAGATTGATCTATGTTACAAATATGTTAGACTATTATTTGACGATATGGGGTAATTGTTTATTGTTCATGAACATTTAATGATATGAATAATATGGTCTTGAAGTGCATTGTCTTATGGAACGATTTGTGGTTAATGATAACAAATAATAAGTTGGACTGTATATTCTTTTATGTGTTAATGTCATTATGTTAAATGTATTTGTGTATTACATTATGGTATACTATGTGTTATGTAAACAATGTGTATGTATAGTAGAAAGTGATAACATTAATTCTCAATTAAATTACATTTGCAATTAACCAGTATAAATTAATAATAATTATAAAATTTGACAGACTAATTGAGCGATGAAAATAATTGTGAACTTTTAAAGAATTGAATTAAATAATTGAAAAATAATTACTTAATTAAGGTCGTATAAAAGAAAGTTTGAGAATGAAGTTAAATGATTTTATGAAATTAAGATTCTATGATGATTGGTAGATGATTAAACAGATAATACGTTCAAATTGAGGTATGTTATTATAAGGGGAGAAGTGATGAATTTTCTAGTGTTATATCAAGGTGAAATGTTGTAAAAAGATAGATTTTGGGTGATAATGAAATAAGACAGGTGAGTTAAGTAGAATTAAAGTTAATGGGAGTTGAAGAGAATAAGAATTTTGAAATACAGGTAACACACAGAGGGTGTTAGATATTTAGGGACACAGTGGTAGTGAGTATATGTAGAGATGAGTAATGTGAATGAGATATAAACATATTTGTTGATGATATTTTGTAGTAAGGGTGAGGTGGTAAGGTGTGAGCAACGTGCGGCGTGGCGAGAGACCAGCGTGCGGCGTTGTGGCGGGAATAGAGTAGTTTGAGTGAGTGTTTGCCGATATTTTGGAGGGGCATTGGCTCGTATGTAGATAGCCAGGTAGGGAACACACATCCTAGTACAAAGATGAGCGGTGCCAGAGGTAAGTGGAATTAGTGAAAGGTATTTATAAATGAGAGATTGGTGTCATAAAGTGTTAATAGTGGTTGTTAGTAGCAAGGAAGGGAGTAATATTAAAATGTCTATTCGGTTGAAAGCATAGAGAATACAGGGGTCACCCAGATTAAGCAATGATTAAAATGTGAAGCGTTAGATAGAAAATTCATAGTAGAAAAGTAATCAGAGATGAAATATAATGTAACATGAAGGGTAATAATAAATTTGAATTGCATAGAATCAAATGATAAATAATTGATGGTTAATTAATAACAGTTCAATTGAAATTAAAATGTAATGTTTATAATTTTATCAAGATGTAGGGTATGTAGATTTTTACCAAGGTTAAATGTGATTGGGTTACTTTAATGTAATAATCGCAATGTTAGTTATAAAGGTATAAGTGCCAAGTGGCAGATCCAGCTAAAATAAGTATTTAAAAATCACCCACAATAATGGAGAATGAGAGTGTCAAATAAAGAGAGAGATTTGTAATAAAGATATAAAATTTTATTTTTTTAAACCAGTGACAAAATTTTGATAAAATTTGAAAATAATGTAAAATTAAGAATTGTTTATTTTGAATAATTTAAATGTCAATTTGCTTATTATTTATAATCATATTTTGTTATTTTAAATATTTTATTTTATTATGTTTTGTGTTTCAAGTTAGAATGTTACAAATGTTTAATGTATTCACAGATGTCACTTGTACATAACATATGTGGGTCAAGGTTTTTGGACTTGACCTAGTTTTGATCAGCTGACAGTGAGGTCATATAAGTTAATAGTATGGGAGTCAATTCAAATTTTGTTTTTTGATCAATTTAAACAAATTCTAAATAATTTCTATATGTAAAGGAAACATTTTGATAAATTTAAAATTTTTTTTCTTTGAAGTTTAAAATTTTTGGAAAATATTTTTTTGGAAAAAAAAAATCTTGATTTTTCGCCTGCCAGCTAATGAATATTTTAAGCTTTGATTATTTTATTGTTTGTGTATTAACCATGTTTAGATTTATTGATTTATTTTGTATTGACTTGTATTGTTAGATTCTAAATGATTACATGTTAGGTTAAGGATGTGCTTAATTATAAGAAATGTTTAAATTCACTTATTTTAAAATAAAACAGAAAACAAGGAAGAGAATAATTGAAAATTTATAAAAAATTTATGAAGTAATTTTATCCGAAAACAACCAATGGGTTGCCAGTTAAATAACTTTTTAAACATTTTTTCAATTTTATGATATGTGATGTCCATATGTAATGTGAGTGTGTGTGAGCCCAGTATCTGCTAAAGGCAGCCCAGCTTGCATAAAAGGGGAAACATATCGGTGGAGGATCTGGCATAATCTAAGCCACGGATTGAGGATTTTGGGGGGGTAGCATGTTAGAAGGTGAGGTGTGCTGTGGTACTTGTCTGTTCGATTTTTCGGTGTTGGGATCTCTTACGGAGAAGTCCAGTGATCTCGTTCAGATGCGTCCATAGTCGCCAAGCCAGGGGGGTCGTGTACCCATGAAGAGTAAGAACCAGGGGGTTGTTGGCACCAGTTCCTCACCGGTCCTCTTAGGGGTTTTATCAATGAGATTTCTTCTGTTTTAGACAGCAGAATTCTCATTGAGGGGGTATTGTAACGTGTCAAAAATGTGGGTATTTTATTTTATTTCATTTCAGGAGTTTTCTAAAACATATTGTAAATTTTATCCCATTGTAACAGACCACGTGTTGACTGAACAGTTTGGAACAAAGGCAAGACGAAATAGCGTTATGCAATCAGTAAGCGAAGAATTTACCACCCCTGTTTTCTAAGAACTATGCGAGAGTGTGGCAGTGCGCACCTATGCGTCCACCAAGCATGGGTGCTGACCCACGCGTTTGTGAAACTCAAAATGGCTACAAGCACGAAACTATACGAGCACATGGTCATGTAACGGCGGATGCAAAACTTAAGGACCGCCCAGCTCGTGACGTTAGCCAGTGCCTCACTGAAATCGTCTACTATCGTCACTCCAACAACTACATGAATAGCATGGGATGAAACTCCTGCGACGAAAACCGAGGCAGTGAGTTCCCGTATTGTAAAACTGTGGAGAGGGAACCGAGAGAAAACTTCTGCCCAGTGCCTCTTACCAACAGACCGCATGCGGTCCATCTAAATTTTGCTAAAAGTTTTCTTTTCAAGGTCGGCCGACCTCACCAGTAAAAAAATGGAATATTAGTCAAAAGTGCACTAGTGAAATCGCAACCGTTATAAGTGATTCGAAATGAAGAAGATGAACTAATAGTTTTTTGTTTTGGACATGTGAACGAGGACTTGGTGCGGGCCATGCTACTAGATCGCAGGAGACGCCGTTACCCAAGTAAAAGTATTTTTTTTTACATAACTATTTATTGGGGCCAAAAAATTAATAAATGAAATAACTTGGGGTTTTTTAAAATTAGTGTGATTGAGAGAGAGAGCAGGCTGGGCGGCCAACATAGATATAAGATGTTTCTTGTTAATTGGTATGTATACTTTAATATTATGTCGTAATAATCAACAAGTAAATAATTGTACCCTTGGTAAAATATAGAGAGAAATAATTGATTCTGTTTTTTTTGGTAGTAACAGGTGGATAAAACTTTAAATGGAAAATGTATTGTTTGATTGCACAACTACGCCACATAGCGAGGCGCATGTAGAGATGTGAGTGTAATTGGGAGTCATTGCAATTTTAAGATAATAAAAACAGAATTTTCTTTCTTTTTCACTACATATGTTGTTAGAATAATTATTTCGTAACCCCACACTGTTTCTGACCTCGCTTATGAAAGAACCCTGGGACCCGAGAAATATCCAAATATTGGTAAGTACGAGCTATGAACTATGATTATTAACAACTAATAAAAAATTAAATAAGTAGGTGTTTATACAAGTGGCTGCCCGAATGACGGACATTATATAAAATAATTATATAAATAAGCCAGAATTCAGAAACAGTGCGGGTATCGAAAAAATATATAATACGTAAAAATAAGGTTATGTTTGTGTTAGTAAGGTATACAGTTGTGTTAGGCGTTTAATTTTACAATAATAGTGGTTTTTTATATATAAAAAGTGTTATAGAAATAAATTTTAAATATGGGGGAAGTACGAGATAACGAAATAATAAAAATGATGCAGACGCTTTTTAATATACAAAATAATAAGTTCGATGAGAAATTTAGTTACCTTGACGAAAAATTTAGCAAACAGAAAAATGAAATTAGAAATATCTAAAATAATCTTAACGTGCAATTTGATGAAGTGAAGAAAGAAATTAAAGAACAAGGCTGTATTTACGATAAGAAATTGAGTGAAATAGAGACGCGGTTAGGCGAAATAGAATTAGAAAATGAGAAAGTAATAAACAAATTAAAACCGAACAAAGATGACAGGGTAAGTAGTAGTGGAAATGATGATTTAAATAATGGGGTTACAAGTAATAACAATGACAATACAAATAAAAATATGGTGTTAGAAAATGATTGTGTAGATGTTGATAATGGTAACGAAATTGTAGAAAGAGTAGAAGTTGATAAGATGTTTGTGTGTGATGAATTAGAGAGAGAGAGTAGGAAGAATTTACAGGTAGGGTGGATGCAGGGGGTAGATTTTTCCCGGAATGTTGTAGTGGGGGGGTGAAGAAATGGCTTCACGTGAGTATTTGGAAGAGTATAGGTTTGCAGATAAATTTCCCTTGGTTTTTTGTGCACTTCATAGGTGGTGCCGTAATGATAAGTTAATGTCCCCTGCATATTTTGAGAGAGAGTGTGTAGCGCGGCAAGATGGTGAGAAATGTTTTGAGAGAGAGAGAGAAAGAGAGAAATAGAGATATTTAAAGTAAAGAGAAGTTATGAAGAATTCGTAGAAAAGTTAGACATAGAGAGAAATAATAATAATAATGAGTACTCACCGTACAGTGAAACTGAGACAGCAGTAGATGAGGTTAACAATGATAATATAACTCACCTGATTTTAACAGATGATTCTAACGGAGACTGGACAAGATTGACTAATATTGAACAGGTATATGAACCAACAGAAGTGATAATGAATGACATAGAAGTAAGGGATTATTATAATAATAATAATAAATTTGATATAAATAAGATTGATCTATGTTACAAATATGTTAGACTATTATTTGACGATATGGGGTAATTGTTTATTGTTCATGAACATTTAATGATATGAATAATATGGTCTTGAAGTGCATTGTCTTATGGAACGATTTGTGGTTAATGATAACAAATAATATCATTTGGGCGAGAGACCAGCGTGCGGCGTTGTGGCGGGAATAGAGTAGTTTGAGTGAGTGTTTGCCGATATTTTGGAGGGGCATTGGCTCGTATGTAGATAGCCAGGTAGGGAACACACATCCTAGTACAAAAATGAGCGGTGCCAGAGGTAAGTGGAATTAGTGAAAGGTATTTATAAATGAGAGATTGGTGTCATAAAGTGTTAATAGTGGTTGTCAGTAGCAAGGAAGGGAGTAATATTAAAATGTCTATTCGGTTGAAAGCATAGAGAATACAGGGGTCACCCAGATTAAGCAATGATTAAAATGTGAAGCGTTAGATAGAAAATTCATAGTAGAAAAGTAATCAGAGATGAAATATAATGTAACATGAAGGGTAATAATAAATTTGAATTGCATAGAATCAAATGATAAATAATTGATGGTTAATTAATAACAGTTCAATTGAAATTAAAATGTAATGTTTATAATTTTATCAAGATGTAGGGTATGTAGATTTTTACCAAGGTTAAATGTGATTGGGTTACTTTAATGTAATAATCGCAATGTTAGTTATAAAGGTATAAGTGCCAAGTGGCAGATCCAGCTAAAATAAGTATTTAAAAATCACCCACAATAATGGAGAATGAGAGTGTCAAATAAAGAGAGAGATTTGTAATAAAGATATAAAATTTTATTTTTTTAAACCAGTGACAAAATTTTGATAAAATTTGAAAATAATGTAAAATTAAGAATTGTTTATTTTGAATAATTTAAATGTCAATTTGCTTATTATTTATAATCATATTTTGTTATTTTAAATATTTTATTTTATTATGTTTTGTGTTTCAAGTTAGAATGTTACAAATGTTTAATGTATTCACAGATGTCACTTGTACATAACATATGTGGGTCAAGGTTTTTGGACTTGACCTAGTTTTGATCAGCTGACAGTGAGGTCATATAAGTTAATAGTATGGGAGTCAATTCAAATTTTGTTTTTTGATCAATTTAAACAAATTCTAAATAATTTCTATATGTAAAGGAAACATTTTGATAAATTTAAAATTTTTTTTCTTTGAAGTTTAAAATTTTTGGAAAATATTTTTTTTGGAAAAAAAAAATCTCGATTTTTCGCCTGCCAGCTAATGAATATTTTAAGCTTTGATTATTTTATTGTTTGTGTATTAACCATGTTTAGATTTATTGATTTATTTTGTATTGACTTGTATTGTTAGATTCTAAATGATTACATGTTAGGTTAAGGATGTGCTTAATTATAAGAAATGTTTAAATTCACTTATTTTAAAATAAAACAGAAAACAAGGAAGAGAATAATTGAAAATTTATAAAAAATTTATGAAGTAATTTTATCCGAAAACAACCAATGGGTTGCCAGTTAAATAACTTTTTAAACATTTTTTCAATTTTATGATATGTGATGTCCATATGTAATGTGAGTGTGTGTGAGCCCAGTATCTGCTAAAGGCAGCCCAGCTTGCATAAAAGGGGAAACATATCGGTGGAGGATCTGGCATAATCTAAGCCACGGATTGAGGATTTTGGGGGGGTAGCATGTTAGAAGGTGAGGTGTGCTGTGGTACTTGTCTGTTCGATTTTTCGGTGTTGGGATCTCTTACGGAGAAGTCCAGTGATCTCGTTCAGATGCGTCCATAGTCGCCAAGCCAGGGGGGTCGTGTACCCATGAAGAGTAAGAACCAGGGGGTTGTTGGCACCAGTTCCTCACCGGTCCTCTTAGGGGTTTTATCAATGAGATTTCTTCTGTTTTAGACAGCAGAATTCTCATTGAGGGGGTATTGTAACGTGTCAAAAATGTGGGTATTTTATTTTATTTCATTTCAGGAGTTTTCTAAAACATATTGTAAATTTTATCCCATTGTAACAGACCACGTGTTGACTGAACAGTTTGGAACAAAGGCAAGACGAAATAGCGTTATGCAATCAGTAAGCGAAGAATTTACCACCCCTGTTTTCTAAGAACTATGCGAGAGTGTGGCAGTGCGCACCTATGCGTCCACCAAGCATGGGTGCTGACCCACGCGTTTGTGAAACTCAAAATGGCTACAAGCACGAAACTATACGAGCACATGGTCATGTAACGGCGGATGCAAAACTTAAGGACCGCCCAGCTCGTGACGTTAGCCAGTGCCTCACTGAAATCGTCTACTATCGTCACTCCAACAACTACATGAATAGCATGGGATGAAACTCCTGCGACGAAAACCGAGGCAGTGAGTTCCCGTATTGTAAAACTGTGGAGAGGGAACCGAGAGAAAACTTCTGCCCAGTGCCTCTTACCAACAGACCGCATGCGGTCCATCTAAATTTTGCTAAAAGTTTTCTTTTCAAGGTCGGCCGACCTCACCAGTAAAAAAATGGAATATTAGTCAAAAGTGCACTAGTGAAATCGCAACCGTTATAAGTGATTCGAAATGAAGAAGATGAACTAATAGTTTTTTGTTTTGGACATGTGAACGAGGACTTGGTGCGGGCCATGCTACTAGATCGCAGGAGACGCCGTTACCCAAGTAAAAGTATTTTTTTTTACATAACTATTTAATGGGGCCAAAAAATTAATAAATGAAATAACTTGGGGTTTTTTAAAATTAGTGTGATTGAGAGAGAGAGCAGGCTGGGCGGCCAACATAGATATAAGATGTTTCTTGTTAATTGGTATGTATACTTTAATATTATGTCGTAATAATCAACAAGTAAATAATTGTACCCTTGGTAAAATATAGAGAGAAATAATTGATTCTGTTTATTTTGGTAGTAACAGGTGGATAAAACTTTAAATGGAAAATGTATTGTTTGATTGCACAACTACGCCACATAGCGAGGCGCATGTAGAGATGTGGGTGTAATTGGGAGTCATTGCAATTTTAAGATAATAAAAACAGAATTTTCTTTCTTTTTCACTACATATGTTGTTAGAATAATTATTTCGTAACCCCACACTGTTTCTGACCTCGCTTATGAAAGAACCCTGGGACCCGAGAAATATCCAAATATTGGTAAGTATGAGCTATGAACTATGATTATTAACAACTAATAAAAAATTAAATAAGTAGGTTTTTATACAATGTAAACAAACGGATAACCTAGTCAAGGCAAAGTGAATCGAATTTAAATGACAGTGTAGTGCAGCGATGGCAAATAATAGCCTTGAATGCTCAATCAAGCATTAAAAGTGTAGTGAAACTAAATGCCATACGAATTAAAAGGAAGTATAGTGCAATTAATAAAAAATAATTGATACTTGAAAATATTTTTGTAATGTATAGGTTAATGCCAATGGACATTATAAGACAATTGTAAACATTTTGTTAACTCTACACTACCTAACAGAACATTATTAGTCAACCAATGCTAATTGTGAACCATTATTTTATTGTTAATAGTAGTAAAACTGATTAATTTTTTGGGGTTAAAAGATAACCTGCAATGGTATCATACTTGTATAAACAAACTTTGTTGTAGTATTAAGAATTACCATACCTTCATATGTTAATCGATATCCTTTTTCAATAGTTAACAAATAATTATCAACATTCCTAGTCACAATGTTCCAGTTCAAAGAACTTAGAGAATAATTAATGCAATTTCGTATGTCAACAAACGACTTTAAGGCACATAGTGACCAACTACGAAATGATGAAACCCATCCTGATACTATTATTTTGGTTTCAGTAAAGAATAACCTAATTAATTACGTGTAAAAGATAATTCAAAGGATACGATTTGATTAATTAACCTACCTGTTTATTATGTATGATTTAATGACAATTGAGGTTAATTTTACCTGGTCATTTTGTAAACAAATAACCTCCAAAGTTCATGTCAATGTTTAGTTCAATTAATTTACTTGTGTTAGAATGATAAGTTATTACTTTTAATGTAATTGCTCTCTTATTATTACTATTATTATTATCAAGTTTTGTGAGAACAAAGACGTTCAGAATTCGTATGTTGCAGTTCCAAGAACTCACTTTATATATAAAAATCTTTTTAAACTAACCAATTTAATTAACCCTGAGATGCAAGAGTCAACAATGAACAAATGTATAAAGAATTATAAATGAATTAAAATGTATAAAATCAACTTTAATACTGAATACCTGTTATAAATAAATCGCCATATTGACAGTATTACTGGATTGATACGCTTATTTCTTTTATCAGTAAATTATGAAGAACCAAAAGATAGGCGATGTTTACTTTTGGAATTGGTTGCTAACCACTCTGACAAATTGAGTGAAGCGAATCGAACATTAATTATTTTACAGAAGTGCATTTAATACAAACTACTAGAATGATCGACAATAATTACTTCACAATCCAAGTAAGTACTAAAACATAGACCCTTAACATATTCATTGAGAATAACTTTAGGGTTAGTGAAGCAACGTAGTCCAGAGTGTGGGCGAGTGCGTTTTTATTCAGTGTTAAATAACAGGGATCGGACTTATTTTAGTCTTTCATAGCAAACAATAACCCTTTTTAAAGGGTACGTAAAGATCGTTATATGACAATATGTGTTCATAAAACTTACCAATGAGTGCTTCAATATCAAAGCAGAGTATGTGGCTCTCTGGATCTTTTGGGTTTGTACGTAGGCCCTGGATCATAAGTGGGAATGCTCTGTTTTTCTGGTGATCAGTGCCATCCTGGTTTGGATGGTGACTCAACTGTTGTAGCTGATGTAGACCCCTCTATACATTAACATACAATAATCACTTTTAATAATTACTACAGTACATGTACACAACACTGTTGAATACAGAAATGTTGTATCTCATCTATTCTTTATTCTAAAGGATAACTTTTGTTTATATAAACATTCCTTATGAAAGTTAATTTAAGATTATGTAAAACCAAAATTATGTAAGACTATATAATATTTTGTCAGTATCATTATGTTATTCTATAATACTGACTTAAAATGCAAAATGTTCTGATAAAATAAATAGTTCCTGAATACATGATTGCAGTACAAATGTAATATGATACATAATCCTTTTATTAAAGTATGTATACTATGTAATAAACAAAATAATATGTCTTTACATATTATACACAAACAATGATTATGTTCCACTTCCAAAAATCATATTAAAGTACAGTTTTATACTAATGTCTTATCAACACTCTAAGGTTTTTTTTTCTTTTTAACTGCTTTCTTGTATCGTGTGTTCTCTCCTCATACATTTCAATATTAAAAACTTTGAGAGTACCTCGTAAACACTCAACACTAAAAAACATAGGAAGAAAATAATAATGACTCATTCTTGGATTTTGTTGTCCATGACGTGTCCGTTAAGGAGAAAACCGGTTTAGGCTGTAAGGTAAAACTTTATGCTTTTACTTATAAAAAAATCTAGTGTTCCGAGTCGTTAATGCAATAGTGAATGACTCATTCTTGTACCTTAAAAATAGCTTGTAAGAATAAGGCAGCATAGAAATTCAGCTTTAGTTCTACAGTATATAAGAAAGGTAGTGTGTCTGGCATAGGCTATCAATCTAGGGGCTGAAAAATACATTTGCATGCTGATACTGCTGACCGAGAATCGAAACCTCAGACCTCTAAATAAGTAGCCCAAAAAAAAAAACTAAAAATAATTTAATAATTATGATTGTTTCAAACGTTTACTTACAAAGTATGTAAAATTAGTATTAAACTATACTTTATTTAAAACTGTTAATTAGGCACAGAATACAAGGCCTGTGTACTATGTATTTTAAAATTAAAATTTTTAACAAATCTATGTAAATGCCACCTTCGTTCTGTTCACAGTAGTCTTTAAGACTTCACAAACTTATCCTAGAATTTTGTTACTTTTCAAAAAGTTATTAAGGCCATGTGATCCGTTTCCAATACATCCAAAATGGCTAAACATAATAAACATGCTGGATCTATGCAAAAATCTACTGTTAGAGAAAACTTGTAAAAGATGTATACCTGAGTTGCATGTCGAATAGCAGACATGTTGCGATGGCGCAGACCTCTAAGGAAGTGAACAGCAGGATTTGCAAGCCCTGTCTCTCCTGGAGTAGTAGAAGCAGCATTCTCATCACAAGCATATAGCACTTCCTCTGCATTTATACCATGTAATACACGGTCAAGGTGTCCTGTAAGTGGGTTCATCAATTAATATTTGCATCCTTGGTATTCAGAAGTATCAATTTCAGGAAAGTAGGATGGATGGGTAGGGAGACAATGTGTCCAATAAATTTCCTTAAGTTTTATTTGATTGTTAAACATTATATAGAGACACTACATTACTACATTTTCTACTTTTACTACCACTACTACTATAATAATTATTATTACTATTATTAGTAGTACTGTATAAAATAATTGTAAAATTTAAAAACAATTCTAAACTTTATTAATTCAATTAATATAAATGTCTGTACTAAGAATGATACCACAGAAAATAAATAACAAATGTTTATAATTGTACAGTGTTTCTGAGACATTTTTGAAACTACTGTATTGTTATCAAAAAATGTTTCAACACGTTAATGCACGAATCACAAACGATAAAGTACATACTGTACTCTGTACAACCTCATTTTAAATATCAATGAGGAGAAAGGATGTAACCTGACTTGATGAGAGGGGATGTATCACAGTATCACAGCTATATACCACTTGTTGCTCCGCCAAGATTTGCTGCCACGTTAAGCATTACAATAATAAAAAAATTACAGTTAAAAGGACTTGGCTGACCTGTCATCTGTTGGTGTAGAGAATTAGCACATTATGTATTTTACTTTGTAGTCAAATACCAATACTTAAGAGGCACCACTACTTGGAAAGTTCCACCAATTGAAAGTACAGTACACAAATAATATAACAGTAATTTCAAAACTGTCTGTTACAGGAAGCTGTCCACTTCTTGGAGTATACATTACAGAGATTTTACTGTACATTAACTGTTTTTTTATATTAGTGTTTAATTACCATTATTGTTAGTAAATATCACTAATAAACGAAATTACTGCTGCCCTTTAAAATGAAACATAGATGATCACATACAACTGATTTTTCAAAACTTATGTAGCTTTGTAATCCGGCCACTAACTAGTCCATACATTCAGTAATCTGGTGTCAGACATACCTACCCTAATTTCTGATCTTCAAGAAGCAATATCTGACTGGAAGAAAAAATTCGTCAGGTCCAAATGTACAATATAAGGAACTAGGCTAGCCAAGAATAAGTGTTCAAAGAAAACAAAGAAAATCCAACAATTTTAACAAATGACAATGACAAAATGGATAAAAAACAAGAGTTCTACTGATAATCTGCACAATACAACATGATAATACAGTGGATACTTCAACATGTGCTGTTGAAGAAAACAATGTAAAAGTTGGAGACAGTAAAAGTTGGAGACATCTTTTTTTAGATGTATTGGAGACAACATTTCAAGAAGCTTTAAAAAAAAAAAAAAAAAAAAAAAAAAAACTTACAACAAAGGAAGAAACAACTGACTCTTTTTATATCACTAAAGCCCTAAACATTTTCTTAATACAAGGTGTGTTCACAAAAAGACGAACTATTTGTGTAGCACGTCAACCTGCGCATAGAGTGAGCTGCACAATTAAGTGCTGCTAGCAACAGGTTTTGAAGCCGGAATGCCGTTTTCTCCATCCCGTCATAATCATCAGTCTTCAAGCTGTAGTGGGCATGGGCACACACCATCCGGCGGATTTATAACGAAGTAAGAATGAAGATCTTAACATAACGTGTGTGTATAAAATTTTGCTGCTAACTTCGTAAAATCTTTACAGAACTATTTCCATTGCATTCCAAAGTTGTCATTACCATTTGCATTGGTACGCAGTTGTTGACCGATTTCAAAACGGGTCTCTTTCTGATCGTTGTCAACAAACGCAGTAAGAATTTTTCAGTGATACGATACATTTAAATTTTTCTATCAAAATTTAATTTTATGATCTTACATAGATACGCATTCTCTCAGAAAGTCTCGGCAGTTAAACAATGATTTACAATTGCCACATCACGAGCTCTCTTCCCATGATCTTCGATGTCACTTTGATCTGCACCGACATTGCTTTGCCCTCTTTAAAAATTTTTAAAATAATCATTTGGCTCATGCAGGCAGAATGTCTGTGTTAAGTTTTACCCTAGTTTTGCCACAAAATTCCATATGCACACGTTGTTCTTCATGGTCTTTCTTAATCGCTTTGTCACTGTTGCATCTTAGGCGCTCTCGATGAAATCTCAAGTTGGTCTTAGAACGCTAGTGGTTGAAGTAGCTGGTTTGAAATGAAATAACGAAGTGGACTGTATATGATTTGAGCTAAATTGTTTATTGAAAATTAATAAGAAATAGTTGCTGGCGCGTGCAGTTTAGCATGGCATAAATGCCTGATAATTGAGATAGAAATTAAATACTGAAGGACATAATCGTGCGTAAAATGGCTTGGATAGCCTAAGTAACTATCGCATGTTGATCATGCTAGAATTTAGAAATAATGAAGATAATGTAGCCGCGGCTGGCGAACTGAGGCGAGGTGCCCGCTCGGAGTCTTGCAAGTAATTAACTAATTTAACTGCTGCTAGCCTGTATCAAACCGGCAGCAGATAGCGGGGAGAAAAAAATGACGTCACTGCACGTGACTGCAATGCGGTGTTTTACAGTACAAAGTTTACATAAGTACAAAGTTTAACCATACTGCCCGCACAAAATCGGGTGATTTTGCAACTTAGGCCATTGTGTGAATAGTACATAGTAATTGACATTACATGACACCAAATTCAATAATAAATAACAAATGATAATACAATAACAAAGACATAATAATTGACATGCATAACAATCAAGCAATGACACACAGGAAGTTAATAGTACATAACAATATGATTGACATACCAAAATTCATGTAAGGATACATAATACATAATGATTTTTAATGATATTGATTAATGGAATAATGATACTAAAATTCCATAACACATAATAACATGATAATGATAAATGATAATACAATAATCAGGCAGACATAATAGTTGGCAGTACATAATAATAGGATAATGATCCCAAAAAATTCAAAAATACATAACCATAGAATAATACAATAGTAAAAAACATATAAATTATTATCAAATGTTATATACAAAAGCAATACACAATATACTTGAAAGCCTTATACATTAAATTGACCTTTTGTTTAAAGCAAATCATCCCTGACATAAAAATCTCTAAATAACAAAATTAATTAAAGCTTATCAGAAAACTCAAAAGCAAAACAAAACAATTTCTGTGGTAAAAAATTTACAAAATAAAAACTCATGATAAAAATAAAAGTGCTTATATAAATAACATGATCTTTCTTGAAGCATTAATATATGTCCAGTAAATACATACATTTAATTTTTAACAAAACGCAAGTAATAACACAATCTGTATAAAGAAAAAACATCCTCCAAAAAACTGATTCAATATGGCAATACAATAATAAAAACTTAATAATAATATAATAAAAACAACAAATAGAAAGTATGATAAAGGTTCGATACAATGATGCATGTCGCATGAACGCTCATGCAATTAGTCTGAAGCCACTGGAAGTGGACATAATTTATGAATGGGTTGACATAGGATACCATTTGCGGTGCGAACATCCGCGACGCGCACTATTGAATCCTGACCCGAATAGACATTAGTGACTACCCCGTGTTTCCATTGCAGTGGGGGGGGGGAATTGTCTTCTAGAATAAGGACGAATTGTCCGGGAGTCAAATTTTTTGACGGGATGCGCCATTTGTTGCGTTGTTGTAACTGGTGCAAATAATCTTTCGACCACCTGTTCCATATAGACTGGGTGAATCTTTGGAGCAGCTGCCATCTGCCCAGACGACCAATATTGACTTTGGAATAGCCAGGTTCCGGGAGTGGAGTGAGCGGAGAACCAACCCGGAAGTGCGCTGGAGTTAAAGGTTCGGGGTCCCTAGAGTCATTTGAGATGGCGAACAAGGGGTGTGAGTTAAGGCAGGACTCTATTTGAGTTAGGATAGTGTAATACTCCTCAAACGTAAGAATGGTTCCGCCGACAACGCGGCGCAAATGAAACTTGATGCTCTTGACTTTGCTTTCCCACAGGCCACCGAAATGAGGTGCTGAGGGGGGGATAAAGGACCATTTGATGCCTTGGGGACTGGTAAAATCCTGGGTGGTCTGTTCAAATCCGTTAGATTGAAAAAGTTTGTATAATTCGTAAAGTGTGCTACTAGCACGACGAAAATTTGTACCATTGTCAGAGAATATCTGATCAGGGATACCTCTACGCGCTATAAACCATTTTAAGGCTGCTATAAAGGCGTCTGATGTAAGATCTGAGACTAGTTCCAGGTGAATGGCCTTAGTGGCCATCCATATAAATAAAGCAATATAAGCCTTTGACGTCGATTTTGAACGCTGCCCGCCATGACGTATAAGTACGGGACCGGCATAGTCGACTGCAGATTGAGAAAATGGCTTAGCAGGCGTAACCCGGAAAGGGGGTAATTGTCCTAATAATTGGCTTGCGCCCCTGGCACGGAATCGAAAACAAGTGATACATTTGTGTATTACTGACCGTATATAAGATTTATCATTAATTATCCAATATTTCTGCCGTAGAGAATACTGAGTCAATTGTACACCAGCGTGCAGTAAACGAAGATGCTTGCTTTCTATGATTAATTTGCTGAGATGAGAGTGCGGGTGGAGTATGATTTAGTGTTTGCTCTCACAGGTCAGCTGGAAGTGCTGAAGGCGTCCTCCCACGTGTAATATTCCTGTCTTGTCCAGAAAGGGGTTAAGTGAAAGAATTTTACTATTATTAGGGATGCAGCGTTGTGCCTCAAGTTCCTTGATTTCGATGCTAAAGTGCGATTTCTGGGACTGGTGAATCAAAACTAAAAGTGTACCATGTAACTCATGGGAAGTTAAAAAGGAAATGTCCCTATCAGCTATGGGGAGCCTAGAGTTCCGAATGAATTGACGGCAGTACAAAAATACACGAAGGAGTTTTGAAAGCGAAGAGTAGTTTTCAAAATAACTAGACGTAGATGAAGCGACAATCAATGAGGTTTGGACCTGCTTTCGTTGTTCCTGCTGAAGATCGGGATGAGTGCAGGGAGACTGGGCATCGAAGGCACTGGTGGGCCACGATGATGACTCATGGGACAACCAGGATGGACCATACCACCATTGTGGGTGACGTGACCGTGTAAAACCCAAGGTAGACAACCACACGATAGAATGTCGGCAGGGTTGTCAAGTGACGAGACATGATGCCAAGTACCCTTGGCAGTGAGACGCTGTATTTCAGCAACACGGTTGGCGACAAATACCTTCCATCTGGAAGACTGCTGGTGAATCCAATGTAAAGCGATCATCAAGTCAGAGTAAAAATATAAGTCGTCAAATTTATAACTCATGGTGTTTATAACCTTGGAAGCCAACTGAGCCAACAAGAGACAGGCGCAAAGTTCAAGTCTGGGTAATGTTGTCTGCTTCAAGGGAGCGACTCTAGATTTAGAGCATAACAAGTTCTATGAGATGCCGTGGTTTAAATACACCATACGCACATAAATACAACACGCGTAACCCTTTGCTGACGCGTCGGCAAACCCATGGAGCTGGAATGAAATGATTTGTGAATATTTATATTCTTTACAGACCTTGGAATTTTAACGTAAGTGTCTGAAATCAGCTGAGAATAAAGCTCTACCCACTGATTAGATAAGGAGTCTGATAAGGGTTCGTCCCAACTTGTACCTGTTAACCACAATATCTGCATGAAATGCTTACACCAGAATGTAACCAGGCCAATGAGTCCCAAAGGGTCATAAATACTTGCGATAACTGATAATACCCTTCTCTTGTTGAATACCTCCACCTTGACATGTCTTTGGACACTATATACAAAACTATCTTCGTCAATGTCCCATTGAATTCCCAAAGTACGCACAGTTTGATTTTTGCTAAAGTCGAGGGAAGAATTGGCGTGTGAAGCTATAATGGTTTGATCATTGGAAAACCATTTGTGCAAGGTAAAACCGTATTGGCTTAATAAATCTGTAATGTCGGATTTCATTTTAGATAGGATGTGCGGGTCATCTGAACCGGTCATGAGATCGTCCACATAAAAAACGTTTGCGATGGCTGAGCAAGCTATAGGGTGTTTAGTTTTATTTTCCTGGGCTATTTGAGCCAGACATCTTGTAGCAAGAAATGACGTACTTGCAGTCCCATATGTCTGTCCTCAAGGCGTAATGTTGGAGTTCCCTATGGGGGGCATCATGCCAGACAATACGCTGCAAATTAGAATCCTTGGGATTAACTAAAATTTGACGATACATCTTCTCAATGTCCAAAATGAGGACATATCGGTGAGTGCGAAACCGAGACATAATAGAGAAAAGATCCTGCTGAACCGTGGGACCAACCATCAATGTGTCGTTCAAGGATAAATTATTTGTCGTTTTGGCAGAGACATCGAAAACAACTTGCAATTTGGTAGTTATACTAGAGCCTTTAAAAACTGAGTGGTGCAGCAAGTAAAAGGTGTCTGACTGGTTAACTGACAAATCATAAGCATTAAGCAAAGACATGTGACCAAGAGTTAAATATTCATGCATGAATGTGCTATAGTCTTTATGAAGGGCAGGGTTCTGCTTGAACTTGAGTTCCAGTGATTGAAATCTGCGAATAGCTCCGTGAAGAGAATCGCCCAAATGATAATTGTATGACCTGCGCAGTAGGGATACCACAAATCTACCATCACTATTGCGGAAAGTATTAGATACAAAATGACTTTCGCATTCCGAGTCCTCAACGGAGGGAGCATGAACAGCAACGTCCTCCAACTTCCAGAAGTCCTTTAGTTGCGAGGAAATGGCATTATTATCTTCACATGCTATGAATGATAAGACAGGCTTTGTCATGTCGACATTAAAAGGCAAGTTGCCCACGAGAATAAATCCCAATTTTGTCTCCTGTATTATGGGAAAATGTGGGCTACGGATGAATTTGACAGGTTCAATTAATTGTAAATAATACTGGGCACCAAGCAATATGTCGATTTGCGAAGAAAAGTTCAGTTGCGGGTCAGCTAGGAATATGCCCTTTGGCAAATTTAGGGATGAGATATCAAACGATTCAGCCGGAAGATTATTCGTGATAATGGGAAGCACAGCGCAATGTACGTTCAAACTAAAATTCTTATAACGAGAATGCAACCTTACCCTAGTACTGAAGTCAGCTTGAGATAAGGAATTGTTTATACCGGTGATGGGTAATTGAGATTTAGTTAGTTTTAGAACCATGCGACGTGTGAAACTCATGGTGCAGAAGTTAGCTTGCGATCCTGAGTCTAATAAAATCCTTACTGGGTGCTTCTTACCGGCATGGTCAGTTGTCATGCAGAGACCGGTGGATAATAAAATAGATTTGTTTGTTTGCAATTTCAGCGAAAATTGATTAATGCCTCTACCCAAGGGGTTCTTGCCTGACATGTGGATCATTGTGTGGTGGCGTTTAGCGCATGTCCTGCAAGCAAATTTGGAAGGACAGTGCGCGAGATCATGGCCTGGACGTATGCAATTTAAGCAGAGTTTATGTTTAATTAAAATATTTTTTCGTTCCAGGGGAGATATAGCCACGAATTGTGGGCATTCAGATAGGCGGTGTCTACCTCTGCCCAGCTGACAGATGTAGTTGCTGATATGAGAATGGAATGTCGACCTAGTAATATCAACCGGTTTAATAGCTTTGCGATAGGGAATCTTATCGCTAACGTGTATTTTGCTTACTGAGCTGGTCGCGCCACCGACGTTTTGCAATAATTGTCTTCTACTATTTAAAAATTTAATAAAGTTATTGAAATTAGGAAATCGCTCGTCGGACAGGCTTTCTTTCCAGAGCCAACATGTCTGGTTATCGAGTTTTTGCGTCAAGTATTGAATGAAAATGATTTCAAAGGTATTTACCGGTAAATTCAATGAATTTAAAGCATTTATATTCGCGGTGATTTCGTCAATGAATTTGGAGATGCCAACCATGGACTCCTGCTGAATGGACTTCATGCCCAAGACATTCCCTGTGATAGGCTGAGGCAATTAATTTGCTGTCATACCTGGCCCTCAATAGATCAATGGCTACCACATAATTCTCATGGGTTATTGGGAGAGATTTTATTACGTTTAAAGCTTCGTCTCTTAATGAAGAGTGTAAATAGTGTAATTTCTGAATGTCCGTCAGGTCAGTTCTGACGTGTACCAGTTCCAAAAACATATTATAAAATGCTCCCAAAGAAGCAGGGCAATTTAATTGGCTCCAACTGTATAGGGGAGGTTTTAATTGGTGTGACCTCAGCTTGAATTAATGATTTTTTTGTTCACCTCCTCTACTTGCTCTAATAAAGGTGTAACTTGCACTCAATATTACACAGATCATCCTCTGTTTGAACCCTGTCACTGACTGATGTGAAATCGGAATCATCAGCCTCAATTTGAGTCTGAATTTCGTCATATTTCGCGGACAATTCCATCAAATGGCGGAGTTTAATTTTTAAGGTATGGTGATCGCTTATGTCTGGATTGAAATTGTCAGCGAAGGTATTCACACGGGATATAGAAGCCTTAAGTGTCCCCATTTTTTAATTAGCGCCTTCACATCAGCCATGACTAAATGCAAATGTGATTCGAAAACGATAATTAAATATAGAGCAGGTGAACAATTGTTGTAAGTTGAATAATTTGCTAAATCCTGATATGATGCGGGAGCCAGTGATCGGTATACACCTTAATATATTACTTACTATAATAGGTACTTATTTTCTTTTTTTTTTAAACAAATAGTTATGAAAGTTATTGAAAATATGAATTATTCAGTGTCAATATACATATAGCCTTATCACATGACTTAAATTTCAGAATGTATTATAGTACAGCTTCTTAAATGAAAATTTAGGTAAAAATACAAGTTTATGGCCACTTGACAATAATATCCGTTTATGTAAAAATTATTAATGATGTTATATTAAATGTTATTAAATCTGTGCTAAAATATTACTGACTTTGCTGTACATATCAAGTATACATGAAAAATTATAAAAAATGAAAGTTTATAGTCACGTGGATGTTGAATCCCGGCGTGTTCAAGCGCTGGCTTCGATCCTGTTGTTTCAATGGTGATCCTGTTCAGCAATCCTTAGAAGTTGGCGCAACTCTTGTTTCTGCTGGTCGGGTGACGCTTGAAGTTGTAGCTCTCCGTATAATTTTAAAGTTCTGGAATTTTGCTGCCGTAGGACAAATGATGATGTCTTGTAGTGTCTTGTTGTCTCAGAGTTGATGCTCTGCAGAATCTTGCTGATGTCAAGGATGAAGTATCTTTTTTTGAGAATAATGAAGGCGTGCAACGGCCAGCAATCTAAAGGTTGAAAGTATTCGGGCTTGAACCAAACGTTGTTTGGGCCCATTAAATGAAATATGTCTGAAATCCTAGTCCGAATCACGATTCGGATCCGGCCATGGTGAACCAAAATCCGGCCCGGAGGACCAAAATGTTGCGTCTTAGGCGCTCTGGATGAAATCTCAAGTTGGTCTTAGAATGCTAGTGGTTGAAGTAGCTGGTTTGAAATGAAATAACGAAGTGGACTGTATATGATTTGAGCTAAATTGTTTATTGAAAATTAATAAGAAATAGTTGCTGGCGCGTGGAGTTTAGCGCGGCATAAATGCCTGATAATTGAGATAGAAATTAAATACTGAAGGACATAATCGTGCGTAAAATGGCTTGAATAGCCTAAGTAACTATCGCATGTTGATCATGCTAGAATTTAATGAATTTAGAAATAATGAAGATAATGTAGCTGCGGCTGGCGAACTGAGGCGAGATGCCCGTTCGGAGTCTTGCAAGTAACTAATTAATTTAACTGCTGCTAGCATGTATCAAACCGGCAGCAGATAGCGGGGAGAAAAAAATGACGTCACTGCACGCGACTGCAATCCGGGTTTTTACAGTACAAAGTTTACATAAGTACAAAGTTTAACCAGTCACTAATCCACTGGCCAACGTGCGCACATCCCCACTCAGTCTAATATACCTCAAAGACTAATGCTGATAGCGGAACAGAATAAATGGCAGTTTGTTGTTAAAAACTATCGCTAGGTGCGCCCAAAGTCACGGCGCGCTGTTTGTGCGGGTTGATGTATTATTCAAAAAGTTCGGTCTTTTTTTGAATTCACATGATACACAAACACTTATGTGCCACAATAGAATAATATGCCTAAAAAGATAACAACTGTAGCCCACTTCCTGTCGTACACACTTACATATACACATTACAGTAATTACTTAACTGATAATAAATTCACACTAATATTATCACTTCTGTTAAACACTGAACTATTTTGAAGTTACTATGTAGTGCAGTACAGCTTAATATCGTTATTCTGCCTTTTTCAGTAATCTTGTGTTTATAATAATCTGGCAATAACTTGGTTGCATACATATCAGCCTACTGTGATTGTTTATACATTTGAATAAATGTTCGTATGGATATCGTAAATACAATTTTCATGTTAGCTCTTCTTGTAATATTATTATTTCCGCAGAGTTTGACTTTGTATTCTGAAGCAATTAAAAATTGTTTATTCACAATGTACAATGACTGTGTACAAAAATTTGTTGTATAAGTTTTTGAGGATACATGCAAAATACAATGAGCGTTAAAAATTAAAAAAAATTATCATTATCTACTAGTTATATTTTCCCGTTCACAAGTAATAGTATTTATTACTTTTTTAACAAACTATTTTGAAGTTGGTAATCTAGTAAATATTTCTGGAATACTCAAGAGGTAGAAGGTTAAAAATCAAACCCCAACCAACCATACTGAAACCATCATAAAGTTTCTGTATTCATAAAGTACTCTGAAAGGCACACATTATAAATTAGACCTTTTGATACCAATTTTTTTCTCTCCTATGAACATTTTTATAAATCATTATTTCATTTAAACATTGTTGTAAGAGTTTTCAATTTTATCTATATACTGTTTAGGATTGTGTTCAATAGTTTTGTTTTCCATCCCATTGGAACAGCATTTTATCTTATATATAATTACCTTAATATCCACTTTAGTGATACACAGTTTCGTCACTGATGACGCGTTTCGGGACTAAGTCCCATCCTCAGATACATTTAATTAATAAACTAAAATATTAAAATCACGACCATGATACTGGTCAAGTCAAAAATAAATAAAATAAATTACAAATCGCATGTAATAAGCTTTGCTAACCACGGCTGGAGCTCCCGCATGCGTTCACCCGCAACCGTGATTGTCACGCGACTGGTCAAAGATTAAGACAAACTGATTGCAGTGTCGAACAGGTAATTTGACGCAAAATTTACCTGGTCATTTAATAAACTGTTTTTGGTGTTACTATCTTTTAAAGCTTTATAAATTTCAAATTCCTCCAGACTATCCATCCGTCTACCCTTTTTTACAAACATGCAACGCTGTTAAATTTTCTTCGAAACTCGTATATTTATGTCCGCTTGATATTAAATGTTGTGCAAAGTTGGACTTAGTATTACTTGGCTTAGGAATATGTTCTAAAAATCTTTTATAAAAACATCTGCCAGACTGACCGATATAGAACGCATCACAATCATCACATTTTATTTTATATATACCACATTTCTTTTTTAATGGTAATTTGTTTTTGTTTTTGAAATAATTTCCTAAATTATTATTTGTTTTAAATGATAAAATATAGTTATTATCTTTAAGAACGGGTCTTAAAATATTTGGCATAATACCTGTGAAATTAGCCGAAAGATATTTATAATTTTTGTTACTTGCTTTTATAGAGTTTGAATTTTTATTTTCTAAACGTTTCCTATGCCTATTTATTATTTTATCAACTATTGTAGATTTATACCCGTTATTTATTGCTATTTGTTTGATAGTGCTAACCTCATTTAAGTAGTCCTCCTTTTCGAGGGGAACATTTAAAAGTCTGTTGACAAGACTGTTAAACACTGCCATTTTTTGTGTAACGGGATGATATGAATCATAGTGTATTACAGTGTCAGTACTAGTGTGTTTTCTAAAGATTTTGTATTTTAAATTATTCCCGTTGTGTAATACAGTGAGGTCTAAAAAACTGATACTTTTGTTGTTTTCGATCTCCATAGTAAATTTTAATTTGTTATGAATTTTGTTTAGGTAATTTTTAAATAATTCTATTTGTCTGGCATTCCCGTTAAAAATAATAAAGGTATCATCTACATATCTGGAGTAATGGATGATTTTACTGGCGAAATAATTATCTTTTAAAATTTTTGTATTTTCTAAATGGTTTAGATACAGGTTCGCCAGGATGCCAGAAAGTGGAGATCCCATGGCAAGTCCTTCATTCTGTTTATAATATGCATTTTCAAATGAAAAATAGTTTTGATGAAGAATGGTTTTTAGTATCATCATCAGTTGGTTAACTTTCAGTATTTCTAAAGAACCTTTATTCATTAAATTATGCCTGAGTAAACTTAATGTTTCATCAATAGGCACATTAGTGTATAAATCTACTATGTCGAATGATACTAGTTTGTAGTTTGGTTGAATTGTAACGTGGTTTATATTTTTGATAAAATCCTTATAGCTTTTTACACTCCGATTATTTTCTAAGTTGGTGTGCTCTCTGATGATTTTTACTAAGGTTTTAGCTATTTTATAACCGGGGGCAGTTGTAAAATTAACTAATGGTCTAATTGGAGTGTTCTGTTTATGTACTTTCGGAAGACCCCTTAAACAAGGCGCACTAGCATTTATTGGTTTTAGTGAGGATTGTGTGCGTTTATCAAATAGTTGCGTGCATTTATTTATTGTTTTATTCAGTTTATTGTTTTAAAATAATTTTATCTTATTTTATATCAACTTCTATTTAATAAATGTTATACACTGTGTAACGTCACAAAACGTTCCATATTCTTAAAACGACCAGAAGAGTGAAGATAATACCGAATTAATTATGAATAAGAACCAAGTCTAGGTAACGATGAAGTATATAATAGAATTAAAATCATAAATCATCAAAGAATGGAAAGAAATAAGACATTCAAATGAACAGTAGTAAATCTACTATCAGCATAAAATGACAATACAACATAACCAGACGATTTGACCGAGACACTGACCAAGACAAGTTCCCAAATAGATTGTTTAAGTGAGCATAACAAACCATGAAATAAAGTAAAACACCATAAGTAGTATAAGATGAAAGAAATAATATTTATAATATTTATTAGAGTGTAAACAGCACACTAGCTGAGTAATTGCAAAGTATTAATTCAAATAACAAACAAAAGGAAATGTATTGTTGATAATCACAAACTATGAAAGAATTATAATAAATAAACCATTAAAATAAGGTCAACAGTATAATCTCAATGTTAGATCAACCTTCAAAGAGGGGTATGCTAAGGTATAATGAATAATGATAATAGAATAATTAATGAGAGAACAAACTGTAGATGTTCTAATAATAATATGATATCAATGTAATCAACAATGTAAAAACTATATGTATTTAAAAATGTTATAAAAGTGTAAACTAAGGGACTGGCATAAGATGAGTTAAAATGACTCAATGAATAATAAATAATATGATAAAAACTCAGAATAATTGTAACGAGGCAAATTAAGAGAAGGGTATATTTTTTTTATTTAATAATTATTTGGGGCTAATCTGTTTGGGCACCATTTAGGGTCATGAAAACTTAATTTATGTAACACCCTGTATTCACCTTGTGCCAGACGGAACCAGGTACGAGAGCGATAAAGCATTGGAATGCGAACATGTGCGCGGATGATTGCGTTTTCCATTGGTAAAAAAGCACGAACTTTTGGGCGAGCCCCAATAAGCAGAAAATATCCAAAGACTCGCTACACACGTGACAACTCATTATTGTATCATGTGACTGTATCAACGAATCACAGCGCAAGCTGGTAAACATGTAGCGGAAGCAGCCGTAACTGATGCTTAGGGTAGCGTCAGTTAGTCGACTACACAACATACGTCTGGCCAGGCGTACACCAAGACTCGAGTCGAAAACCTTTTCAAAATTTCAAAAATGTGGTAAAAAGCATCAGTTGAAAGTGTAACTTGAAGTGAGACAAAACGGAAGGAAACATATAACAGCAAATTTAATAATTAAAAGTGCGGGGTGACTAAAAATGTGGACAAACTAGATCAACAAAGTGCGACACGTGGTTGGAGGAGACGCCGAATGAGTAACTATTTATCACATAAAAATCAATCACAAAATATGTCAAAATAAAGAGCGCTATATTTTGGGGAAATTATTTACGTATGTCTGAGTATGAGTGAGCAAGCTGGGTTGCTTTTCATAATTTAATTAGTTATTTAGGTTAAGGTTTTACTTACATTTATTACTAGAATTTCGGTCATGTAACAGTAGCCGAAAGAATCTTATAATTTTGAAAAAAAAAAATTCAGAGAAATCGTAGTAGTTTGAGAATATGAAAGATAAGTAAATTTTAAAAGAATATCAAAATGAAACTTGCAATCTATTAATAAACAGAGATTATTAACATTGGAAATGAGAGTAGTTATTGAAATACTTGAACCCTAAGTCACGCTAAACATTCACAGGTTCGTGTGACGGATTCCTGGCTATACAAGGTAAGAAATGAAATTTATTATTAAAATTTAAAAAATGTGGTACAGAAATAGCTTAACAAATGATGCCTCGAACTCTGACAAGTTTATAAATTTAATTTTGCATAAACCGCACCTACATGTGAATGTAAGCGTGATTTGGAGGTTAAGCAATAATACGCACAAATTATGTAGCATACATAAAATAGTACGTCACTGTTAGGTTATAAAGATGTTTTATAGGTAAGTTAAGAGAATCATTTAAACTAAAATCAATAAATTTATAAAAATGGCAGGAAAGAACGAAAATGAGATATGTGAAATTAACGTAATTGTCGGCGATGAGGCCGAAAGTAAATCGATGTATGTAAGTAAAGAAAATATGTCAACTGAGTCGGCTAACAGAAGCAACTCAGGAATTCAAACAAGTGAAAGTAATGTAGACGAGTCAAAAATAATGAGTGAAATTGAAATTCATTAAACACCTATTTCAGTTAATCAAAATAAGAAGCCCGATGACGATAATATGTTAACACGGTTGTATAGTATGACGTGTAGCAATTTTAGTGAACTAAGAGGGGACATGAATGAATTGAAAGAACAAAATAAAGAAGTCAAGTTTGATTTCGAGAAAATAAATTATCGTTTTGATAGCAATGATAAAAAATTTAGTGAATTGAAGGGTGAGATTAACGAACGTTTTGACATTAATAACAGTAAATTTAATGAGATCAGCGATGAAATAAAACAACAAAATATTAATTTTAGTAAACAAGTAAATGAAATTAATACACGTTGCGATGGTATTAAAGAGCAGATATTAGAATCAGTAAACAGTAAATTCAATGAACAGATTAATGAAATCACAGAAAATACTGAAAGTAAGATAAATGATGTAAATGAGCAGATGACAGACCGAATTAAAACTCAAGTCAAAGAACAGTGTGTAGAAATAGAAAATAAATGTATAAATAAAATTAAGGAAAATAATGATGACATAAAAATTAAAATAATGGAGGTAGAAAGTGTGTGTAAACAATCTGTGCACGAGAGTGTGGGGGCTATGAGTAAACATAACCTTCAATACGAAATTAAAAATGATAACTAATTAAGAATAATTGAGCAAGACATAGTTGGAAATAAAAGATGAATTACATGTGGCCGTAAGCCAAAATTTAAATAGTGTTGCGGAGCGAATATTGTATACTCGCGAAGCAAAAGATGATATAGAACTCGAACAATTTAATTGTGACAGCCGGAGAGTACACCCGATGCAATTTTTGAGTAGGGTAAGGGAATTTAACCGGTTTAATAGCAGTAGTTGTGAGATAAAATTGTTAAAGATTTTAAAGTGTTTTAAGGGTAGTTCCAAAATATGGGCAGAAGTACATAATACAGAGTGGAGTAACTATGAAAAATTCGAGTCAGCATTCCGGAATAAATATTGGTCCGAAGAGGATCAGGAAATTTTACGTAGTAAAATCATGGGAACCGGGAATTTTGGGGGAATAAACAACCACATAACCATGTATATAATTGAAATTGGTTGATAGTAGAAATTAACAGGGGGGTGAAACTAGGGGAAATCCCGGAACTATGGAACAGCGGCTGCCACTCTGTCCGAGTAGGGACAGCAGAGCCAGGTGGTAGACCCGTTTTAAGGGCTTATAACTATAAAACGAAGGTATGTCGATACCTAAACTCTTTAAAGTGTAAAGCCAAAGCAAGGACAAGGAGATGTTCAATTCCTCCAACTATGCAGTCCTTGTGAACGCAAATGGGCGTCACAGTCCAACATAAAATACAATAGTGTGTGTGGATTGGGGGGGTTGCTCAGATGAGCAACGAATTTAAATTTCATAACAAAAAATGATAACTCAATTTTGTTCTAATTAAATGCTTGTATTACACTTTGGTAAATAGGTGTTCATACGTTCAGTATATTGTGTTTATTCTGTTTTATAAATGTATTATTTTATTGTGTTAGAGGTAAGAATTGATAAAAAATATGTGTTTTATATAATTTGTGTAATTTTGAAATGAGTATAACAAAGTAAATAACTAGACCGACCGGCAGGCGGTTTACATAATTGTACCAGAGTCAGAAAGAGGGGAAACAATGATGGTAGATGTAAGGATTGCTAAAAATATGTGTTTCAGATAAAGTATATAATTTTGAATTGTTTGTAGCAATGTCATTCACCTTGCTAGGAATGTCAGCTAATCAGTAGTAAAACGTCACTGTTAAATTGTTTATTAATGTTCAAGGTAATTAATGTTAAATATAAGGTTTTAATGTGTTAAAGATGTTATTTCAAATAATGAGGAAAATAATTTTATAAAGTTGAGATTCTAATGATTTGTGAAAAATAATAAAAGATAGATTTTGGGTGATTAGTATTTTGTTGGGACAGGTAGATCAGTCCAAGTTGAATTAGAAGTGGTGATAGAGATGAAAATGTTGTTATGAATAAATGTAATGATGTAGAATTTGAGAAGTATTGATGTTGACACAGTAGTTATGGGGAATATATGTAGAGTTTTGATTGATATTTTGTGGTAATAAATAAATGATGATGTTATTTTGTTGTAGTTGAAGTGAGGTAATAAGAATGAGATTTGGGGATGGTAATTTTGTAAGAGGGGATAGGGTAATGTAGGAGTCCGCAACAAAAGGGTTGGGACGGGAAGGGACCGATTTGGTGGGAAGGGGTTGCCTTAGGTAGAATCCAGGGACCAGATTAAGGAAATGAGCTTTTTGGGGGGGGGGAAACACTTATCCTAAGTACAAAGGGTTAGAGAATATTTTTTTTATATATCGAGAGAATGTGGCGAATTGAGTTTAATAGTAAGTGGGTTTGGAGACTGTTTGATAGATGTTTTGATAGAGATGGGTGTCATGTTAGTTAAAGCTGTTAGTGGTATTACAGTCAGAGTGAGAAGGATTATATCTGTATGAATGCCAGGTGGCAAAACAAGTTAGTATAAATAATTAGATCACCCAAAGTAAAGGAAATTGAGAATAGTAAAGAAAAGAGATTTATAGTAAGAATATAAAATTTTGATTGAACCAGTGACAATTTTTGATAGAGTTTGAAAATAATGTAGAGTGTTTATTTGAGTAATATAAATATCAATTTGATTGTTATTTATAATAATATTTTGTTATTTTAAATGTTTTATTTTATTATGTTTTTGTGTTTAAAGATAGAATTATAAAGATGTTCAATGTATTTTCAGATGTAACTTGTGTATAATTTATGTAGGTCAAGTTTCTTGGCTTGACCCAGTTTGATCAGCTGATGGGTGATGTTCTATACTAGACATGTTTGGCAATGAAGTAATGCCGATTTTGCTTTTAATTGATTTGAATAAATATAAATAGTTTTGATAATGAGAAAAAATATATTTTAATAAATTTAAATTTTTTTTGAATTTGAAAGAAAACAAAAATTTCTTGATTCTGTCTGCCAATTGATTTTTTTGAATTTTGATTATACTATGGTTTGTGTGTATTATTAGTGTTTTTATTGAATTGTATTGTTAGGGCATATGTATAATCACATGTTAGGTTAAGGATGTTCATGTTTTTAAGAAATGTTCAACTTGTTTATTTTCTAATGATAAAAAAAAAAGAGAATTATTCAATTTAAATAAAAGATTTTATTTTGATTTTGAGAAAATAACCGTGGATTTTAAAGCTAGGAATGTTTCAATGTTTATATGATGTAGTATAAGTGTGTGTGTGAGCCCAGTAACTGCTAAAGGCAGCCCAGTGTGCATATAAGGGGGAACATATCGGTTGAGGATCTGGCATGATATAAGACCAGGGATTTGGAATTTTGGGGTGGCATGTTAGAAGGTGAGGTGCGCTGTGGTGCGTATCTGTTCGATTTTTCGGTGTTGGGATCTCGCACAGAGAAGTCCAGTGATCTCGTTCAGATGCGGCCATAGTCACCGAGCCAGGGGGGTTGTTTACCCATGAGGTATAAGAGCAAGAGGGGGTTGTTGGCACCATATCGTCACCGGTCCTCTTAGGGGTTTTAGCAATGAGATTTCTTCTGTTTCGGCAGAAGATCTCTCATTGGGGGGGTATTGTAAAACGTTGACAAATACAGGGGATTTTCATTTTATTAAATTTTTGGGATTTATAAAAAATATTCATGGACATAATTTCCAACTGAGACCAGGCCACGTGTGGAATTGAAACATCATGCTAACAAAGGAACGATACGTCTCAACAGTTGTGCAATCGTTGCTGAGGAATGTACTCAGCATCATTTCTAAGAACTTTGCGAGTGTGTGGCAGTACGCCCGATCGCACCCGACAAGCAGGTGCGCGGACCGACGCCGGTTTGTGAAACTCAAAGATGGCTAAGAGACAAAAATTCCGAGCACATGTACCAAGTTGACGGATGTGAGTCCTAAGTCCAACCCTTTTCGTGACGTCAGCCAGTGCTGAACAGATATCTTCTGCGACCCACACACAATCAACTGCATGGGTTAAATGGAAAATAACAAGCAACGAAGAACCACAAGGCGTTGGTTTCCACCTAAAAAGACGTAATCTAGTTGGCCGTGAGCGCAGAGACGCTTCTTCCCAGTTTGCTTACAGATTGTGCCTGGCCAGGTACTGCCCCAAGGGGCTCTTCAAAAAATTTTTATAATTTTCAAGTAAACCGTGAGTTAACCGAACAGTGATGTGGCAGTGAAGTGAAGCTTTAACTAAGGAACATTCCAATTTATTTCGGACACACAACCAAATCAGAAAATGAGAAGTTACGAGCTCGAGAGATAACCACGTGCCGGCCGGGGGGTATTTCCTAATATGTTAAGGGTTTTGATCAATTAATAAATCAGGGGAGGGTTTTAATATAGTGTGTGTGAGAATGTTTGGCAGACTGGGCGGTCTGATATCGATATCTTAGTATAAGGTAAGCTTGTAGGATAAGGTAGAGTAGAAATTGTATTCATGAAACGAACAACAAAAATAAGAAATTATTAGACGGCTATTTCATTTGCTAAAGTATGAGTAAAATCTGTTAAAGTTCGTCAATATTTAAAAATTAAAAGGTCATGAAGTCTCTTCAAACAAAATGAGTTATGTCAATTATTACCGTAACCTATAAACCACGCTAACATCTTACGTTCGTGCGAGAATTCTGGACCCAAACGAATTTTGCAGGTAGGTGGAATAAAATTTATGTATTTATATTTATGTGAGTGATTAATTAACATCACAACATATACATAATTACAGAGACGACAACGTTTCCGCGTTACAACAGTGATGTTTGAAAGACCTTCACCCAGAGAAATAAAAGACATCATTAATTTTCCCAACAACCCAACTTATCAGTTTGAAAGTGCCAAGTTTTACAACAGGGTATTAGAAAAAACAGAACAACAGAGGAAGAAATACTTGAAGAACCAACCCAAAGCCATTAAATATCATGTGGGAGAGAAAGTTGTAGTGAGAAACCGAGAATTACCAAGTACTATGCAAGGTATAATAAAAAAGTTATTGATATTATATACTGGACCGTATCTAATCACCAAGGACAATGACAATAATACTTATGAGATAACGAACCCTGTCAACAATAATATTAAGGGGACTTATAACCAAGCCTCATTAAGAAAATATCATGAACAATCCAACTAAAATAAAGTGAATAATATATAAAATGAGATAATGATTAATTGACTAACAAAATAATAATGCTAAATGACACAATTACTTAAATGATCAGTTAAAAGAACAAACCAACTTAGAAATATTACAAACTGTTATGTAATCCAGATTATAAATGAAGTATGATTAAAATGAGGAAGAATAGAATACTACAGAATAATGTGATCATGAATTTATAAATATAACTGCATAATTAAATACTGGTAAAAATAAAGAAAAAAAAATAATAACGAAACCAACATCTAATATAGTATTGATGAACAACAACGAGCTTATAATAATACAGCATATATGTCGAGTTATGTTAACCAATTACCTGTGGAGAATAGTATATTAATTGAATTGATAAATCGTCAGAAGTGAAATAGTAATGTTTTTATGTGTAGGAACCTCTAATCCCTTGAGTATTCTAATAAATGAATATGATATATTATAATGAATTACAGTAAATATTATGTCTTATGTGTTGTGATAGTGCAACTGTTGTTATATGCAACTCTTATTGTCTCAGACAGAGATGAAGATTCCCCTGATCTTTGAGTAAATAGTTAGGGAAACGGCGGAGAATGGATGCCAAGAGAGCCCCTCCGAATCCAAACCAGCTATAAATGTCAGGGAAAAGTGTTAGGGAGTTATAGTATTTCAGGGATAAAATAGACAACATCGAGGTAATGGAATGGAAAAGGAGGATTGTTATACGAATTAAGGTGTGTTTAATGAGAAGGATTAATGTATTACAAAAGGAAAACAGGGAAATTATTAAGATACAAACAAATGAATGAATAAACAAATAACCAATAGAATGAAAAATGGAACACAACTGTTTATATGCTAAGTAAATGAGACTACTGAAGAACAAAGTCAAAACCAATAAACAACCAACTATTGAATTAAATAAGAAAGGAGGAGTGTTATAATTAACAGAAGTAAGATTAAACTGATAATTTCATCAAAACAAGAAACTTGTTTTTCCCAAATTATCAATTTTGGGAGGGGAGCATATGTAACGTCACAAAACGTTCCATACTCTTAAAACGACCAGAAGAGTGAAGATAATACCAAATTAATTATGAATATGAACCAAGTCTAGGTAACGATGAAGTATATAATAGAATTAAAATCATAAACCATCAAAGAATGGAAAGAAATAAGACATTCAAATGAACAGTATTAAATCTACTATCAGCATAAAATGACAATACAACATAACCAGACGATTTGACCGAGACATTGACCAAGACAAGTTCCCAAATAGATTATTTAAGTGAGCATAACAAACCATGAAATAAAGTAAAACACCATAAAGTAGTATAAGATGAAAGAAATAATATTTATAATATGTATTAGAGTGTAAACAGCACACTAGCTGAGTAACTGGAAAGTATTAATTCAAATAACAAACAAAAGGAAATGTATTGTTGATAATCACTGGACAGTAATGTGGTAATTTTTGTATTTAAAGGTTGGCTAATCTGTACTTTCTAAATTGCGTTTATCAGGTTCATGCATCGACACAGTTCAACGTGCATCGGCGGGCGGCAGACGTCATAACGTTTGCTGCCTTGTTCTGTCTTTCATTTTTTCTTGTTGTCGCGACAATTTATGTAGGTTTTAAGCCCTACAACATTATATTGTATACTTACAATATATATTAGCAATACATTGCTAATTCTCGTTTTCATGTAGCTTAGAGTGCCGCGTACTCACGCCTCAATTCATACGACAATTTATCTAGGCCTTAGGCCTTAACATTTTTATGTAGTGTGGAGTGTTGCACATTTGCGCCTCATTTGCCATGTAGCTTTCGTAACCGACTTGGTTTATTCAAAATTTAAATGTCTTTCAGACATAGCCAACCTTAGCATGCCGATTTAATTGTAATACGAAATATAATAAATGTATCAAATACAGTCCACGATCGTCATTATTCAGCATCCTGGCAATAACTTCATGAAGCATCATTCTTCCTAACATTTAAGGGTCCTACGGGACGAAACTCTAACATTTTTTGGTCGCTCCGTGCCTGGATTCGTCATTTTGCTTTTCTGCAACTTATATTAGAGCGGTTTTCATTTTTTCTGCCCCAATTTCTGGCCATCACGGGCGATTCAGCATATTCGCTGATCCGACCGTGTCGGGACTTAGTCAGCATTTCTTTCGTCGCCATTGAGCCTCATGACGACACCACTGCAAGACCATCCATGTGCTAGCGTCTACACAGCAGACTGAGCAGTCATCTCTCCAGTCCGTGTGTGTCTGCCATCTATTCCACGGCCTCGACGCTCCAGGAAATCGCATACCAGGTACGACGTCAACGACATCATTAACAGGTGCGTACAATGGCTGAAGAAGGCCTCAAAGTGTTGGTCAGCCATAGGCGGCTTAAAGTCTGCCATAGTGCGTCAATTCGGCTATAACTAACTTTGATAAAAACACTAATACAAAACATTTTTTAACGGTTAGACTCGAAAGTCTAAAAAGTTTGGCAACAAAATACGATGCGGTACAGTCTGAAATTGAACTCATTTCTAAGGACATAAACGCTGCTCAAGAAGACCGAATTGAGGTTGAAGAGCTGTTATATTCAACAGAAGCCAATATCTTGCAATTAATAGAAACTTTCAACGTTCAGCCTGTATCTCCAGTATTAACGAGTAATATGCAATTAAAACCTATAAGTTTGCCCTGCTTCACAGGCAATATTTTAGAATGGCAGCACTTTTACTCAATATTTCTGGACTTGGTACACGCCAGATCTGATTTAACGTCAGCGCAGAAATTACATTATTTGTATTCATCTCTTAAAAATGAGCCACTAGATCTAATTAAGGCATTACCTATTTGTAATGAGAACTATTCCATAGCGTTGAGTTTGCTGTCCGCTAGATATGATAACAAATTCATATTAGCGAAGTATTATATTCAAAATTTGCTTGAAGTAAAGTCAACAATCAAGGACTCTGTCCAAAGTTTGGCAGAATTCATAAATACAATAACGTCTTCAGTTAATTCGCTGGCGGCCATGCAACTGTCAGTGGATTCATTTGAGCTTATTACTGTACAATTATTGTCAGCAAAACTGGACCATTCCACGTTTAAATTATGGAAGGAGTCTATAGATCCCGATAATCTTCCTAACTTTCAAAGCTTTACCCAGTTTTTAAACGCACGTAGATAGTTGTTAGAAAATACATTACCGATCGATGCCGGACAGCAGCTCAACAAGCTAACTTTAAGGTTCAATAATAAATCTGACAAACATAAATTACGAAACTCTGCTGGCAGCACTGCATTTAAAAGTTATCACTCAGCTTCAAATAATTATTTATGCCCATGCTGCAAATCTAGTCATCCAATTTACATGTGTGACAAATTTCGTGCATTAAGCACATCAGAACGAGGGCAATTTATATTAAAGCATAAATGCTGTACCAATTGTTTAAGACCAGATCATTTTTCATCTAATTGTAAGGTCAAACAATCATGTAAGATCTGTTCAAAACGACACCATACATTGCTGCACATAAATAATGTGTCAAAACCAGGTTCTGCCAGCAGTAGCAATTATTGTTCACTTAAGTTACAGTCTACAAACAATGTTCTCTTATCGACAGCACTTATGTTTGTCATCGACCGGGCTGGTAACAGACAACTTGCAAGAGTTCTATTGGATGCTGGGTCACAAGTGAATTTTTGTACGGAATCATTTGCTAAGAAATTACGGCTTAACTTGACTAAATCTAACATACCGATTACAGGTATTAATAATGCGGCGTGTTGTGCCACTAACTTGGCGTCTATTCGCATTATTTCTCACTATCAAAGATTCAGCTTTGAAGCAACGTGTGCGGTCTTATCTGCATTAACCCATAAACTGCCAGCACAATCTTTCGACATAGATCATTTTAACGTCCCAGATAACGTTTTTCTCGCCGATCCACATTTCAACATATCAGCTGATATTGACATACTGTTAGGAGCGCAATTTTGTTTAGATTTAATTTTAGCTAACAAATATGTACGCGGTTCTCACTTTCCTATTATACAAGAAACAAGTTAGGCTACATTCTAGCAGGCAATCTGCCCAAACACTGCCATTATAAGGGTCCTGCTGTTTCGTTCCTGGCTAGGAACAACGACAGTCAAATTTTGGCGTCTCTTGAGAAATTTTGGGAGACCGAAACTATCCCTGATAATGCACCCATTAGTAACGATTCAGCTTGTGAGGAGCATTTTGTTAAGTCCACTCATCGCAATGATGAGGGTAGGTTCGTTGTTTCGCTACCATTTAAGTCTGACAATCCCCAGTTGGGTGAGTCCTATGCTAACGCTGAAGCGAGATTCTTGAGTTTAGAACGCCGGTTCATGCGTGATTCTGAGCTTGCGCGCAAATACGCAAACTTTATTCAGGAGTATAAGGATCTTGGCCACATGACGCTTGTCGACGATTGTTCTATCAATTCCGGGGTTTCAAATACCTACTATTTGCCTCACCATGCCGTCTTTAAACATTCTAGTTCTACGACAAAAATTCGCGTCGTTTTTGATGGCTCGGCCAAAACTACCAATGGCTTTTCTCTCAATGATATTTTGTTGGTAGGCCCAAACGTCCAACAAGACCTTTTTTCTATTCTTTTGCGATTTCGTATGCACAACTATGTTCTCATCGCCGACATCGAGAAGATGTATCGACAAATTCTGGTATCTGATAAGGATTGTCATTATCAACGTATTCTGTGGCGTAACTCTCCCCTCGAACAGTTTAAACATTTTGTATTGTGAACTGTAACATACGGTACTGCTAGTGCTTCGTTTTTGGCTACTCGCTGTCTTATTCAGATTGGTAAGGATCATGAAGCTTCTTTTCCTGACGCTGCGTCAGCTATAATTAATGATTTCTATGTCAATGATTTGTTAACCGGTGCAGACACCATTTCTAATCTGACCAAGTTGAAATCTGACTTAGATACATTGTTGAGTCAATACGGCCTCACTCTGCATAAATAGGCATCAAATGAACCCAATGTGGGCGCAGATCATAATAATTTATCACCCCCGTTAAACAAACAAGGTAATGTGCGTACGTTGGGCATTCTTTGGAATAACTCTACAGATTCATTTTTGTTTGACATCAAGTCATTCCCAGTTGAATCAAGCATCTCTAAGAGGAAAATCCTATCGATTATCGCGGGTATATATGACCCACTCGGACTCGTCGGTCCCATTGTTTTCCTTTACAAACAGTTTATGCAGCAACTATGGCTGTGCAATCTTGGTTGGGATGAGCCAATCTCCGGGCAATTACACTTGCATTGGCATTCATTATGCGATAAATTATGTCTAATCGGTAAAATTATTGTCCCACATTCTATTCGCTGCAAGTCTAAGGCAAAGATAGTTGAATTACATGGGTTTGCGGATGCTTCTGAAAGGGGCTATGGGTGTTGTGTTTACGTTAGAGTCATTTATCAAGATTCATCGGCCTCTTGTCACCTTCTGTGTTCCAAATCTCGCGTGGCCCCCCTACGACAGGTATCATTACCCCGCATTGAACTCTGCGCTTGCTTGTTGTTATCGCAACTGTTATTCAAAGTCACCCCTGCTCTTCATTCCTTTATCAATAGTGTTCACCTGTATTCTGACTCCATGGTGTCCCTTTACTGGATTCATGCCCAGTCTTCTAGGTGGAAGACCTACGTCGCTAATCGTGTTGCCGAGATTCAGCGTCTCACTGAAGCCTACACATGGCATCATATCAATTCACAACATAATCCTGCTGACATTATTTCTAGGGGATGTCACCCCGACGTTTTGTGCGATTGTTCGCTTTGGTGGCATGGTCCCGCTTGTTTGTCTCAATCTTCCGAGTCCAATCTTTTTTCACCTTTTTTACCTTCTAATCTGTAGTCTCCTGAATGCACTGCGGAAGAGAAACAAACCCCCAAACTTTCTCTAATATCTACCCTATCTATTGCTCTCTCAAAGGACTTTTCTTCGTTGCACCGTCTGACTCGCGTATATGCTTATTGCTTTCGATTCATCAAAAATACTAGACTCTCCAGGGCTGAGAAAATTTCGGGCGCTCTAACCCCCATTGAAATTCATTCCACTCTTAATTTCTTCATAAAACAATCCCAGTCAATCCACTCCGCTGCTGAGCTTAATTGCCTTCGTAATGGGTCTTCTGTCTCTATCAGGAGTAAGTTGTCTTCTCTGGACCCGTTTCTTGATGAGTTTGGCGTCATACGCGTCGGCGGACGCTTACAGCAGTTGCAACTACCTTATGACAATAAGCATCCTATTGTCTTGCATCAATCGGCTCACATCACTCGCCTTATTATTGAACACGAACACATTCGTCTACTCCACGCTGGTGCTCAACTTGTGCATCATTCACTTCGTCAACGTTGGTGGATCATTAACGCCAAGATAGTCATTCGCTCCATCATTCGTGGATGCGTCAAGTGTCTCAGGTTTAGTGCCAAACATCAGGTTCAAAGGCTTGGTATTTTGCCATCTCCTAGAGTCACTCCTTCGCGGCCGTTTCTATTCTGCGCAGTTGATTATGGTGGTCCCTTCATGATTCGTCATGGCGGGCAGAAATCTAGGACTCTGTCAAAATCCTATGTATCTTTGTTCATTTGCTTAGCGACCAGGGCCATTCATTTGGAATTGGTTTCCGACCTTACGGCCAACGCGTTTATAGCTGCCTTACATCGTTTCATGGCCCGTAGGGGCATACCCAGCCAGTTATATTCTGATAATGGCACGAACTTTAGGAAGGCCTGCAACGTTTAGCATGACCTTTACAATCTTTGGCATAATAAGGATGCCACCTCATCAATCCAATCCTTTACGACCTCTCATGGTATTAAATGGTCATTTATTCCCCCCTCGTCACCTCATTTTGGTGGTCTTTGGGAGAGCAGTATAAAGAGTTTAAAGTATCATTTGCGCAGCGTGGTCGGCAAGTCTATACTCACTTTCGAGGAGTTCACGACGGTTTTGTCTCAGATAGAGGCATGTCTAAACTCACGTCCATTATTTGCCGTTTCATCCGATGTAAATGATCCAGTGCCACTTACACCTGGCCATTTTTTAATTTGCGCACCATTAACGGCGATACCTGATCCTGACTTATCTCACGTTCCCATCTCTCGTCTTGGACGTTGGCAACTTCTCCAGAAGTTTGTCCAAGTCATTTGGAAGGCTTGGTCTCGCGACTACTTACATCAATTACAACAACGTCACAAGTGGAAATTCGCTAAGGAAAACGTTTCCATTGGTGACCTGGTTTTGCTGATCGAGGATAACTTACCTCCATTAGCATGGAAATTTGGTGTAATTACCGCCACATTTCCCGGCCCAGACAACTTAATTAGAGTAGTAGACATTCGCACGCCTACTGGCATTTTTCGCAGACCAGTTCACAAGCTATGTTTGTTGCCAGCGCGGGACGAGGCTTAGACACAAGGTCAATATAATTACTTAGCACAATGCTATATTTCATCTGGCCACTGGCTTTCATTACCTTATTGTCTGACAATTTGGTCAACTTTAATTGGTGATATGTATTATCACAACATTTTATGTTAATTTGCATCATACTAAATTCGTACATATTTATATTTGTATATTCGTACGTATTTAACATACTAAATTCGCATGTGACTTGTAATTTTACAACCATGCACTATGTTATTATATCTATGCTTATCATATTGTTATGGTGGTATACTTTACTATTTTTGTATTTATATATTAATAATTTGTGAGACATACTATGTCCTTTACATACTTATATTTTGATATTGGTAATGGGTTATGTGTCATGTCATTGGTGGTATTGTTCTTATGTAAAAATTTTGTTATATAATATTCGCATGGTCTGCAGCTATACAAACCATGTATGCATTTTCTTGCACATTTTTTGTCAATATGTGTGATATTTTATTACTCTATGAATTTATTACTCGCAATTGTTCAACACATGTATTACATTTTGTATAAACACATTTGTTGTACTTGTCACTTATGCTATTGTGCCTTGTATTCATGTATTTGTAATTATCTAAACCGATTTCTATTGTATTTATTATGTATAACTTGTATCTATGAAAAAAACACATTGGTTTACCCGCATCTACTGTCTATAACCATACGCCACGCATATATTTTTATATTGTGTATTTTGTGATCACGTATTGCACAATTATTATTCATGCTTTAATTATGACATACATGTCATTACACTTTGTGCTTGCAATCATTCAACAATGTATAATCTGTTTTCACATGACAATTTATTGTACATTCCTGAAAGTTCAGGTATAGCATGCATCGTTCAATTATTATAAAGCGTTATGCTAAATCTATGTCTTTACATGTATAATTTTGTAATAATTTTGTCTGTTCATTTTACACTCAATACTTTGTATAGGTCAACTGGCCTTGACTGGTTCAAGCTAACCATCATGACTTGCATAAAATATTTGCAATTTGTATCTGGCCCATTATGTGATGAGTCACCGATTATTCATCATCAAACATTGTCAAACTATGTATTTTTCATGTCTTATATTGTTTTATATTGTATACATACAATATATATTTGCAATACATTGCTAATTTTTGCATTTATACTCATGTATGAATCAGTTTGCAAGCCAACTGTGGCCTGCTCAAATCTTATCATCATCACTCAAGTTTATCTCTAAACAGTTAATGTTATAACTGTTATCTAACATTTCAATCTCAAGGTTCAATACAATTTATTGAGGTTGACATCTATTATTAAGAACACATTGTGTTTTCGTACAATAAGTTATTAAAATGCATTAAAGAATCTTTTGATTTTTTGCGGGCAGTTATGGACAGTAATGTGGTAATTTTCGTATTTAAAGGTTGGCTAATCTGTACTTTCTAAATTGCGTTTATCAGGTTCATGCATCGACACAGTTCAACATGCATTGGTGGGTGGCAGACGTCATAACGTTTGCTGCCTTGTTCTGTCTTTCATTTTTTCTTGTTGTCGCGACAATTTATGTAGGTTTTAAGCCCTACAACATTATATTGTATACTTACAATATATATAAGCAATACATTGCTAATTCTCGTTTTCATGTAGCTTAGAGTGCCGCGTACTCGCGCCTCAATTCATACGACAATTTATCTAGGCCTTAGGCCTTAACATTTTTATGTAGTGTGGAGTGTTGCACATTTGCGCCTCATTTGCCATGTAGCTTTCGTAACCGACTTGGTTTATTCAAAATTTAAATGTCTTTCAGACATAGCCAACCTTAGCATGCCGATTTAATTGTAATACAAAATACAATAAATGTATCAAATACAGTCCACGATCGTCATTATTCAGCATCCTGGCAATAACTTCTTGAAGCATCATTCTTCCTAACATTTAAGGGTCCTACGGGACGAAACTCTAACAATCACGAACTATGAAAGAATTATAATAAATAAACCATTAAAATAAGGTTAACAGTATAATCTCAATGTTAGATCAACCTTCAAAGAGGGGTATCCTAAGGCATAATGAATAATGATAATAGAATAAATCCTTAAATTTTTTAGTGACCGTCAATCAGTGAATGTTTTAGTGGATGGTTAGTGAGGATCGGTCAATAATACAACTTTTAGTTATTTTTTGTCGAAGTTTCGACAATATTTATTGTCATCTTCAGGACCTGTGTATGAAATACAATAGAAATATCAAACATAACGAAACAATTAAATATTTGGGTGAACGTGTTGGTGATGTGAGTGTGTGCGTGCGTATGTACAAACTCATAAGTACAAACAAACTATCATAAGTCTTCACATAAAAAATGATACATACATACGCACGCACACACTCACATCACCAACACGTTCACCCAAATATTTAATTGTTTCGTTATGTTTGATATTTCTATTGTATTTCATACACAGGTCCTGAAGATGACAATAAATATTGTCGAAACGTCGACGAAAAATAACTAAAAGTTGTATTATTGACCGATCCTCACTAACCATCCACTAAAACATTCGATAATAGAATAATTAATGAGAGAACAAACTGTAGATTTTCTAATAATAATATGATATCAATGTAATCAACAATGTAAAAACTATATGTATTTAAAAATGTTATAAACGTGTAAACTAAGGGACTGGCATAAGATGAGTTAAGATGACTCAATGAATAATAAATAATATGATAAAAACTCAGAATAATGACTCACAACTACTTATGTGGAGTCCATAATGAAAAGAAATTTGAAATGATAGACAAACCAATGATGACCAAACAGATTATGAAAATCATAAAAATGTATCATAAAGAGACCCTTCAAAGTATAGGACAATATAAATATAATAACAATGAAAAAGGTGTAAGTCACCATACAATGTCTAGTATGATAAGTGTAGGAAGTAAGAATAATGTTGAATAAGTAATAATGAAGTAAGGAGGCCATTAAATAATAATAAACAAATATGTTATAATGATTGTTAATGTTCAGCTGGATGCAGCAATTTTAAATAATAATATGTTAATTTCAATAAGATGATTGTGTTCAAAATAGAAATTAAGGAGAGTTGAATCAACGTTAAAAGATGTTAAAATAGAATCTGCAAAATGTAGCAGAAGACTTATGAAAACAATGCAATATTTAAGATAGGCTTACATTAAGATAGATTTTATTAATGAAAGATGTATCCAAATTGGCCTCTATTCATATCAAAATAACCAGAAAGGAATGAGCAATACGATGCTAGTAACAGAACCAAATTTGTAATTAGTATAACTGAGATATAAACGAAAATAGGATAAATTTTGTGAATTTTGGATGGATACAAGTATCGCCAACAATAATAAGACCCACACTTAAAAACAATTATGTAAGAGCTAAAAATAGAATGACCACATCAACGACGTCATTTTTAGCCAATCAAAAAATTACTTCAAAAATTAATTGTCGTGGCCTAGCAGGATTTTCAGCAGACTATATATACGGTTGTAAGAGTGAGGAGAAACACATTTTGTCAAATTCCATTCCAGCAGCTACTACAGGACTACAGATCTAAATTTTCATCAAATCTTATTAAACAACAACAGTGAAGAAGTAAATACCTTTTAAAGTGCATCGCAACAAGCAGTGTTCATTTTACTAGCTGTGCGAAATAAAAAGAACGAGGTTAGGTGAAGTACCTAACCAAGTATTTAATTTCAAGAAGTAATCATCATTCATTCGTGTAAAAGTGAAGTGTACGATCAGTGTGCCCGATCATAAAGTGAATTAAAAAATAATCCAAAGCGATTATAAAGCAGGGAGTACCGTGCAATATATGATTACAGTGTATGAATATTATGTGACTAGTATAAGAAATAATAAGCTAATGTACTAACGCAAAAACATTAATACTATAAGTAATAAGCACTGTCTATACTTTTTTCAATAGGAATTATATGATTCCAAATATAATAATTCATGTACTAAGCTAACCATAGTTAACCTCAAACTTTGTAGAGGTTAGACGAACATTTCGTCAACCAATCTGAATATTTTAAAGGTGTCTAACTCTTGTAAAGCATCGTAACTCGAGGCATAGGTATTTTATTCTGTAGTTTAAAAGAATTCACACTTGAGATATAAATATTTTGTAAATAAACAAACCAATAGTTAGAGTAATCATTGCCGACCTTCTGGGTTAGGAGAGATTGAAGCCAGGTAGATTGTAATCCATTATTATTGTTAATTTGAATGTATAAAGTTAAAGTAAGCATGTTGTGAGCAATAAACAAGTAAATTGTTAATTAACAAACGTTGTAAGCAATTATTGAAACAGTTACTAATTATTTTTCTCAATTAAAAGAGCTGCAATTTCAAGGCACTCAAACAATCAAGTTGGTGGCTTGGATGTGTGAAGCGCCAACAGTTTAAATACATAAACAAACCAGAAGAAAAATAGTTAATTAAATTATTCTAATTACTCAATCAAAGAAATAATTTAACATCAATTAAATTTATTTATTTTATTCTTTGAATAAATTCTTTTTATGGAATAAGAACTTGCGATTCCATATGGCGCCCAAGTAAAATCAATTTAGCTCACTTCCTTACAAACAGTGCAGTTATTCTGTTTTGACAAACCAACAGTATAATAACATACTGAGACCATCTGAACAACCAGTACAGACAGAACTAACCTACCAGTGCCACACCAAAGGTACGTGAAGGTTTTAACTACTTAATAATTTTGTCAAACAACACTCGACTGTACACAGACGATCTAGGTCTATGGAAGTGCTACTGAACTTCAAGTGAACTCCGAAGTGAACCACATTCGATTAACAGAGATTGCAATACTTAATTAACTAATAAAAATTAAACACTAATCAAATCAACCAATTAAATAATAATTAAAAATCAATTAACAACCGAAGTTAAATAAAAGATAATCGACAAATACAAGGTACGTACTCGGTGTCTTATAAAGTGGCGCTAACAACAGTGGGGCTTTTAAAAGGGAGAATTTAGTCATCTTATAAAGTGGCGACCAACTAGTGCGGCTTTACGTAGATAGGAGAGTACAGGATTCGAGTACTTTATTTTAATTATTCTACTTTAAAAGGTACACCAAAGGTACGTAAAGGTTTTAACTACTTAATAATTTTGTCAAACAACACTCGACTGTACACAGATGATCTAGGTCTACGGAAGTGCTACTGAACTTCAAGTGAACTCCGAAGTGAACCACATTCGATTAACAGAGATTGCAATACTTAATTAATTAACTAATAAAAACTTAATTAAACAAAATATACAAATTAAATCAATTAAAATAAAAAACTATTTAACAAAAACCGAATTTAAAAAAAGGTAATCAACGTGTGATGAAATTTTTAAACACGTACGTAAGAGTTATCTTATAGCTGCTAAAACTTTCATATATCCTTGTTCTTTTTATGGTGTTTATTTGCACAACCTGCCCAGAAAAAAATATCTTTTTAAAATATTAATATTTTTTACTTTACATGTTGTTAATGTTAAAATACAATTTTTATATTAAACTTACAGTTCCAAAAGTCAAGTTTATTGTTTTACCTGTTTCCATCTGCCATACATATACTGTTCCATCAGAGCATCCAACAATCATAAAGTCATCTAATGGTCGCCATTTAATGGTAACAACAGGAAATAAATGTCTAGAAGCAAGTACTACACACTTGCGCTCTGTCAAACTCAGCAACGTTACTGAATGATCACTAGCCACTGAGCATACACACTTTAAAACACGAGGCTAAAACAAAATACATAAAATATATAACCACTTTTGTATGTTGTCTATAACACAATACTTTTAGCCCCATATTCATTCTGTTGATAAACAAACTAAATCGAAATAAATAAATAAAAATACTGCCAGGAACTTACCTGCGATCTTTTCGCTTACTTACCTTTCATAAAAACAGCCATCAGAAGTCCAGAGTCGCCACGATGTTTTAGGCTATACATAGAAACCTTGACACTCTACCTTAATAAAACAAAAGGGACAATTTTGCAATCTGACTACCCCCAATAATAATTTTCAGAAGAAACCCGGGATCGTTAGATGAATCTTTCAGCACAGAACACTAGGAAATAGTAATGACGAAATAACTAAACTAACACATGGTTATGTTGTAAACAAACCTTAAATTTTATTATACCATCAATTATTTTCTTTATACGCTTTTGCATTTTACTATACTTTCAAACTCTACTCCAAACAACATTTAGGTTCAATCTACTTACACCAGAGGTTTATCATACTTAATGAAACACAGAAAATAAATGCTTACTAACTAACTTAATGACTAATAAAGACTATCCAGCATTTGCACACACACTCACCTATCATTCAAATACCCCTTTTTCTTTTTTAATTAAAGTGCTTTCTTAATTATTGGTTTGTATCATAGTTACTCTGTCTGTATTTTCCTGCAGAGCCCGAACTGTACTCCTTCCATTGTATTTCACTGTTTATGACCAAACTATGTCCAGACAGATTATGAAATAACCTACAGTTTTGCGTCAGCCGTGAATCACGGAGAAAATAATGTCAAGTCATATTGCACCAGGCGGCAATATGTTGCTAAACGTTATACCTGTGTTATAGTGCCTTTTAAAAAGCACCAATTGGAGCGCTGACTGTTGATCACGTGACCAGAAAAAAAACTCCGGTAGTTCTGCCTTAGCGCAGTACTGAGTTCAGTTCCATTGTAACTCATGGTCGCGGCCAGACAATCAGCATACAGTTACAAGTTAACAAAAAATGGTAGCCTCGGACGAGTTCTTGGTTGGCCAAAAAAATATAAAAGTAGGCCTACCAAGTATTATAAAATGTACAAACAGTATTAAATAATAAAGTGATGAGTAAATGACGTAAGGTAACAATAAACTGTGGTCGGAGTGGAGAGCGATTAGTGAAAACAGTTCCGGACAATATCGTGTACAACATTTGGATATTACGCAAATAGGTAACAAGTGTAAAGACAGTTTCATTTGGCCAAAACATTATAATTCATAATGAGCTCGTTAATTAAATAGGAAGTTCTCAAAAATAAATGTAAATTGAGTGAGTGTGTGTGTGTGGGTTATAAAAAGTACTGGCTCACCTAGAAAGATTTAGTAGTAGTCTAAACAAAATTATTGGAATAGAATTAGTAAAAATTTATAAATATAAAGAAAAAATAATAATCAATGATAGAGTAAATTAAAAGGTTCATTCTTCTATAAACATGTGTTAGTGTAGTTATTTCGCCATGAACCATTTCCTATTCTGTGCTGAAAACCTCGCCTAACGTTCTTTGGGATTTTCTGAGTGTTAAGGGTAGTTAGATAGCGGGATTTTTATAAGGGCAAGAGTATAAAGGTTTCGATATCAACCTTAAAATATCGTGGCGACCTGGGCAGTTTAATAAGGTAAGTTTAACGGGGACTATGACGGTAAGTAAAATTCTGGCAGCGGTGAGTGTAAGTCGTAGTACTATATTAGTGTATTATTTTAAAAAATGATAAAAGAGTAGTATCTTTACAGTGGCGACCCTGCCAGGATTCGAACCTGGAACCTTCTGATGGTAAGATTTAATAAAAGGTAAAAGTCAATACCTTTACATTGGCGACTCGCTGCCAGGATGTTCGTATAAATATTATATGAACTAGACCTGTTTTGAGGCACAGAAAATACGTTGTGGTAACGGCGTATTTGTAAATTGTGAATTATTGTATAGATTTGTTTTTGTTTATATATTAAAAATGGATATGATTTAAGTGAGCGAGTTGATGACAATGGAAGGCGCTAAGATTCATTCAACGCCTGTCCAAAACAAGCAAAATGACAATAACGATATAGTGAACATGATACAACTAATGTTCGAAGAGCACAACACAATGTTATGTAATAAATTTGATGAACGAAGTAATAAACTCGAAACCAATTTTAATGAACTTAATGTCAAATTTGAAGCATTAAATAAGCGTTTTGACAGTAGTGATGAAAAATTCAATGAACAAAATACAAAATTTGATACATTAAGTAGCGACATAAATAGTCGTTTTGACATAAACGAGAGTAAATTAGACAGTAAATTTAATGAACTGAAGAGTGAAATTAATAATACAAAGTCACAAAACTTTGACCTTGATAAACGTATAAATGATATAGATGAGCGATGCAATGTTATTCTTGAACAAGTAATTACAGTAAATGATAATTTAAAAAGCTTTGCAAGTAACAGTGGTAATATGACAACAGATAGTGGAGAAATTAATAACAAGGTGAGTAATACCGATGATTATAATGATGTGTTAATAAGTGATAATAATGATGTTAAAAATGATGATGTAATTGAAAATGGGGTATCAAAAAATGATACAGTAGATAATAGTAGTAATATTGAGAGTAGAAAGTCAGTTGATGTTAGTAATGAAGTAGTAATAAGTATTGATGAGTTGGAGAAAGAATGGAGAGATAGTTTAACTGTAGAGTATGAACAGAGGACAAATTTTTCTTGTAGTATAGGTGAAGAAAAAGCTTCACCAATGTTGTATGAGGACAGAGTTTCCTCCGGTAGTTGTGTGGAAGACGAGGTGTCTTCAGATGGTCCCTTTATTTTTTGTAATGGTCTTGGAAGTGCCAAGACGAATAGTAAGTTTGTGTTGCCCTCTGTGTGGAGTGAGAATATGAAATGGTGTGGTATTGTAAGTGATTATGAAAGAGATAGAGTGATAGAGTTGTTTCGATTAAGTAGAGATTATGAAGGGTTTGTAAGGGGAATAAATATGGAAAGAAATGACTATATTAAAAATAGTAGAGACTTACCTTGTTTGATAAACAATGATTATATTGATGATAATAATATACGTTTACCTGTAGTGAGTAATAGCTGACACCTATTAGTAACCTATTAATAAGTATTACCTGTACATATTAGTAACAGCTGACACCTAGAGCGATGAAAAATTAAATGATGTGATTGTAATAACAAATACTGATGGAGACTTGATAAAAAACAATAATGTAGACTTGATTTATGATATAGTAATAATGAGGGGTAACCCTATGTATTATTATTTTGGTACAATGGAAAAAATAAAATTTTATGGCTATACAAAAGATAGCCATATGATGTGTATACATGAAATTGAGAAATGTTATGTCATAAGGAGATTAATTTTCGATGATGGGGGTTGAGAAATATGGAATGAACATTTTATCATGTGAGTTAATGGTAATGACCTGGCTGATTTAGGTAGTGAAGTGTGGTAAATAATAAAAACTATGATGAAAATTTGTAAATAAATGTGTTAGTGTTAAATGTATTGTGTCAATATTATCTTGTTGTAATGTATAGTATAGCTTATGTGTAAAACATGTTTGTAATAAGAATGAAGTTTATAATAATATAATAACATTTTATTCTACTAAATAATTAACAGGAGGTAATAAGGAATTTTAAAAATTATCTTGTTGTTGCATCCTCTTCGTTCACTTATTAATTTAATAATATATATAATACTTTCACTTATGAACTTACTATTGTCACTTCCCAAACGTTTCAAGATGTTGTTTCTCTTCTTCAGTGGGTTGAGTACTAACTGTCGATTACAGAATAACTTTCTCTTCTTCAGTGGGTTGAGTACTAACTGTCGATTACAGAATAACCGTTACGGAATGGAGTGTGTGGTGGGGGTTGATGGTGGGAAGGGGTTGGCGCTAAGGTTCGAATTATGTGTGTGGATCAGTGTGTCAAATAGTGTATGTGATTTGTAATGTATCTGTTCATTTAATATGTTGTTTGGTTGTAGTGTGTGATATCTGTATATTTCAAATTGTTCAGCTGTGTTTAGTTTTCTACTTTTTGGTAAGTAGTGTAATATTTTCATGTTGTGTTCTATGTTTGTGTAGCTGTGGTTTTCGTTATGTAAATGTGTGGCAAATGTGGAATGTATGTAGTTTGTGGTGAGGGCTTTTAAATGTTCAGAAAACCTGGAAGAAAAAGATCTTCCCGTCTGGCCGATGTAGAATTGTTGACAATCATTGCAATTTAATTTGTAAACCCCTGTTTTGCTGTATATGTCAATGTCTTTGTTAGTATTGTTTATGTGCTTTCTAATGGTGTTGTTGGTTCTGTAAGCTACTTTATAATTTTGTTTCCTAAATGTGTTTGCAATTTTATGTGTATTGGAATTGTAGTATGTAAGTGTTATGTATTTACTGGGTTGTGTGCTGTTGGTCAGATGTGTTTTACTTTTTGTGTTGAGGATTCGTTTATGTAGTTTATTTATTAATTCAGGGTTGTATCCGTTTTTGACTGCTATGTATTTAATTGTGTTTAATTCATCTTGGTGGTCATGTGTGTTTAGGGGTATTGACGTGAGCCTATGGAGCATGTAGTTGAAAGCTGCATGTTTGTGTTGAGTTGGGTGGTTGGATGTGTTGTGTATGACCATGTCTGATGTGGTGGGTTTTCTGTATATTTTGTATGTGTGTGCGTTGTTTGTTTTGGTGATTGTAAGGTCTAAAAAGTTTATGCTGTTGTTTAATTCTATTTCAAGTGTGAATTTTAATTTATGGTGTAAAGTGTTAATGTATTTATGGAAATTTTCTATTTGTCTTTTGTTGCCGTTGTAAAGGAGTAAAATGTCGTCGACATACCTGTGCCAATATATTATTTTATCGGTGTATTTGTTGTTGTTCAGTATGTGTTTCTGTTCTATGGTGTGTATGAATATTTCTGCTAGTATACCTGATATAGGGGAGCCCATGGGTAGTCCATCTGTTTGTGTGTAATACATGCTATTGTGTGCGAAATAATTTTGATCTGTGATAATTTTAGTTAGATGGATGATCTCGTTTATGTGTGTTTCGGGTGTGTTATTTATTTTTAGTAATTGTTCTAATGTAATTATGGTTTCTTTTATGGGAACATTGGTGTATAGGTTTGTTATGTCGAATGAAGCGAGTGTGGAATTGTGGGGAATGTGTACATGTTGAGTTTTATTCACTAGATCTATATTATTTTTGACAGTGGTGTTGTTTGTTAAATTTATGCTATTTCTGATCAATTTATCTAAATGTCTAGCTATTTTGTGTGCAGGTGCTTGTGTGTTGTTTATAAGTGGTCTGATGGGAATATTGGGTTTGTGTAATTTCGGTAGTGCATTTAGTGTGGGGGCTTTTGGTTTAATTTGTTTTAGATATTTGATGTTGTCAGGTGATACTATGTGTTTTGTGTTATTTAGGGTTTTGTTTATTTGTTTGTGATATTTAGGGGTGGGGTCTTTATTTAATTTAGTGATGTTGTTTTCCTTAAAAAATGTTTCAATTTTGTTATTTAAAGCCTGTTTTTCTATCATGACATTAATATTACCTTTGTCTGCTTTAAGTATTGTTAGGTTGTGTTCATGTAATTTGTGTTTTATGTTTTTTAGTGTTTGGATTTCATTACTGTGTTTTTTATTTTCGTATTGTTGTGTGTGTTGTAATTTACGCTTTATTTCATAACGTATTGTATCATGGTCTTGGTTTAGTGTGTGTTGTATGGCTGTTTCAGCGTCTAGGACTAAGTCACGTGTATGTTTACTATTACCGTTATTATTTGTATTGGTACCTAAATTGTGTTTTAGACCTTTATCTAAGAGGTTTATTTCTGCGTTAGTGAAATTGGTAGTCGTTGTATTTACAGTGCGTGTGTGAAATTTATGTGTCGGTGTCGGGACAGTTACGTTCCTGCGTGTTAATATGTTATTGATTTTTCTGTTATGTACTTCCTGTATTTTTATTTGGATTTTCTCTATGATATTTCATGTATGTTGTATTACGTGTTCGAATTCAATGTAGTGTAATATTTGTGTGAGTTTTACGTGTAGGTTATATGCCGTTTTGTTTAGTGTATCTTTTTTATGGTATAAATCATTGATGATATTGTCTAGGTGTATTATTTCGGCTTTACGTTTTGTTTTTGTTGCTGCATATGTATTATTTTTTATTGTGATTTGTGCATGTGTGGGTATAATGTTGTGTTTACGGCAAGTTTTGTTGTAAGCGATGTTCAAGGAGGTTTTCGTTATCTGTAATCTAACATTTCTGTACTTGTGGATGTAATACGCTGTGTTGGCGGTATAAAAATTATCTTGTTGTTGCATCCTCTTCGTTCACTTATTAATTTAATAATATATATAATACTTTCACTTATGAACTTACTATTGTCACTTCCCAAACGTTTCAAGATGTTGTTTCTCTTCTTCAGTGGGTTGAGTACTAACTGTCGATTACAGAATAATCATTTCGTAATCGACAGTTAGTACTCAACCCACTGAAGAAGAGAAACAACATCTTGAAACGTTTGGGAAGTGACAATAGTAAGTTCATAAGTGAAAGTATTATATATATTATTAAAGGAATTTTATTTTACATTGTGTGTTTATATAGTGTTTTAAATAATGTAACTAAAGCCAAATTGTTTTGAATGTAGGTGGCTATTAAAGTAATTTAAAAGGGTCAATTTTATTAATGAAGTAAAATTAATTTTGGTATAAATTGGTACAAAAATAGTAGTTGATGAATATGGCAACATTAAAAGATTTATAGACATTGAAAATTGAAGGAAGTATATGTGCTAGGGGTTATGTAATCATGAATGTTGAGACTGAGTTACTGTTTATAAAACCAGTCTGGCATACAACTGTTAATGTAAACAGGTGTGTTGTATGTTGTGTGACCAATGTTTACAGTCATGCTGTAGTTACAACAACAAGAATGTTGTACTTTAATGAATCATTGCTAGGAGCAGATTCTATTATGAAACAAAAGAAATAAAAGACGCGATGAAGTGGAGGTAGCTTTTTATCAATAACATAAGAAAATAATTTAGTGTTTTGATTGTAATGCAATTAATATTTATGTGAGGGGATTTATCAATGTAGATTAAAAAATTAAAGCAGATTCTTAAAAAAAAAAAAAGTAATAAGAGTAAATGAAATTGGTAATTAAATTAATTAAAAAGGTGAAGTTTAATAATGAATTTAAACTATTTTAATTTGGATTTTAACCATAATTGTAAAATAAATAACTGATGAAAAAATGATGATGTAAAATGTGTACTTTATTTAAATGGAAAATGAAGGAAATTTTTGGGTAACAATAATAAAAAATGTTTGTATAATCAATGTGTTATGTTGGAGGAGTAATAATATTGTGAACATTATTCCATTTGTATGAAATTTATATGATTGAACTGTAAGTAGACAGTAAGTTTATATTATCAATTTTACACTAAACTAGCACTTTGTATAAGAAGAACCAGAACTTTGCAAAGAATGAGCCAGCCGGTATAGCTAAGAGGGAATGAATCAGTTGTGGGATATGGAGTGATGGAAGGCCTTTTTGTTAATTTTTTAATTGAATGTTATAGAGTCAGGCGTTCCTGTGGCGGGTATCTGTCTGAGCTTATGGTGTTGGGATCTCGAGCAGAGAAGTCCAGTAAGATTGGATGGGTGCTGCCACAGTCGCCAGACTAGGGGGGTAAGTACCCATGATATTAGTAGAGAGTTCAGGGGGGTTGTGGCGCCATATCCTCACTGATCCTCTTAGGTTTTAGGCAATGAGTTTGTATGCTTCGGCATCCAACCTCTCATTGGGGGGGGGGGTATTGTAATGGTACAAAATTGTATGAAAAACAATTTTTTAAATCAAGTGTATTCCCTATGTAACCAGCGTTCACCTTCTTGGAACCTCGATTCAGTCAACCACGTATACAGTGTTTATTACAAAACAAAACGTCTGTGTTTTGTCTCCGCATTCAAACAGTCCAGACAGATTATGAAATAACCTACAGTTTTGCGTCAGCCGTGAATCACGGAGAAAATAATGTCAAGTCATATTACACCAGGCGGCAATATGTTGCTAAACGTTATACCTGTGTTATAGCGCCTTTTAAAAAGCACCAATTGGAGCGCAGACTTTTGATCACGTGACCAGAAAAAAAACTCCGGTAGTTCTGCCTTAGCGCAGTACTGAGTTCAGTTCCATTGCAACTCATGGTCGCAGCCAGAGAATCAGCATACAGTTACAAGTTAACAAAAAACGGTAGCCTCGGACGAGTTCTTGGTAGGCCAAAAAAATATAAAAGTAGGCCTACCAAATATTATAAAATGTACAAACAGTATTAAATAATAAAGTGATGAGTAAATGACGTAAGGTAACAATAAACTGTGGTCGGAGTGGAAAGTGATTAGTGAAAACAGTTCCGGACAATATCGTGTACAACATTTGGATATTACGCAAATAGGTAACAAGTGTAAAGACAGTTTCATTTGGCCAAAACATTATAATTCATAATGAGCTCGTTAATTAAATAGGAAGTTCTCAAAAATAAATGTAAATTGAGTGAGTGTGTGTGTGTGGGTTATAATAAGTACTGGCTCACCTAGAAAGATTTAGTAGTAGTCTAAACAAAATTATTGGAATAGAATTAGTAAAAATTTATAAATATAAAGAAAAAATAATAATCAATGATATAGTAAATTAAAAGGTTCATTCTTCTATAAACATGTGTTAGTGTAGTTATTTCGCCGTGAACCATTTCCTATTCTGTGCTGAAAACCTCGCCTAACGTTCTTTGGGATTTTCTGAGTGTTAAGGGTAGTTAGATAGCGGGATTTTTATAAGGGCAAGAGTATAAAGGTTTCGATATTCAACCTTAAAATATCGTGGCGACCTGGGCAGTTTAATAAGGTAAGTTTAACGGGGACTATGACGGTAAGTAAAATTCTGGCAGCGGTGTGAGTGTAAGTCATAGTACTAGATTAGTGTATTATTTTAAAAAATGATAAAAGAGTAGTATCTTACACATGAACAGATACTTGAAGCGCATGTGACAAAGTACAGAAAAAGTACTTGGAAACACAGAAAGCATATGAAAAATATAATGAGAAAAGAGTAAAAAAGCTACTGAAAGAACTGCAAAAGATTGACATAAACATGAAGTACATTGTGCAAGAGCCAAAGTATTCTATGACAGGTTGAACGCTGCCAAAAATATAAGTAGGAAAATACTCTACATAAAAGCAATTTATATGGATTTTGCAAAGAATTACCCTTGCCCACACATTAAACAAACAACGTCTATTACAAAAGATAATTATATGCTTATGCTTTCAACATACATGATTTATTCAGTAGTGGCAGTTTTTTTATGTGTATTCAGAAACCACTGCCCACAAAAAGGTAATTTTTTAAACCACAAGTAACCTTAAAACAATGAGGAAATAATTTTACATAAACTGTGTTTTTACATATTTATAAATCATTTAAACTAATTTTAAGGAAACAATGTTTGATTCTGAATAAATTACAAAGCAAACTTTTCTTTTTGATCTCCTGTAAAAACCTTAAATGCTGGTTATCAAGTTCTTTCCTGGACCCTTCACATAGAAACAAATAAAAGGTTTTTAGAAAATGGGCACTACAGGTCCTCAAAAAAAACAGATCTTTCAAAATCATGCTATGGTGTGTGAAATAATACATGGTTGCCTGTAAATTTTGTTAGGATTACTAACACATCACTTCACTGGTAGCGTTGTAAATGGCGCTGTGTTCTAAACACTGTGTTTGGTCTTTCGTTTACATACGTATGGAATACCAGACATGGTTCAACATTTTAATGTTGATTTGTTCTCAAAATGGTAGTCAACCGCAATATTAAAAAATACAAAAAATTATTAAATACAGATGGGAAAAATGTGTACAACAATAAGCACATCTGTATCTGAGGTTCAAATAGAAAGCAAAAAGAATTTTAACATAGAACTTTTATAAGTTGCTATGGTGTAAGTTAATATACCATAAATACTGTAAATTGAGGTTGGATACACTGAGGGCTGAACAAACATTCGAAAGCCATCTGTTTCCATTTAAGAGGACATAACCTAAAAAATTAGGATACAAATTTTGACCATCAATCAACGACCAGACAACTCACAATGTTTACATGAAGTGATTTGAACTCACAAGTTGGCTATACCATACCTCAATTTAAAACATCTGTTCTCACATAACTACTTAGTTTAATTATTCAATTTGGCTAATAAGATTAATATTTTATGACACTTTCTTTTAAATTTTTGACATTTTCTTTCATCTTTCTACCTTTGGTGCAGAGTGTGTAACCCCCCCACCCCACCCTGTTCACAGTGCCACTGACCATACAGCAAAAGAAACTATAAACATGAAATGCACGTAGTAAAGAAACTATACTTTTCTTTAGAATATAAAAGAGAGACTGGGTTCACAAGTTTTGCTCTTTTTGAGTCTAACAACCCCCAACGAAAATGGCAATAAGACTGTGTACCATTTTCTAAAAACACTTAGTTGCATTAAGCAGTTAGATAAAAATACTGGAAATAAAACAAAGGTACAAAGATGTATTCAAATGTTAAACACTTCAATAAGTTGATATTTTGTTTGTTTTAATAACCTATACAAAAATATTTTATACATACACTGCATGTATTAGGTGGAACAAGTAACTGTGTGATCTCTCCAGCATGAACACAAAATCGATGCAGCAGCGTACCACCATATAAGTCCCACAAACAAACAGCAAAGTCCACACCCCCTGAGACTAAATGTGTCTTATCATAACGGGGGTGAGCATGATTAGGATAGAGTAAACAATTGACTCTACCGGCATGACCTAACAGGACCTGATGGGGAGGCCAATCTGAAAATACAAAAACGATACCATTAATCATTTTGTTTGTTAGGAAAATTCATATCCTCAACCATGAATAATAATTAATAGCAGGTAATACACAAAATTTAGGTATACTATTCTCAGCATAACTGGCAAAGTCACATTTGTCACTGATCATCATCTATCACCATGCAAATCCAGACACTCCTATGTGCTAGTATAACTTCAGAACTTAGTCACAGTATTGTAATCATAATAGGAGTTTGTCATTATTTTTAGCCTGAATACAGTATAATCTCAACTATCACTGTTAACACACATTTGTCTGTTTAGTTAGTTAGTATGTATCTGTAGGAGATGGTTGTAATTTTTAAGTATCATATTTACTTGTGTAATTCAGCCTATGCCTTCATGTACTTTATGATCTAATTTTTTGAGTGATTTTAGGAAGAATAATAATGTATTGCACTACTGTGTATTTAATACATGTTTTTTTACATAATACATGTTAATTTACATGTTTTAAACTGGATCCAGTTTCTTAGAAACACGGGTAACATTAATTGGCTTTGTTTTTCATTTTCTTATTGCATTATATTATCTTACTGTATTGTGTAAATGCTACAACAGGAAATGTACTGGTATGTTTATACAAAATACTTGTGACACTATTTATGCCAATGAAAAATCTATGTACATAACAGTTTGATAAGAAACAAGTAACAGTATCTAATATATTGTTCTACCCACAGTACTGTGGGTATGATGTAAGACACCCCGCGTTAGGTTGACTCGAATATCCACTGAAGATGGCAGCCAGTAGTACTGCTGAAATGTTTGGTTTGAATGTAAACTTTGGATCATGGCCAAACAGCCCGGCGGTAGATATTTTAAATTCAAGTAGCTAATATGCTAACTTTGTCACTTGGTTTAGTACTGGTACTGGTAAGTTGTAAAGAAAACAACAGTGGTTAGTGTATTATCTAGTGGTGGAATTTGTGTTTCTTACATTTTATAAATTAACACATTTATAAATTTTAAAATTTTGTTTCTTCTAGCTCTGTGCTTAATTTACAGTACCATAGAGTGTCTAAAGCTGTTTTTTAAGTTTTTTAAATCTAATTAGTGTATGACTGATATAAATAATTAACAAACATTTGCAAACATAAGTTTATAATTTTATTACGGCATAATAATTTATGACAACTGAAATACATAAAATTTATTTTTCGTTTAATTACCTTATCACTCTTACACAGACATTAGATTGCTTTCAGATCTCAAAATGTTGAAGAGACAATGTATATTTTTGAACAATTTAAAACAACAATACAAAATGTTTAAACTGGGAAAGGAAAGCAAAATGTAAGGTGTGTGATCAAATAATTTCCATAGCTAATAAGGGACTTAGAAAGCATTTACAGACTGATAAACACAAGACAAAGATTCAAGACACAGCTTCAAAGTCAAAAATTGATAGTTTTTTGCAAACTAATCTCAACAAAAGCCATTATCGTAGTGTTCAAATTACAGAGGCTACTTTAGTGTATCATACCATCAAACACCACCAGTCTTCTAACTCACTAGATTGTTCAAGTTACAGAGGTTACTTTAGTGTATCATACCATCAAAAACCACCAGTCTTCTAACTCACTAGATTGTACAACTTCACTTTGTAAGTGTATCCACTCAGATTCACAAATTGCCAATGATGTCTTCTGTTGTCACACAAAAGCCTAAGCCGTTTTAAAACATATTTTAGGCCCATTTGCTCTTCAAACTGTTTTTAATGATGTGTCTAAAATTAGATACATAAGCACAGTGGCAGATGCTAGCAACCATGGTGCTATAAAAATGTCCTTTACTAATTCAGTATTTTACCCCCAAAAAGGGTGGAATACAAGTTTATTTACGGGACATAAAAAGGCTCAAGCTAATGAGACTTTGGATACAATATTGGGTTATGTCTACAATGTTTTAAAGGAGAAAAATTTGTTAGACAAACTGGTTGCTTTTGTGGCTGATAATACAGCTACCCATTTTGGGGGTAAAGATCAAACTGGTGTTTACAGTAAATTAAAATCAATTGCCAAAAATTACAACATTGTTGGAGTGGGTTGTATTGCTCACATTTTCAGCAATTCAATACATCACGCTATAGGTTCATTGCCCATCTCGTTGGAAAGTATTGTGATGAAACTCCACAACACTTTGCCACCTTTACAGTACAAACAGAGGCTCTGAAAAGTGTATGTGTCCAATTAGGAATTCATTTTAAACAAATGCTCTACCATTCACAAACAAGATGGTTGTCACTTTATCCTGCCATAGAAAGAATTCTGCAAATGTTTGAATCATTAAAGGCCTACTTTCTGTCTTTAATTAGTGGAGCCAGAACACTGCAAATTATTTTTGAAGATGAACTGAATGAATCCTATTTATGGATTTCACACTCATTCATGTCCAAATCAGGATGAAACACACTGAAAAAAAGATATCTGTTAATAAAGTGCTGGAACAGTGTTCACAAGTAGTGAAAAAATGAAAGGTTGGAACAAAAAGTTTGCCCAATGAAAGTCCTCGGTACTAACACCCCCGCAGTTTAGAGCTAGAAAAAGATATGTGTAATTCACTAGTACTAAGCTCTCAACTCTGCTTTGATAGTGTAACGTTAATTACATTTTAATACAAATATAAATACATAAAATTATTTTATCTTTCACCTACCTTGTTTGTCTTCTACCAGAGTTCGGCACACGAACGTTAAGATGCAAGTGTGATTATCAGGTTACCCAACAAACGTACGCTACACTCATTTGGTTGATGGAATTCAAAATTTTATTATCTAATTATTTCCTTTTAAATAAAATTTCAATTAGAACTCAACTTTCTCTCCTTTTAAGACAGATACAACATGCACATTTATTTAAACATTTTTCTTATTCTAATATACTTTTAATTAATCAAGGCGAACCCAGCTTGCCACACTCTCACATTCAGACCTTTAAAACCCCTTTTTTATAGAACATAAGAATACGTGTAAAGGAATATTGTTACTTTCCGAAACAGCGTCACTGTCGACCACATGGCGGGTCCTGTAAATTTCTTGCACTATGTACCAACTGTTGTTAGTTCATTTATTACTCCGAACTCACTTGATTTTATGGCGTTACATGTCAATCTCACTTTTTTATACTGCTTTACAACTCCGATATAAACTTGGTTAGTCAGTTATAATTTCGGGCCCGCCAGCCGGCTGTATTCATCCGGCTGCGGCCACGGAGGTTAGTCGACTGGGGAGAAAACTTTATGTGACGATGTTACTTGCAGGGAAACCTCACTGCCTTGCCGGCGAACAAATTTCGTTGCAGCACACAGCCTTCATTGTCAATGTCTTGGTAGTTGTTCACCTGACACATAGGATTTTTGAGTGTTAACCGTCGACGATATTTCACTGCCTTTACTTTCGTTTATGTAAAGTTAGGCGCTCCGCAGATGTGGGTGCTTGTGCATTTGTGAGTGGATGTCACACAACCGCAAAGTTCTAGGAAGTGTGCTCCAGTTGACAACACATTCTTTTCAAATATTTCAACACAGTTACAGCGTACCTTTGCTTTGTTTAGACTGCGAGTTAAATTCCACCAAGGTCTGGACACATATATGAAATGAATTTAAAATGTTTTATAAAATGACAACCAAAATTAATAAAAATAAAACCCTTTTGATTCGCCCCATTACAATACCCCCCCAATGAGATATCTTCTGCCAAAACAGAAGAAATCTCATTGCTAACCCCTAAGAGGACCGGTGAGGATATGGTGACAACAACCCCCATTTGTTCTTATACATCATGGGTAAACTACCCCCCTGGTTCGGCGACTATGGCCGCATCTGAACGAGATTACTGGACTTCTCTATACGAGATCCCAACACCATAAAATCGAACAGACACGCACCACAGCGCACCTCACCTTCTATCATGCCACCCCAAAATCCAAATCCCTGGTCTTATACCACGCCAGATCCTCAACCGATATGCTCCCCCTTACCACGCACACTGGGTTGCCTTTGGCAAATACTGGGCGCGTACATATACTTTAGTACATACCAACAAACTTTATTTCCAATTTGGAGGTTTTAAAACCAGAATTAAAACCAAATTTATATTACCATTAATCTCAAAAATCAAAATACAAATCTTTTATCTAAATTGAATCATTCTCTTTGTTATTATTACTGATTAGAAAAACAAATAAATTGAACGTTTATCTAAAACATGACCTTCCTTAGCCTAACATTTGATTATACATATATCCTAAACAATATAATTCAATAACACTATTAATATACACAAACAATAATATAATCAGGATTTAAAACATCAATTTGATGGCAGGCACCAAAAAATATCAGAATTTTTTTTTTCTCTATTACCCCCTTTTAATCCCTTGACCCCTGATACCCGTTACATATTCATGTGTTCTGCGCTAGGGCTTCTTGGCCATTTACAGCCTCATCCTAGCCGTAAACCACATCTCCCTCGTGACCTGTAACTGGGTCACTGCCCATCCACACTCACTATTTCCCCCCCCCGGACTGTAGCGCCCAGTTGCTTTCACAAGGACTGATGCAGAAGGGGTGGACATTTTTTTTTCTTTTATTCCACCCCCATCCTTGCTTCGGCGTTACAATAAAATTCAGTGTTACACCTACTATTCTTGAATGATACGCCCCTAATGGACCTACCACCCCATCTGGGTGAAAATAGCCCTGTTCCAAAATTTAGTAGATTCCCCAAAAAATAACCCCCCTAATGAGTCTAACAAACCACCGGGTTGACAAAATAAAACAAACCACAAGCCGGTTATATCAAGTAAAATTTATGATTTGTCACAATTAACTACTTTCACGGTCATGATCCGGTGAGGTCATGACCGCACTTAGGTGGGGAATCTACAGCTAAAACATAAAACGTAGATTGACATTAATAAAATTTACATGAACAGGAATATGCACATCTTATTTTCCAAACGCTATCTCAGCTTGAACGTTCTTTCAGTTTTCAAGTTTAGATGAATATTTTAATCCTTGTTACATCAGTTATTATTTAATTTATAATTCCAGTTGAAAGTAAAGTTAAATTCATTATTACAAGTTCATTAGTAAAATCATCTTTTCAATTAATTTAATTACCAAATTAATTTAATTATATTTATTTCTCAAACTCTAAGTTGCAGTAATTACCTCAAAATTATTTTGTCTGAAAAAATTAACTTCAATTCTTTTATGTCACAATAAGATTTTGCTCAAGATACTGATTCATCAAGCTACAACAGTTATCAGCTTCCACACCTGGCTATACACATTAGTCAAAACATCCAACACACCTGTTTACATTAACAGTTGTCTGCCAGACTGGTGTTATAAACACTCTCAGTTTCAACATTCATGGTTACGTCATATACTGACACATATACTTACTTCAACTGTTAATTTCTCTGAGTCTTGTAGTTAACATATTTATCAAAATCTATTTATTACAGTTCAAACCAAATATAATTTTAATTCACCTTTCAGTTATTATTACTTTTTAATTACAGTTTTAAAACATATTGTTACTTTCCGAAACAGCGTCACTGTCGACCACATGGCGCGTCCTGTAAATTTCTTGCACTATGTCCCAACTGTTGTTAGTTCATTTATTACTCCGAACTCACTTGATTTTATGGCGTTACATGTCAATCTCACTTTTTTATACTGCTTTACAACTCCGATATAAACTTGGTTAATCACTTATAATTTCAGGCCCGCCAGCCAGCTGTATTCATCCGGCTGCGGCCACGGAGGTTAGTCGACTGGGGAGAAAACTTTATGTGACGATGTTACTTGCGGGGAAACCTCACTGCCTTGCCGGCGAACAAATTTCGTCGCCGCACACAGCCTTCATTGTCAATGTCTTGGTAGTTTTTTACTTGACACATAGGATTTTTGAGTGTTAACCCTCGACGATATTTCACTGCCTTTACTTTCGTTTATGTAAAGTTAGGCGCTCCGCAGATGTGGGTGCTTGTGCATTTGTGAGTGGATGTCACACAACCACAAAGTTCTAGGAAGTGTGCTCCAGTTGACAACACATTCTTTTCAATATTTCAACACAGTTACAGCGTACCTTTGCTTTGTTTAGACTGCTAGTTAAATTCCACCAAGGTCTGGACACATATATGAAATGAATTTAAAATGTTTTATAAAATGACAACCAAAATTAATAAAAATAAAACCCTTTTGATTCGCCCCATTACAATGGCGACTCTTAAAATTATCTCAGGGTATCAAAGAAATGATTATTAACACAATTAACTTGAATGACTCCTAATTTTAATGAACATCTTCATTAACATATTACAAATTACATACAATCTTAATGATTTACAATATTGAAATTATACTTCTCATCAATTCTCATTGGAAAGTAGGTTCATAGACAGATTGAATTACAATCTGATAATAGAGTTACAAAAGATACATGAATTAATATGAGTTTAATGTTCAAATTGGTTTACTTGTTGGTTGAATTCCGTTTGTTGGTGATTCCTTCCCTCGGAGTCTGCGATCCTGGGGATTTACGTTTGCCAGCGATTCGGACGATCCTGTTGTTGACACTATCACTTTAATTACTTCGGTTTCACCTTCACTACACTGCTCACACCTACTTACTGATTCAGCATGTAACTAGTGTATACTACTATTTATTTTGACACCTTAGTAAATATGTTATTAAGCTGAGTGCTCGCAATATCAGTAATTCATACCAAATACACTCCAACGTTTTGTAACTTCCGGATGCACGTGTTAGATTATCGATAATATGAAGTTCGATAGTTTATTGTGATTATACGATTCATTACACAATTATAAAATGATCATTACCTTCTCACCTACCTTGATTTTGGGTCCAGGATTCCAGCACGAACTGTGAATACAAACGTGACTTTGAGGTTGTGAAAATAACACACTCGACTCGCATTACTGAAAGACAACTAAAATTTTATTTTTTATTCTTTAAGCTGATTTCAAATTATGAATTATTCATTTCTTTATCTCTCATTTCTTTCCAAAGAATCAAGACAAACAAAAAAACAAAAACATTCTTTAAATATTAATGAAAACAATCTTATACAAATAGAATTTAAATAAACATCTTACATTAAAGAAAGCGGCCCAGCCTGCTCACACACAACATTCATATCATAACCCCCTTTTTATTTATTTTAAGGCTTTTTTTATGGTATTTACTGATATATATTTAAAATAGTTGTTTTACGTCACCCTTGGCATTCCTCCTCGTCACGTGTCGCACTGGTTTTATGTCCGAAAGTTTTAATTTTGATTTGTTTTTCGTGCTGATTAGGTTTTGTTCACTTTACTTATTCCATTTTGATACACATTTCACTACCTGAGTTACTTTTAAGCCACAATTAAATTTTATTGGTGAGCCACTATTTGTGTGTTTGCCTGGCCAGACGTAGCTTCGGTTGGTGACTGCGCAGAGTGTTAACAAGGTACCCCACTTCCCAAGTTTTTTGGACAAGACGGAAATTCCAATGCCTGCTGGCGACACAATGTTCGTCACTGCACCCAAGGCATGGGTTGTTCAGGTGTATTAGACATTGACAAAATTGCACTGCCTTTCGTCACGTCACTCAAGTGGGTGTGGTTTCAATTATCTTTCCGCCCGCAACCTCGCATGTGGCAAACAAATTTCACAAATTAGCCATGTTGGCTGAGGTGTCTAAGCGTCCTGTTCACGTGCTTGCTCGTGTTCACGCGCACTGGTGTGTCACACAACACTTGATTTCCTGGAATTGAATTACGTTCCACGGTCACACCTTGTAAAACTATGTGACTGCGTTCTTTATCTGGCCTAAACCGTTTATATAGTGGACTTGCTACCTTCTTTATGCATGGGATTACAATTGACAATGACATAATTTTAATAAAATAACATACCCCTTTCTGTCCCATTACAATACCCCCCGATGAGAGGTCTTTTGTCGAGACAGAAGAACTCTCATTGCTACCCCTAAGAGGATCGATGAGGATATGGTGCCAACAACCCCCCATTAATTCTTAACGCATCATGGGTAAACTACCCCCATAGCTCGGCGTCTATGGTTGCACCTGAACGAAATTACTGGACTTCTCTACTCGAGATCCCAACACCATAAAATCGGACAGATACGCACCATAGTACACCCAACCTTCTATCATTCTGCCCCAAAAATCCAAACCCTGGCCTTATAACATACCAAATCCTCAACCGATATGTCCCCCTTACATGCACACTGGGCTGCCTTTAGCAAGTACTGGGCGCGTACACATATTTATTAATACATTCTAACCAAATTCCTTATTTAAAATTCATAAAATATTTATCCTTAATTTCAACTTCCTTTTGCAAATTAACGTTAAGTATTTTCAAATCAAAACATCAGATAATTAAATTCATATCATTTAAATTCCGTTCAAAATTCATTTCAGTTCAAAATCAATCTGTTATATTACCATTACTTTCATCAACATAAAAAAAATCTTTTACATGAATCTATCAACTCTATCAATTTTCTTCACTACTACTAACAATCATAAAAAAACAAATTGAACACCTTATTAAAACATGAATTCACTTACCCTAAATTTGTTTAAATATATATATATATATATATATATATATATATATATATTAAACAATATAATTCAATAAACTCACTAGTAATATACATAAACAATAATATACTTGAAACTCAAACATCAGCTATATGGCAGGCGGAAAAAATAAACTTTTTTTCCAAAAAATTTAATTTCCCAAAATATTTCTTTTATTTTTCAATCTCAAAAAAGTTAAAATCATTTAATTTAATTCAGGAATGTCATTGTGTGAATTAATTATTAGAAAATGGTTCTGTCTCGAACACCCGTCATCAGCTGATCTCTCTGGGTCAAGTGAATGACCTTGACATATATACACTACCCAAAGCTACACTGTAAAATACATGAAACATCTTTAAAATTCTTTACCTTCAAACATAATACAACACAATGAAATAGAACATTCAAAATTAACATGGTTATTATTATCTTACAGACGTTTAATGAAGAAATTTGTGTTAGTGGTTGAAATCACAATCAGAATGATCACAGTTGCACACCACTATATAAAAATTATCCCGATTAGCGCTTTCAAGCCTCACAGCCCATCGTCAGATCGGAATAGGCAGAAATTATTTTAAAAACAAACCCTTCACCCCTCTCCACCACCCTGCTCACACACAACAAGCTATAATATAAATGACCCTTCCCCACCCCCTAAACCCTGTCCACACCATCTGTACAGTTACATATTTTTCTAGCAAATTCCTTGTGTTTCAGTGTGTGTGTGTGTGTGTGTGTGTGTGTGTGTGTGTGTGTGTGCATCCTTTTAAACTTACCCTACTTCCTCTCCACACACATGGGTCAGTCACACACCCTTATTTTAACCATCCAATTAGTACTATGCAAATAATTCTTAATCTTATCTATCTGTCCTCTATCATTTACTTCTTAATCATGTTATAAAATATTTCTTCATTATCAAATTTAATTTTAATATTAATTAAATTGTCTAACCCTTTTTCTCTTTCTTTTAATATTTCTAACTCCTCTCTAAGCTTCCTTTCAACTGTGTTATTTACTACTTTTCTAAATATCACTATAATATTGACGACTCGGAACACAAAGTTTTTTATAAGTAAAAACGTAAAGTTTTACCTTACAGCCTAAACCGGCTTTCACCTATAGAAGGCTTCATCAGAGGCTGTCGTTAGTAGCGCTGCTCGTCTTGTTGTTGGCGACGAGAAAGTGTTTCGAAAGATTGAAGCTGTGTGTGTGTGGTGAGATGTGTTCGAATAATGCGTGCGATTTGAATTGTGTCTGTTCGTTTAGGATGTCGTTTTTTATTTGTTTTTGTGTGTTTGTATATTTCTAATTGTTCTAGAGTGTCTAGTTTTCGGCCTTTTGTGTGTACGTGTAGTATGTTCATGTTATTGTCGATGTTTTTATATGTGTGGTTTGCTTCAATGAGGTGGTTTGCGAAGGTAGATTCTGTAGTGGTGTGGAGTGCTTTTGTGTGTTCAATGTATCTCTGTTTGAAGCTACGTCCTGTCTGGCCTATGTAGAATTTACTGCAATTTGAACAATTTAGTTTATATACACCGGGTAGATCGAATTTGTTTTGTGCTTTGGGCATGCGTTTTGATAGTGTGTGTTCTGTTTTGTTAGTAGTTTTGTAAGCGATTCTGTATCCTGCTTTTTGAATTTGTGGGCAATTTTTTCTGTTTGTTTGTTGATGTATGTTAGTGTTATGAATTTGTTGTTTTCTGTCTTTATCTGTTGTTTGTTTTGTGTTTTGTGTAGGAGTTTACTGACTATTGTTCTGTCATAACCGTTAGATTCTGCTAGATATTTTATCGTGTTTAGTTCGTCTTTGTAGTCTATTTCATCTAAGGGGATGTTGTTAAGTCTATGTATCATGGTTCTAAAAGCAGCTAGTTTGTGTTGTATTGGGTGATTGGAGGTGTTGTGTATTAGTGTGTCAGTTGTAGTTGGTTTTCTGTATATACTGAATTTGTGCCTGTGTTCTAGTTTTGTGATGGAGAGGTCTAAGAAGTTTATGGTATTGTTGTGTTCGTATTCGGCAGTGAAGGTTATGTTTTTATGTATTTTGTTTATGTGCGTTAGTAACTGTTCACATTGTCTTTTGTTTCCCCTGTATAGTATTAGAATGTCATCAACGTATCTGTGCCAATATAGTATTTTATGTGAGTGTCTGTCATTGTTTGTGAGTATTTTTGTTTTTTCTAAGTGTTGGAGGAAGACTTCTGCTAGAATGCTGGATATGGGGGAGCCCATGGGTAGGCCATCGTTCTGTGTGTAGTATTTATTGTTATAAGTAAAGTAGTTTTGTTTACTTTTTGTAGTTGTTACAAACATAACAACCAAACACTAACAAAGCTCATAATTGACACAGAAACAAATATACAAAACACAGCACCAGAACATCAAGACACATTAAGACATAATATAAACAACACAATAGGAGTACATAAGACACCAGACAACAACAACCACAACTCAGAAATACACACAGCCATCAAACTGAGGGAAAAGGCACACAAACACAACATCACATTTGTAAAAGCTGACAAAGGCAACACGACTGTAATTATCCCCACAGACAACCTACACAAAAAAGTACAAGACTTCATAGAACAGAACAACATCACAGAACTAAAACACGACCCCACCGACAGATACCAAAACTCAGTAAAACAAATAGTCAACAAAGCCAAACACATTATGACACATAAACAAAAGCCCTACATGAAACAAATCCGACCATCAGCACCTACACTCCAAGCGCTTCCCAAAATCCATAAAGAAGACATTCCGATCCGCCCCATTATCAACTACCGTAATGCCCCTGCACACAAACTGGCAAAATATCTAGACAAAATTATTAGACAACACACACAAATAGACAACAACATTGCAGTAAAAAAACAACACTGACCTAGTAACAAAAATAAAAGACATACACATCCCCCATAATGCCACATTAGCCTCCTTTGACATTAAAAACCTGTACACAAACATCCCCATCTCTGAAACAATCACCATCCTACAAAACAAACTCAAACAGAACAACACACCAGACGAACTTATCAATGAAATAACAGAAACTCTGAACATTATCACAAAACAAAACTACTTTACTTATAACAATAAATACTACACACAGAACGATGGCCTACCCATGGGCTCCCCCATATCCAGCATTCTAGCAGAAGTCTTCCTCCAACACTTAGAAAAAACAAAAATACTCACAAACAATGACAGACACTCACATAAAATACTATATTGGCACAGATACGTTGATGACATTCTAATACTATACAGGGGAAACAAAAGACAATGTGAACAGTTACTAACGCACATAAACAAAATACATAAAAACATAACCTTCACTGCCGAATACGAACACAACAATACCATAAACTTCTTAGACCTCTCCATCACAAAACTAGAACACAGGCACAAATTCAGTATATACAGAAAACCAACTACAACTGACACACTAATACACAACACCTCCAATCACCCAATACAACACAAACTAGCTGCTTTTAGAACCATGATACATAGACTTAACAACATCCCCTTAGATGAAATAGACTACAAAGACGAACTAAACACGATAAAATATCTAGCAGAATCTAACGGTTATGACAGAACAATAGTCAGTAAACTCCTACACAAAACACAAAACAAACAACAGATAAAGACAGAAAACAACAAATTCATAACACTAACATACATCAACAAACAAACAGAAAAAATTGCCCACAAATTCAAAAAAGCAGGATACAGAATCGCTTACAAAACTACTAACAAAACAGAACACACACTATCAAAACGCATGCCCAAAGCACAAAACAAATTCGATCTACCCGGTGTATATAAACTAAATTGTTCAAATTGCAGTAAATTCTACATAGGCCAGACAGGACGTAGCTTCAAACAGAGATACATTGAACACACAAAAGCACTCCACACCACTACAGAATCTACCTTCGCAAACCACCTCATTGAAGCAAACCACACATATAAAAACATCGACAATAACATGAACATACTACACGTACACACAAAAGGCCGAAAACTAGACACTCTAGAACAATTAGAAATATACAAACACACAAAAACAAATAAAAACGACATCCTAAACGAACAGACACAATTCAAATCGCACGCATTATTCGAACACATCTCACCACACACACACAGCTTCAATCTTTCGAAACACTTTCTCGTCGCCAACAACAAGACGAGCAGCGCTACTAACGACAGCCTCTGATGAAGCCTTCTATAGGTGAAAGCCGGTTTAGGCTGTAAGGTAAAACTTTACGTTTTTACTTATAAAAAACTTTGTGTTCCGAGTCGTCAATATTATAGTGATATTTAGTTAAGTAACGGACACGTCATGGACAACGAAATCCAAGAATTTTACTACTTTTACAATTTCGTATTCTTCCAAAGGATTAACAAACTTATGGTTGTCTTCTATGAAATGTCTTGCATATAACGAATTGGTTGTTCTATTACCTTCTCCACGTTTGTGGTCAGACAACCTGCATACGAATTTTCGTCCTGTCTCACCTAGGTACACTTTGTTGCAGTCTTTACATTTTAATTTATAAATTCCGCTTTTCTGTAATACTGGAATTTTTTCTATATTCTTATTCCTTATCTTATCAAATACCGTTTCACATTTTTTAATAGCTATATCTACTCCATATTTATTAAAACATTTTATAATTTTTCTAGTATGTGAACCTATGTATGTCAATGACCCTGCATAATTCTTTTGTTCTGGTTCTATTTTAGCTTTTTGTATGTTAACCCTTTTCATAACTTTATCCACTATGTTGGTGTTATAATTATTATTCCTTACAATTCCCTTTATCGTTTTTAACTCCCTAACTTTTGATTCGGTCTCTTTTAAACACTTCTGAGCTCTGTAACAAAATGTATTGATTGCCGCCATTTTATATCTATATGGGTGGTAAGACTCTCTTGGTATAATTATATCAGAATATGACTCTTTCCTAAATATCCCAAACTGTAGTTTCTCATTATCCTTAATTTCTATGTTCAAATCTAAGTAATTTATTTTCTTACCTCCTATCTCTTCTTTAAATTGTAAGTTTTTATCCTTATTATTTACCTCATTTATAAACTCATGCACTTCTTCCATGCTTCCTTCCCAAATTACTAATACATCATCAACGTATCTAGACCATAATTTTATATTGTCTTTATACTTAGTGGAAGTTATTAATTGCTTTTCAAAATCATTCATGTATATTTCAGCAAGAATAGGGGATAATGAAGACCCCATAGGTAAACCTTTTTTCTGTATATAAAACTTGTTATTAAACCTAAAATAGTTCTGATTTACACATTCTTTAATTACTTTCATCAACTGCTTTTTATACCTGTATTCTCCCATATTATTATCGTTTATTAACTTAATAACTTTATTTACTGTGATATTGGTAAACATGTCCTTAACATCCAGTGATATCAATTTTGTATTCACATTAATCCTAATATTTTCTAATTTTTCTATCAATTTTACATTATTCTCTATGTTGTATTTTGTCCCAAATTCATATTTCTCTCTCAGTACTCTGCTAACTTCCTTTGATAATTTATAAATAGGTGCATTAATAAAAGAAACAATCGGTCTAATTGGTTTTCCTTCTTTATGTATCTTAACCTGACTTTTAAAAGTTGGTGCTGTTGGATTACTTTCCAATAAATAAATACTTTTTCTTATTTTCTTCTATAAATGTTATCTGTTTCATCATTTGTTTTATCCTTGACTGGTACTTACTTGTATAATCATACTTTATTTCCTCGTATGGTCCGTCCCTTATAAATTCTTCCGTTTTCTTTATGTATTCGTCCTTTCTCAGTAGTACCATTGTATTTCCTTTGTCCGCCTTCGTAACTATAATATCATTTTTCTTTATTTTATTCTTTAGTTTAGTTACAGTTGATTTGATTTTTTGTTCATTTTTTGAATTATACAAACTTTTCTTAAATATTTTATCTACTACATTCCCTACTTCCCACCTTATTCTTTTTTTATCATTTTCATTTCCTAGTTTTTGTATTATGCTTTCGCATTCAATAATCGTTTTTTCTTGATTTTATTCTGGTGGCGGTGCGTATTTTAAGCCTTTTGCTAACATTTCTTTTTCTTCTGTATTGAAATTCACCTCTGTAAGGTTTATTACTCTTTTTTCATAGTTATTCTTAGAGAGGTGTTCCTGTTTTACTTCGTTCTTTCTTATTAATTTATTTAACTTATCTACCATTTTTTTATTTTTCTTTTCCAACTTCTTTTCTACGTACCCCAAACCAAAATTATATAATATTTCTTCTAACTCTACATACGAGTATATTCTTAACAATTCTATGTGTCTGTCATATAATTCCCTATTATATCTATTGATTAAGCCGTAGAGTAACCTTATTTCCAGTTTTATCCACAACTTCTCGCTTTGTTCTTTTACTTTTTTGGCTACACTGTTCTTATTTTTAATTTTAACTTGAGCGTACTTTGGGATGACATTATTATCCAGACATTGTTTATTAAACCATATTTTACTTAAAACCCTCTTCAATTTAACTTTTAACTTAAGATATTTAAAAACTTTACTTACCTTATTGTTGTCGTTTATTACCTCATTGTTGTTGCCCATTACCTGTAGTCGATTGCACATCTTAACAGACGTTTAATGAAGAAATTTGTGTTAGTGGTTGAAATCACAATCAGAATGATCACAGTTGCACACCACTATATAAAAATTATCCCGATTAGCGCTTTCAAGCCTCACAGCCCATCGTCAGATCGGAATAGGCAGAAATTATTTTAAAGTTAGGGGGTGGGGAAGGGTCATTTATATTATAGCTTGTTGTGTGTGAGCAGGGTGGTGGAGAGGGGTGAAGGGTTTGTTTTTAAAATAATTTCTGCCTATTCCGATCTGACGATGGGCTGTGAGGCTTGAAAGCGCTAATCGGGATAATTTTTATATAGTGGTGTGCAACTGTGATCATTCTGATTGTGATTTCAACCACTAACACAAATTTCTTCATTAAACGTCTGTTAAGATGTGCAATCGACTACAGGTAATGGGCAACAACAATGAGGTAATAAACGACAACAATAAGGTAAGTAAAGTTTTTAAATATCTTAAGTTAAAAGTTAAATTGAAGAGGGTTTTAAGTAAAATATGGTTTAATAAACAATGTCTGGATAATAATGTCATCCCAAAGTACGCTCAAGTTAAAATTAAAAATAAGAACAGTGTAGCCAAAAAAGTAAAAGAACAAAGCGAGAAGTTGTGGATAAAACTGGAAATAAGGTCACTCTACGGCTTAATCAATAGATATAATAGGGAATTATATGACAGACACATAGAATTGTTAAGAATATACTCGTATGTAGAGTTAGAAGAAATATTATATAATTTTGGTTTGGGGTACGTAGAAAAGAAGTTGGAAAAGAAAAATAAAAAAATGGTAGATAAGTTAAATAAATTAATAAGAAAGAACGAAGTAAAACAGGAACACCTCTCTAAGAATAACTATGAAAAAAGAGTAATAAACCTTACAGAGGTGAATTTCAATACAGAAGAAAAAGAAATGTTAGCAAAAGGCTTAAAATACGCACCGCCACCAGAATAAAATCAAGAAAAAACGATTATTGAATGCGAAAGCATAATACAAAAACTAGGAAATGAAAATGATAAAAAAAGAATAAGGTGGGAAGTAGGGAATGTAGTAGATAAAATATTTAAGAAAAGTTTGTATAATTCAAAAAATGAACAAAAAATCAAATCAACTGTAACTAAACTAAAGAATAAAATAAAGAAAAATGATATTATAGTTACGAAGGCGGACAAAGGAAATACAATGGTACTACTGAGAAAGGACGAATACATAAAGAAAACGGAAGAATTTATAAGGGACGGACCATACGAGGAAATAAAGTATGATTATACAAGTAAGTACCAGTCAAGGATAAAACAAATGATGAAACAGATAACATTTATAGAAGAAAATAAGAAAAAGTATTTATTTATTGGAAAGTAATCCAACAGCACCAACTTTTAAAAGTCAGGTTAAGATACATAAAGAAGGAAAACCAATTAGACCGATTGTTTCTTTTATTAATGCACCTATTTATAAATTATCAAAGGAAGTTAGCAGAGTACTGAGAGAGAAATATGAATTTGGGACAAAATACAACATAGAGAATAATGTAAAATTGATAGAAAAATTAGAAAATATTAGGATTAATGTGAATACAAAATTGATATCACTGGATGTTAAGGACATGTTTACCAATATCACAGTAAATAAAGTTATTAAGTTAATAAACGATAATAATATGGGAGAATACAGGTATAAAAAGCAGTTGATGAAAGTAATTAAAGAATGTGTAAATCAGAACTATTTTAGGTTTAATAACAAGTTTTATATACAGAAAAAAGGTTTACCTATGGGGTCTTCATTATCCCCTATTCTTGCTGAAATATACATGAATGATTTTGAAAAGCAATTAATAACTTCCACTAAGTATAAAGACAATATAAAATTATGGTCTAGATACGTTGATGATGTATTAGTAATTTGGGAAGGAAGCATGGAAGAAGTGCATGAGTTTATAAATGAGGTAAATAATAAGGATAAAAACTTACAATTTAAAGAAGAGATAGGAGGTAAGAAAATAAATTACTTAGATTTGAACATAGAAATTAAGGATAATGAGAAACTACAGTTTGGGATATTTAGGAAAGAGTCATATTCTGATATAATTATACCAAGAGAGTCTTACCACCCATATAGATATAAAATGGCGGCAATCAATACATTTTGTTACAGAGCTCAGAAGTGTTTAAAAGAGACCGAATCAAAAGTTAGGGAGTTAAAAACGATAAAGGGAATTGTAAGGAATAATAATTATAACACCAACATAGTGGATAAAGTTATGAAAAGGGTTAACATACAAAAAGCTAAAATAGAACCAGAACAAAAGAATTATGCAGGGTCATTGACATACATAGGTTCACATACTAGAAAAATTATAAAATGTTTTAATAAATATGGAGTAGATATAGCTATTAAAAAATGTGAAACGGTATTTGATAAGATAAGGAATAAGAATATAGAAAAAATTCCAGTATTACAGAAAAGCGGAATTTATAAATTAAAATGTAAAGACTGCAACAAAGTGTACCTAGGTGAGACAGGACGAAAATTCGTATGCAGGTTGTCTGACCACAAACGTGGAGAAGGTAATAGAACAACCAATTCGTTATATGCAAGACATTTCATAGAAGACAACCATAAGTTTGTTAATCCTTTGGAAGAATACGAAATTGTAAAAGTAGTAAATAACACAGTTGAAAGGAAGCTTAGAGAGGAGTTAGAAATATTAAAAGAAAGAGAAAAAGGGTTAGACAATTTAATTAATATTAAAATTAAATTTGATAATGAAGAAATATTTTATAACATGATTAAGAAGTAAATGATAGAGGACAGATAGATAAGATTAAGAATTATTTGCATAGTACTAATTGGATGGTTAAAATAAGGGTGTGTGACTGACCCATGTGTGTGGAGAGGAAGTAGGGTAAGTTTAAAAGGATGCACACACACACACACACACACACACACACACACACACACACACACACACACACACACACACACACACACACACACACACACACACACACACACACACACACACACACACACACACACACACACACACACACACACACACACACTGAAACAAAAGGAATTTGCTAGAAAAATATGTAACTGTACAGATGGTGTGGACAGGGTTTAGGGGGTGGGGAAGGGTCATTTATATTATAGCTTGTTGTGTGTGAGTAGGGTGGTGGAGAGGGGTGAAGGGTTTGTTTTTAAAATAATTTCTGCCTATTCCGATCTGACGATGGGCTGTGAGGCTTGAAAGCGCTAATCGGGATAATTTTTATATAGTGGTGTGCAACTGTGATCATTCTGATTGTGATTTCAACCACTAACACAAATTTCTTCATTAAACGTCTGTTAAGATGTGCAATCGACTACAGGTAATGGGCAACAACAATGAGGTAATAAACGACAACAATAAGGTAAGTAAAGTTTTTAAATATCTTAAGTTAAAAGTTAAATTGAAGGGGGTTTTAAGTAAAATATGGTTTAATAAACAATGTCTGGATAATAATGTCATCCCAAAGTACGCTCAAGTTAAAATTAAAAATAAGAACAGTGTAGCCAAAAAAGTAAAAGAACAAAGCGAGAAGTTGTGGATAAAACTGGAAATAAGGTCACTCTACGGCTTAATCAATAGATATAATAGGGAATTATATGACAGACACATAGAATTGTTAAGAATATACTCGTATGTAGAGTTAGAAGAAATATTATATAATTTTGGTTTGGGGTACGTAGAAAAGAAGTTGGAAAAGAAAAATAAAAAAATGGTAGATAAGTTAAATAAATTAATAAGAAAGAACGAAGTAAAAAAGGAACACCTCTCTAAGAATAACTATGAAAAAAGAGTAATAAACCTTACAGAGGTGAATTTCAATACAGAAGAAAAAGAAATGTCAGCAAAAGGCTTAAAATACGCACTGCCACCAGAATTAAATCAAGAAAAAACGATTATTGAATGCGAAAGCATAATACAAAAACTAGGAAATGAAAATGATAAAAAAAGAATAAGGTGGGAAGTAGGGAATGTAGTAGATAAAATATTTAAGAAAAGTTTGTATAATTCAAAAAATGAACAAAAAATCAAATCAACTGTAACTAAACTAAAGAATAAAATAAAGAAAAATGATATTATAGTTACGAAGGCGGACAAAGGAAATACAATGGTACTACTGAGAAAGGACGAATACATAAAGAAAACGGAAGAATTTATAAGGGAAGGACCATATGTGCCGAGTTTTGGAATACTCGGCCATTTTCCTAGTTAATTATGTGACGGTCATTGCGGGGGTTTGTGATTTAATTATTTGAGCGAAGTATGAGCCGTTATCGGCATGTCTCGTTCGCGATCCGTGCGCGCTCTAGGCGGGAGTGATAGAGATATTTTTCTTGTGACTACGGAGTTCAGTTATCGTCAGGCAGCCGAACACGAAACACGAAACCAATTTCTCCCGGCGGCCATCAGTTTGATTTCGTTCTCTGCTATTAACCTTCATGACTAGATAATCGACTAAGCGACTCTTCGGTAAGTCTGTTAAAAGTAACTTATTTATTATTTAAGAAAAGAATAGTTATTTAGCTTAAAGTAATGCCGATGCAATGCGATATAAATACGAAAGTCACCACGTGGCGTGTGCAAGTTAAACTCTGTGTATGCATGCCTTGAAAGTTAACACTGGCTGAGCTAAAGCATTTATAAAGTAATTATAGCTGTGTATTTTTCCTAATTATATCATAATAATTTCTTTATAATCATAGGGGGGCATAAGAGAATGTTTTATGCACTAAATGTAGAGGTATATGAACTGTATATGTTTTATGAACCTGTTTAAGTTTGCAACTCATCTTGATATTGTAATAAGGGTTTATTACGTTGACGAACTGTCCATAAATACTAGTAATTTTAATTCTAAAATTTTCTACTTAAGGTAACTTCTGTGCTTTCTTAAAAATTGCATATTTTCTTTTAATCTGAGCATGTGGTAGTGTGTGATTTTGCTGGAGTCATGAATATTAGGGGGATCGTGAATTGGGTAACATTAAGTAATTGTCAATATATATAATTGTTCAGGGTTCCCGACCTAAGACGATCTCGATCCACTCCAGCGGGTGGCCGAAGTTCTGCCACCAATGACATTATACGAGTAATTCTCCGTCTGTGCCGTCGGGAGGAAGAAATGGACAATACACCAGGTTTTGTGCCGGAATTCACAGGTGACATTTACCCTTTTATCTATATTTTGGCCTCTGCAATGTAGAACACCGTATTCACTTCCTGGAACTTCTCCAATTAAAGTTGTTGGGACACAAGTCCAGCGAGACAATAAGTGCTTTTAAATTTTCTCAGTATATTTTATTAAGGCTTATGCCCCCTTAGTAAGTGTGAGCCCGGACGGGGTCATGCGCTACCGAATTTTGCTGAGAAATTTTCTTTAAGGGTAAAAGTGTGGGTGACTTAAGTTTACTGATTTGTTGGGGGTGAATTATGCTCACATTGATTAAGGGTATTCATAGCTATATGGGTTTCGTTTTTTTTGTAGATTTAAAGGTTTGGGGTGGTGCTGTAACCTGTGGACGTCACCCGCTGGTGCCGTTAGTACAGGTCTATAGCACGTTTTAGGTTGCTGAAACTGGTGGTGCGCATGGCCTCGCCTGTGGCCAAGCCAACACTGTAGAAACAACTCAAACGTGTTTTATTAGGGGCTGATGTTATAAAGTTTTTTTAATTAAAATGGTCTTTATATATATATTTTATAAAATTATATTAATTCAGTAATATTTCAATATAAGTGAATTTCATTCAGTTCTTTACTGCCATAGCCAGTGTACTACTAGTTAAATTGTTAATATGAGCACACTATTAGTTCAATCATAAACCATATTTTATATGTTTTATAAAAATTATTTTAACTCAGTAACAATTCAATATAAGTGAAATTTCATTCAGTTCTTTTACTGCCATAGCCAGTGTACTACTAGTTAAATTGTTAATATGAGCACACTATTGGTCCAATCATAAACCATATTTTATATGTTTTATAAAAATTATATTAACTCAGTAACAATTCTATATAAGTGAAATTTCATTCAGTTCTTCTACTGCCATAGCCAGTGTACTACTGGTGCCATTGTTAATATGAGTACACTATTGATTCTTACTGCTATTCATAAATTCTGTTATACCTTCGTACGGCCGTGCGCCCATGTTGACCTGGCCATGGCGCAGTCCTATCTGGGGGAGCTTTTCTAAAATTTTGAAATTTTGTGATAATTTCTTTGGTTGCAAGTAGTCATAACTGGACTGGTTTATGGTTTGGTTTATGAAGGTTATGTAGGCTGGGTACCTTACCCTTTTACTGTATTTTGGGATGGGGATCTAGGTCACTGATACTGAAGATGCTATTCTTCGGTGGCATGGTTAAATGTTTCTGAGCTGCCTGCCAGGTGAACATGTGTGTAGTATATATATATATGTGTGCATATCGATATGTGTCCGCCATGTGTATTTATGTAACTATTTATTTGTGTGTAATTATGTGTGCATATTGATTGATGTTATAGTTATTTATATTTGGGAGGTATTATTATTATGCTGATGTCTACGTGTAAGGAGTTATTATTATGCTGATGTCTACATGTAATTTAATTTGATGAAAGGATACTTGCATGTTAGTTAAATAAAATTGTTATTGTTGCTAAACAATGAGTTTAATTGCAAGTCCCGTCATACTGGACCCAGTGCAGTTTTGGCTTCCCTAGGCTCTGGCCTAGTTTTAAATAACCAGTGGCCTCTCTTTCAAAAAAAAAAAAAAATAAAAAAAAAAAAAAAAAGGTTTTTTTTTTAATAAAGTCTAAAAGTTGAAAGAGGGGCCTCAAATGGTAGCAGAGCACGATCGATTCTTTGGTCGAACCCTTGGGTCCTGTGGTGTGACGGGGCTTGCAAGCTCGGAAATAGTTTGGAAAGAACATCAAACATCAGCAATATTTGAAAATGAAAATAATTGGTAGATGCTATGGGATTTCAATTGTAAACCTGGTGCCGCCACGTGGCATGCGTTTTAGTTGGGAGTTTTATTATTGTTGAGATTGGACCTTACCGGAGAGCGCGGGGGTGTTGCCGGGGGAATGGCTGCCTGTTATATAAAGTGTTATGAAGTAATAGCGCGAGAGGTTAACTGGATGCGGTGTGGCCTGACCGGAAGTCGGTACTGTCATTGACCCGACTTAGTCATGGAATTTATAATAAATGTCTTGTCGAATTGTTATATGTTGTGGTAGTTGTTCGGTGGTGTGGATTGTATGTTAGTGTTAGTGTCTGATGTCGTTGCTTCTTTGAGTCTGGCGGCTGACGGGGAGTTGGTTCTGGAGTGGATTGAGTTTTCGCAGCGCTAGGGAACCCGGGGGTCTACTCAAAGGAAGGACAGTACTTGAGTTTTTCCGATTCTTGTTAATATGTGTTGTAGGTTATGTTTGTGTTAGGTGTTTAGTGGGGATTTGTTTTATGATTGTTTGTTTTGTTGAATTGTGCAATTCTGGCAGCGGTATGCTATCAGGAATTGCCCCACCCGCTTACAGGCGTTCTCCAGAAATTTCCGGTTGTGAATGGATTTGATGAGGACCAGCTGCTGGTTTTCTTGGACCTGGTCCTGCAGGTGGCAGATTTCCCGGGGGTGTCCGATGGGGAGGTCTTGTATCTTATATACCCGTATTGCCGGAGTACGTTGGCTGATCTGGTCACCAAGGCCCTGCGTCGGGGTGACAGTGTTGATGCTTTCCATGCGGAGGTGTTGGACTTCTTCATATCCCGTCGACGACAAGACCAGTTGAAGTTTAAGTTATTCTATCGACCACAGGCCAACGGAGAGGCATTGGGGGACTTCGTGCATGATGTAAGGAAAGCTGCCCGTATATTAAGACTGGGGTTGCCCGAGACGGAAGTCATACAGGTAATACGAGAAGGTCTGACTCCCCAAGAGAGATCCCGGCTGGTTTTTGCAGAGCCTCCACGTTCTTTTGCGGACCTGGACCGGTGGTGTGCGCATGCCAGGACTGTCCAGGCGAATGACGACTCCTGGGGAAGAGCTGCTAAAGATGTCCAATACTCCAGTGGTTCATTAGGAAGAGCCAAAGAAGACAAACATGGTGGTTGGAGGAGAACCCAAGAGACAGTCAGAAAAACTGAATATTCCGGAAGTAATGGAGGCTACAAGGGGGTGGCAAGTGAGAAGACGGTAACAACAGCTACAGCACACAAAACAAAGAAGTATGAAATTAACAGGGGAAGAAGAAATTATGTTAGTAAACAAACAGCGGCAAGTAGGGAGCCGGTAGAAAGTTATTCCTATTTGGAGAGTAAGGAAACTTTAAAGGTACCAGAGGAAGTACCAGTGCATAATAGAGTTGTGGATGAAGCGGGTGAAGAGAAAGAGGAAAAGCGGAATAACTTCAGTGGATTAATACAAGACGACAAGAAAACGTCTGTTAATACTGCGTCAGTGAGGACGTCATGGTTGAATCCAGAGGCCGCAGAATTTGTTCCGGTATCTCCATCTCGGTTCGTGAGGGATCCAGATCCTGTAACATCATCATCGTCTACACAGGGATGTGAGAAGTCACTTGAGAGTGTCGCTTTACCATCGCCAGTAGAAATTAATTTAGTAATTGCACATGAACCTGGACAGCTGGATTCCAGGGTGGAAAATGTCGAGGAGGTGGTAGTTGCTGAGAGTGGTGAAGGAGAGGAATCGAAGGAAGAGGCAGAAGAGCGATCTGCAGATGCTGCACAGGGAAGTATAGTTGTGGGTGTTAGAAAGACTGAAGAGTCTGAGTTTGCGGATGGACCCGGAGATGTCCAGGCTGCAAGTGTTTCTGAGGTTGCGGATGGACAAGGGGATGTCCATGCTGCAAGTGTGGTAGAAGTAGATGAGGTAGAAGTTGAGGAGAAATTTGGTGGCAGCGTTGTGGAGTGTGTGAGTGAGAATGATGTAGTGTGCGAAGATGTGCAGACGCCTTCTGTAGGTAGTGTTGAGGATTCCGAAGAACGAAAAGAAGTTTCAGGTAGACCAGGCGAGCAACTAGAGGAGGACGAGGATGTGCAGTGTTCTGATGGTGGAAGTGGATGTGATGGCGATGATGTTGATGATGAATGTGTTGGGGAAAACGAGATCGGAGAAGAGGTTAGTCCAGAAGTTCGTGAAGGAGCTGGCGATGGGTGTGATGAAGAAATTGGTGAGGAGCTGAGGGAAGATGCAGTTGAAGATGGATCAGAGGAGCAACGGGAGGATGCTGAGGAGGTGCAGTGTCAGGAGGTTGATTTGGATTATGTGGACGAAGAAGGGGAAATTGTAGAAAGGGAAGAAATTGTAGCAGAGGAGTTAGACGACGAGCATAATCCAAAGCGGAATGAAAGTAGTGAGGTAAGTTGCCTTGATCCTGATTCCGAGGAAACAAGTCAGTACAGCTCAACACGAAATAATCCCTCAGAGAGTGGTGTACGAAAGGAACGAGTCACTAAAGTCCGTCACAGAAAAGTGAGAAGAAACGGTTAACGGGTAGCAGGTAGATGTTCCCCACACTCCCAGTGGTGTTCATCTATTTCAGGGTTGCGTCCCTGCCCACGCGAGCCTTGGTTTCCTCCATTCATCCTTATTTCCGGAGGGAGCCATGTCCTCACCCTTACTCCTAGCTATGGACCCTTTAATAATGATCCTTGCCCTTTTCATCTTCCCAATTTTCCTGCCCTAAAAAAAAAAAAAAAAAAAAAAAAAAAACCTATCCATAAGGAGAGAGACTTGCTGAGAGTGCGCATTTAGATTGTGGTCCTGGAGATTGTAAGTTCCCCTGTTTTGTTCTAAAAGTTAAAATGGAGAAGTTGTGGCTGTTGTTTCGTTATTTATAGTAATGGAATTGTTTGTTGATCGCTGTGGGGTCGCATGGGGAATGGACGCAGTTGTGAGGTGCATCTGTTCTCCTGGGAGCCATGACTGATGGGAAAACCGATAATAACTTGAGTATGATATATAAGGATGGTACACTGCAGGGTACCACTGAGTTCCAATTGGGGCAACCATGTTGCCCTTTTGGAGTGGGGGTGTGCCGAGTTTTGGAATACTCGGCCATTTTCCTAGTTAATTATGTGACGGTCATTGCGGGGGTTTGTGATTTAATTATTTGAGCGAAGTATGAGCCGTTATCGGCATGTCTCGTTCGCGATCCGTGCGCGCTCTAGGCGGGAGTGATAGAGATATTTTTCTTGTGACTACGGAGTTCAGTTATCGTCAGGCAGCCGAACACGAAACACGAAACCAATTTCTCCCGGCGGCCATCAGTTTGATTTCGTTCTCTGCTATTAACCTTCATGACTAGATAATCGACTAAGCGACTCTTCGGTAAGTCTGTTAAAAGTAACTTATTTATTATTTAAGAAAAGAATAGTTATTTAGCTTAAAGTAATGCCGATGCAATGCGATATAAATACGAAAGTCACCACGTGGCGTGTGCAAGTTAAACTCTGTGTATGCATGCCTTGAAAGTTAACACTGGCTGAGCTAAAGCATTTATAAAGTAATTATAGCTGTGTATTTTTCCTAATTATATCATAATAATTTCTTTATAATCATAGGGGGGCATAAGAGAATGTTTTATGCACTAAATGTAGAGGTATATGAACTGTATATGTTTTATGAACCTGTTTAAGTTTGCAACTCATCTTGATATTGTAATAAGGGTTTATTACGTTGACGAACTGTCCATAAATACTAGTAATTTTAATTCTAAAATTTTCTACTTAAGGTAACTTCTGTGCTTTCTTAAAAATTGCATATTTTCTTTTAATCTGAGCATGTGGTAGTGTGTGATTTTGCTGGAGTCATGAATATTAGGGGGATCGTGAATTGGGTAACATTAAGTAATTGTCAATATATATAATTGTTCAGGGTTCCCGACCTAAGACGATCTCGATCCACTCCAGCGGGTGGCCGAAGTTCTGCCACCAATGACATTATACGAGTAATTCTCCGTCTGTGCCGTCGGGAGGAAGAAATGGACAATACACCAGGTTTTGTGCCGGAATTCACAGGTGACATTTACCCTTTTATCTATATTTTGGCCTCTGCAATGTAGAACACCGTATTCACTTCCTGGAACTTCTCCAATTAAAGTTGTTGGGACACAAGTCCAGCGAGACAATAAGTGCTTTTAAATTTTCTCAGTATATTTTATTAAGGCTTATGCCCCCTTAGTAAGTGTGAGCCCGGACGGGGTCATGCGCTACCGAATTTTGCTGAGAAATTTTCTTTAAGGGTAAAAGTGTGGGTGACTTAAGTTTACTGATTTGTTGGGGGTGAATTATGCTCACATTGATTAAGGGTATTCATAGCTATATGGGTTTCGTTTTTTTTGTAGATTTAAAGGTTTGGGGTGGTGCTGTAACCTGTGGACGTCACCTGCTGGTGCCGTTAGTACAGGTCTATAGCATGTTTTAGGTTGCTGAAACTGGTGGTGCGCATGGCCTCGCCTGTGGCCAAGCCAACACTGTAGAAACAACTCAAACGTGTTTTATTAGGGGCTGATGTTATAAAGTTTTTTTAATTAAAATGGTCTTTATATATATATTTTATAAAATTTCATTCAGTTCTTTACTGCCATAGCCAGTGTACTACTAGTTAAATTGTCAATATGAGCACACTATTAGTTCAATCATAAACCATATTTTATATGTTTTATAAAAATTATTTTAACTCAGTAATATTTCAATATAAGTGAATTTCATTCAGTTCTTTACTGCCATAGCCAGTGTACTACTAGTTAAATTGTCAATATGAGCACACTATTAGTTCAATCATAAACCATATTTTATATGTTTTATAAAAATTATTTTAACTCAGTAACAATTCAATATAAGTGAAATTTCATTCAGTTCTTTTACTGCCATAGCCAGTGTACTACTAGTTAAATTGTTAATATGAGCACACTATTGGTCCAATCATAAACCATATTTTATATGTTTTATAAAAATTATATTAACTCAGTAACAATTCTGTATAAGTGAAATTTCATTCAGTTCTTCTACTGCCATAGCCAGTGTACTACTGGTGCCGTTGTTAATATGAGTACACTATTGATTCTTACTGCTATTCATAAATTCTGTTATACCTTCGTACGGCCGTGCGCCCATGTTGACCTGGCCATGGCGCAGTCCTATCTGGGGGAGCTTTTCTAAAATTTTGAAATTTTGTGATAATTTCTTTGGTTGCAAGTAGTCATAACTGGACTGGTTTATGGTTTGGTTTATGAAGGTTATGTAGGCTGGGTACCTTACCCTTTTACTGTATTTTGGGATGGGGATCTAGGTCACTGATACTGAAGATGCTATTCTTCGGTGGCATGGTTAAATGTTTCTGAGCTGCCTGCCAGGTGAACATGTGTGTAGTATATATATATATGTGTGCATATCGATATGTGTCCGCCATGTGTATTTATGTAACTATTTATTTGTGTGTAATTATGTGTGCATATTGATTGATGTTATAGTTATTTATATTTGGGAGGTATTATTATTATGCTGATGTCTACATGTAAGGAGTTATTATTATGCTGATGTCTACATGTAATTTAATTTGATGAAAGGATACTTGCATGTTAGTTAAATAAAATTGTTATTGTTGCTAAACAATGAGTTTAATTGCAAGTCCCGTCATACTGGACCCAGCGCAGTTTTGGCTTCCCTAGGCTCTGGCCTAGTTTTAAATAACCAGTGGCCCCTCTTTCAAAAAAAAAAATAAAATAAAAAAAAAAAAAAAAGGTTTTTTTTTTTAATAAAGTCTAAAAGTTGAAAGAGGGGCCTCACATACGAGGAAATAAAGTATGATTATACAAGTAAGTACCAGTCAAGGATAAAACAAATGATGAAACAGATAACATTTATAGAAGAAAATAAGAAAAAGTATTTATTGGAAAGTAATCCAACAGCACCAACTTTTAAAAGTCAGGTTAAGATACATAAAGAAGGAAAACCAATTAGACCGATTGTTTCTTTTATTAATGCACCTATTTATAAATTATCAAAGGAAGTTAGCAGAGTACTGAGAGAGAAATATGAATTTGGGACAAAATACAACATAGAGAATAATGTAAAATTGATAGAAAAATTAGAAAATATTAGGATTAATGTGAATACAAAATTGATATCACTGGATGTTAAGGACATGTTTACCAATATCACAGTAAATAAAGTTATTAAGTTAATAAACGATAATAATATGGGAGAATACAGGTATAAAAAGCAGTTGATGAAAGTAATTAAAGAATGTGTAAATCAGAACTATTTTAGGTTTAATAACAAGTTTTATATACAGAAAAAAGGTTTACCTATGGGGTCTTCATTATCCCCTATTCTTGCTGAAATATACATGAATGATTTTGAAAAGCAATTAATAACTTCCACTAAGTATAAAGACAATATAAAATTATGGTCTAGATACGTTGATGATGTATTAGTAATTTGGGAAGGAAGCATGGAAGAAGTGCATGAGTTTATAAATGAGGTAAATAATAAGGATAAAAACTTACAATTTAAAGAAGAGATAGGAGGTAAGAAAATAAATTACTTAGATTTGAACATAGAAATTAAGGATAATGAGAAACTACAGTTTGGGATATTTAGGAAAGAGTCATATTCTGATATAATTATACCAAGAGAGTCTTACCACCCATATAGATATAAAATGGCGGCAATCAATACATTTTGTTACAGAGCTCAGAAGTGTTTAAAAGAGACCGAATCAAAAGTTAGGGAGTTAAAAACGATAAAGGGAATTGTAAGGAATAATAATTATAACACCAACATAGTGGATAAAGTTATGAAAAGGGTTAACATACAAAAAGCTAAAATAGAACCAGAACAAAAGAATTATGCAGGGTCATTGACATACATAGGTTCACATACTAGAAAAATTATAAAATGTTTTAATAAATATGGAGTAGATATAGCTATTAAAAAATGTGAAACGGTATTTGATAAGATAAGGAATAAGAATATAGAAAAAATTCCAGTATTACAGAAAAGCGGAATTTATAAATTAAAATGTAAAGACTGCAACAAAGTGTACCTAGGTGAGACAGGACGAAAATTCGTATGCAGGTTGTCTGACCACAAACGTGGAGAAGGTAATAGAACAACCAATTCGTTATATGCAAGACATTTCATAGAAGACAACCATAAGTTTGTTAATCCTTTGGAAGAATACGAAATTGTAAAAGTAGTAAATAACACAGTTGAAAGGAAGCTTAGAGAGGAGTTAGAAATATTAAAAGAAAGAGAAAAAGGGTTAGACAATTTAATTAATATTAAAATTAAATTTGATAATGAAGAAATATTTTATAACATGATTAAGAAGTAAATGATAGAGGACAGATAGATAAGATTAAGAATTATTTGCATAGTACTAATTGGATGGTTAAAATAAGGGTGTGTGACTGACCCATGTGTGTGGAGAGGAAGTAGGGTAAGTTTAAAAGGATGCACACACACACACACACACACACACACACACACACACACACACACACACACACACACACACACACACACACACACACACACACACACACACACACACACACACACACACACACACTGAAACAAAAGGAATTTGCTAGAAAAATATGTAACTGTACAGACGGTGTGGACAGGGTTTAGGGGGTGGGGAAGGGTCATTTATATTATAGCTTGTTGTGTGTGAGCAGGGTGGTGGAGAGGGGTGAAGGGTTTGTTTTTAAAATAATTTCTGCCTATTCCGATCTGACGATGGGCTGTGAGGCTTGAAAGCGCTAATCGGGATAATTTTTATATAGTGGTGTGCAACTGTGATCATTCTGATTATTATCTTACAATAAACAACAAAATTTACATTTAAACTGACCAAAGTTACACACTTTACAGCTTTAATTAGTTTCAATTCGATTACAATACGCTACTTGGTTCAATTCTTATTACATTTTGACTATGACTTTCTTTCTTTAATATTTTCATTCTGTTATTTTGGGTGACTCTGTTATTCATAACAATTTGATTTGCTAACTTGGCATTTACATATAGTCTTACCCCCCTTCTGACTCGAATACTCACTTAACAGCTTTAACTAGTATGACACTCATCTATCAAAATATCTACCGAACATTCTCTACCTCTAACTTACTACTCTAACTCATTTTGCATCATTCTACCCTTATAACAAAATACTCTCTACCCCTTTGTACTCAGGATGTGTGTTCCCTTCCCAATGCTCATTCCCTTATTTGGTTCCCGGACCCTCCCTAGGTAACCCTTTCCGGCGCATATCGGTTCCCCTCCTGCCACAACGCTTTTCGTTGAGGACTCCTTATCACACCACCTCCCTTACAAAATTACCATCATCTAATTGCTCTCCCATTACATCATTTTCATCTACAAAATATCCCCATTTATTTATTACCTCAATATATCACTCATTACTCTACATTTTCCCCCATAGCTACTGTGTCATTATTAATTCCCAATTTTCTACATTACGTTTACTCACAATAATATTATTCTCTCTAGCACCCCTTTAAACTTAACTTGGACTGATTTAAATGTCCTAACGAAATAATAATCACCCAAATTCTAAAATTTACCACATTTTACATTTTAACTCTTGAAAATTCAAAACTATCTCAAATACATCTCATCATTAAAATTAAAATCTTTTAACCACATTGAAAATCTATTATTCCAACATTAATTGTTCAAACATTTAATTACATTGATAAAAAATCTGCAAACTATTTCTATGTGACATACCACATATATAACCCCAGCAATCAGCTGATGTTCTTGGCCAGGTGAATGACCTTACTATAGATACATTTCAACAATTATATAAAGTACATATTTTTATAATCCTTATCCCTAACACACTGGATAAAATGACTACAAATACACAAAATTACATAGTTATCCTCGTACAATGTTATTTGAATTTATTACAATTAAATCTAGTGCTTAAAATGGTTTTGCTCTCATAGGGACATACATCGCTACTCATTGAGACATAGTCGTAGCAACAGTTACTGAACAGCTCTATGGATTGTCAACCTCCAACTCTCTCTATAGAGTCGTGTTATAAGCTGACCGCCCGCTGTTTACAGAGGTCGTCACCCTCTCACTGCATTTACAGCTACACTCCCACTATATCATTTACTTAAAATCCCCCTTTTACCCAGTTACAATTAGGCAAACCACCTGCCGGTCGGTCTAGGTATTTACCTTGTGCACAGATGCGTTATCTGTGCCCCTGGCTTGTAACGGCCAGCTCCTTTTCCACACACACTATAGTTTCCTGCTGGTGGACTGTGGCATCCATTTGCATTCCTAAGAACTGAAGTTACATATATAAGGTATACACGCTGCCTATACCGTTCTTGGTTCAGCGTTATATAAAAATTCGGTATTACTGATGTCCAAGGACACCAGTAATCCTACTAAAATGATTCACACACCCTTAGTACAGAACTATCAACACCTTCGACGATAGCCGCTGTTCCATAGTTATGTAGTTCCCCTGTTTTACCCCCCTGTCAATTTCAAAGTTCACCAATTTTGTATCTACTTACATAATTCCACGGCCAGGGTCTGGTGAAACCGTGACTGCCCGAAATGTGGGGAAACTACCAAAAGACATATAAGGCTCACACTGACACCGTTACTACAATTCACGGAAGGTCAACTCTTATATGTTTGGGTATATTAATTACATTCATGTTTACATTTTTAGGTTCACCTACATTTTAACTCTCAAACATCAAACCTTTCACTTTTCTTAGCTTGTACTACAAATTTCATAATTATATATGGTCACTTATTTACTAAAATAAACTATAGCTACTGGCCTAAATTTAAAATTATAAACATTCCAAATTATATATTGATAAGTATTTATATTGGAGGCTAATTTTATCCTTAATGCTACTAAGGTTGTAATCGCCCGAAAAGATGGGGGTTTTGCCGCAAAGAGAATAGGGACTCGGTAGACATACTACGTGAATTCACGTCCCCTTTTTACTACCTTTAGCACCAGATCTATTCCTTCCATTCTACCATTTATCCTAACCTGCCGTCTACCTATTCCCCATCCTCCTTGCCACAAAACTCATCCTTTTTAAATATTCTGTAACTGCAGCCATTGACTAAATTTATTTTTGCCAACGGCACTAGAAAATTTTATGTGAATGCACTGCCTTTTTGAAATATAGCCTCCATATCTATTTACAGTCACTCGAAAGCAGTGCTGGTACGTGATATGGTACACCTAACCGCTGCACCTTGAGTGTAAAATTATAACTTATATCACGTACCTTTATGGGTCCCCCTCCCCATTCAATAATGTGGTGAAATTTCTAATGTATACCAATTTTGGTGGAGCCGGACCATCGTCGTTTCACTGCCTGAAGGAAGTTCCGCCAACCATGGTCCGCCTCCTAGTGCTGAAACCCACGGCCAGGACTGGTAAGGTCGTGACCACCCGAAAATGGGGGAAGAGTCCCTTCTGAAAACATAAAATAATATATTAAATTTCAGATTATTTATCTTGACCAATATAATTTCAAATTCGTAGCATTTTGTGTGCCCGCTATCTCTTGCGTTATTTGGTTGCGTAGTACATAGGCGTTGTTCATTTTTATTTCTACAATCTCATAAGGTCCTTCATATAATAGGAAAAACTTCTTTATTTCTTTATCTTGTGCGTTAGACAAATCATGTCTCCTTACCAACACCAATTGGCCTACCTCGTATTTGACCCACTTACCCTTTTCATCATGGTTCCACTTTCTTCTCTCTCCCTTGGTGAGTAGACTCTCGTTTGAGAGTTGTATTTTTACATTCCTGTCGATAGTTCTTTCTTCCGGTGGATATTCAAAAAGTTGTTCTAATATTCTGGGTGGTCTGGCTCCTTTTATTAATTCGTATGGTGTAAACCTGTAGAAATCGTGGGTCGTGCTATTTAACCAGTCCTCCACCTTCTTTATGTATAAAGGCCATTCTGAGTGTTTGGAGTGACAATACGCCCTGAATATCCTGCCGATTTCTCGCATCACCCGCTCTGCCTGGTTCGACTGTGGATGGTATACTGCCGTATGCTTGGGTATGATGCCTTCCCAGCCGAGAGTCTGTCTCCACGTACCGCTGATGAACTGTGGTCCATGATCGGATAAAATTACCTTCGGCTTACCTACGTTAATCATGTAGTCCTTGGTGATCTTTTCGCTGAGCACCTTGCTAGTAGCTCTCTTTACGCTGTACAACCTAACAAACTTAGAAAAAGTGTCCACCACAACAAAAACATATACTACTCCACCTCTACCTTTAGGCAATGGCCCATACAAATCTACAGCCACTAAATCAAATGGTCTTTCTACTTTTATAAAATTCATTTCCCCTTCAACCCAATAATTCACTACTTTAGACTTCTGACATAAATCGCATACTCTTAACACTCTTCTAACCCGCCTTTCCATATTCTTAAAAACGCAAGATTCTTTTAACACATTTGTACAATTTTTCGCACCAAAATGCCCATATCTTACATGACAATCCCAAATAATTTTATCTACTAACTCTTCAGGTATCATTAACCTCCAATCCCGTTCACCCCCTTCTACTTTCTTAAACAGAATTCCCTGATATATTTGGAAATGTGTGTTATATTCTGACCCATTCATATCTGCTTCTAAACTAGCGATTATCTTACCCAATTTATTTTCTGATCTTTGTATGCTCTTAATCTCCCTTAGTTCCTCCCCAAAAATTCTATCTTCCCTTGTTAACCAAAAAATTTCTATTTCTTTGAGATCCCTCCCTGTTTTATTATCTATTACATCTATTCTGGACAGAGTGTCTGGTACTTTGTTATCTGTTCCCTTAATGTATTCCCATGAAAAGTGATATTCTTGTAATGCTAGCACCCACCTGGTTAGTCTGCTATGAGTCAACTTACACGTGTTCAAAAATGATAAGGCCTTATGATCTGTCCTGATGACGGTTTGGTTTCCTAGCAGGTATGTGCGAAATTTCTTTACTGCAAAGACAATGCTCAGCAATTCCTTCTCTGTTGTCGTGTAGTTCCTTTCCGTTGCCAATAAAGTCCTGCTGGCAAAAGCTATGGTCCGGTGTTCCTAATCCTCACCCTCCTGGTAGAGTTCTGTGCCGAGGGCTATGTTGCTGGCATCTGTCTGTAAATAAAATTTTTTCTGAAAATCGGGGTGATTCATCATTATCATATTTATAAACTTCTCTTTAATTTCATTAAAAACAATTCTTTCCTCCTCGCCCCATCTCCATTGTTTATTCTTTTGTAAGACCGCACTTAGTTTAGAGGTAACCTGTGCATAATTTCTCTGAAATTTCCGATAAAAGTTGCATAATCCTAAAAAGCTTTGTAACTGTTTAATATTTTTAGGTTCTGGAAAACGTACGATAGCTTCTACTTTATCTGGGTTTGCTAAAATACCCTCTGGAGTGATAATAAAACCTAAAAAATGTATCTCAGTTTGTAGGAATTTTGACTTCTCCCAATTAACGGTTAATCCCCCACTTTGCAATTTATTTAATACGTATTCTATGTGTTCTAAATGTTCCGAGAATGTTCTTGATGCTATTAGTATGTCATCAACATATACAGTTAAAAAATCTAAGTCCTTAGGTTGTAATATCATATCTAAACATTTTATAAAACTGGTCACACTAGTGTTTAATCCAAATGGTAGACGCTTAAATTGATAGTTCTTACCATTGAAGAGAAATGCAGTATATTTCCGGCTCTCTGGCACTAATGGAACTTGCCAGTACCCTGCTGTCAAATCTAAAGAGGTCATATACTTGACTCCGCTAAACTTCTGGAAAATTTCATTCATAGGTACTGGTGACTCCCGGTCAGGTATTATAATCTGGTTAATTTTTCTAGCATCTAAGCACAACCTTACCTTTCTGTCCTTCTTGATGACCACCACTAATGGATTCGAGTATGGCGATATAGATCTCTCAACAATGTCTCCTTCCATCATCCGGTCCAACTCCTCTTGTACTGCTCTCCTCTTTGAAAACGGCACTGGATAACTTCTCTGCATGTAGGGTGAGTGTTCTCGAACCTTCAACTCGCACACGTAGTCCCTGGCTTTTCCAGGCAACTCAGCAAACAGATCTCTAAAACGTTCAACAACTGCCCACAACTCCTGTCGTTGGGGACTCCCTACAACTCCACCCTCATTAAAAAATTTATTTGCCCTATTTTCCCAGACTCTCTCATCATTCTCTACTCTCTCACTCTCTTGACATACATTCTGTAACAGTACATAATGACCCAGTACCATAATTATGGGTATAAAGGTATTTTTCAATGTTTTGTATTGTTTAATCAGTAAAACACAGAAGGGTTAGGTCCATTGTCCCTATATACGGTGGAGCAGAATAAATTCAGCAAGAGTATGACACCAAGGTCGCCGATGGACGTGCTGGAATCGGAAAAGGCCATGGCGGTGTTTGTGACGAAGGACTAAAATGTGCATTGTGATTGGACTATAGCATTGTTCCGTCATAACCGAAAACAATGACGCACTAATTACAATACGTGCAACAAGGCGTTGTCCAGTAAGACAAAGCTGTATGATGTAAGAACCACACACACACACAAGCGCAAATTTACATTTGCCTCGTTCTCATTTCAACGCCATTCTTCAGAGGAGACACAGCGATGTATCGCTGTGTGAACAATTTTCTACCAATAGTTTACAATAACTAGATCAAAATATTATCAGTAATAGTGGAGCAATGAAAGCTCACTTTGTTTAACAGTATGAGTATTAAAATGTAAAATCAGTGCACATATCTCTCCAGTTAAACTCAGCAGAATTAGAGGCGAACACCGGCCATCACCATGGGCGTCACCCACCAGCAACGGATGGACAACACCAAACGATAAGCAGAGAAGTCCAATTTTATCATTTTTTATAGTTTAATGAGCTCATTAATACAGAATCACTAATTAAAAGAATGTACTGGTCTAAAGATGAATGTGTGTGAGAGTGAGCGAGTGAACGTATGGCCATAACCACAGATGCTGAGGGCATTGGTGTGTGTATTAACGAACTAACAATTAATAAAAGGTTTTAAGCTGCAGCAATACAATTTACACTGATATTAATTTAGTAGACAAAAGAAGTATAGAGAGTAAAATGAGATATAAAAATAACAGCCATTTTGTTTTTGGGTCATCTTATATGACGTCATTGTTTTGACCGCATGGTCGCATCTGTAATAACTTATAGAGAATTAAATTTTGATGGTTATTTTCAACAATACCGTGTATTCATTTGTGTCATCATCTGTGTCTCAAAATCTCGCTGTAAATGAACCCTGGCACCCCTTAGGTAAAAACCCGTTTATAAAAGAAGAATATGAGCCCGGCAACCGATGAAATTGGTAAGTACTTAGAGGTACCAAATTATGGTATTTGTTATACATACTTTATCATTGTATGTGTAGTAATAAATAATAAGTAAGAATATGTTACAAATGGCGCCTGAACTGTGGACATTATATAATAATTAATTTATATAAAACAGCCAGATTGAGAAACACAGAAGGTGGTACAAGACGAAACATAACCTAATACAAGAGGTTATGTTGATGAAACAAAGCAACCAGTAATTGTATAATTAAAAATTTAATAGTCATTTAAACAGTTAAATTATGGCAGAAAGAAATGATAGTATGTTATGTGTAAACAATACAGACACAGAATCTATTTTATTAGACAAAATAAGCGCGAATTCTACACCTAGAGCAGTTGAAAATAAGATATTGTTGGAAGATCTGTTTATATTAATTACAACGCAAAATAGTGTATTAAAAGAAATTGACGAAAAGTTTGATAGCCTTGAGAATGAATTAAAGAAACAAAACAATGTACAAGATGTAAAATTGAAGCAATTAGATGAGAAACTTAAAAAAGTTGAAAACGAAATACATAAACAAAATTCCAATGTTAATGAGAAAATTAATACAATAGAAACACAATATGATGATATTAAAAGACAAACAGAAATTGTATATGAGCAAATTAAAACTAAGATAAGCAATTTAGATGATAAAGTCAAACAAATTAATGAAACCGTTCAAGATCAGATAGAAAGCCAGAGTAGAGAAGTAGAAAATAAATATGTAGAGACAGTAAAACAGTTAGAAATTAAAACTAAGAATGAAGTGAGTAAACAGTTAGAATTAAGAGCTTATGTTTTACAAAACAAATTAGAACAATGTGAATTAAATGTAGTAGACTTAACAAAAGGTATTCAGACAATAGATAGCATTATGTCAAAACATGAAAACAATACAACAAATAAAATAAGCATGTTGCAGAATAGAATTGAAGAAATAGATAGTTTACATATACAAAATTATAACGATGTGCATGATAGATATAACCTAGTTGAGAGTGATTTAACAAAAATGAAAAATGAGTTGCGGGGGGAGATTAGCAGAAACTTAACGGGAAATATGGAAAGGGTTATTATTACAAGAGATTTTTACAATGAAATAGAGTTAGAATTATTCAGTTACGAAAACCACTCAATACACCCCATGCGATTTATTAACCAAACCAGGGAGTACCACCATTTTAGTAATAGTAATTGGGAGATACAGTTAACCAAAATAATCAGGTGTTTCAAGGGTAGTGCCGCGGTATGGGCAGAAGCACACAGAGTAGAGTGGGGTAATTATGAGATGTTTGAACAAGCTTTTAAGGGAAAGTATTGGCCAGAGGAGGAACAGGAAGCGTTGAGGAGTAAAATAATGGGAACGGGTAATTTCGGGAGTCACTCAAATAATAACATAACAATATATGTAACACAGTTGTACAATGAAGTTAAATATTTAGAACCTCAAATTCCTTTTAAGTCTTTTGTAAGGTATGTTAGTAAACATCTACCTCGGGAAGTACAAATAACATTAATGACTAAAGAAATAGCAAATTTAGGCGAACTTGAGAAAGTCCTTGATATTTTGCAGAGTATTAGAGATAGGGAAGTGAATAGGCGATTAACACAGGGTAACTATAAACCATACCAGGTAGAGTATAATTCACAAAGAAACAATTACTATGAACATAATGTAACGAGTAAAGATCATCATTATAAACCAGGTGAGTGGAGATGTTATAGGTGTCAGCAGGAGAATTTCGCATTCCGGCGACAGTGTTTCAAGTGTAGAACGCCAAGAGAAGGACAACAGAGGAGAGAGGAGGCGAGACGAGACAAGCCACAAGGCAGAGAGACACCTGACACTAGAGGAGCGGTGAACAACAACCAGAGGCCAGATAAGGGACACCGAGGCCCCTCCACCAGCAGACACCAGGAAAACTAGAAACGACAGTGGTAGCCAGGACCCAACCACTGTTCAGGGAAACGCAGGAGGTCCAACCAGTCGAGGAGATACACAGCCATGTAATCAAAGCAGATATTGTAGCTGACCTGATGGAAGAAGAAAACAATGCCAACAGTGAGGTGAGAGCAGGACTGACAGAAATTCAGGTAACTGTAGGAAATAAGAATTTTAAAACATTGATAGATACGGGTAGCGAAATTTCCATGATAGCAGAGAACATTTTAGCAGAATTAAGAGAGTTTAACAAAGATATTCCAATTTTACCAGTAGCAGGAGTCACGGTAATAGGAGTCACGGGTGTACGCAGTAAGAGAGTCACTAAACAGATACATTTGAGTTTTCTAATAGATAATGTAGAATTTGTAAACACATTTTTGGTAGTAAGAGGGTTAAGTTTAGATGTCATACTGGGTAATGATTTTTTGCAAAGGACGAAAGCTGTTATAAATTTTAGAGAGAAGGTGATAGAGTTAGATGGGGGTGACCGGTCGGTAAGAGTAAAATTTGAGCACATAATAGGTAGAGTTAGAACGTGCGGAGTTAAAATACTACAGAAGGGTGTAAGTGAGAATAATTTAGATACCAAGGTAAGTGCATGTATAGAGGCAGAATATATGAGTGAGTCGGAGAGTGAAAAGAGTAATATTAATGATGCTGTATGGGAGTTAAGGGCGGATGAATTTTGTAGTGAAGGTGAGGTGGTAAGGAGTGGCCAGCGTGCAGCGTTATGGCAGGTGATAGTGCGGTATAGAGGAGTGTTTGCCGAGGTTCCAGGAAGGGCAAGAGAGTATGAATGTGTATTACAAATAAGGGAACACACACCGTTCATGCAAAGGAGCTACCCCGTCCCTTACTCAAAAAGAAGAGCGGTGCAGAGAGAACTCGACAGGATGGTAGAAACAGGTATAATCGAACGGTCAGTATCGCATTATTCTAATCCACTAGTAGTAGTAATCAAGAAGGACGGACGAGTACGTTTATGTCTAGATGCCAGAAGAATAAACCAAATCATAATTCCCAACCGAGAGTCACCAGAGCCTATCAATGAGATCTTCCAGAAGTTCAGTGGAGTAAAGTATATGACATCATTGGATTTAACATCTGGATATTGGCAGGTTCCGCTAGCAGAGGTTAGTAGAAAGTACACAGCATTTTTGTTTAATGGCAAGAACTACCAGTTTCGACGTCTACCCTTCGGATTGAACACCAGCGTCGCCAGCTTTATAAAGTGTTTAGATAAAATTTTGCGGCCCAAGGACTTAGACTTTTTGACGGTCTACGTGGACGATATTTTGATTGCATCCAGGACCTTCGAGGACCATTCAGAGCACTTGGAATATGTATTGGCTAAACTAGAGGCAGGAGGACTCACAGTGAATTGGGATAAATCAACGTTTCTGCAGACACAGGTAAAATTTTTAGGATTTATTATCACGCCTGAAGGAATCTCAGCGAACCCCGACAAAGTCGAATCAATCATGCGTTTCCCTGAACCGAGGAATGTGAAACAATTACAAAGTTTCCTTGGGTTATGTAATTTCTACCGAAAGTTTCAGCAGAACTATGCAGATTTAACCACGAGATTGAGCTCAGTACTCCAGAAAACCAAACAATGGAAATGGGGAGAGAAGGAGCACACAGCATTTGAAGAGATTAAAAAGAAATTCTGTCAAATGGTAATGATGAACCACCCAGACTTCGAGAGAGTGTTTTATTTACAAACGGATGCGAGCAATGTGGCCATCGGTGATGAATTATACCAAGAAGGCGAGGACAAGGAGCATAAGGTAATAGCATTTGCAAGTAGATCATTGATCCAGGCAGAGAAGAACTATACGACGACGGAGAAGGAGTTATTGAGTATAGTATTCGCCGTTGGAAAGTTTCGAACATACATTCTAGGAAATCGCACAGTAACTAGGACGGATCACAAAGCTTTATCATTTTTAACCACATGTAAACTTGCTCATAGCCGTCTAACCAGGTGGGTACTGATATTGCAGGAATATAATTTTGAGTGGGAATATATCAAGGGATCGGAGAACAAGGTACCGGACACACTGTCCAGGATAGACATGCTGCACAACAAGACTGGCAGAGATTTAAAGGAAATCGAGATTTTTCGGATCAGCCGAGAGGATAGAATTTTTGGAGCGGAGATGAGAGACATCCGGACCATGCAGCGAGCCGATGACAAGTCAGGTAAGGTTATAGAGAGTTTAGAAAAGGAGGTAAGTGGATCAGAGTATAGTCAGTATTTTCAAGTTCATAATTGGTTATTGTTTAAGAGGATAGTAGGGGGTGAGCGTGTTTGGAAATTAGTAGTTCCAGAAGGGTTAGTTGAGAAGGTTATTTGGGATTGTCATTTAAGGTATGGTCATTTCGGAGCGAAAAAGTGTGTGAGTGTATTGAAAGAGTCATGTGTTTTTAGAAATATGGAGAGAAGGGTTAGAAGGTTGTTAAAGAGTTGTGATTTATGCCAGAAATCAAAAGTAGTCAACTATAGAGTCGAAGGGGAGATGAATTTTATAAAAGTGGAGAGACCATTCGACCTGGTTGCAGTGGATTTGTTTGGACTGTTACCAAAGGATAGAGGCGGAGTGCAGTATGTGTTTGTAATGTTGGATACCTTTTCTAAGTATGTGAGGCTGTATAGTATTAAAAGAGCTACCAGTCGGGTATTGAGTGAGAAAGTGAGTAAAGACTACATGATACAAGTGGGTAAGCCGAAAATAAATTTATCGGATCACGGACCGCAATTCATCAGTGGTAGATGGCGACAGACGTTAGGATGGGAAGGAATCATCATGAAGCATACGGCTGTGTACCATCCCCAGTCCAACCAGGCTGAGCGTGTAATGAGAGAGATAGGCAGGATCTTTAGAGCCTATTGTCACGCTAAACACAGCGAGTGGCCGTTGTATGTCAAGAAGGTAGAAAGTTGGCTGAACAGTACCACCCACAAGTCCACCAGCTATACACCTCACGAGCTGATCAAAGGAACATGCCCTCTGAGAATACTGGAGCAGTTATTTGATTACCCACCTGAGAGTACACCTGTGGACGTGAGCATCAAGATTCGTTTGGCAAATGAGAACCTGTTGAGTAAAGGAGAAAGACGGAAGAGTAGGCACGACACAAGAGGTAAGTGGATGAAATATGAAATCGGACAGTTGGTATTGGTGAAGAGGCACGATTTATCAAATGCACAGGAGAAGGAAATTAAGAAGTTCTTCCTGCTGTACGAAGGACCTTATGAGGTATTTGAAGTTAAAATGCAGAATGCCTATGTATTACAGGATAGGGAGACTAAAGAAATAGTGGGTACACAAAATGCTAGTAATTTGAAGTTGTACGGGACAGCATAGAAAGTAACAATGGGTACTGGATTAGATGTGTGAATGAGAATTAATTGTGTATTGAAAAAAAAAAAAAAATATATATATATATATATATATATATATATGTATTCCAGTAACAAATAGTTTCTTTGAAGATGTGAAGTAAAATATGTTAAAATTGTTGTAGTTATAGAAATGAGTGTTGTTGGTTTTCCATCTGAAAACGAGGAAATATATGTATGTAAGGTAAGCAGAGCAGGTGATCCATTGTTGTCATTCCTATCTTGTTATACCAGTGAAATTAGTTGTGAAAAAAAAAGGTAAAGCTCGAACTTGTAAAGTGTCTATGTGAAAATTTTAAATAATTAACGAACTTGTTTTTGAGCAAGAGTGAAGAGTATTTTGTAGTTAGGTGGTGTTAGTGAATTATAAGTCAAAGTTGGACTGTGAGAACAGTTGATGTAGGAGAAGTTAAGGTATAAGTAATAGGCTAGGACAGTAGTGACATGTACTACTGTGGCTAGTGAAATGGGTTGATGAGCAACACATAGAATGCTGCCATCATCGGAGGCCTCATGCGGGCGTAAATACACTGTACACCTTGAATGTAATTCACATTATATGTGATTTTAACTGTGCAGTGTATCAGTATTGTCAAAATGTAAAACATGAAAATGAAATTGATTTCCCCGACTTTTCGGGCGATTACTGCCTTACCAGCACTAATCGTGGTTTTGGCGAGCGGTCAGCTATGGCCGTAATTTAAGTCCCTTGACCATAGCTGTCTTGAAATTGGTGTAGAGTAGAAATTAACAGGGGGGTATACCTAGGGGAAATTCCCCAGAACTATGGAACAGCGGCTGCCACTCTGTTCGAAGAGGAACAGCAGAGCCAGGTGGTAGAACCGTTTAAGGGCGTGTAATTATATAGGTTTAGATATTATCATATCTTGTTGTTTAAATGTGAAGCCAACACAAGGATAAAGGAGATGACAATTCCTCCACAATTACAGTCCTTGCAGAGGCACCCGAGCGCTACAGTTCGGTTGGGGGGCAATAGAGTGTGTGGTTAGGAGGTCGTTACAGGGGGTAATGACGTTAACAAGTGTCAAAAGATAGTAGATTTTAAAAGTTGAAAGTCTAAGGTTACAAATGAAGTTGTGCAAAAATGTAGTAAGATGCCATTTACAAAATAGATGAAATGAATCTAAGTTGAGTAACAAAATTTAAATAATAAAAGTGTCTGCCATAATAGTTGTAAGTTGAATTTGTAGTAATAATTAGGTGAAGGTGTTTTGGGGGTATATTAAAGAATTGTTGATGTATTGTGTTATTTGTAGTTATATATATATATATATGTAGTTTATTTTCTTACAAGGAAGAAATTGAGTTTGGTGGTGGTAAAGGAATATTCATTTTAAAGTCTTGTAGTTGTTAGGTTAACTTCTGAATTAAAAAACAAACCAATGTCTCTAAAAGGGAACATATCAGTTGTAGATATGGAAATGTACTAGACCACGATTTTAAAATTTTGTATGCAATGTTTCAGAGTTTTGTGGTGTTGTGACCGCAGTCCTGGGCTGGCTGGAGCGTCAGAACAGGAGTGTAGAGTAGTGCCTTATGGCCTTATGGTGTAGGGATCTCTCAGGAGAAGTCCAGTAAGGTCAGAGGGTGCGACCAACATCATGGGACCAAGGGTAAGTGATGATAAATTTTTTTATAGTAACATTACAGGGGGTTGTGGTGACATATCTAGACTGATGCTTTTAGGAAAGTGTGAATGAGTCAATGAAAGTTTTTGTGTTTCGACACAAAAAATTTTCATTGAGGGGGTTTGTAACAGTACATAATGACCCAGTACCATAATTATGGGTATAAAGGTATTTTTCAATGTTTTGTATTGTTTAATCAGTAAAACACAGAAGGGTTAGGTCTATTGTCCCTATATACGGTGGAGCAGAATAAATTCAGCAAGAGTATGACACCAAGGTCGCCGATGGACGTGCTGGAATCGGAAAAGGCCATGGCGGTGTTTGTGACGAAGGACTAAAATGTGCATTGTGATTGGACTATAGCATTGTTCCGTCATAACCAAAAACAATGACGCACTAACTACAATACGTGCAACAAGGCGTTGTCCAGTAAGACAAAGCTGTATGACGTAAGAACCACACACACAAGCGCAAATTTACATTTGCCTCGTTCTCATTTCAACGCCATTCTTCAGAGGAGACACAGCGATGTATCGCTGTGTGAACAATTTTCTACCAATAGTTTACAATAACTAGATCAAAATATTATCAGTAATAGTAGAGCAATGAAAGCTCACTTTGTTTAACAGTATGAGTATTAAAATGTAAAATCAGTGCACATATCTCTCCAGTTAAACTCAGCAGAATTAGAGGCGAACACCGGCCATCACCATGGGCGTCACCCACCAGCAACGGATGGACAACACCAAACGATAAGCAGAGAAGTCCCATTTTATCATTTTTTATAGTTTAATGAGCTCATTAATACAGAATCACTAATTAAAAGAATGTACTGGTCTAAAGATGAATGTGTGTGAGAGTGAGCGAGTGAACGTATGGCCATAACCACAGATGCTGAGGGCATTGGTTTGTGTATTAACGAACTAACAATTAATAAATGGTTTTAAGCTGCAGCAATACAATTTACACTGATATTAATTTAGTAGACAAAAGAAGTATAGAGAGTAAAATGAGATATAAAAAATAACAGCCATTTTGTTTTTGGGTCATCTTATATGACGTCATTGTTTTGACCGCATGGTCGCATCTGTAATACCTTATAGAGAATTAAATTTTGATGGTTATTTTCAACAATACCGTGTATTCATTTGTGTCATCATCTGTGTCTCAAAATCTCGCTGTAAATGAACCCTGGCACCCCTTAGGTAAAAACCCGTTTATAAAAGAAGAATATGAGCCCGGCAACCGATGAAATTGGTAAGTACTTAGAGGTACCAAATTATGGTATTTGTTATACATACTTTATCATTGTATGCGTAGTAATAAATAATAAGTAAGAATATGTTACAATTCACTCTTGTTTCTATAATTCCCTCGCCTACTCGATTTTGTATCATCTTTATCCCCGTAACTCTAACTTCATCTAACACTCTCTTAAAATTAACACTGACTGGTTCACCCCCTCTTTTAAATTCTACCATCCGTTTGTTAAAATCTATTATTGCCCCATTTCTCTCCAAAAAATCAATTCCCAAAATTACATCTAAATTCAGTCCCTTAACCACTAGAAAGGTATTCTCAAATTCTATTTCATTAAGGAATATATTTAACTGTACTTGTTTAGTAACTCGTTTACTTCATATTCTGGTTACCCCCACGACTGTTACGCCCGCAACTGATAATGATGGAATATTTTTATTTACCCTTTGTAATTCACCCAGTACGTTTTCTGAAATTACTGATATTTCACTCCCTGTGTCAATTAATGTTTTATAATTCTTACCTTTTATGGTTACTACTACCTCTGTCAATCCGGTTTTGGTTTCTGTCATCTCTGCATCGTCCTCCTCCAGTAACTCCTCCGCCATGTCCTTGATAATTATATTACTTTGGTAGTTACACTCCTCTTGGACCCCCAGGTTCTCCTCCGACAATGGCTGAGCCTGGTTCCCCATTGTCTCTTCTAGTTTCCCGTGGATGGACCTGCCACGGCTTGGTTATATCCTCCTCTTCCTCTGATGCCGCTTCCATTTCCCCTCGGCGCTCCTCTGTTGTTCTCCACTCCTCTCTGCAGCTGATTTTGTTGGTTGTGCGTTCTCTCACTGCGTTGACATTCTCTCGCCTTGTTGGATCTAAAACATGTTGTTCTTATAGCATAGTTTTCAACATTACAATCTGCACATCGCCAACCCTCGCCTCTATTATCACTATTTCTCCCACGTGCCCCTCGGTGAAAGTTCGGTATTCCCCGGGGTTGATTATAATTCCCATTGATGTGTGACGCTGGTGTGTTTATACGCCTACTCATATCCCGTTCTCTTATGTTCTGAAATATATCTAATATTTTTTCTAGCTCAGTAATTTCTATAATTTCTCATGTCATTAGTGTGATTTGCATTTCTCTCGGCAAATGCTTACTTATGTGGCGGACAAATGACCGGAACGGTAGCGGTGGCTCTAAATACTTTGCCTCATTGTATAGTCGCATTACGTACATGGTCACGTTACCCCCTTGGGTCCCAAAATTACCTGATACCATAATTTTACTCCGTAATATTTCTTGTTCTTCTTCTGACCAATATTTATCTCTAAAGGCCATCTCAAAGCTCTGATAATTTACCCATTCTATTTTATGTACCTCCGCCCATACCGCGGAATTCCCTCTAAAACATTTCATTATCTTTAACAACTGTACTTCCCAACTACTTCGACAAAACTGGTTGAATTCCTTCACTCTATTTAAAAACTGCATGGGGTGTACCCCCCTATTTTCAAATTAAACAATTCCAAATCAATATCACTATTCATATCTCTAGTAATTACTATTTGTTCAGTAACACTATTAAGTTTTTTACTAATCTCTACATTTAATTCATCTTTGACATTAGCTATGCTTTGTTCAATTGACACAAATTTATTATTATTTAAACACTCAACTTGTATGTTACGCTTATCCATAATATTCACTGTATCTTGTATAGCTTGTATCTCTGTTTTGCAATTACTTTCTATTTCATTTATTTTGGAATTGGTATTCGTTTCATATGTCTTAATCTTATCAACTGCACAATTAAACTTATACTCACTACCAGCATTACATTCATTTATTTTACATTCAAAATTTTCAGTTACTTCCTGTATTTGTTTATCGATTTTTTCTGCCATACTACTCTCTATTTCATCAATTCTATTATTCATACTTTTTAATGAATGACTCAACTTTTCATTTAATTCATATTTCAGTTCGTTAAAATTACTCTCACACTTATTTTTTACCTCATTAATATCAATTTTAAGTTCGTCAAATTTAGCATCAAAACTACTTTTTTGTTCCTCAAATTTTATATCAAAGTCATTGCTTAATTTATCAAATTTACTATTTTGTTCGTCAAATTTTATATCACTATTATCAAAACGACTATTCACATTCTGCTTAATATCATCGGACATTGCTCTCATAAAATTAAATATATCATTCATTGAATACTCTTTTTCTTTTATTTTAGTTATTACGGGAGTGGAATTTGCTCCTGGCTCACTAATCATTATGGATTCGTCTACATTACTGTCACTTTATTGACAGTGACTCTGTCTGAATACCTGAATCACTTTTATCAGCCGATTCAGTTAACATATTTTCATTGCTTTCATCCATCAGTTTACATTCGGCTTTATCGCCTACAATTACGTCAATTTCATTTTCGTTAGTAGCCATTTCTTATTCTTTATAATATTTGTTAATTTAAACTAATTAAATTAATTAATCATAACACAATTTCAATCTTGCATATATTCAATATTTCTTTTCTCTGTATGTTTTACTCAACTATATTATACACATCACTTAACCTGTACGTAATTTACGTCCTTTTACCCAACCTCCAAATCACGTTATTCACTGTAGGTGCGGAATTTTAATTTTCAAAAAATTAGAACTCGTCCCTGTTCGGGCGCCAACTGTGATTATACGATTCATTACACAATTATAAAATGATAATTACCTTCTCACCTACCTTGATTTTGGGTCCAGGATTCCAGCACGAACTGTGAATACAAACGTGACTTTGAGGTTGTGAAAATAACACACTCGACTCGCATTACTGAAAGACAACTAAAATTTTATTTTTTATTCTTTAAGCTGATTTCAAATTATGAATTATTCATTTCTTTATCTCTCATTTCTTTCCAAAGAATCAAGACAAACAAAAAAACAAAAACATTCTTTAAATATTAATGAAAACAATCTTATACAAATAGAATTTAAATAAACATCTTACATTAAAGAAAGCAGCCCAGCCTGCTCACACACAACATTCATATCATAACCCCCTTTTTATTTATTTCAAGGCTTTTTTTTTATGGTATTTACTGATATATATTTTAAATAGTTGTTTTACGTCACCCTTGGCATTCCTCCTCGTCACGTGTCGCACTGGTTTTATGTCCGAAAGTTTTAATTTTGATTTGTTTTCATGCTGATTAGGTTTTGTTCACTTTACTTATTCCATTTTGATACACATTTCACTACTTGAGTTACTTTTAAGCCACAATTACATTTTATTGGTGAGCCACTATTTGTGTGTTTGCCTGGCCAGGCGTAGCTTCGGTTGGTGACTGCGCAGAGTGTTAACAAGGTACCCCACTTCCCAAGTTTTTTGGACAAGACGGAAATTCCAATGCCTGCTGGCGACACAATGTTCGTCACTGTACCCAAGGTATGGGTTGTTCAGGTGTATTAGACGTTGACGAAACTGCACTGCCTTTCGTCACGTCACTCAAGTGGGTGTGGTTTCAATTATCTTTCCGCCCGCAACCTCGCATGTGGGAAACAAATTTCACAAATTAGCCATGTTGGCTGAGGTGTCTAAGCGTCCTGTCCATGTGCTTGCTCGTGTTCGCGCGCACTGGTGTGTCACACAACACTTGATTTCCTGGAATTTAATTATGTTCCAAGGTCACACCTTGTAAAACTATGTGACTGCTTTCTTTGTCTGGCCTAAACCGTTTTATGTAGTGGACTTGCACATGGGACTTGTAGTGTATCTTCTTTATACATGGGATTACAATTGACAATGACATAATTTTAATAAAATAACATACCCCTTTCTGTCCCATTACATTATCGCCAAGTTATATTATATTTATTCTAATGATTACTTTGATTTTAGTATATTTCTTTCACTGCAATACCGGTTTTAATACTATTAATGCACGACACGAATACTGTACTTATACTAATTGTCGTAAGTTTTAGTTATTAAGTCTTAATACGCGGTGACGAGTCTGATAGCTGTAATGTTCTCCGTCGACTCTAGTTATGAAATCGTAATACGCGATAACGAGTCTGATAGTTGTAATGCTCTCCGTAGACTCCCGACAATTTTCCCAACTACGTTTTTTATACACACACAAACGTTATCCACACTCAATATTTACAAATCGCGTTCCCATTGGTTTCAAGTACCGCGATATTCGATTTCCTCCAACCCAACTAGCTAATTTCACCCACTCAAAAAGTGACGCTTTCTTTCATTCGCCAAAAAACAGCACGTACCAAACTTATACAGCTAAGGGGGGAAGGACGCCACCTAAGCTTCTCTCGCTCTAACCTCTCACTCTTAATTCTAACGGACTGTATTGTCTGAACACACAGCTTTCTCTCGATTTCACTTAACTTTATTGCTTTTTTTTAATACAATACATTTTATGATTCTTCACCCTGTACGTGACTTGTTGTATGGTTTGTTCCCCGTCAGACAGGCGCCTCGACAAGGGTGTGTTTCTTTGAAAAACACCGCTAGGCTTGGTTCTAACAGTACTTCAACTCAACATTACTTGCATGGCTTAGTCTAATAAACAATTAATAATCATGATTCTATATAAAAACTGCGTAAAATTTTAGTAGCATTCAATTTTTACGTTATAGTACTTTATGCAAACTGGAATGCAAAACTTAAATCGTGTGAAAGACTTCAAAGAGAATATGGAAATATGTACAAAATCACAAGAGAATATATACAAAGTTGGACCTTCCAACTCAGCATGGAATTAAAACACTTTCAGTGGATGACTTTGACCAAAGGCCCAACCTTGGAAGAAGTAGCAGATACTATCGAAAATTTGTCAAGGAAAAATGTAATGTTGGATGGTAGTAAATGTTTTGATCAGTTTCAGAACTTTAAGAATTGTATACAACAGGATGACTCTAATTTTAAAAATCTATTGGCACATGAGAAATGGTCTGGATATTTTAATTCCTCAAACAATGCAGAATATTACTCTAAACTATTAATACTGGCGGAATATTATTTTGTTATTTCAGGCCATATATTGAAAGCATGTTGTCCCTGTTTAACACTCAATAGTCAAAAGAATGAAATAAATTAGAAATAGATACAATAACTAATATGATGTTTCTACCATACAATATGAAATTAACGTGTCAACAGGTTTACAAAGTGATCCACTAAGGAAACTTGATGATGTTCTTGGTAAAGTAGGCTCAAGCATCAAGTACCTAACAAATCAACCTTTAATACCTTGATTTGTTGTTGAGTAGTGCTTTTATTTTTTTAATATGATAATTATACTAAATGTTAATTACCTATTTCTTTAATGTTGTTTTTAATTTAGTTTATTCAGTACTAAAGTACAATGTTATTTTTTTTGTACAAAATCGGCTTTGTTGTTTCTATTATAACAAATTTTGTTTTAGTACAAAGTCCTGAATTTTGAGACTTCATAGTTATAATTGAATTGCTCCACCCAACACCGCTGCAAACGCCAACATTTCCAAAATGCAGGTTTTGTTAAAGCAACATTGCAATTGACATTCTAAACAGTGTGGTGTATTTTTTGTTAGAGAAAGTTTAGGTTGGCTGGCCTGAAATAAGCCTACAATCTTCCGCATGTTTAGTTCCGTGGCAGCAACAACATTGTAAGCGCCTAACATGCCTTCCCAGTCAGGCGTCATGCTGTCACTTGGCGACGAAAAACATTTAAACAGTGGAAGAAAAAGGAAGATTTGTGTGTCTTCGTGGAAGAATAAGATTAGAGGGACTCGGGAAATCCGCACATATCATCACGGAAGAAGCCAGTACCAGGAAAACTGCCCCCAACTGAGGTAAGCTCAACAATGTTGTAACTGCAACCTGTTGCAATGCACTAGCTGATACATGGAAAAAAGTTTTGTCAGCTTTCGGTTGCTCCGCACTCATATTTTCGAGCAACTATTCCGAGAAGCGAGTTTGCATGTGTAGGATGGTGTGTATATGAGAGCTCCTTGTGATAAAAAGCAGTTGCCATGTTGGATATTTGCGAATGCGCACTCTAGTAAACGTGTTCCAAAAGGGGCCAAAGTGTATATCCCTATGCACTGGGTAGTGGTAATTGCCAATGGCAGTCCCAGCAGGTTTGAAGTGTGTGTTATGGGAACAGACAACTTCAAGGATTTGAGTGTTGTTGAACATTCCCTGCATAAAGGGAGCTATAAGATTACTAAACAGGCCTGGTATCAAATAGCTTCTGATGATCCTACAACATTACGCGGCAGAACTTCACACAATGTGCTCCAGCCGTAGGAAACATAGCATTGCTAAGAAAACTCAGGGAAGGGTGGGAGAAACCTTACACCAGTTAAAGTAGCACAATTTTGCAACTTGTAGGCGAGCACCTTCCAATTGAACAGGCCAAGAAAACTGACTTGGAAGATATGTGCCGATATATTCCTGAGGAATTTGTTGAATTTTATAATAACCTTTGAGGTGAATAAACATTGTTTTGGACTTACTTATTTACACACTTTAATGTCTTAATAGCTATTTTGAAAGTTTTTATTTGTAATGACCAGATTAAAAGGTTTATACTCATTTTCTCAAAAAATTATTCTGTTAAGTTGACATTTTGTGTGTGTGTGTGTGTGTGTGTGTGTGTAAAAGTTTCATTAAAGAAATATGTACTTAAGAAAATTGTATTAATTTTATCCCTATTTTCAAATAATATAATCAATAGGTACGATGTGCAACAACGTGATATACAACAACGTTGTAACCGACAGGTGCCTACAACATTGTTGCTCTATAAGGAGGTTAGTTTTTTATATATTTCTTAAAATAAGTAAACCACATTCGTGTGGGACTATAAAATAGTCTTTTCAAAATTGTTACAATACATTACAGCTAAAAAACTAGCCAAAAGATATATACCACACATGAAAAAGTTTTTACCGTTTTTTGAAAAATTGTATTTTTCGCACTTGCAACGTTGTTGGGCGGAGCAATTCAATTATAAGAAGGCAAATTTTGATATTATGTAATATGACACAATAACATTGTTTCTTTTATAATGAAGATGACAGAGCTTGTCTTCCATTTTTATGTGTTTTGAATGTGCCAAATATTGATGTTCAGTTAAAATTTTGAGATTTAAGTGTGTAGTTTAAAAAATATTAAATTCATTGAATAATAAAAGAATGGAGTTATTTCAATTTCTTTATAATGATGATTACAGAGCTTGTCTTTCCTCTAAATTCAAGCGTCTTATTATGTTTGTATGTCTAATGATAATAAACCTATCTTATGTATGAAACAAATCTGACGTTGTTTTACTTTTTAATGTGTAGTACGCCTATATATTTATATATGCAAGCACCTAATATCAGACAAACATAATAAATGCTGCTTTACAATGTAAAATACTGCTTGTCCAGCTGGGGTAAAATGTCCGGCTAAATTAACAGCTGTTTTCGGCTATTCTGATTTTTGATCTGGCAAACCTAGTTGTGTATTCTTAATGGTTGTACAATTAAAATATGTTCTAGTTTATTGTATGTTAACCTAACAACATCATATTTGGTCACCTTACTTTGAGCTGTTTACTGTTTATGGTTTGTAAAATGAAAGTAAATGTGTATTATTTTAAGAGTTCATTATTTTATTTATAGATAAACTAAATAACCACTTGAATATTATATTAGCACACAACTGTAGTATATTAATGTTTCAATTAGTATAAATAAAAACTGTACTGCCAGTTACCATTACAGGGTAATTTATAATTGCAATCACTTATTTTACTGAATTTTTTGGCAATATTCACCCCACTGCAATGGTGATGATGTTTTTGAAGAAATAGTTCTACTTATACACTCTGTTTAGTTAAAAGTATATTTTTTTGTCCTTAACTAGGTAGTGGAACATTTTACAAACTGTTCTTATCCCTGTTAAGAATATTCATTCACAATTCATTCTGTTTCTTCACTTATTTGAATGTACTCCATTGTTATTTATTTAGTTGTTTTATTTAGTTTGCTTATGATGTCATTAAAAAACTAAGTAGCCTTACACAAAAATGTACACATTTCCTGTCTTCTGTCTATATCCTTTTTGTAAATGCCATCTATTCTTACTGGTTTTTAATTTCATGTTTATAGTTTGTTTTTAATCTAGGTTATAATAATTTTATATAATTATAATTAAATAAATGGGATACAACTACTGTTTACAATGCATTTCTGTCAGCTAACTTCAACATTTTGAACCAGGCAACCGTGTTTTATGATAACATTACTGGACTGACTTGTATCACACAGTCCACAGATATATTTTATAGAATGTCTAATGTCTCATAAAACCATGCTCTCTACTTATATTTCTTTCTCCACTTTCTATTATACACAATTTCTTTTCAATCTATAATGCTAATTAATTAGTGGTACACAAAACATACCAGTACATCTTATGTTAAGTGTGGTTATTACTTAAACAATTTACACGAGTTCTCTCTCTCTCTCTCTCTCTCTCTCTCTCTCTCTCTCTCTCTCTCTGTGTGTGTGTGATGCGTCCTATTTTTAAGTTGGTTGCTCTGCTCTTAATTTTGCTTTCCTCCCTCCAGTATTTCCGCAGATACATTTCAACAATCTTCAGTCTGATTCCTCCTTGAAATCCTTGGATGGAATGACTTTTGTCAAGGACAAGGGCAGATATTTATGAACCAGATATTAAAAAAAACTTCACTAAAACAGAACAATTACATATAGCAAAGAATACTGAAAAGGGTCTAGGTCAGTTTGAAGAGAAGCCCTCAGTGCCAGTGGGCAATGAATGTCTTGATTACATCTAATAAGACCACACATATATAGCTTTCTGTTCATGGAGTCGAAGACCACTTAATAATACAGAGGAGCTACAATAAGTCTGCATAGTAGTAACACTAAATTCCAATTATTCTTATACAAATATTAAAATTAATTAGTTAACAATCAACTATATTAATGAATACTGATACAACTTAAAGGGCATCATTTCAGTACTACCGTCATATTGTTGATGACTTCCATGGAGCAACTGCAGCATTACAGTTTGTGTTGCAGGAACTATAATTATTGAACCATCTTCTCTGCCTACCACAAGCCGGCTTTGTTGTGGCAGATAAATACTAGCTGTCAGTTTAACTCCTGGCATATCTCCACAGTCCTTTAACATTGTGAAACAAACAATAATAAAATATTAATTAATTTTTTCTTGGATTCAGTCAAAAATTGAATACTGACATAACATCATTATAATTAACATTAAGGTATAAGAATCATAAACAAACAATTTATTCTGAATGTATCTGTAAAGGCAATAATTGTATTAACATATGACTTGAACACTTATGGGAACAAAATTCAGTAGATGTTACACAAAACATCATGTACATACAGTTATGGCTTAACTGTTGAATTTGAATTTTTTCTGATTACTGCTTAACAATCCCTTTATTTATATTATTGCTTGGATACATTTTTATTCAAATTACTAACTTCACAGGTTTACAAAATTACATACAAAAATATAAACTGAATTACCCAGTTAAGGTTAAACATAAAGGCTAATAAAACAAATCAAATCACCAAATACACATCATGTTAATTACTGGTAAATCCTGACATTATCACTTAATGAAACTGTATTCCACCCAATTTCTAGTTAGGCAACCTCTTTCACACTTACTAGCATCTTTTCAGGTATGTATGCATAAGGTGTTAACGAAAAGTTCCAGCCTAGATCTAAAGTATTAGAGATTTACTCTGTACAAAACTAGTTGTCACTCAATTTAAATTAGTTCCCTTGTGAAGACTCACAGTTATCACAGTGCCTCTACAGAATCACAGAAATACTTTACCATGATAGACTGTCAGTACTGTCTATAAATCTGTGAATTACATCTATCTTGATGACCCCATCAGCTCTTATCTTCAAATTAAATTCTGGGAAAAGGCAATGTCATAGCTGGTTATGTCAGGTGGGTACAAAGAATGTCAGACAACACTCACGTTTTCTGCTATTAAAAATATGAGTATATTGATCAAACCTCATATAATGATAAGGAAGGTACCTACCTTATGGATTAAATAAGGATTAAATAAGGTCTGGATTAAATAACAGATGTGTTATTTAATCCAAGATCCAAATGGAATTGTACCACAGTTCTGGTCTTTATCACCCCACATGTTCTCTTAAGCACCTCAAACCACTGCAGTAAGTCAGAACTCACAAAACTGGTGGAACGAACAAATTCTTATTAAACAATGCCCTCAACCTGAACAAAATATCCTGAGCAATAAGCTGCACTCAAAAAGTATCAAAGCTTCCTTAAATCTTGATAACTGCAAGTTCTCTAATATAAGAAAACAACATTCTTCCTTTCCAATTTAACTGTGACCATAATGCCAAGGTTTGTCACCCACAATGATCCTGAAATGAAAATTGGATAATTTTAGCTACCTCAAAAACACTAAACACACGTTAATGCAGCCTTGTTCTTGACTGAGTGTCAAGAGTTGGAGCCAAACTTTGCAGCAACATGAGGTAAGTTCAGCTTGTAATTATACTCTCTTACAAGACCAAAACACAATTCTTACTGTGTCAGAGGGTTGGTGACAGTCTTCGCAGATGAGTTCACAATTTCAGGCTTTTCCTGGTGCCTTACCAGCCTAAAAGATCAACATTCTTGAACATCCTTGACAAGTATCTCTTCAAAATCTAGATTTGACTCAAGAAAGTTAGCCACAAGCCTTATATCCACTTTAAGGGTTCAACAGTGGTTTTTCTCAGTATCATGTTTAATGCATGCATACTGCTTCTTAGCTATCTTAAAGCTGCACAGCAGCCCCTCAAAAGGTTGCAAAACTATGTTTAAAATTCAAAAACCATTGATGTGTAGTACCAAGTAACAGACTGAATCACCAGAATTGGATGTAATGATCTTCCACTAAATCTGTCAGACGTTACAGTCAGGGAACTTACCCACATTACCTTGTAAAATACTTAGAATAACTCTATAACCTCACACGGTAAACATAAACATTACTTCAAAATATTTAATAAACTGTAAAACAAGCTTTGAAAGAAAATCTTCAGGTATAATTTCACAAGCAAACAATGACTGAAAATGCATTATTTAGGATTGTGAAATCTTTTACAAATAATTTATATAGTAATTAGCGTACGAGAATCAGCTGAAAAGTTCATGGATGATATCTACACTTTAGGAGTAGAACATGAATTTTTAGTGTGTTGTAAGATCCATCTTTCATACTAACATCTGTCAAATTCCAAAACTCTATCAATTTATTCATTGTTTGACATTGATGTGCTACGTATGTTTTGAAAAATATAAAAGAATCAAACACTGTGCTGTAATTAAATACTTTGTTAAAAAAAGCACCAATGGAAACTCACAATGAAATGGTAAATGTGTTAGAAAATACTAACAAGGTAACCCCACCAGTGGATAACGAAAAGGACAACTCCAGATATTATTAAAAAAAAATTTACACAGTATTAGACGATCAGTAATTGAGAGTGGATGGCATTGCTGAGACCATAGGTAGCATGCATGTGCAGATGAACATGTTTATTATACTTTAACTCAAGAACTTGTTATGAAAAACATATGTGCCACATGTGGGTGCCCCACTGTTGGCAAGTGATAAAAAGTCATGAGAAAGTTACAGAAAAATGTTTATAATATTTAAGGAAGAATATGACTCATTTTATCCACAGATTTTTAACTTTGGATGAGACTTAGGTTCACTATTAGAAAGGTTGGATCAAGTGTGTTAAAAGTGTTAAATCTGGAGGGAGATATTGTAGCGTGACAGAAAATCCACTACATTTTAAGTCATGTGAAATCATAAAGTTTAATTACACCAACAAATGTTATAATAATATTGAATGACATTTAAATAAATCAGAGGAATGAACCACAATAAAATAAAAATCCTCATTACTTTATATATAAAAACCACTGTTTAAAAAACCAAAGAAAGTATCGAAGCAACTCATTGTATAATATCAGTAAGTTACCCAGGAAGCTCAGAGCAGTAAACCAGTTATATAAGACCATATCAAGAAAAAAGAGACTCAATTAAAGAGTGGTGAATACCAAAATACCCCAAAAACAAGAAGAGGGAAGAATAAAGTTTGTGATCAGGAAGAAAACAATACCCTGAAACCTGTATAGAAGAATAAAGTCAGTTCAGTGAATAAATTAAATACTCCAAACTAAACCTCAGTCGAGATAACACCAAGTACCTTGGTTTACCCAAGAATGAGGAAGGAAGACCAGAAGAGTGAAGACTAGACGAGGGACAAGAATGAAGACTAGAAGAAGGACAAGAATGAAGACCAGAAGGAAGATACGAAGAAGGACAAGAAAGAAGACAGGAGGAGAGGAAGAAATAGTATGAAAGAAACACCATAGTAAAACCTATTATTATATAAACTACTATCAACCCCAAACCCACAAAAACTATGCAAAAGAAAGTATAACATACCCAAAATCCTATAAAAATGTAATTATTGAGAAAACTAAAGTGCTGTATAGCGTTATAAGAAGTGAACCGACTAAAGCTATTGTATAATAAAGAAAATAAACTAGTCTTAACGGTCCATGATTACTAAAGGTCTGGTCTGAGATAATAAGACTCAAAATATCAGAACCAACAGTGAAAGTGAATTTGTGTAAGTGTTTTTTAAAAAATGCAATAAACTTAAAGTTGGTGATACTATAACTTATCAGTATGCTATATCACAACTTTAATATCTAATAATAAACAGCATAATAAAATAATAAAATGGAAGATTTCCAGTATTTTATTATTTTAATGTAAATCTTTATTTACAAGACATTTGTAAAAAATGATAATAAATAGAGTATGGGAGTTAATGTTTACTGATGTAGGGGATCACAATAATAATGGTTTAAACCAGAAAAGACTGACATTAATATAGTATTAATAAGTGTAAAATGTTTAAATAGACTGTTATTTCACAGTCCTAAAATCAATGTGTTAATAAAATGTATTTATAAGGGTTATTAGAAAATAAGATTTATGTTATGTGCTTTAAAAAGAATTATGTTTGATAAATAATAGCCAACATACCATTAATAATGTTCTAATGGGTATGCTATGTTAGCTCAAAAATAGTTAAAGAATATATGTTCAAACCATATCTGCAATATGTTCCAATTGTGCAGATTGCTAAACAATGTTCATAATTATTTATTTTAATAACAGTAGTGTTAATTAACTACTACACCACACAATAAGTTATAAACCATGTTATTTTCATATAATTGTAATTATGTAAAGTCAGAGGAGGAATTAAGTTTAAATTATTTGAGAAAGAAAGAAATATAAAATTCTAAAATCTAGGCCATTTGGTGAAATCACAGAACCAATATAAACTAGTATAATTCACTTATAAATCCTGTAAACTACCAAGATTTATATAAGATAACTCAATTAACCACTACTAGGAATGATCCTATGAATTAAAATGATAATAAGGAAATATACCTTAACATTTTGTAAATTTTCAAAATATATAAATCAATTAATTTTAAAGAGCAATGTCAAATTTACAGATTAACACAAAAAACCAGTTCAAAGGTGTAATTTATATGTATTTAAGGAAAGGAAGAGGCATATGACTAATTAAAATTTATTATAATAGTATTAATAATATTTAAAATGGAGGAATTTTATATAAAGACGGAAATCCAATTTTGAGCCTATATTTCCAAAATGTGAACAAAATTTGTTAATTTCCACAAAATATCTACAGATATGGACTAATACACCAATTTAAAGGGAATGAGATGATTAAACCAATAATAAGGTTAATAATTCATAAAAGTAAGGAATAAAATAGATAAATTCCATATATAATGTAATATTTTCTAATGTGTATGGGAAGTCGAAATATGTTAACAATACTTTTTCAAGGATTAACTGGGCCAGATTTATGACCAAGTTAATTAGTCTTTTGTTGAATATCAAGCTGGACAGTTGTGTAAAGAACGTTTCTTTAAATCGAGAAAAATGGTACTAGCGTTTAGCCATTGAAATAAGTGAACGAGAGTTAGACACTTTTTAAAGCTAAAGCTGTTAATACATTCACGACAATAGTGAAAACAAACACTTAACTCCATAATACGAGTGATAGAAACAAATAAAACATTATATTTAAACTGATTCATTCTACAATCCTAACCACATCTTGAGAACTTTAACCCATAGAAGAGAACACATTCAAAATAAACTAACTAACACAAGTTTACACAAAACACTTCGCCAGAATACACCAAATAACTTTACAGACATATTACACCAGTGCGGGGACATTTTAAACCTTGATGAAGGTAATTTTATAGTGATTTTCTGACACGACGCATTTGCTGTAACTTAGTCCAACTCGAGTAGCGGCCATCTTGAAAACGGAGTCTGCTTACCACATCACAGTGACGTCAGTCTTCATTGGTTTGACAAAACATTTATTACAATATTATATACTGGAATTATTTAAATACTATTGAATAGTAATTATTGTATTTATTTTTAATTGTTAATGTTATACTTTCTCGTCACCCTTCTCTGACTATTAATTCTAATCGCTCAAAGAACCTGTCTTTTAATATAATATATCATAAATTTTGTTCTGTATGACACAATCGATAATTCCCGAGACAGAGTCGATAATTGCTCTCCATCGATAAAATATCGATTATTTATTTAAAATTGTCAATAAATCTTTATATTTCCATTATTTCGTATCAGTTACTTATTTCACAGGGTAATTTAAGGGTATTTATAAGGCTGAAGGACTTAAGTAAGAAGAATATATTCTATTTGAACAAAATATTGGACCAGTCAGAAAAGTCACCAATCGATTATTAACTGGAGTTAATCTATTTAACTCCAGACTTGGTTCAAATCTTCAAGAAGTGCTCGACGGTCAATAAATACCTACCTGTTATTAAAATTTTACAAGAACCTTTTAAAACAGATGTATTTTTCATTTAAACACACTTATTAACATAACAAAATTATTTTATTATTTGAAAATTCTATTTTTATTGAATTTTCCATATACATTTTATTCTTTTGTAACGACCGGCATACAGGGTCTTGTTACAAAGTGGCGTCCAACTTAGAGGGCTTAATAATCTAAGCTTGGCAGCGATTAATAAACAGAGACAGAGAAAGATGCAAAGACGAGCTACATCGAAAAAGAGGGCGGCAGAGGCCGAAAAAGAGATGGACATGGGGGATAAGGAGGCAACACCTGTTGAAGATCCGGAAGTGTTACTACTCCAGGTGGAACCAAAACAACCAGCACCACCAGAGGAACAATCTGAAGTAACAACGCAGACAGGGGAAGTCAATGTCCAGGAAAGACAGATAGGGAAATCCAAAGTAACGGAAGAGGATAAAATGGACAGATTCATGGAAATGTTTTTACAAAAGATGGAAGGAATGGACAAGAAAATGGACAAGAACAGGAAGGAAGACAAACAATCCTTGAAAGAAGATTTGGGGGGAATAAATAAAAACATAGAATCCACGAAAGAAGAATTAAGGGAAAATAATAAAAAACTAGAGGATCTGAAGGAAGATAACCGATCCACAAAGGAAGAATTGGGCCGTAAGATAGAAAATACTAATAAAAGGATTGAGGAAACCAGTAAAAATTTGAATAAGAAGATGGAAGATCTGAAAGAAGACAATCAATCTTTGAGTAAGAAGATGGAGAAGAAAATGGAGGAAACAAGTAGGAAAATGGAAAGCGACAATCAGCAACTGAGGGAACAGTTGGAGGAAAATAATCAGAAAATGGAGGAGAAGATGGACGAGAATAATCAAAGGCTAAGAGAAGAACTAAGGGAAGTCAACCAAGAGAACATGAATAAGTTAGACGAGAGGATTGAGTTAGCCAAAGAGGAGATAAATAAAAAGATAACTGAGACGAAGAAGTCCATTGTAAAGAAGTTAGAACAGGAAGTCGTGGTTGTTAACCAGCAGATCCGAGAAGTAGACGAAAGATGTCGTCAAACAGAAAACGAAGTGCTGGAAGTCCGGGAAGAAATAACAAAGGAGATTACTCAGGTCCAAGAACAACAGAAAACAAGAATGGAGGAGACCAAGAAATTTACCTTGGAGGAAGTAAATAAAGTGAGGACCCAAGTAACAGAAAGATGCGACGGCGTGGAGGCCGCTATAGTGAACATAACCGGACAGGTGCGTCAGAGCCAGGAGGAGATAGAGTTAATAAGAAACAGACCATCGGGATATCACAGTTTCCCCATGTCAGAGAACAGAGAATGGCTCAATTTCCGGCAATACAAACGGAAGCCTATGGAGTTCTTGGCACGAATAGAGGAGTACCTCGAGAAACACCGAGGGAACCGATGGGTCCAGAACAGAGAGATCCTTGACGAGTCGTTTCGGGAGGTGAATGACCATTGGTGGATGGCCAACCGGAGCGACATCGACAATTATGAACAATTCAAGAGCCTGTTCAAAGCCAAGTACTGGTCAGAGACCACGCAAAATCTCATAAGAGATAATATATGCCACGGCCGCTACAAACCACAAGTCGGCAGCTCAATGACAGCTTATTTCCTCGGCAAGGTGTGTATGGCCAAGCACTTAGAACCAGCCATACCGGAGGAATGCCTAATAAACAAGCTGTCTTACCATTATGATGAGGAGGTGATTCGTGCAAGGAGGGGCAGCCAGATAAAAACCATCCAGGCAATGACAGAACTCCTAGAGAATTATGAAAATGAAGACTACTACCGACAGAGTCGTAGGAGAAGTGATGGGCCCGAACCAAGGACGTACCAGAACAATAACCAGGGTACGAACCACATAAATACTGGGTACCAAGGAGGTCGGACATACCCGCGAAATAACAATTCTAATAATGGAAATAATGTAAATAATACTAATTACAATGATAATAATAATACGGGTCCCAACCAGCAAAACCCGAACCGACCCTCTAATGGTTATCAGGGTAACCGCAATCCCTAGCCTAATAACGTAAATAGTCAGAGAAGCCCCAATTATGGTAATAGTCCTTACCATAATAATACCAATCGTACGGGTCCCAATAATGGTAATTTTAATAATAATAGGTTTCCTCGCCCTAGAGTGAACTTCATACGAGCCACAGAAGGAAGACAGCGAGGATTCAACCACAATCGACGAAGCAGTTACCGAAGATACGAAGAAAGGTGGAGAGCCTAGAACGGGACCAACCGAGGTACTATCCGGCGCGTAGGAGCAATAGTTTGGACAACACTGAACAGAGGTCGCACCATGAACGACCGGAAGACCATAGGACAGATCGGCAGGTAACCACTCTGAGCATCCCGAATGAGGCATCGACTAGTATGGCTCAAGGAACAATGATGCCGAGCCTTTAAACGGGCACAGGCAGTAATAAATCGCCAGAACCCGTTACTGCTTCTGACTACTGGGTATAATAAAGATAATGAGTGCAATTTTGAAAATAATCACAATCGTATTACAATCATCGGGTGCAACTACCTGAAGGACATCAGACAGGAGTTATTGGAAGAGGATAACAGGAGTCCCACCAATAACTTCAATAATGAAATTATACATGTTGACGCCAAGGTAGAAGGCATCCCAGCCAAGTTAATGATCGATACTGGTCAAACGTATCAATAATAAGTACGACGGAACTGGAGAGGATACAGCAAGAGTGCGGGAGAACTTTACCAAGACTTTAACCGGAAGTCTTACCCCATTGCGCAATCACGAAAGCAAGCAGTAAGAGCTGAAATAGAGCAAATGATTAACCGTGACATTATAGAGAGTAGCCATTCCCCTTATACAAGTCCTATCGTGGCTATTCCTAAGAAAAACGGACAAGTCCGTTTATGTTTAGATGCGCGCGAAATAAATAAGATGATCATAAATGACAGGACTTCGCCCGGTGAGATTGAGGAGATCTTAAAACGATTCCACGGTACCAAATACTTCACTACCTGGGATACGGTGTGCGGATACTGGCAGGTGGAATTACATCCACAGAGTCGCCAGTATCTGGCCTTTATATTCGAAGGGCGGAACTACCAGTTTAAGAGGTTGCCCTTCGGACTGGTAAACTCAGTCGCAGTCTTTGTGCACTGCATGGATCAAATACTTGGCCAAGAAGCACTAAAATTCACCACTGTATATGTCGATGACTTGCTAGTGTCCTCAGAAACTTGGGAGGAACACTGCTACCGTGTGGAACACGTCTTACAGAAGCTAGCAGCAAACAATATTACTCTGAAGTTAGCAAAGTCTCATTTTATTGCTAAAGAGATACAATTCTTGGGCTTCATATTAAATGATAAGGGAATCTCACCGTCGGCTGAAAAAGTCGAAGCAATTCAGAACTTTCCTACACCAAAGAATCGAAGGCAGTTACAGTCGTTCCTGGGACTCTGTAATTACTACCGCAAGTTCCAGGAAAAGTACTCAAAACTGACTGCCAGATTTCAGCCGCAACTGTCATCTAAAAATAAATGGATCTGGGGTAATGAACAACAAAACATATTGACTCTTATAAAACAAAAATTCCTTAAACACATTATACTCTGCCATCCAGATTTTAACAAGCCTTTCTTTCTTAATTGTGATGCCAGTGACATCAGCCTCGGCACTACTTTATATCAAGAGGATGAGGAGGGCGAGCATCTTGTAATCTGTTTTGCCAGCAGAGCTCTGAACCAGAGTGAGAAAAACTATCATGTGACAGAAAAGGAGTTATTGAGTGTCGTGTTCGCGTGCGGAAAGTTCCGTACATATATTCTTGGTTATCCCGTTACCGTCCGGACAGACCATAAATCTATCTCGTTCCTTAAGAGATGTAAGCTGAGCCATGGAAGGTTAACGCGGTGGATACTATTGCTGCAAGAATACGACCTTAAGTGGGAGTATATCCCCGGAAGGAAGAATGTCGTCGCGGACGTATTGTCTAGAGTTGACATTGACAAGCAGACGTTCGAGGGGGAGAAGGAGAGTATTCTGAAGGTGTACCATATTCTCAGCAGCAGCGCCAGTCTACAATCAGTTCTGGAACAACTAAGCACACACCAACAAGCTGACCCGAAATTAATTACTATTATCTCAAGATTGGAAGCAGGAGATGAGACCATCTCCCAATATTACACTATACATAAGGGAATCCTGTTTTCCAAACCATCATTATATAAGGAGGAATGGAAGGTAATAATTCCGACCCATATCGAGAAGGAGATAGTGATCAGTTATCATGTTCGATATGGGCATATGGGCGCTTTAAAGGTGGTAAAGGCCCTGGAAGAGACCGGCTATATCAAAGACATCAATCGGAAGGTACGGAGGTATATTAGAAACTGTCACATTTGCCAACTCGTAAAAACTAATAACGAGAAAAGAGAAGGGCAGATGATTCCAATAACATCGCAGTCTAAACTTGAGAAGGTATTCCTGGATATCTGCGGGCCATTTCCCCGCAGTGGAGGCCGCCACCGATACAAATATATTGTCATCATTATGGACCATTATACCAAGTTCGTGAAGCTATACCCAGCGAATCGGGCGACTACGAATAAAGTTCTTAATATCCTGATCGACCAGTACTTCCCAACCGTCGGAAAACCGGTATCGATCATAACCGACCACGGAACGCAATTCAAGGGGAGGAAATGGCGGGATACACTGCTGTCAATGGGGGTTCACACATACAAGACATCCGTATACCACCCAAGCAGTAACCCGGCCGAAAGAGTCTTGCGAGAGGTGGGGCGCCTATTAAGAACGTATTGCCATGATCAGCAGAGAAGGTGGCAAGAATACTTGGAGGCCACTGAAGAATTCCTCAACCTGGCCTACCATCCAGCCATAGGAATAACCCCATACTCCGCAATGTACGAGAGACAACCCCCTAGAGAGATTGAAGATATCTTGGGAGTTCCCCAGAGAACATAAATATAGATTTGATAAAATTCAATTTTGTAATAAGGTGGCCGAAGATCAGGAGAAACGGCGGAATAAATACACTAAATGCATGGGTAAGGTTATTCATTATACCGTTGGAGAGAAGGTGTTGTTGAAGAATAGGGAATTACCCAGTTTCTTAGAGGGGATAACAAAAAAGTTATTGCTCCTGTATACTGGTCCCTATATCGTCTCAAAGGACAATAACAACAACACCTACGAAATCAAGGAAATGAGTTCAAATAAAGTCAAGGGTGTCTTTAACCAGGCATCCATGAAGAAATTTTATGATTAAAACCAGCCAATTTCTAAAAAGAAATATAAGCACATATTACCTACAATTATTAGAAAATTTTATGGCAATGATAGAAGAAGGATTAGAATTTAAAAACCCCAAAATTCCAAAATACATGTAAGCTAACCTTACATAAAGATTATTTAAAGGAAAACCATTTAGAAGATATGCATAAGAAGAAGTTAAAAAAAATCCCCAAAATTCTAATAACAATGTAAGACAATTACATACAATTTATTTGAGAAGAAACATTTTGGAAGAAGATATATAAAACAGAATTTTGAATGTAAACCATCAAAATTCTAAAAGCAATGGTAAGATCACCTTACATAAACAAATATTTGAAGAAAAACTTTATGGCTATAATATAATAATAAAGAAGGAGAGAATTTAGAAATACAACCATCTAAAGTCAAAAACAAGTAAGGACAGCTTACTAAATATTTATTTGAAGAGAAACATTTTGACAATAATACCAAGAGAGTTTAGAGAAATAAAACCAGCCAAAACACATATAAGCCCACCTTACATACAAATTATTTGAGAAAACTTTATGGAATAATATAAGAAGAGTGAATTTTGAATTATGTATAAATCAAGTTTCCCAAACCAAGTATAAGTACAACTTACCAACCAATTATAAATAAAACACTTTGGTGAGATAAACAGAAGAGATTTCATACCATATTTATGGTAAGCATAGAATATAATTACCATGGTAACAAAGGATCATAATGGGATGAAGAAAGGAAACAGATTTAGAATTAAAACAAATAATTCTGGACAGTATGATCAAGTCTAAGTTCAATATGAAGAGTAAAAACCTTTCCATAAAATGATGTTAAAGGAAATAAAAAAGAAAAAATTCTTTAATACGATTTGAGTGATTGAATATAATAAAGTAAAAAAAAACTTCTTTGGAATTATGAGATAATGAAACTTTGAAGTGGTATGAGGAGAAATTATGACCTCATTATGAAATTAATAAAAAACCATCATTCGCAAGTATAATAACAATGACAGGAATAATGTGAAAATAATGTCAAAGATTTATGTAATTAAACGAATTAATATAAAATGATTTATGAATTAAATGACAATTATGATAATGACAATTATAAAAATTCTAGAAAATAGAACAAGTGGAAATTTAAGAACAAAGAAACAGTCTAAAAATGTCATAAAGATATGCTACTATAAATAATGCAGATTATAATGGAAAAAACCAGAAGGTAATAAAGAATTTATAACCAAAAGGTTTATATGATAAGAAAAGTTTAATAATGTAATAATAGAAGAGCTTCCTACCATAATATCAAATGAAAGAAACATCCAGATAATGAGTCAGAAGAACAACTGAGATAGGAATATTAAAATCTCTGAGAAGTATAATAAGTGATAAGTGAAGTATCCCAAAGATATTTTTTAAATAGTAACAAATGTGTACTATTCTGAATAATTTTTTTTAATCTGTCTGAAGATAATTCCAGCAGGATTAATATGTTTTTTTTGAGCAGAGATGATTTGCCTCTGTACTCAAATATGTGTGAAGTATTGGACAGCAGAGGAAAGTAGCGTACAGTGCCTCTCTGAACTGAACCAGCTCACAAAGTAGGGAACGATAGGGAGGAAATATCCCAAGGAGAAAATACTAAGAAGAAATATGAAAATGAAATAATAAATATGAAACTCAGATGACTATTACTATCAAGGAAGATCAAGTGAGAATGATATAAACTCAAATATAAATAAGAAAATTTTAAAATGGAAGGAAGTCCAAAATAGTAACAAACCTAGAATAATTATCATAAGCAATTGTTTCAGACACATATTAGAGAGAGCGGAATTATATAATAAAATTTATAATAAAGTTTTAAGATTTGTTTTTATAAATTAATAGTTATCAGTTAATGTGTACCACTTTAATCCAAACAAATTCTGTATAATTTGTAACATACACAACACTTTATAGAATTCATGCAGTACAAATAATGTCAGTTTCTGGATAACAAATTGTTGAAAATCAAACATGGTACATATGCAATTCAATTGTAAATTATTGTATTGGTCTTGAACAATTTCAGTAAACTTTTTAGTCTTAAACATAATAATTGAAAAGCTTAGGTTACATAAATAACTGATGCTACATGAATGGAAAGTTAGGTGCATATATGTGTGGATACTCAGACTGGCAAATAGACAGACAGAGAGAGGAAGAGAAAAACAGAGAGGGGGAGATCAAGATTGAGGGGATTCATCTCAGCTGATTAAGTACACTGTAACCCCTCTTTCCAGTATTTACGCTTTATAAAAAAAATAAACTTTTTTTTTTTTTTTTTTTTTTTTTTTTTTTTTGAAAGAGGGGCCACTAGTTATTTAAAACTAGGCCGAAGGCCTAGAGAAGCCCAAAAATGCGCTGGGTCCAGTGCTTGCAATAAAACTCGGTCGGTAAACAGTAATAACTATCTTTTATTCTTACTTAATCCCATAATTCGTTACATACATATATTAATTACAATTCCCCTTCAGGTGCAAATATAACAATAGGCTTGATAAATAAATAATCTCAATATATTAACAAATCAATTTCAATAAGGCCATTTCAATTCATCCCATAATTTGTTACATACATATATTAATTACAATTCCCTTGAGGCGCAAATATAACAATCCTAGCGAACCCGCATATAACTGGGACGAAAATCTGTATATTTCATAAAGCCCCAAAACTGCAATCATAAGTTTAAGCTTCCAGTGAAAGCTGGAATTAATTCATAAAAAACCACAACCCCTTAACTCCATTAAAAATGAAAAGAAAATGTTTTAAAGTAACAGAATGGATAATAATGACTAAAAACTGCAAAGTCAGAGTGGCATAGCAGCCCATATGATTTTATAACATCTAAGAAATTGTATATTATAGTATATCAAAAATCTTTAAATTTTTCGAACTGTATACAACAGTGATAAAACCCATTATCACTTAAGTTTCAAAACAACTGGCATAATTTTTACAAAATTGTTAAATCTTGTGTTTAAACTTTGTTACAAATATATATATATATATATATATATATATATATATATATATATATATATATATCAGGAATTCATTCTTTAATCATAATGGTTTAATTAAACAGACAAGTCCAGCAAGCAAGTCAGAACCTAAGTTACAATAACCAGTACCGCCTGTATGATTTTATAATCTCAAAAATTAATAGTATATGCCCACAAAAACAATAAATTTTTAATATCAGCCATCTGTGCATAAATAAAATTAAAGTAACAGCAGGTTGTATTCTAGCATCTGTAGGAGTGTGCCAGAGTAGGCCTGACCTCACCAGGTGAGACCAGTCACAAACCTGCATGAAACGGCACCAACATGTGCCTAACTTGTGCCCAGAAAACCTATTAAGAATTAACCCTGAAACAGCACAAAAAAAACCCAAAACCCCCAGCCCTTAATACAGGAAAATAATTAAATATGAACCCCGCCCTGAACCAGCCAGTTCAGAATCAAGCAACTCATGACTTAAACGTAGTTTTAAAGAATAATAACTCTTACGGCATTTGCATTAAAAATCTATGAAGAAAGCAAAAAAGGCTCTGGCACACTCCCACAGTACAGCACACAATTACAATGATAGCACGTTATAAGCGTGGATAATGTTCATAGTGAATGTCTTGGTGACACACCCTTGATCGGACTGTCTAGCTGAGTAAGCACATGGTTCGAACACAATTGTTACACGGATGTTCTGCGGGCCAGGCCAAAAAAAAATAATAAAGGAGTTCATATCACCTTAATTGCAGTGGTAGAATAACATCTTTACTGTTAGCAAGCTCCCTCCTCGGTACAGACGAGTGTCAGGTGGTTCATGACTGGTGAAGGCGGCAGTACACCAGCTGGGGCCACGTCTCCGTCTAGGTGCGAGAACCCGGGAAGTCTCAAAAAGTTAGCCTGCCATCAAGACGAGTAGAAAACTGCCCAAGTAGACTGTCCGAGGTGAGAGCTGCTTGTTGATTCGGTGGAAGGCTGTCTGGAACTGAACGGTACAGCAGCAACAAAACGAACCCCAAACTTCACCGCGAGATCGCGCGCGCTGTCTGACAGTGCCGTCCAAATATCGCCGCGCTAACTGACATTGATAAGTCAACGAATTTATATTGGAAAATTTTTTATACCTTCGATCGACGGTTTGTGCAAACACCGGCACAACACCTTAAATTACATTTATATATTCCCACTTAATACTTAAAAAAAAAACTCCCATATACTTCCTCCTACCCATATTTAATTCAGAATAAGAAATATCCAAGATAAAATTTAATAATGTAATCATGCAATTGGAACGTAATAATATAATCATAAGTACATAAGCAATTAACTCACCAGCTGGTCAAGTATGCCTACAGGAGGAGGTTTCATTGCTGCCCATGCTAGTGTAACACTTGTACTAACCACTGGAGGTAAACCTGTTGTATAACATAGTCAAAAATTAATAACATGCTTATTACTATTTATGTACAACATTATGAATCATGTTGAATGTTGATTTTCTTGTATATGATATTATTAATGAATTTGCTGATCCCATAAAAACTGTTTAAAAGTACATTAAACTAGAATCAATGTTGAGTTTCTTACTTTTAACTTCATTATTATATAACTTGTCTGCTTGTTTATATGTAGTGGTTTCTTATAACCATATACCATATTTTTGTGTGTATAATATGCCCTTGTGTATAACAAGTACTGCATTTTTATAGAAATATTTCACAGAAAAATGGAATTTGTGTATAATGTACATCCATATTTGTGATGGAAAACAAAACAAAAAAATTATTAGGATGTAGAAAAATATATATTGTTTTAATATTAAACATACTGTACAGAAAGTGTTTTATACTAAATAAAAAAATGTACTTACAATTTATTAATAAAAAAAATGCTAATTTATTTGTAAACACAAAGCAGAATGATTAAAAACATATAAAATTTAAAACAACTTAAAACTGAACACAAGTCATAGTTTTTGTTTAGTTTGCTATGGTTTTTGTTTCTCATTATCACATAACACTTGCACTTATAATACTTCATCTGTTTCTGAAGAAGACAATATTGCATTACTCTCTTCTTCTGATGTACTTTCATTCCACAGTGCACAATCTACAGTACTATTCAGCTTGTTCAAAACATCACATTTCTTAAAACTTTCATAACTGGTTCACATTTTACAGATTTCCAGGCATTTATGATCCATTCTAATACGAGTTGAACTAGAGGTCTTTTCTATCTTCCAGATGGTGTCTATGTACTGTCGCCATCGCACGTCCATCGTGTATATAGTTTTCTAAGTTCTGAAAAAGTTTATTAACAGACACATCTAAAGGCAGAATAACAGATGTTAATCCACCAGGAACCACTGCCAAAACTGTTTTAGATTCTTGAAGCCTTGCTTTTACTTGGTTCGTCAAATTCACTTTGAAGCTATCCAAAATTAAAAAGCTTTTCTTCTTGAAGAGAGCAGCAGGCATTAGGTTCCAAACTGTATCAATCCACTCTAAAACAAGGGTTTCTTGCATCCACCTTTCTCCTGGACGTGAATTAAAAAACGCCGTGGAAATTTTTCTTTACGCAGAGTTTTTCTCTTTAGAACCACATATGGAGATAACTTGTGTCTGTCAGCTGTAATCGAAAGCATTACCTTGCACCTTTGTTTTTTATGTCCTGTTGATCTGACTGGCACACATTTCACACCTTTTTCATCAGTACTCGTGTCCATTGGCATATCCAAAAAGACAGGACGCAGATCTACATCCTCAATTTGAGACAAATCAAAATTGTTCGTATGCTTTGTTTGTACAATAAATCGACAAAACTCTATAATTTTATTTTCACACTCTTGAGGTGAACGTTGAACAAGAGTGGTTGTTCTTCAAATCGAAAGACTGTGTCTACAAAAAAACCATACACACCAACCAAGACTGGCACAAAATTGTGTCCTGTCTATTTCAAGAAAATGAGCAACTTTCATAGCTTTAATCTGTACCATTTCAGTGGTAATGGCAAAAACCCACTCGTTTTTTTTCTTTTATACACTCAACTAGGTGCTTTTCTACTTCTGGAAAATTAGCTTTTTTTCATTTCTCTCCTTGTTTTTTCCACTCCCGGACATTAGATTCCGCTACATCAAATTTACATGATGTGGCATGAGTACCATTTTCTTTTGCAAATTTTATTATGGATAATTTAAACTGAGCTATATAGGACAATCTCAGTTTAAATTAACAATGTTCTTCCATTTATTATGAGTATACAATTTGTCTCTTCACATGCAATACCGGTAATGGACAAGTGTAATCAACAGACTAATAATGACAAATGAGTACAGCAACAAAATGCTACAACAGAGTACTGTTATAAGTCTATGACATGAACAAATAATTGGTGGGGAAGGGGTGAAAACTGCAAACCAAATTAGCAGTACCTTTCTCTTTACTATTACTAGTTTCAACCCTGCCAGTTTTAAGTGACGTTGCCAACTCTGCCATCCACGATCTGACCACATGCGTGCTGATCTACAACTCAGCATATAAATTATATTATTCATGTATAATGCACACCCACGTTTTGGGGAAGAAAATCTGGGAAAATAGTGCTCATTATACACCAGAAAATAAGGTAGTCTACATAAAAAAATCTTTATGAACGGGTTGACAAATCAGTTATGATAAAAAGCAATGTATTACAAACATATATAAGAAAACATAAGACTGACTGTCAAATTAATATTGTGAAGTACGAGGGGTATCCAAAAAATAAGTTTCCCTAATGTTTATATCCAAGTATGAGCGACTCAGACAGTACCCACACACAGGGAATTTTAGTTTGGGTGTAGTGGCAGCGATCGCAGCCGGTCTGGTGGCCATGAACTGCTCAAGCGTCAGTAGGGAGCCGAACGCCATGAAGACTCCAATTCGTTTTGCCGCCAGTTGTGAAATACGTAGTGTTATTCATTTTTTGACTGCAAAAAATGAATCGATGTCATGTCTGTACAAATGGTTCATCGTTGGCGAACAGTGTTTATTGAAGGCAGAGAAAATGTTTATGATGATGAGCGCAGCGGCCGACCAGCAACTTCATGCCAAGCCGACGCCATTGCTTCTGTACGTGACATCATTGACTCCGACAAGCGGAGCATGCTCGACGAAATCATGACTCTACTGCCACCAAATATTGAAATTAGCCGATCCTCTCTTCTCAACATATTGGTTGAAGTTGGAGTCAAAAAACGAATAACACTACGTATTTCATAACTGGCAGCAAAACAAAGTGGAGTCTCCATGGCGTTCAGCTCCCTACTGATGCTTGATCAGTTCATGGCCACCAGACCGGCTGCGATCGCTGCCACTACACCCAAATTAAAATTCCCTGTGCACGGGAACTGCCTGAGTCGCTCATACTTGGATATAAAAATTAGGGAAACTTATTTTTTGGATACCCCTCGTACATACAAAATTAAGTACAATATGTATTTCTAACTTCAAATTTAAATATTATAAATGTTGCTTCTCCTTTGGTAAAATAAATCTTGAAAAAATTTGCAGTTTACAAACTTACCTGGAGGTTTTGAAACATCATCTTGTTTCACAGTATCAATTTTACTGTCAACAATATCTGGAACTGACCATGCCACAACAGCTCCTTCAGAATCTCCTCTGATTAACAGTTTACCATGAACCTGGGACTCAACATAGCGGTATGCTGGAGGACAAGACAGTGGCTGCAATGAACAATCCAATAATTAACCATTCAAACCAATAGTAACACAATTGTTATTGCTACAGCTCAAGTCCCATGAGCTAAAGCTGTGGACACATAAAATTCATGAACATTGTCTAAGACATATATTCATTTTAAAAAACTAAAGTTCCAAAAAAACAACCTTGGCATTGTTTGTATGTTTTAGGCTACTATTAACAAATTTAGCATGTTCTCTCTTACAACTACCTCTTCTTCATGATTTCAAAACTATTACGAATGGAAAAATGGAATGTGTAAACCATTTTCAATTTCCATATACTTTTATAGAATTGCACTATGACTAATTCATTCCCTAGTTTAGAATATCTGAATTAATATTTAATTGGCTCAAAACACTAATCAACACACAAAGAAAGATATCAAGAATACACTGTATTGCATTAGACTGAACTCCAAGTCTCTGAGAGGAACGCGGGCAGAGAGAGAGCATAGACACATGGATGCGCAGTTGCGTTAAACAATCAGCGATTACTGAGAAATCCCGATTCACATGCATTATCAAAACTCACTCAACGCTCACTTTCCTCTCATTGAGCATTAAGCCAGATAACTGTGATGCTATGTGTTGTACAAGAATTGGCACTGTTAAATATTATTAGTATTAAAATCTAATTTTAATTTCACATAGATTATCATTTCGAAATGTAGTAGATGACTTACATTTTAAAGAGGGCAAGCTAACTCCTCATCTGTTTCATTTATAATTTTTCAATTATATTACTAATTATTTCGCGACCTTCACTATGTACAACGAAACTTTTTTTCTTTGTTTTCATGATCCTTGAAGAGACATTGTGAACAGACAATTACAAATAAACAAATAACAGGATAATTCACTCATTAACAGAAAGTAACTAAAAGTATATTAATCCTACATGATAGTTCACAAATTCATATTTTTAATGTTACTATAACACAATTACTTAAAAAGACTATAATATGTAGTCTTTAAACTCACTTACTACCGTAACGTTAAAAAGCGGACAGCAATAATGTTACAAACTGATAGTCTGCCTTTGTGATGGATGCCAGTTTGCACGGTGAATAGGGCTGATGAATCATTGGCCTTGACAAACAAACAACACCAACACACACACACACACACAAAACACAATCACACATACTTTATCCCCTCCATCAGAGACTTGGAGTTCAGTCTAATGCAGTACTTTACAGTGCTGTCACTCAATCTTCTGATAACAGTTACACTCTTCACTGGAACAATGGAACTGATGGTTTCTCTCACAACTTGATCATTACAATTTTTTTTTACCTTAATTTAAAAGAACCTAACTGCTTTCCTGAGAAAAAGAATATACTTTAGGAAAAATTCTTTTAGCAAAGTTAGGCCAAATAACATTACTACAAACACACATTTTCTTTTGAAGATACAGAAGTACTAATACAAATTTTGGCAATAGGCATTACCAAATCTGCTGCTGCACTGGTCAAAGCTGTTGACTGTTTACACGTAAAAATTAAACAATTGGCCTAAGTAACTACTTAATTGAATATTAATAAAGTATGAAATTATATTTACGTTTTTTGTCACTACTGCTTCCAAATGAAAAGAGGAACTAACCGTACAAATTCTATATCAAAAGTGGTCAGCTTGATTAGTCAGTTATTCAGTTGTAAAATTACGAAGCATAAATGCCAGATCAAACTTTTACAAGACTACAGTGAGAGTAGCTCTGGACTGGAATCCCTCGGATAGTCATGAGAGACACAGTCCCTGCAAAATTATCAACAAGACTGTACTGAAAGAAGTAAGACGTATGAACAAAACATACCAGTCAAAATCAGCATTAAACTGTGTAAATTTATAGAATACAGAGAGTACAGTGAACCTGAGTTAAGTAAACAAATAAATAAACTGATTTAAGACGACTAAGTTGCTAATAAAACAAACTTCTTATCCCATCCACAATTTCCACAACTTACACTGCTAATATCCCCCCCCCCCACATGTACAATCTAACAGCTAAATGTTACCTTTTCAGCAGTTGCAGACAGAATGCAGTAGAGTAATGGAGAATCGTCTTCATTGGATTCCTTGTGGAAGTCCTTACTATCTGCCACACTGCTGCTCAATATACAGTGACAAATATTAATAAAAAAAATTCACTATATTTGTGTAATATTTTATTACAACATATGCATTATATTATAAACCAGCCTTCATTATATTATGAAGAGAAATTAAGAGAAAATTTTATCAAACATATCATATTAACATCATTTTTAGTATCACTAATTATGGTTTTACATTAATAATGTTTTCCCTATGAACATGAGTATGTATGATTGTTACTTTATTATATCCTAATATACTAACTACTATGATACAAATATAAACATGACACTATAACAAAACTATGTTAATATCACACAATATGTTTAGTTACCTCTTAGTATTATCACTTACACTACAATTCAAATTACATAATTCATTCCTTTGTTCTACAACTTTCAGTCTACTGGTTTCTTTGTCTGTATCAGTCTGCATAAATTAATTAAACTATTATGAATTACTATATTTATATAACAATAACAGTCATGTGATGTGAATAAACCCTCTTTGAAAACACTATTATGCAAAGCAGTTTTCTTTAAGGGGAAAATTATAAGGGAAAACTTTACAATTACAATTTGCAAGTACACAGAAAATTCTGAACGTTTGTAAATCAGAATAATATTATAAAAAAAGTTTTTAAAAACTACATAAACTATTTTCATGTTTTGTAATTAACCAGTTAACATTTTTCTCCATAAGTTTTTAAAAGTAATAACTGTAGCAACGTTTACTGCACTTATAAAAGGTTTCTGTTTCATATTTTGCAAACAAAAAATGTAAAAATTACTAGCCTGTTTCATATAAAATTAACACGGAACAACAGTATGCAAGCCTGCTAAATGCCTAATCAGCAGCATACTGTAATAAAGCACTGGCTGCAATCTACCGGTACACTCATGCTAACTACCATAAGCCAGTCAGTGACATGCAGCCACCACCATTTTCAATTCAAAACTCTCGTCTACTTTGTACATACACTAACAAACTTACAATCAAGCTACAGTTGGAAAACAAAATATTTCTGTATGTGAAAATAACAATAAACAACAATAACATTAATTTTTGTAATTACAATTTTTCAGTTTTTGTTGTTCATAATTTTCTAGTTGCATATGTCCCTTAAATACTTTTCAGAATACTGAAGTATAAACAACACTGGTGAAAAATATATGCTCTTATTAAAGAGGCAGACTAATACACATTTAAGACTCTTGAAATCATTAAAAGTTTACATGTATTTATACAAGAACAAATCATATTTGAATGGTTATTTTACTACATGCTGTCACTGAACTACTACACACATAATATATACAAACACATAGACCTCTTATCTATGCAATTTGTATACAAACTGTTATCTATAAAGATATATAGCAATTAATGCTTACTGTGTACAAACCTGTGCTTTGTGACCAAATGCAAAATAAAGGCATTTTAATAACATAGTATGAAAACTTCCAGTCACTAAATTTCCCTAACCAACTGTCAGTTTCTCGATACATGCAAATAAAATTGTATCTTCGTGAAAAACACAGCTTCACCATGAATGGCATTCTTAGGACCATCAGTTAAATTTGAACAATGTCTATCATCTTGCAGACATGGCTGATTGTTCAATTGATCATTTCATATTTACTGTTGGTGTTTGCACTAAGTTTCTTCATTCATTTATACAAACACAGACCTCTTATCTATGCAATTTGTGTACAAACTAACTGTTATCTATAAAGATATATAGCAGTTAATGCTAACTGTGTACAAACCTGTGCTTTGAATGTGATTGATTGTTTTTAATTTGTTGGTGAAACATTTACTAGTAGTCACTTAGATATGTATACCTTCACAACTATTACTATTCAATATGTAAGATTCTACCTACTGTTCAAAACTTCATAACCAGGAGTCAAATAACAATTTTATTTATGTCTACAATCCCGATATGTTCTTTCAACGTTTTATTATGTTTCACAACAATTTACTGAAAACATTAACTACTGGTAACAGCCTACAGGAGAATTGTTCTGCATTATCCAACAGTTAAAATATTTAAATAAAAATCTCATTACTTTCCAATTACACAAACAGGATGTATCATAAATCTAGCAGCTCTATAAGCAGATTGTATCCTGTATTATTAAACTACTTAGAAATGACAGCCATAATTCCAAACTTCATTTATAACCAAGATGATACAGATTACAGAACAGCTTATACAATTGTATGATAGTTTGTCAAAGTAAAACACATTTTTAACCAACATAAAACTGTCTACTCTAGGATGCCCACTTAAATATTTCTATCTGACAAATTACAAAATATTTTTCTGAAACTTTGCTGGTTTTGCATTCACATATGTTTCAGGCTTGACAAACTAACCTAATTTTCCAAGCTTAACACTGAAAGATACTTTCAAAGTTCACTTTATACAATTGCCACAATTTGTACACTGTATTTAAATGAATTTAGAAAAAAAATTTCAAAAAGAAAATAGTACTGCAAAAGTAGTCGAAAATTCTTTGGTATACTATCTGTGAAACTATACAAATATTTTAAAATCCTTATTTACTTTAGTATTTAATTTAGTTAGAATAATAGATAAACTTAATTTTTTTTAAATAACAACAAGGAATTATTTTTTACTATCTAAATTAAGATCTTGTTACTTATGAAACAAAGACATTAACATAAAGAAATCTACACAACTGGAAAAACTTATTTAATGAAAGACACAACGAAAATCAATATTTTTTTAGGCTAGTCAATAGTATACGTTATATCAATGAAGTTGAAAATGAATAAATTTCACAACTAAGTTTCAACATTGTTTTATTGTATATATTATTGTTTACTGAATATTTATGAGCAGAATACATGTATTGTTTACTGAAAATACAATCAATACAACACACTTACAAATATAATAAAAAGTCTTCAAAAAACAAAAAAATATAAACAGACAACAAATGATTTGTTCTTGTATAATTTCCTTTTCATTAAATGTTCAAATTAATTTAAAGTTATGAACATGTGAATGAAATATGCATACCGGGTGTCAAGCGTCTTGCCTCGCAGCTTGCTGTAGAGGACAGAACAAAGCACACAGGTGGTTAAAACAATACACATTTTACCATTCACCAGGTTCACCACCAACCCCTTCACCAAATACCCTTAACATTCCCAAACTGTATCCCCATATACATAGTTTTCAGTCCCACATTACCTCCCACCACCTTAAAAGGTTAAGTAAAACTCTCACCAGTGTGATACATAAATTACAACCACTTTCCTTTGTGAACTTACTTTAACACGTTGCAGTGTTTGCTAAGTGGCATGCCCTTATTAGGTAGTAATTATGCAATTTCAGTTCATATGTATATATTTCTGCTCTGCTATCAATATAAAGTACCAGTACAGATCTTCAAATGGGGAATATGATTTTAAAATTAAATTTTGATTTCTTAATGGCAACCTTCACGTTCATGTACATCTTCTAAGATGCTGAATAGCTACCAGACCTAACATATACTTTTCTTTCTTATATCAGACAACTTTTCACAATGACTTTACAAGAGAAACTTTTTATCTGACAATATAACTGAAACGAGTTGTGAAAAATGTATTTTTTAAAGTTAAATATGTTTAGCTTACTTACATATTTTAAAATATCATATACTTTTTTAGCGTACCGTGTCACTTATTTTAAATAATTATATAATTACCTTTTTATCCACTCTAGCGACACAAAGTTTTGTCTAGTTATGACGCGTTTCGGGACTAAGTCCCATCCTCAGATAACACTGATTTTAATATGAAAAACTAATACAATATATAATCGTAACCATGATTTTGGTTATGTCGATATGTATGGATATTTTATTTAATTGACATAAGCAAAATCATGGTTACGATTGTATATTGTATTAGTTTTTCATATTAAAATCAGTGTTATCTGAGGATGGGACTTAGTCCCGAAACGCATCATAACTAGACGAAACTTTGTGTCGCTAGAGTGGATAACAAGGTAATTATATAATTATTTAAAATATCAGTTTAGCAAGGTTATTTATATATAAATACAAGAAATATTTTATTTATAATATTGCTTTTGTCCTCTATCCACTTCACAATTTATGATTTTTTTGAACATGAATTGTCATAATTATTAATGAGTATCTAATCTTCTTTTACTTATATCTTTACTTCATATAATGTTGAAAATACCTAAAACATTTTTAGCCCCATGATTATATATAGTATCATCAATGATAGAACATAAAAGATTATACATGAATCCCCAGCATGAGCAAAATAGAAAGGGAAATTTGTTCTTTGCACAGTGTAAAACATTTTTTTGATCTTTTTTACCAAATGTGCTATGATAATAGAAAACACACAATTCTCATTTATACCATTATTATTTGTGCACTAAAAAACAAATGAACCAATATACATATTTGAAAAATGTGATAATCTAATCTGAATTCACTTTAGTGGCAACAGAATCAGCATGTCACTTACACAAAACACTGAACATGTGATAAAAACCTACTTTAGATGATAACTTATCATGTGGAATTATGGAAAATACAATTTTTACAATAACACTGCTAAAAATAGTGTTTTACCAGAAAACTATGTACCCACCAGCTTATGTATTTGACCACAATTTAGTACAAACAACATTTTTATTTTACTTTATATTTATTTTAGTGATTCTATATTTATCAGTTCAACTACACACCAACAAACCAAATATAATTCCTTTTAATATCACAGAATACACATTATCAGATGTGAAGTTCAACTGTATGTAGGTGGTATATTTTATATTATGCGCTGACACGACATCAACTTACATTATAAACAAAATTAATTTGTTTTGTATTAAAACATAATCTCTTGGATGAAAATTTTTACATACAAAATGAATAAAACTAAAAACGCCCACACCAAAACAGAGTAAAACTTGGACCAAAATTTAAGACAAGAGTTCTATAAAATGATGATGGTTCATAAAAATTGTTTCTTCACTGCCTTTCATTTATATGTATTGTTACAATAACTGCTTAGACTGTGGAATAAATTTATTGATATCAAAATTCTCATTAACACTTCTATAAAACAATTACACTTGTATAATACAAGTCTATCCTTGTTCCACAATCCTTATTACAATTATCCAAAGTACACTTGTATACAACCAACAATAAAAAATCATTAAGTTAATCAATGACAACCAGTAAGCAACACAAAAAAAAGGTAAACACTTGTCACTTTTACTAATACCACTCTATAATAGCTGTTCACAAAACTGAATTTTAATACACTGGAATTGCTGGTATAATCCACAGATCTCTTCTATTGAAGTGAAGACACAAGGCCTTTATATGGCCCAGCGAAAGTCACCTGATGTGTAATTTCTATTTTACAGGCATAATTTGATTAATGGAGGAATTAATTACTGGAATCTGCAGCATTGGTTAGACTTTGCAGATAACTCTGGATGGCTTTGGAACATCATGTCTACTTGCCAACATGGTGCTACAGACAAGCATTACATAGCCCATAGAGAATGCATGTTATTTATGTTAAATTCACATTTTTCTGCTTTATTCTTAAACCTGACTGTCCCAAACTAGAGTACCCATGTAGTTTGCTTTGGTCTCTATAGGGGTTTTGTCTCTGGAAACCACTGTTTTCCATTTCTATAACTCTTTCTCCATAACTCACAAAACCTTAACATTGATTCCATTCTGCGTTCCTAATATGTAGACCTACCCACTATCTTGCGTGCCATTCTCTTCTCCCTGTTTTGTTGTTCTTCAACTCATATCTTCCCAACACTAGGCTCTTCTATTTTCTGCATGTCAGTGCACTGTATCTTTCTGCTCCTATATTTTATTAATTTTTTTTTTAATTGAAATTTGCAATTTACAATCCACAGCCATAACAGGCTTTTAAGTAAATGAGATAAAAAGGAATAAGGCTTATAAGAAAAACAACTGACATTTCTTCTTATAGAAGAATGTGTCAAAGGTTATAGCACATCTTGATTCCAAGTTCTGTAGTGTCATCTCTCATTAGGAACGTTGTTGTATAGCTGCTATATTAACTCACTTTTGTAATCTACTATTTGATGGTTATATCTGGCTGTAAGCTTCTGGATTTTGTACTTATGAGTGGTACTTTCAGGTCAGTGAGAAGCATCTGGTTTCTGGTTTACCAATGGCATCTGCTAAAACTCTAAGCACACTTTTGACTGAAATATTTGGATGACTTTTAACCATGTAGGATTCGCGCATCCCCACAGCTGAGTCTGTAGGACCATTATAGATTTTAGCATGGTTCTGTATCAGTTTATACTTAATGATAGTTCAGACTTATGCCTGATGAGCGAGAACATCAAAACTTGAGGTCTAGCTGATTTCATTTGACTTGAATATACTTTGCCAGGTGAGCTACTTATCAAAGTCAACTAAACTTCAAAGAATTTAATTTTGGTTCTTATTGTTTCATATGTTACTGATTATTACAGGTGGACAGAAGTGGTGTTGGGTAATAAATGTAGTTGTAATGGGTAGTAAATGTATATTGAGCCCATGCATCTTTATTCTTGTTCCATCCAGTAAGTAGATGCAAATAGACTTGTAGGTTGTCAGAAGTAACTTGCAGATTTTTATTAACGAACAGCACAGCACCATCAATGGCAAAAGATGCAATAGTGGTGAGATTTGTTTTAGGTATTTTTTTTAAGTGTAGAGATGAGAAAGAGTATCAGTTGGAGTCAACAGAGTAGTAGCTGGATTTGAAATCATATTTTAAGATAAATTTCTATTTGAGGGGGGGGGGTATGACTATAGCAAAAACCGTAACTTTTAACAGGCTGAAAGATAATGTGTTTCTTAACTTAGAAGAGCATGCCCAAACCATAATTTATTTTCTTTGACACCCTTTGTGATTTCATTAAGTATGTTGCGTAGTTGGTGAATAGCATTTCCAGAAGCCAATCTGGTGATAGGTATAAGAGTTAGAATCGTGTTGTTTTCTTGAATTCATTTTAATAACACTTTCTCAAATGCTTTGCTCTATACGGGCAAAAAGCTAAGAGGTCAAAAGGATGATGGTTCATGAGAAGGTTTGTTTAGTTTCAGAATTATTATAATTTCAGCACACTTCCATAATGTGGGAAAGTATGCTAAGGTTAGTGTGCAGTTGAAAATGTCTGTTACAGGAAAAATAAGTTTTCTTGTAGCTGTTTAAAATTTTGGCCTGAGAGCACAACATGGAGTTTTCCTTATGTTTAATTTACTATTTTCTACCTCAACTTCTGGCAGTATGCATACTCTTACACGAGTATATGATTAGTGAAGCACATTAATGAAGTTCACTATTATGTTGTCACCAACCCTTGGTTCATCTTTAAATATTTCATTTAATGTTTAACGAAGTGTCACTACTTCTGTTTTATTTCTCTGATATTTAACTGAAACCAATTTTTCTCCTTCAGAAACTCTCTCATTGGTGCTTCCTCCAACTGAGGAACAAGGACCACTGTTGATCTTTCAATCACTTCTTTTGTTGTCATACAAGTTGATACTTCACTGTCCCATTCTTCCTTTTCTACATCTGCCACCAAGGATTCAGCTTCTCTACAATGTTGACTTCTTCTTCGACCACCATCACCTAATCAATCAAACAGATGGAAGTCTTTGCCACTTGAGCCATGCAGAGTATCATGCAACCTTCTCTTGACCAACCCTTAGGAAATTCCCTTTTCATCTGTAAGTACATAGGTGTTCATGATGTCCAAGCCAAGTATCACTTTGTTAGCAATCCCTGCACAACCATGTGATGGCTAAACTCAAGACAACCCAAGCTTATGTTATGCCCACCTTTGTTAACTATTTCACAAGGCCATCTTATTGCAATCTATATAGTAAAGAAACATATGTGAGGCTGGAGGCTGCTCACTACATCAGGCTCATGATGAATACTATAGTGCCCATGTCAACTGTAATTAGGGCTGCTTTATCTCTTCAATGACTTATTTAATAATTAATAATTGAATTTCTGCTGATCTGAGACTGTGCATTGTACAGAGGCTTTACTCCTCCAGGTGTTGAGGTCATACCTATCTCTGTTTTTTAGTACGTCAACAGCCTGTTTCTCCTGAGCATTTCTTTACTACGTCCAGCATAACAGTACAGTATTAAAAAAAAACCTTCTGACTACAACATGTCTTCATTCATTCAGATGGCTGCTAACTCACCAGCTTCAAATTGGAGAGCATGAGAAGAACATCTTCACTACTCTTGTGATGTGGCAAGGTTGCTGCTGTTCACAATCGCTACCCCGACAATATTTGTTTGCACTGGAAACTTCATTTGAAAGTTCTCTCCAGGATAGGCCAATGTAATCAGTAGGTCTATACTTGTTTCAAATTAGTCGAGACTCTCAAGTTTTTTACACTCAAAGCACATTTTGTTTCCATTATAATTTTATTGTGGTTTTCATTGCTGTTACTCAAAGACTGTCCAAATCAAGTGTTTGGGTCATACAACTAAATTTTGCAACTAACTTACATGCCAACTGTCCCAATCAGTTGATACATGAAACTAAGTTTGGAGGACTGTTTTAAGTTCCATCAAGCAGTCTTCAGCTTCAGTATCAGTTGCATTAACTGGTGTTCACTTGGGAAGAAAATACAAAAGTACTGGTTTTTAAGAACGACTACCTCCATTTGAATCTTTTTATAGTTTTTTACCCGTTATACTATTGGTAATCACCCTCCCAACCACAGTATCCACAGACAAATAAGACAAATATGTATAACTGATTTGCTTATTCTAATTACCTTAAATTTTGCTTCAAATTCTTCAAGAAGACTTTGCACACTGAGATTTATACTTATTACTTTTAATTATCTGATCCATTACAAACCAGAAAAGAACTATAAGTTGCTAAATTCACACACACACACACACACACCTTACGTTTAAATGAATAACTTAAAGTTAACTAATATTTGCATAACACAAATTGATCTTAAAAAAATTAAAATTATTTTATTTCAGTATAATTTACAACACAAAAATGCAAAAATATAAAGAATACTTTCAAACTAAATTCTGTGCGACTGAGGCAGCTACTAAAAGGCAGTCCAAGGTTACATTTAAATCAAATTCATTTTTAAAACATCACAAATAACCAATATGTACATACATAAGCTGATAAAGGTACAAAAATACATAAAACGGATAAAACGATAGGGTTAAAAGCAGGGACAGCTTTACAAGTACTGAAAAGCTGCAGAACTATCAGTTATATCACAAAATACTACTAGTTGTATGTGTATGTTATTAAAATCTATATTCCCTAACAGGGGTTGAAAACCTATAACATGCCACTTCAGAGCAAGTATTGGTAATCATTACAACTTCCAGTCCCTACTTAGGTATGTTAAAAACAAAAAAATATTTAAAAGTACCGTACTGAATAACACCAAATAGTGTCATCTGTTGCCTTTTACATGATTGGTTTTGTTTATACATACAATCATTTATAATTATTATCAAAATGGAAGAGAATTTGAGTACCCATTTCAATTTTACTAGACATGATATCAAATTTAATAAAAACAATTTATAAACCAATGAATGTAATACTAAATAATGAATACACTGAAACATTGTGTAAATGGAAATTTGGTTAAATTACAAATATACACTGATCCCAAGAGAAAGCTCTGTAGTTGTTTGCAAGAACTTTGGACATCAGTAAAAATCAGAAAATCAGGACCACGACCTATACCAAAAATAAAAAAAGGGCTACCACGAGGTAGTCAAAACATATAGAGCTTTGGTATGGGATTCCTATACTGGTTGGAACAGCCAATTCATAAAGTGAACTGGTACATTTGAAAACAACACTTTACTTTTGATTTACGTTACAATTATTTTTAGCTTATTGGTACATACAAAATACTGTAAATCCAACCTCACTTTAAATAAATGCTAACTAAGTTTTTTTGAGATATTTCATAGCCAATTCAAATTTTACATTTACAATTATATTACATTGTGATTACCACTGATATAATACCATATATTACTGATGATAATCACAACACTAAGTCAATATAATTTAAGGGTGCTAATGGTCAAGGCGATAAATACAAAATTAATGGCGTTGTATTAGCTTACCACCAAGTACCACATACCATCATTCACGAATTAATAGCTAAAAAAAAAGTATGAAAGAAATTCTATTTGCATTAATTAAAATGGAAACTATATTACCATATTAGTGGTGAACCTGTTTAATGTATATAACAAACAACTATACATACATACGTACACAACATGCTTTAACTATAGCAAAAATATGTTTAATACTAAATATGGTTTTATTTTTAGTTTTAATTATTAATTAAAATTTTAACTTTAATTATTAGCTGACTTACCATATCACCAATAGTAATAGTAATAGGTATAGAATTAAAAGTGTATTAAGAGTATGTGAATTTTGTATGTGTGTTTTATTTAACAGTTTATTTATCACTTACATAAAATATTACATTAAATTTCATTTAATATGTGCAACAATGTATTTATTGTGCATGTACCCATAATGCTGATGTACTTTCACATCCACTTTACCTCCAGTTACCAAAAAGTCTAAACACTTGTAAAATGTTTTACATCAGAACTGATTATTTTGTATCTTGGTGTCTTTTTATTGTACAATTAAAGAAAAGCTCTTTCCAAGAATTTTTAATTAATAATGTTCACAATATTTTAGTTTATTATCAACACATATGATCTTTGGAAATGCAGCCTGTTATACAAATGCATTCATTTTGCAAACAATGAAAAGGATTACTTCTTTAAAAATCAACACAAAGCCTTTCATTTTTATACAAAAATATGCTGGTGCAATACAGCATGGGATAAGTGAAAAAATGTTGCTGTACCGTACAGCTGCACAGTATGTGTCGATTCAGGCGTGTTAAAGTCATGCAACACTGTTACTGCTAGATTCATTAAACTAACAAAACCTAAACTTTTGAAATCATGCTGTGCAGTGTTTGTGAATTTTTCATACATCATCAAGGCCTCCTAACGCCATGCTGTGCTTTGTGTGCTCAGTGTGTGTGTATGTGTGTAAAATTTCTTTTCTTTGTTTCTTATGTTGAAATTAATCACTGTAGTAAATTGTGTATTGGTTTAACAAAACCAGATACATGTATATTAGTTTTTTTTACTAATACTGCCCTACAAATGATCATTTCATATCACACTGAAAATTGTTATTTATGTGGACACAATTATATATTTCATAATCTATTAGTATTTACTACAATAAAAGTTTTCTGCAGTTTAACATCTTAAAAAAATATTACTATTTGTAACTATAAAACTTTACTGTTCATTGTGTTTGTAAAAATACAGAAGGTAAATTTTCATCTTATGACTTAATTGGACTCCATGACTGACTACCATCAGAAAGACATGGTCCGCTAAACGTACAAGTGGTTTTTATAAAAACTACAAATCATCAGATATTACATAATAGTGTATTATATAATAATGTATCTATATCTATATTAAATAAAGAAGTATTTGGCACATTTCACAATTTGACTATAATAATTTCTGAATTTCAACTGCCAGCACTTTAGTTTAAACAATTCTGCATGTATGTGTGTGTTTGTTTAATGAAAGTACACTATAGTGATATAATGATAGTTATCTCTTACTGAACTGTTCCCGGTATTGCCAACAGGAAATGATTTTATGACATGTCACTCTAAGCATACACAGTGTTATAGCATTTCAGATTGTCAGTGTTAAGTCTCAATCCGGCATAAACAGTTTACATCACTTAGACAAGAGAATAGTATACTACACTTTATTTTTGTGTATAAAGATTTCACCTAATTTTTAGTTTTTGTTTTCCACACCTATTTATGGCTATAATATTTGTGCCGATAGCTAACCAACCACATGGTACAAAGAAAAAAAGAATAAATGGAAAACAAGGCCACAACAAGTTTTTACAACAATGATTCACACAGAAATGAAACACATGGTTAGAGGTCTAATCAAAATGAAAATAAATATGATACAATGAAATCAATGTAATGTTACAACACTCAACACACATGCCTAATGGATGCTTAATAAATGTGCTCACCAGATATTGGAATAATTAGTTTTAGACCATACTAATTACAATTAATGTGTATATGGAATAAAACTTTTCTATTTCTATCAATGCTAACAAGTCTTAAAACTATTAGCATACAGGTACTTCAAGCTAAACATCATTACTGAATTTTTTGAAATAAACTATGCAGCAGATTTATGTGAGGTATATTCTAAAAGTAAGGATCATTTGGAAATTATCACCAACTGTAACAATGAAGTGGGACCATGCATGTGCCATATTGTAATATGACGTATTACTCACCTGTTGGAATATTGTTGACATCAGACATGTGACTGTTGTGGTATGCAAGTGATTTACTATGAGTACTACAATAGTTGGTCCCACAGACTATGATGTTCACATGTGATACATTTTTTGAAGCAAACTTGCTGCAAATCATCTGCAAATTTGTGATATCTGTGGGCCAAACCTTATGAGTGACAGTGAAGTTAAGCAAAAGTAGGCTATGTCATTTGTTTAGGGATGTATGTTCAAATGTTGAAAGCACAGCAACTCATTTGTAATCACAATTAATGGAGCAGTGGAGGAAGTAAATGTAAAAATTCATGAAAGTCAGCAAATTATGGTGTTTATAATTGTCTATTCAATTTCCAAATGTTTCATGTTCAGTAATTTATGCCAGCATAATAGAGAAACTTGGGCTCAAAAAAAAAGTGAACCAGATGAGTGCCAAAAATGATAACCGATGCTCACAAGCAGAAACATTTGGCATCCACTTAAACAATTTTGAAGCATTTTGAGTATGAAGGGGGTTAGCTTCTTGCACACAGTATCATTGGAGTTGAATCCTGGGTTTCTACGAAATTTTTGACCACTCCCCTATTGCCCTAATCTTACAACAATGATTAACATTTTAATCTTGAACTTGAAGAAATGACTCAGATTGTAGTGGTTTAACAATGACAACCTAATTAACACAGCATTATTAACTGGTTCAGGACACAAGCATTTGATTTTGAAACATTATTGATTATGGTCCAAGTCACGTTATTGATAATAAATTACCTTATTTCAAATCCGTCCTGTTACCTAGTTGCGTTGTTTTTGAAGTTACGCGTTTCGGGAACTATGTCCCATTATCAGACGTCTCACTCGGGAAGAGATCGTCAAATATTAAAATTCATAAAAGTGCATTATTTAAACACACGTGTCCGACTCGGTGCGCACCGTGTAACGTTCGGTTGGATACTGGATATTTGGACTTCGAGTTATTGCCAGGTTGTTTATCTCAAGCAAATGCAACGCGGTGTCGTACAGTGGGTTGGATTTAAAATTCAATTTATCATTCAGTATGCCATCATGGTTGTTCGTGCTGTTATAACTTTTGTATATTTCAAACTCCTCCAATGCGTCCATGTAGTGACCCTTGTTACAGTAATGTAAAGGTACCGGTATAAGATTAGACCTTAAATCCGTGTAAGTATGGTTGTTTGAAATCAAATGGCGTGTGTAATTTGACTTAATGTTTTCAAGTGAATATATGTTATTTAAATGTTTGCGTGGTGTGTGTTCTTGAAATCTTTTGATGAAAGGTCTCCCTGTCTGGCCAATATAGAAACTATCACAGTCGTTACATATTAGTTTATATATGCCCGTTTTTATCTCCAAGTGGGTTTGAATATTTGGGCGAACTAATTTCCATAGAATATTATTAGTTTTGAAAGTAGTAGTAATACTGATTTCATTTAATATGGATGTTAAAATTCTGGGCATTATATTGGTGTAAGTGGTTGAAATGAATGTGGTCTTAGAATTTTTAGCTGGTTCAGGTTTGGACTTTTTATATTTGTGCTTTCTGAGGATGTTATCAATCATTGAACTGTTGTAACCATTGGCTACTGCTATATGTTTTATTGTATTGAGCTCATCGTTGAAATCCTCAATGTCAAGGGGTATCGTTAATAATCTGTGTATGAAGCTATTGTATGCTGCTATTTTTTGTGAAAAGGGAAGATGCGAGTTGGCGTGTATGGTTACATCAGTAGTGGTCGGTTTTCTATATATTTTAAATTTCAGATTATCTATGTGTCTAATGATAGTTAAATCTAAGAAATTTAGCCTATTATCGGTTTTGGTCTTTAGAGTGAATTGGATATTACAGTTTATGTTATTCATGGTATTTTTTAGACTATTTATTTGGCGTAAAGTGCCATTAAAGATTAAAAATGTGTCATCTACATATCGACCATAGAAAATTATATTATTAGCGTAACTATTGTTGGAGAGAAAATAGGAATTTTCATAAAAATTCAGATAAATATCTGCCAGTAAACCGGACAGAGGAGAACCCATGGCCAAACCATTTGAATGAAATACTGGTCGTTGAAGGTAAAATAATTCTGTTGTAGAACAATTTCAAGTAAAAGGATTAACTCATCTATGGTCCGGGTACTTAGTTTTTTGGTATCGCACAAATTGTTTCTTAAAATATCAATTGTTTCCTTCACTGGTATATTAGTATAGAGATTTATTATATCAAAAGATGCCAGTTTATAATTCGGCAGTAATTTTATATGTCTAGTATTGTTTATAAGATCAGTATTATTTATAATGCTCTGGTTGTTCTTTAAATGAATATTTTCCTTTATTAATTTAACAAGCTTTTTAGCTGTCTTGAAACCTGGTGCCGTGGTGAAATTAACCAAAGGTCTAATCGGGACATTGTCTTTGTGAATTTTTGGTAGGCCTGTGAGCCTGGGCGCTTTAGCGTTAATACGTTTTAAATAACGGCGTGTACGCTCATCAAATAAGGTAATGCATTTATTAATCGTGCTATTTAAAATTTTGACAAAGGAGTCAGTGGGATCAGAGTTTAAAACTTTAATGTAGTTATCGGAAATGAACTCGCTGACCTTCTGCGTATACGTATCATTATCTATAACCACCAATGTATGGCCTTTATCAGCTTTTGTAATGCGGGTGTTATTGTCAATTAGTTTTGTTTTTATTTTCTTCAGTGTCTTGAATTCAATATGAAATCTTAACTGTTTTTGTGTAATATGAGATGTGTGAATGTCCAGGGTATGCCTGTCTATGGTATTATTGAATTTATTGTTTATTAAGAAACGTGCTTTGTTCTGAAGTTTAGGATCTGAGATTGCTTTTACTGCAGTCTCAGCACAGATAATCTCTTGTAAGACTTGATGTTTGTTGTTAGGTGAAAAGTTTCAGAGTCTCCAACTTGCATTGTCCTCTGTTTGTATCACTACGCCAATATGTGTTGCTGGACTGCCACTCCTACATACCAGCGTGACGTATGATCTGACGTAACATCGTACGATCCTCTCAGTTACATAATATGCTAGTCATGCATCTAAAAATAGCTGTTTGGCTTCTCACTGGAACTGACCTTGGCACAATTTTGCTGGTTGTCTATTGCGTCGTTATATTTTATGAATAATATTTTACAAGCAGTGCTACCACTGTCGCTACCATCAAAATTTACCTTCTCATCAATTTATGTATACATTTCCCAAAATTATTATTATTACGTCAAAAATGCTATTTGCTTTTATTCAAATACAAATTTATTTATTTCCCCGGGTAGGCCAAAATGTCCCGTTACAAACTATTTAACAAATCAGTGAGAACTTAATTAAAAATATAGTAAACTCAGTACCAACAATGGCGTGAGTGCGCGAGAACCAAGAAAACGGTCAACACAGTACAACAAACCACAGGGACATACACGGTGGACGGGTAACTAACAACCCTAAATATGCATATTAAAAAATCAGTTTAAAATGAATGTTGATAGTTACATGTAAACCTAAATAATTGACATCTCTAAGGGAAAGGTTTTTTTTTGTTTTTATAAAAGAAAATAAGAAGGGGAAAAGATATAAATACATATTGGTTCATACAAAAAATGTATAATTTGTACTAGGTTAGAATTAAGGAAGATTCCATTTGTTAATCTGTGTGATTTTATATTATTTGTTACTTATTCAATGTATTTTTAATTCAACAAGTAGAACTTTAATTGTTATCAAAGTAGCCTAAAATGAAATAATTAACTTGTTTAATAAACCAGAAGCATTTGTTTGAATATAAACTGCATATTTATATTTATACCGTTCATTTCAAATAATCCTTTCTGCAGCTGTGTTCGTCTGTACAACTCTGGAATAGAACCCTAAGGTAAGAGTTTAATATAAATTGAATTAAGTTATATTGTTTCATTGGCGCCTGAACTGGGACTCGAGTATTTTATTAGTTGATATAACCTATATTGTTTCATTGGCCCCCCGAAACAGGGACGGCGAGTGTAATTTTTTATTACATTCGCCAGACCTAATTAAGCTGCAGAACGGGTTGTTTGAGAGTGAGGGTGTGTTTGTAAAACATATAAACGTCTAATGCATTTAATGAAGCTTTATATAATTAATTTAAGAGGGTTATAATTGTGTAGAGCAGTAAATTAATACTGAATATTGTATTCTTACCGTGAGTACGTCTACCGTCTTACTCTGCAAAATGTAAATAATGTACAATTTGTGTGTAATGAGTGTACGTGTCTTCTCGATCCGTAGTTCGATTGCGTGCAACTTCTGTAGATTTCGTTCGTGGCGAACGTACGAATAACCAGGTCTTGATGTTCACTAGGGGTGAGAAAGTCCCGGTGGCGCCAAATTGTTTTCTCAAAACAATTAAAAGAAAATTCAAGGGCGTATGACCAGCGCCGCTCAAGCGGTTTGAATAATTCAAATATTTCCGCTAGCTAGGCCCACTGTAGCACACAGCCGTTCGATGCGTGGGCTGTGTAAATCGTCAGTCTTCTGCTAAAATGTACATAAAATATTGTGCACCTCCTAATGAAATTATAACACCGTGGTTACACTCAATACTTACACATTTTTTATTAGTGATTATTATTCATTTAATACAAATTATTCTAATACAAATGCTCCGGTTATTTATATGAGACAATTACAGGGTTTGACAATCGATATTTGAATTGATACCAGACGTTTAATGTGGCGTCTGTTAAAAATTGTATACAAATTATTAATGTCGTTTGTCATAGGATCTTGAGGTTACGTTCAAAGGATTACAAATGTTTTAAAAACAATAAAAATACACACCTTTACATCAAGTAAACTTAACTAACATATTGTGTAGGTATATTTTGTTTAGCGCAGTGTAGTAAAAGTGTTTACAAGTTATGGATCATTAACAACAGCTTATATTGGTTAGTTTATAAATTGTCAGTGACTTAAATTTCTTTTTAATCTTTGAAAGTAATGAATTTCAGTTCAGTGAGATTTCGACCTTTAGTGAGATAATTAACGTGAGTTTATTTATGTATTTCGGGTAATTTAAAATGTACTTATCACTTCCGTAGTTATGGCGAATTCATACGATCTGTTATTCATGGGTTATACTATAATCTTCTTTAATTTGCTGGGTTCAGGACATCAGGCATCTTTTTCAGTTTAACTGGTAGTAATTTATTTTCTTTTTTCGTTAATTTGGCCTCAACTTCAATAATCTGGCTCCAGCCTTTATCTTATGTCTTGATATACACTTAGTAATAACTTTTTCTGATATTTTCTATGTTTTAATGGACAATTTTGGTCACTCGAAAATTAGCGTCTATCTCATTAAAGCGTCATACATTCAGTAAAAAATCTAACGGTATTTTTGGCTTGTTACTCCACAGTTTCCATGGTAACGTAATTATTCTACCTGGTCGATCTCAAAATAAACCCATTGTTATCAAACCTTGAATTTTTGTTTAATTTGAATAAATATTTTATAATGGCTATATTTACTTGGGGATAATTTCAATGGTTGTAATCTTTACATAGATGTTCGTATTTTCTTTCAAAGATTAGTTTGATATCTTACAAGATTGGTCTAAGCCATGTATTAATGTTTTAGTCCAAAATGGATAATACTATGCTAATACATAATTTACTTATTTCTAAGTTTTAATATAATTCTGTCATGTTCCCTTTCGTTACACATAATTAATATAGTTTGCCTATTATTTCTTATCAAGGTATTGCTATTATTTTCTTTATAAATTCCTTACTTACTTAAAACATACTAACATATTACTGTAAAACTATTTCTTCTGGTAATTATTGCCTTAAACATTAAGCCAATAACTTCTTTCTTTAAATTAACAAATGAACAAATTTGGTGAGTGTTATACCTACACCATCTCTTTTATAACAGTAACCACCCTGGTGATTTTATACTGAGATAATATTTTTTCTGTTTTTTACATTCAACTTATTCTGTGTCTTTCAGTCTAATATACTTAACTTAATTGCTCATTTAACATGTGCTTATATTTTGGGTTTGTCACACTTGTTTCATTCTTTTTTCTTAAGATTATATGCTGTTTATTTTATTACACTTATCACTTCACTGTTCAACTTTGTCACTCCCTACCTATCTCTAATTACCCTTATATTTCTCACGATCTCACTATTATTACAAAGTTTTTGTATCTAATGAGTTCATGTCTCTTTTGTTAACTTCAGACTGTCACATATCATTTTATAATATGCAAACAACATGGTATTGTAAATACATCTTTCAAACAAAACATAACTTTGTATATATTGTCATTAAAGTGATAAAAATTGGTCTGAAATGTCATAATTAGTAATAATAACAACAATTCAATAATGTTAAAATATATTGTGTTAATTGAAACATACTACATCTGTAGCAACAGCAATAATGTTATTGAATAAATAAACTCTCCAACATCTTATACTTTCGAACACATAATACTGTAATAATATACACACTGCTGATATAATCTTAGTAAAAGTTCCAAAGTATATATTAGGATATACAATTTGTTCTCTGATTGAACCACGCACACATTTCTATTCCCTGTCTGTATGAGTGTAACCTTAAACATAACAGCTGACACATCACCTATAGATAAGGATATACATACAATCATATCTACACATGGTTTTTTTACGTATAACAATTGCTGAGATACTGTCATTTACAAGTTACCACTAATAAAAATTTAAACATAAATTATTAACAATAATAAAAAATTATGCTCTTTTAAAACAATCTTGTTAGTTACTTGTTATGGCCATGTAATTTTTTATTTTCTTCTTTTTTCTTCACTGTCTTCTTGTCTCGCTTCACTTTGGTTGATATCTGGCCAATCTCTGGGGTTGGGTCAATGTCAGTTGTCTGTCAGTCTAGTTCGTATTTTCTTGTTTTGTGACCACCTTTGGTTGTATTCTTCCTCCTTCACTATTGATTATATTTACTACTTTCATTCTCGTTATCATTTATCTATCAAAATATATTGTTTCTTGGCATTTTTTACATACTTTTTTATATCAAATGTGATCAGGGTTTGGCAATGTTATATAATGCCCTTCCACCAAAATTGATCATTTTATAAAACGTGAATTTGAGTTTGATGAAATTATCAATTGTATCGTATCAAATTTTTTTTATTTTTTGATTTTTTCAAATTCTCCTGCTTCTCATTCATTTTTTATAATTAATTCTGTATCCTTTAATTCCATTCTTCTTAGTCTTTTCTTCATTATCTTCTCATATTGCGAACTGGCTTATTGAATTTTTATTATAACTTATTCCCTATAAATCTTCTTTTTCATCAAAACTACTCTTATACTGATATCAGGGGAACATCATCCCTGCTCAGTAAAATGATTGCTGGTTCATTCAACAGACAATCTCAATTAATAATTCTTAAATATAGTCAACTCGTGACTCAAAATAACAATAATAATAATCATAATCATAATATTTGTTGGGAATCTTTTACTTTTATACTTCATTATAGCTCAGTTCGAGTCATATATTGTTTCATCTTTCTTTATAGATACTATTTGAAGCATTGTTTTTTATTGATACAATTCACATTTTTATTCATTTTTAATTACTCTTTGTTTCATCTCCTTTCACATTATAACTCTTAGAACGTTGATTTCATTTATATTGTTTTGTGATCATTGGTTTGGGTAATTTTACTTCCCCTCTTTCTAAATAGTTGTGGAAGCTGATCATTTTGATTGATATTTTTTCATAATTTTTAAAATATCATAGTAAGTTATGGCTTCTTACTAGTTAGGAATTTTTTGTAGCTTATTCCTTTACAGTATGTTATGCTTTTTATGCCTCATTTTTTGGCTAAATATTATGGTAATTTAACCTTATTTTGGAGGAATGTTTTGTAACTACACTCCTCTATTGTTAATTTTTATTTAAATATTGTAGTAAGTTGGTTGCTCTTACTTTATCTGAATGCCTTGTGACTTTTATCTCTCCATTTTTACTTGTTCTAAAATATTATTAAGATATTTGGGTAAGCTTTTCTTACATATCTTTTTTTTGATTTTTTACAATTTTTATTCATCATAATGGTTTCTCTAATGCTTAGTGTAAGCTGTACTTACGAATGTTTTGGAATTTTGACGTACTTTAGAGATCTTTTCTTTATGGCATTGGCAGACTTGTTTGTTTGTCACCTTATTTTTTTTTCTTTATTTAAAGTATTTTTGTTGGTTTTTTACTTTAAATTGTTTTTTACAGTTATGGTTGATTGTCATAATATTTCTTAATTGAGGCTTGATTGTATACCCCCTTTATTTTCTTGGTGACGGGGTGAGTGATCTCGTAAGTGTTATTGCCCTTGTCTTTTGTTATAGTGTATGGTCCCACGTATAATAATAGTAACTTTCTAGTGATGCCTTCTATGGAGCTGGGTAATTCTCTGTTTTTTAACAGTACCCTTTCTCCTACCTCGTACTTAATAGTCTTTTTCTGGTTCTTAGCGTATTTATTCTTTTGTTGCTCTACCTTTTCGGCTATTCTGTTATAGAATCTTTTTTTCTCGAATTGATATTCGGTGTTGGTGGGGAATTGGATCATATCAGTTATCTCTCTAGGCGGTGGCCGCTCAAACATCATTGTGTATGGGGTAGCTTCCGTAAAGTCATGGTAAGCTAAGTTTATAAATTCTTCAGTGGATTTCACATAATTGTTCTTTCTTCTTTAGTTTTGATTATTCTTCGATCAAATCGTCCCTTATATTTTTCAAATAATTAGTACATATTATTGTGATCTTCTTGTCATGTGTTGTCTTATATTCACCCAGAGATTGGTCCAGTGATGGGCTGTCCGCAGTTTTCACTGGCCTTAAGCGTTTAAATGAGGATTGACCTCATTGCCCCCAACATCAGTAGTGTTTGATGGTTGGTTAGCGTTCGGCTCCTGTTGATTATTCCGGTTATCCACACTGTGCCTGTGATCTTCTTCGAATGGGTGACTTCTCGTATCGGGTACCTGGTTATAGTACGTTCGCCGATAGTTAGATGATGGATAGTTTCTTCTTGGGCTCCTTTGTCTTTGCCCCCTTATGTAATTTACCTGTGGCCGGTATCCTGGATGATTGTTCTGATTACTGTTGTTTCCAGGGCGATAATTGTTGTTGTAACCATTCGACGGGAAATTACCCCTGTGGTTGTTCCTGAAGTTGTTATTATTATGGTTTCCACTTCTGTTAAAATTTCTGGGCACGTTATTGCCCCGTGTGTTCCCTTGGTAATTGTTAGGGTTATTTATCGGTGGTTTATTATCTCCCTGTTGGTTCTGTGACAATTGTCCCTCATTGGTTCGATTATTTCTGAAGCTGTACCCTCTATTTTTCCTGTACTGCCACTCATGTTCATGGCTTTCCAGTAAGCTAGCCATATCTTGGATGGTCTTTACCTGGCTGTACATCCGTGCCTTTTGGATGGCGTCGTCGTAGTGGTAAGATAATTGTATTACCAGACACTCTTCAGGTATACGTGGCTCCAAATTCCTGGCCATGCAGATTTTTCCCAAGAAGTAGGAGGTAAGGGATTGTCCATTCTGGTTTTCATACCTTCCATTGCTCAGGTTATTGCGGACCATATTCTGAGTTGACTCAGACCAGTATTTAGCCTTGAACTGAGTCTTAAAGTCTTGAAGGTTTTGGATGTCTGGTCGAGTGGCAGTCCACCAGTTGTCGTATGTCTCCTTGAACATTTCGTCCAACATCCCTCTTATTGTAGTCCATCGAGTCTCTCGATTCTTGATGATTAACTCTTCTACCCTCTTCAAGAATTCAATAGGGTTTCTTTTATAATTACGGAAATTAATAGCATCTCTGTTGTCTGTGTTCATGACATGATTATTATTACATGGTCGGTCACGCCAGGCATCCACTTCTTCCCGTAATGACTCTTCTATTCTGCGCATTTCGTCAATCCTCTGTTGGTTTTTGTCTACTTTGCTATCTACTTTATTTAAGTTGCTGTAAACTCCTTCCATTCGTTCTCCCAAGTCTGTTCGTACAGCTGCTACCTCTTTCTGGTTTTCTTCCCGGACTTGGTGTATGTCCTGGTCTATCTGGGTACATCTTCTGACTGTTTCTTCATGACCTTCCTCAATTCTTCTCTTATTTTCTCCTTTGAGACGGTTCATTTTATCGAGTACTTCCTTGCGGACTCCAGAAACATTTTCGTTGGTCTTCTCTAGCTTCTCCAACGTTTCCTCTAATTTGTCGTTGATTTCCGTAACCTGCTGTTTTGCTTCTTCTCGGTACTCCATTAATTGGTGTGCCATCTGTAGCTTCATTTCTTCTTTATTTTTCTCGTGGTCCTCCTTCAGCTGTTCCCTCAATTCTTCCTTCAATTCTTCGCTTCTTTGCTGAATTTCCTCCAGCAATCGTTGTTGTAGTATTTCATTATTTTGGTTGACTGTTTTCCTCAATTCTTCCTTAGTACTCACTATTTTTTCATTAATTGACTCAAACTTCTTGTCCAATTTTTCATCTATTTTCTCCTCCTGTTTTTTGAAATTTTCATTGGTTTCTTTCTTCATGCCGTCGAATTTATTGTTCATCTCCTTCAAGCTCTCCTCATTCTTGTCGAATTTATTGTTCATCTCCTTCAAATTATTGTTCATCATTTCCATTAATTTTAGTATGTTCGGGTCTCCTCTAAATTCTCCCTTGTCGCCCGCCTGTAATTCCGTTTCTTCGTCTTGGCTTGGTTCTGTTGTAGTTATTATTGTCTCCACTTCTTCAATCGGTGTTCCTTCCTCTTCTTCCCCTCTGTTTTCTTCCATCTCCTTCTCCTTTGCCAATTTTTTCGACACTCCTCTGGTGTGCATTTTGTAATCTTTCGTAATCGCCGCTAGAATTTATAGGGTTTAATTGTATACATTCTTTATTATTCTAGCTCCACTAGTTGGCGCGCCAATTTGTATTCTTTTCGAGACGTCCGCCTCCTTCAGCCCCGCGATGGAAGCCACTTTGTATTCTTACCGTGAGTACGTCTACCGTCTTACTCTGCAAAATGTAAATAATGTACAATTTGTGTGTAATGAGTGTACGTGTCTTCTCGATCCGTAGTTCGATTGCGTGCAACTTCTGTAGATTTCGTTCGTGGCGAACGTACGAATAACCAGGTCTTGATGTTCACTAGGGGTGAGAAAGTCCCGGTGGTGCCAAATTGTTTTCTCAAAACAATTAAAAGAAAATTCAAGGGCGTATGACCAGCGCCGCTCAAGCGGTTTGAATAATTCAAATATTTCCGCTAGCTAGGCCCACTGTAGCACACAGCCGTTCGATGCGTGGGCTGTGTAAATCGTCAGTCTTCTGCTAAAATGTACATAAAATATTGTGCACCTCCTAATGAAATTATAACACCGTGGTTACACTCAATACTTACACATTTTTTATTAGTGATTATTATTCATTTAATACAAATTATTCTAATACAAATGCTCCGGTTATTTATATGAGACAATTACAGGGTTTGACAATCGATATTTGAATTGATACCAGACGTTTAATGTGGCGTCTGTTAAAAATTGTATACAAATTATTAATGTCGTTTGTCATAGGATCTTGAGGTTACGTTCAAAGGATTACAAATGTTTTAAAAACAATAAAAATACACACCTTTACATCAAGTAAACTTAACTAACATATTGTGTAGGTATATTTTGTTTAGCGCAGTGTAGTAAAAGTGTTTACAAGTTATGGATCATTAACAACAGCTTATATTGGTTAGTTTATAAATTGTCAGTGACTTAAATTTCTTTTTAATCTTTGAAAGTAATGAATTTCAGTTCAGTGAGATTTCGACCTTTAGTGAGATAATTAACGTGAGTTTATTTATGTATTTCGGGTAATTTAAAATGTACTTATCACTTCCGTAGTTATGGCGAATTCATACGATCTGTTATTCATGGGTTATACTATAATCTTCTTTAATTTGCTGGGTTCAGGACATCAGGCATCTTTTTCAGTTTAACTGGTAGTAATTTATTTTCTTTTTTCGTTAATTTGGCCTCAACTTCAATAATCTGGCTCCAGCCTTTATCTTATGTCTTGATATACACTTAGTAATAACTTTTTCTGATATTTTCTATGTTTTAATGGACAATTTTGGTCACTCGAAAATTAGCGTCTATCTCATTAAAGCGTCATACATTCAGTAAAAAATCTAACGGTATTTTTGGCTTGTTACTCCACAGTTTCCATGGTAACGTAATTATTCTACCTGGTCGATCTCAAAATAAACCCATTGTTATCAAACCTTGAATTTTTGTTTAATTTGAATAAATATTTTATAATGGCTATATTTACTTGGGGATAATTTCAATGGTTGTAATCTTTACATAGATGTTCGTATTTTCTTTCAAAGATTAGTTTGATATCTTACAAGATTGGTCTAAGCCATGTATTAATGTTTTAGTCCAAAATGGATAATACTATGCTAATACATAATTTACTTATTTCTAAGTTTTAATATAATTCTGTCATGTTCCCTTTCGTTACACATAATTAATATAGTTTGCCTATTATTTCTTATCAAGGTATTGCTATTATTTTCTTTATAAATTCCTTACTTACTTAAAACATACTAACATATTACTGTAAAACTATTTCTTCTGGTAATTATTGCCTTAAACATTAAGCCAATAACTTCTTTCTTTAAATTAACAAATGAACAAATTTGGTGAGTGTTATATCTACACCATCTCTTTTATAACAGTAACCACCCTGGTGATTTTATACTGAGATAATATTTTTTCTGTTTTTTACATTCAACTTATTCTGTGTCTTTCAGTCTAATATACTTAACTTAATTGCTCATTTAACATGTGCTTATATTTTGGGTTTGTCACACTTGTTTCATTCTTTTTTCTTAAGATTATATGCTGTTTATTTTATTACACTTATCACTTCACTGTTCAACTTTGTCACTCCCTACCTATCTCTAATTACCCTTATATTTCTCACGATCTCACTATTATTACAAAGTTTTTGTATCTAATGAGTTCATGTCTCTTTTGTTAACTTCAGACTGTCACATATCATTTTATAATATGCAAACAACATGGTATTGTAAATACATCTTTCAAACAAAACATAACTTTGTATATATTGTCATTAAAGTGATAAAAATTGGTCTGAAATGTCATAATTAGTAATAATAACAACAATTCAATAATGTTAAAATATATTGTGTTAATTGAAACATACTACATCTGTAGCAACAGCAATAATGTTATTGAATAAATAAACTCTCCAACATCTTATACTTTCGAACACATAATACTGTAATAATATACACACTGCTGATATAATCTTAGTAAAAGTTCCAAAGTATATATTAGGATATACAATTTGTTCTCTGATTGAACCACGCACACATTTCTATTCCCTGTCTGTATGAGTGTAACCTTAAACATAACAGCTGACACATCACCTATAGATAAGGATATACATACAATCATATCTACACATGGTTTTTTTACGTATAACAATTGCTGAGATACTGTCATTTACAAGTTACCACTAATAAAAATTTAAACATAAATTATTAACAATAATAAAAAATTATGCTCTTTTAAAACAATCTTGTTAGTTACTTGTTATGGCCATGTAATTTTTTATTTTCTTCTTTTTTCTTCACTGTCTTCTTGTCTCGCTTCACTTTGGTTGATATCTGGCCAATCTCTGGGGTTGGGTCAATGTCAGTTGTCTGTCAGTCTAGTTCGTATTTTCTTGTTTTGTGACCACCTTTGGTTGTATTCTTCCTCCTTCACTATTGATTATATTTACTACTTTCATTCTCGTTATCATTTATCTATCAAAATATATTGTTTCTTGGCATTTTTTACATACTTTTTTATATCAAATGTGATCAGGGTTTGGCAATGTTATAATATGTATAAGATAAAAATTTTTATGTAACATTACATAAATAAGATAAAAATGGTAGGAAATAATAATGAAAGTACTGTAATTGATTTTAATGAATCAGCTATTATGAATAATTGTGAGGTCCACTCGACTCCAAATGTGGGTCAGGACAATAAAATAGAACTAAATGTTACAAGTGAAAAGAATATTACAGATGATTCGGGGGATTCAAATAACCCCAATATTAAGTAGGGAAAGTAAAATTAATGATGATGAAGTCAGTTTCACTGACAGTAAAACAGAAAGTCAGTCAACGCCGACCTTAGTTAAGAAAGAGAATACTAGTGATATGATGAATATGATGCAGTTACTGCTGAATAAATTTGATAGCAAATTCGATGAACAAAAAAGTAGTTTGAAGCTAGATTTGATGAACAAAATGATAAAATTAAAAATAATTTTATTGAAAAGTTGAATGAGATCAGAGACGAAATTAAACAACAAAACATTAATATTAATGAAATACACGAAAAAGTGACCGAGTCACAAAAGAATATTGATGAGAAACTGAATGAAATAAATGTTAAGCTAATACAACAGTTAGATAAGTTGGGGAGAAATATTGAGAATAATGAGGTAAGTAGGGGTGAAAATAGCAATGATATAATTGAAAAGGTGGTATTAGAGAGTAAGGTAGTTAATATTGAGAGTAATAAGGAAGATTTTGTTGAAGTAGAATGTAGTAACGAAGCGTTGTTAGCTAGTGTTAATGAAAGTGAGAGAGAGTGTGCTGAAATATTAGGTGTGCAAAGGGTAGATTTTCCCCAAGTATATTGTGAAATGGAAGGTTCACAAGTGTTTTATGAGGACAAAGGTTCCTCCAAAGGTTATGTAGGAGACATGGTGTCTTCAAATGGTCCCTTTACTTTTTGTGATGGTCTTGGAAGTGCCAAGACGAATAGTAAGTTTGTGTTGCCCTTTGTGTGGAATGAGAATGTGAAATGTTGTGGTGATGAAAGTGATTATGAGAGAGAGAAAGAGTTAGAGTGTTTCAAGCTAAATAGAGGTTATGGAGAGTTGATAGAGAAGATGAATATTAAGAGAATTATAATAAACAATGTAAACTTACCTTGTGTAGTAGTAAACAATGATTATATGGATGATAATAATATATACTTACCTGTAGTGAGGGTCAGCGTATTAGTAACAGCTGACGTCTATTGTGATAAAAATTTCAATGATGTGATTGTAATAACAAATACTGACGGAGACTTGACAAAGAATAATAATGTAGACATGACTTATGATAACGTAATAAAGAGGGGTAACCCTATGTATTATTATTGTGGTACAATGGAAAAAACAAATTTTTATGGGTATTACACAAATGATATCCATATGAGACATATAAATAAAAATGAAAAGTGTTATGTGCAGAAAAGACTAATTTTTGATGATGGGGGTTGAGAAATACTGAATGAACATTTAATTATGTGAGTAATGGTAGAATGACCTGGCTGATTTATGTAATGAAGTGTGGTAAACAAGAAAATTCTGACGAAAATCTGTAAATAAATGTGTATTGGTGTTAAATGTATTGTGCCAGGGTATATTGATAGAATGTATACAATAGTTTATGTAACAATGTTTGTAGTATGTTATCATAATAATAATATTTGATTTTACTAAATAATTAACAGGAGGTATTAAGGAAAACTTTACTATGAATTGTGTATTTAAATTACAAGTGTTTTAAATAATGCAACTAAAGATATTGTTTGGATTTGAGTTGAAATGAAACCAATTTAAAAATGTGAATTTTATTAATATGTCAGCACTAAAAGATTTATAGGAACCAAAAAATTGAAGGAAGTAATAGAGTAGTATTGTAATCATGAATGTTGAGACTGAGTTAGTGTTTATAAAAACAAGTCTGGCATACAACTGTTGATGTAAACAGGTGTGTTTCCTGTTGTGTGACTTATGTTTACAGATTGATGTTTGTTTCATGCTTGAGTTGACAACAACAAGAATGTTGTATTCTGCTGAATCATTGCCAGTAAAAAAATCTTATTATGAAACCAAAGAAATGAAGTTAATTTTTTGCAGATAATATAATAATGAGGTAATTACTGTAACTCAGAGTTTTGAGAAATTAAATCAAATTGGTAATTAAATTAATTGAAAAGGTGAAGTTTAATAATGAATTTGAATTCATTTTGATTTGAATCTCAACTATAATGATAAATTAAATAAATAATTGATGAAAAAATAATGAATAAAATATGTACTTTACTTAAATTGAAAACTGAAGGAAATTTTGGGTAAAAAATAATTAAAAATGTGTGTGTTAAGATAGTGTTTGGAAAATAAGATGTGCATATAACTGTTCATGTAAACCTTTATAAATGTCAATCTATGTTTTATATTTAACTGTAGATTCCCCACCTAAGTGCAGCCATGACCTCACCGGATCATGGTCGTAAAAGTAGTTAAGTGTGACAAATCATAAATTTTACTTGTTATAACCGGCTTGTGGTTTGTTTTTGTTTTGTTAACTCGGTGGTTTGTTAGATTTAGTAGGGGGGTTATTTTTAGGGGAATCTACCAATGTTTGGAACAGGGCTATTCTCACCCAGATAGGGGTGGTAGTCCATTAGGGGCGTATCATTCAATACTAGTAAGTATATAATACTGAATTTTTTATTGTAACGCCGAAGCAAGGATGGGGTGGAATAAAAGAAAAAATGTCCACCCCTTCCGCATCAGTCCTTGTGGAAGCAACTGGGCGCCACAGTCCAGGGGGGGAAATAGTGAGTGTGGATTAGGGGGTGACCCAGTTACAGGTCATGAGGGAGATGTGATTACGGCTATGATAAGGTCTGCAAGGGCCAAGAAGCCTAGTGCTGAACACAGTAGAATGTAACGGGTATCAGGGGTTAAGGGATGAGTAGGGGGGTAGTAGAAAAAAAAATATAGTAGTTAAGCATAAATATTCTTGAGAATAATTTGTATAATAATGATAAATAATAAATTGTTGTGATTTAATGCGACTTTGTATAATTAATGTGTTATTTTGGCTGGGTAATATTGTACTGGGAACATTATTTAATTTGTCTGGAATGCATATGTACCAAGGCTAGGATACTTATATTGTTCTGTTAACATTGTATCTTCTAGGGTTAAGCTATATTGTTGAACCAATGTAACTTGTTGAAGGTGAGTCAAAATCATTATGATAGTGTGTGAGCATGGGCCTGATGGTTAAATTTTAATTGATCCAAGTAACTGATGGACGATTTACAATTAATGAACCAGTGCGGCTAAGAGGAAACCAATCAGTTGTGGATATGGTATATTGGAAGGCCTTTTTGTTAATTTTTAATTGGATGTTTCAGAGTCTGGTGATACTGTGGCGGGTATCGGTCCGAGCTTATGGTGTTGGGATCTCGAGTAGAGAAGTCCAGTAAGATCGGATGGGTGCTGCCACAGTCGCCAGACTAGGGGGGTAAGTACCCATGATTTTAGTAGAGAGTTCAGGGGGGTTGCGGCGCCATATCCTCCCTGATCCTCTTAGGTTTTAGGCAGTGAGAGTTTGTATGCTTCGGCACACAACCTCTCATTGGGGGGGTATTGTAACGGTACAGAATTGTGGGCTACAATAGTTTCAATTTCAATTCAGTTTTAATTTTTCAATTGTCAGTATTCACCTGTGAGGTGCCCCAGTGTAACCAGCAACATACACTGTTATCATAAATTGTTGATGTCTGGAGACAGCCCAGCTCAGACGTGTTACACAATAGCCCCAGCAGCAGTCTGTGTGTGTGAATCACAGTAAACAGTTTTTCACCAGTTTTTGCATCAGACAGAAGCAGCACACACTGTATTAACAAGTAAAACGGTAGCCTCGGGAGTGTAAGATAGGCCGAAATTAAAGTAGGCCTATCATGAACAACTAACGGTGGATAAATAATAGCGCAGCCAGAAAAAATTAACCATCTAAGTGCGAGTAAAGTTACGTTGGCCGACTTTATATTACATTTATAATGTGGAACTATTAAACAAATCAGTGAGAACTTAATTAAAAATACAGTAAACTCAGTACCAACAATGGCATGAGTGTGCGAGAACCAAGAAAACGGTCAACACAGTACAACAAACCACAGGGACACACACGGTGGACGGATAACTAACAACCCTAAATATGCATATTAAAAAATCAGTTTAAAATGAATGTTGATAGTTACATGTAAACCTAAATATTGAGATCTCTAAAGGAAAGGTTTTTTTTTGTTTTTATAAAAGAAAATAAGAAGGGGAAGAGATATAAATACGTATTGGTTCATACAAAAAATGTATAATTTGTACTAGGTTAGAATTAAGAAAGATTCCATTTGTTAATCTGTGTGATTTTATATTATTTGTTACTTATTCAATGTATTTTTAATTCAACAAGTAGAACTTTAATTGTTATCAAAGTAGCCTAAAATGAAATAATTAACTTGTTTAATAAACCAGAAGCATTTGTTTGAATATAAACTGCATATTTATATTTATACCGTTCATTTCAAATAATCCTTTCTGCAGCTGTGTTCGTCTGTACGACTCTGGAATAGAACCCTAAGGTAAGAGTTTAATATAAATTGAATTAAGTTATATTGTTTCATTGGCGCCTGAACTGGGACTCGAGTATTTTATTAGTTGATATAACCTATATTGTTTCAGTTTTAAACTCTGATCCCACTGACTCCTTTGTCAAAATTTTAAATAGCACGATTAATAAATGCGTTACCTTATTTGATGAGCGTACACGCCGTTATTTAAAACCTATTAACGCTAAAACGCCCAGGCTCACAGGCCTACCAAAAATTCACAAAGACAATGTCCCGATTAGACCTTTGGTTAATCTCACCACGGCACCAGGTTTCAAGACAGCTAAAAAGCTTGTTAAATTACTAACTATTTCTATATCATCACTCTCTAATACCACATTTTCAATTACATTACCATTTTCAACATCATTGTTATCACTTGTTAACTCTTTATTATAACTACCGTTATTACTCACCTTGTTATTAATTATCTGGTTTACCTTACTTTTAATTTGTTTCTCTACTGACTCTACCACTTTCTCAACACTCTGTTCTAATTTGTTAAAATTAGTTTCTAATATTTCAATGGTTGTTTCTAAATGCTTATTAATTTCATTAATATCATTTTTTAATTCATTATTCTGCTTTTTCAACTCATTGAAATTACTTTCACATTTGACTTTTTCCTCATGTATTTCATTACTCAATTTGTCAAATTTATTCTTTTGTTCATCAAATTTTGTGTCAAAACCACTCTTTACTTCATTAAATTTAATACTTTGTTGCTCTAAAATTAATTGCAACATATTCATTACCTTCTCATTACTATCTACCATTTGTTTATTTTGGATAGGTGTCCATTGATGTTCAATGTCTTTCATTATTTTCGACTCTGTTAACTGACATTCTATATTACTGTCAGTGAAGCTGACTTCATCATTACTTTTGTTATTTTCCCTACTTAATTTTTGGGTTATTTGAATCCCCGAGTCATCTGAAACATTTACTTTACTTGTAATATTAAATTCACTTGTCTTATTGTCTTGACCCACATCTGGAGTCGAATATGCTTCAAAACTATTCATAATAACTGATTCAAGATTGGTAATTTCATTTATCTCGTTTTCGTTATTATTACCTGCCATTTTTTAAATTATAAACTTATACAAATTTACTTACATACAAAACAATGACACACTATTTTATACGTTGTACGTATTTTTTCTTAACCCTCAAATCAAACTTGTATTCGCTTGTAGGTGCCGATTCATAATTATTTTACAAATCGAGTCCCTGTTCGGGCGCCATTTGTGTAATTATTTATTAACACATTTAATTATTAAATTTTAGTTCATTTTGATGACTTACCTTTCAGTCCAAAGTTCGTCGCACGAACTGCGAAATACAAGTATGACTTTCAGGTTGCACTAATAACGTACTCGACTCGCATTTTATGTAAAACAAATCTAATTTAATTTCATTCTCTACTTTATTTCAAATACATCAATTATTCATATTTTTCCCTCAATTGACATATTACTGCTTTTCTTTTTAAACATATATAGCATAAACATTTATTTTGACATTTTGACTTATTCTAATATCTTTATTAACTAATCAAAACGACCCAGTTTGCCCATCCACTCATTCATACAAACCCGCCCCCTGTTTATTTACTTTAGGCCCCCTTTTTATATAAAATAAGAATAAATTGAAATGGATACAGTTACGTATTGCCGTGGCGTCCCCGTCGACCGCATGGCGCGTCACACACAGTTCACTGTTTTGATATGAAAAAATGTTATTGTTCCATTTGTTTTGAAATCTGCACTTAGTCCACTGGTTTTTACTACTTTAAACTGCTTTACACCTTTTTTATATATACTGTTTCGGTTGGCCTGTCACTAAAAAAACTTTCTTCGGGCCCACGAATCTCAGCGTGCGTCGGGCCGACGCCGCGACCATACGTCAACTGGGAAGAGCGTTACCAACCAAACTCCCACCACGTCGGATTGCTGGACAGGAAACCAATGCCTTCTTGTGTTAAATTGTTCATCACTGCACAGGGAACATGGGTAGTGAGTGCTCCCAAAGGGCTGACGATATTTCAATGGCCCTAGTCACATGACGATTGTAGGCGAGATCTTACGGTATTTCCGTCAGCATGAAACCACGTTGCGAGAAAATTGTTACACTTTGGCCATTTGTATTTGGCTTGGCTCTAGGCTGCACAGTGTCGTCTGCGCGCACTGCTGGTGTTCGCGCGTTTGAGTGCGCCACACAACACTGAAATTCTTGGAATGGAATTGCGTTCTATTGTCACACCTCGCTCACACAGCTATGTTACTGCGTTCGTTGTTTGACTAGAACCGTTTTATGTAGTTGATCACAATTGAAATTTAAATAAAATTAATAAAAAATAAAAATCTCCCATTCTGCCCCATTACAACGTCCATATTAAATAAAATCAGTATTACTACTAAATTCAAAACTAATAATAGTCTATCGAAATTAGTTCGCCCAAATATTCAAACCCACTTGGAGATAAAAACGGGCATATATAAAGTAATATGTAACGACTGTGATAGTTTCTATATTGGCCAGACAGGGAGACCTTTCATCAAAAGATTTCAAGAACACACACCACGCAAACATTTAAATAACATATATTCACTTGAAAACATTAAGTCAAATTACGCACGCCATTTGATTTCAAACAACCATACTTACACGGATTTAAGGTCTAATCTTATACCGGTACCTTTACATTACTGTAACAAGGGTCACTACATGGACGCATTGGAGAAGTTTGAAATATACAAAAGTTATAACAGCACGAACAACCATGATGGCATACTGAATGATAAACTGAATTTTAAATCCAACCCACTGTACGACACCACGTTGCATTTGCTTGAGATAAACAACCTGGCAATAACTCGAAGTCCAAATACTCAGTATCCAACCGAACATTACACGGTGCGCACCGAGTCAGACACGTGTGTTTAAATAATGCACTTTTATGAATTTTAATATTTGACGATCTCTTCCCGAGTGATACGTCTGATGATGGGACATAGTTCCCGAAACGCGTACCAACAAAAACAACGCAACGAAGTCACAGGATGGATTTGAAATAAGGTAATTTATTTGATTTTTACAAAAACGCAATAAGGAAGCTCTTAAAACAATTAAAAAATGCACAAAAGTCAGTGACAGTTACATGAAAAAGAATAGAAAATTCATAGATTTTTTTGTTATAACTCATTTCCATCTTTTAACATTTTTTTTATTTCAAAATGAATCTTACTTAAAAAATATGCCTCGTAATTGTCTCCCAAATATTGACACTATACCCTATAGTCTCCAAAAGACATTCTCACCTCTAATAAAAACCTTTAATTTTCTCACTCCTATATCTGTTACATTCTGTTTCATACCATCCCATGTAAAAACCAGCAATACTGATATGTCTACTACACAAGTTGTGTACAAATCCAGTTACTATTACATCCACTGGCACAGTTAAATATTATTTGAAATCTTAAAAATTCACACAATTGATTCACTGCAGTGTCATTGTGAGTCTCAATTGATTCATTGCATTGTGAGTCTCCTGGAATCCTCCCAATTCTCCTACTACAAAGTGAGTCTGCCTGTACAACACAGTTCTCCCATTGCAGTACCTATCTGCCTTCTACGTACAGTCCAACCACTGTAAAGTCAGTCTGAATATTTCACAAGGACTACCACTGCTATGTCAAGCTGCCTGCTTTATGCAGTTCTCCACTGTGATGTCAGTCTGCCTGCTATAGACAATCCTCTTACTATAATATCAGCTTGCCTGCTATATATAGTCCTAACAAGGCAATAATGCTGCTTGCTACTCTTTTTCCATTAGGCATTCATTTTAATACACACCTTCAGGAACTTTCTTTCTCCATGTCCTAATCACTCATACTAGAGAGCATATTTTATATAATTATTTTCGAAAACCTGCAAATGACTTTGCAACAGTATTTTTTAAACTTCTCAATCCTTTAATGTTAACAAAGTCATACTTAGTTTTTGTGTTCATAAACTGGTAATGTATTCTGCTTTCCATATCACTCTTATTCACCACCTGTTTTCCACTTGCTTTCAACTGACAACTCGATTCTGTATGGTAAGTCACTTTTCACTTATGTCATGCCCATTGTCATGTGACTATACGAGGTTTGATGATAAATGCACGGAATTTTCGTTTTTCTCAAAAAATCTTTATTTAATCATCAATATTAATTTTGTCCCCTTCAAAGTGTAGTCCCCTTCAGATATAATAAACTTGTGCCACCACCTTTTCCAATCTTCGAAGCACTTGTGGAACGCAATTTTCGGTATGGCATTTAGCTCCGTCAGCGATTCAGTTTTTATCTCCTCAATGTTGGCAAAATGTCGTCCTTTCATGGTTTTTTTCATCTTCGGGAATAGGAAGAAGTCACAGGGGGTTATGTCCGGCAAATACAGAGGCTGAGGCGTAATAATGGTGTTGTTTTTGGCCAAAAATTCACGAATAAGCAGTTAATTGTAAGCAGGTACGTTATCGTGGTGCAATTGCCATGGGTTGTTTTGTCACAAATCTGGGCATTTTCTTCAAATTGCTTCATGCAAATGGCATAGAACTTCCAGGGAGTATTCCTCATTCACTGTCCGGCCTGGTGGCACACTTCCTTTGAAATCAAAGAAAACAGTGAGCAGAACCTTCACATTGATCGAACTTGACGAGCTTTTTTCGGTCTTGGCTCCTCAGGAAGCATCCAATGGGATGATTGGGCCTTAGTTTCAATGTCATAGCCATGTTTCCTCACCAGTTATGACCCGTTTGAGCAGTTCTGGATCACCGTTGACTTCATTCAGAAACTCCTGAGCAATGTCCATGTGGCACTGCCTTTGGTCGCAATTCAACAGTTTCAAGACAAATTTTGCTGCCACACGTCTCATGCCCAAAACATCCTTAAAATTGGTTGGCATGAGCCAAATGATATGCTACCATCATCAGCAACCTCTCTGTTAGTGATTCGGCGATTGTCCATAATCATTTTCTTCACTTTTTCGACGTTCTCATCGATTGTTGATGTGCTGGGGCGTCCAGGGCGCTCGTCATCATCAACGTCTTCATGGCCCTCTTGGAAACATTTGTACCATTTGTAAACGCTTGATTTGTTCATAGAAGACTAGCCAAACGCAACATTTGACATTTCCAATATGGTGCTGCACTTTATTCGATTCTTAAAGAAAAATTTAATGCGAATTCTTTGTTCCATTTTTCCACAAGTAAAAAATTGCCAAGCACACCAAAACACGTGTAATCTCTACGACAGCCAACAATGAACTAAACATCCAATATGGTGACCAATGCCAAGATACGTAAAGAACACAAAAGATACCAACACAACAACAAAAATCATGGCAATTAGAATTATACAGGCTGCAAAATTCAAAAATTCCGCGTATTTATTGATCAAACCTCGTATGTCACTTGAATGACAGATTAGTGTTAATGTAATCTTTAATTTAAGTTTTAGAATAAATTTCCTGAAGATGGCTACTGACTGATTTTTAGTGTACCCATAATGTCACTTTAAAAAAATACTCCATTAGTAATGTTCTGTTTTCCAAATTTAAAACTCAAATATCCTATCCCCACCAATCTTTAAAGAAAATAAGAGTTATGGTTCATTTCAGGAAAATAGTCCATTAGCTTTTCATCTTAAAGAGAAACAGATAATGGAACAAGTTCAGCTGTGGCTGAACTGTGTGTGAACTGCCTGGGCTTTCTGGCCTGGTTAGCTCAGCTGGATTAAACAGCTTTGTAATTTATCTGCCTCACTAGTAGTTAATTCACTTGTCCAATCATTATGACAGCAAGTACTTCATCTGTTATCCTTGTAATAATTACTAGCATCTCCAATACAGGTTGTTGATTTTGTTTTCAATTCGTCATAAATTTATAATTAAAAGCTTAGAGTACAAGATCTATGTCAGATGACTATAAAATCATCTTTTCTACTATTAAATTATCTTTTCTTCTCTTGCATGTCCAACAAAAACCTACATTCTTAACACAAGAACACTGGTGTTATGACATACATGTCATCACTCATGATAATACTGTGTCTTGAAACAATATCGTTTTATCAATGAACCATCAAAATTGTATAGTAAAGTATTAAGTGGCATTTGTTGATCAACACAATATGCTGACCACTTAGATATGCAGCAACAGAAGATTAGAATGTTTAACATAACAAAGTCTTTTAACTATACACTTAATTACTTTAAACATAATTCAATAACATCATCAACCCTATACTGACCTCTAATCACACATCATCACGGCAAATATCTGAATGTGTATATGCATGTGTATGTGTAAGTATACATTCAAACCACTGATTACAAGACAGCTTACTTGGCAGGTAATTTGTACATATATCCCTTGCCCTCATCAGTCCAGATGAGTACACGATCTGGTGCTAGAAATTCTCCACCCAGCCAACGTTCACCTCTTGGAGATATTACAGAGCACAGAACTGAAAAATCACCTGCATCATAAATCTGAAACATGAACACACCATTAAAAATAAATATACCCAATAAATATTTCAGTACCTCAAATAACACACACACACACACGCGCGCGCGCGCGTGCTCTCTCTCTCTCTCTCTCTCTGTGTGTGTGTGTGTGTGTGTGTGTGTGTGTGTGTGTGTGTGTGTGTGTGTGTGTGTGTGTTCTCACTGAGACACTTTCTGATGCTCATACATATACTGTACCTATGTATTGTATCTATACTGTAAATTCAACAATAGACCCTGCCAAAATAAGCTAATCTGTAAATATTATGAATTTTTATTTTTACAAAAGTACAAAAGTGGTTACCATACTGGATTTTGAAAGGCATCAAATGATAGTTCTAATTTGAAATTTGTAACATTATTAAAGTAATAGTATTTGTAATGTTTCAGAGTAACAAATGTATTTAAACAATTTTAGATTAATCCTATCAAACTATTTGTACAAATTGTACAACTCAAAATTCCATAAATTATAAATGATTTATTAAATATGAAAGTAATTGGTAAAACATAGAATTAGAAACAACTCAGAATAATCAAGTTCTCACAGGCATTATGTAAAACTAGGTATTATAATACACTGTATAAACCACTAATAATTGTAAAACCACAAAATACTGTAAATTACTGAGAAAGAAGTGTTTTTAAAGTAGTTCTCAATGTAAAATAACTGCATAATGCAAGAAATTAAAAAATTATTAAAATATAATGTAAAACCAAACCAAGGAGAAGAAGAAAGTCTGGTTTTAAACAATGCAACAATTAACTGGTCATTCCTTCCTGAACCATCAAAGAAAAAGTGTCTCTTAGAGAAAAATAATTATTTTACAACTAAACATCAATACAATGGTAGAAATAGTGAGAAAAAATTAGTGACTAAAGAAGTTTGTAGCAAGAATAACTGAGTATACTAATGCATAGGCATATGGAGAGTGCGGGTGTGCGGGTATGTCTAACTACGTTACGGATAATTATAAAAAAAAACATTAAATTAAATAACTTTTGTGAAAATACCTATCGAGTGGTAATATCTGTTCATAAATTAAAGAACTAAATACCTGTTTGGCCCGAATATAAGACGGCCTCACATTAATACAACCCTAGATTTTTGAAGGTGTTTTAGAGGAAAAAAAAGGGCATTGTAAGTAGACGAGATCCTCTCTCGTTAAAATTAAATAAATATTATTATTATCATTGTTATTATTAATAGTCATATAGTTGTTAAGTATTGTGAGCTCGATGTTGAATGGTTTAAGTTGACTCGTCTGCTTGTCGCTGAGGTGATTCGAAAGATGTGTCCCTTCACTGAAAATTACATAAGTATCACAGTTATCAAAATACTTACTAGTGATGGTTGGAGCCTAGTAATGTGTGAGAGTATTACTAGTGAGAATCATTCGATTCAAATTCTCGCCGCAGTCTCTGGTACCAACCGTTGCTGTCGCTCACCTAAGCTGCAAGTCTTATTCATTTACAATACTAGTCAAACTAGTTTATCATTCGTGAAATAATGTTTTATTATTGAACTCATCTTTAATCATTGTCAGTGTACAATGATCTTATTCATTTGCTTTAAAAAAGTTAATATCAAGTATGGAGTCTTTAAAAATAACTAAACTCAGGGTGGCCAGACTGCGTCTAATAATCGACTAGTCTGGATGTAAATAATTTCATTACTTTACTTTATAAATACAGCAGGTCCTTTTAGTCTGCAAGATACACTTTAATAACTGAATGCACTACTGTAATAATGAGTAGGCAGAGAGTAAAAAATATTATTTGATTCTTTAATAAAATATAAACTTCTAACGAGTGTTCGTACCTTGAAATGTAGGTTAATTTGGGTTCATCGTACCCTAACTTATTTGTTTTTAAATGACTAATGGTTCATTAAATATGTCCATTATTTCCTACAACATTGTTATAAATGAAATCCAGTGATAATTTCATTATCTATCTTCTAATATTGGATATAAACAATGAATAGGTAATTAAAATTTATCCACTACTAGGGTTAACGAGTATGTTACATCTAGTTATGGTCTTACAATTAAACACAAGATTATACTTAAAATACTATATGTTCAGGGTTCAGTTGATTCCCTCATTGATGATCCAATGTCTTTTACAAAAATATCACAATTGATTTTATTAATTAGAAAGTCAAAATTGTTAATGGTCAACTCTTTCGTTGTTAATTGTTTAATTCAATGGTTAAAATCCCTTTTCCATCGAAATAGGGTTAGATTTGATTTAATTTTTATTTAATTAAATTCGCTGATAGCGTTCTTTGCTTGCTTAATTATTTATATAAAATAATAATCATGGGCACTGATACTTGCGTGTACCGTCGATCTCGTAGTGTCACTATTACCCAACTTTTCTTTCTTTATAATTTTTTAAAACTGAATTAACTTTTTTAATTTTTATTAATTCATTTTCACTCACTGCCTATGCACATGCACTCCGATTAAGATCACTGGTTAAAATAAACTGCACTTTCCCTCTTATCCGACATAACCTCAACCTGGAGTTTCAAGGTTAATATGCTTTATCAGCTGTCAGCTTATCAATTCAATGTTTTGTGGTTACTCTAACCTACGTGGAGTCTGCGTCGATGCTTGAGATGAACTGTTGTTATTACCTGTATCGGGATTCCGCACATTTTTGTTAATAATGGGCCCTGATTGGCTAATTGTCATTATTTTCGTGAGCTCTCAGCAACATTCGGCAAAACAGACGCTCAAGTCAGCGTCAGTAGGCTGGTGTCACGATTATGATTCTCTGGTTACACTAGCACGCCTATGGGCTTGCAATTAATTCTTTTTTCTTATAAATCAAATAATTTACTTATAATTACACTGATAACATTTTCATGACTACCATTGTTTCTATCTTTTTATCACGAGTATTTTGCATACCCTTATCATATAGTTCTGCTATGGGGTTGATAAAAACACATTTCGTACAAACTAATTATATCTCTTATTTTACATATTACATTAATTACATTGTTTTTCTTCACTTGTGTCTATGGTGATAATTTATTAGTACTGTATAATACATTTTCACACATCGTTATTTAATTACAGCTATGAATTATCCATTTTCCTTGGATTAGACTCTAGGCCTATTGTCATATTAATTGTTTATCAATTAATTTATAATATTAGTGGTTTATAATACATCTTTGTTGTGGCATATGCATAATGCATTACCACTTCTGATTGTGTCAGCATTATTTATTATTGGTTTATATTACTTTAATTACAGTTTCTTTGATGATTTTTTAGTACCAACAACTTGGGGCTTTTAAAAGAGGGACATACAATAGTTTCTTTATAAGGTCCAAGTCCCAATAAAACATACGAAAATGGTAACCAGGTCACATATACTCAAAAATCTAGTACACTCACAATACCAACAATTAAACAAAACACAAGCCAAAGCGATGTTAGTATTTGTAGAGAGAAAATTATATATAAGGAAATTAGTAATAATAATAATAATAAGTAGTAATTAGATAGTGGATGTAAATGGTACGTACTCAACTGGTATGCGTGATGATTTGTTGAACAATAGTAATGCTAGAAAGGGAGTTGATAACAGTATACATAAAAATAGATCATACAAAAGTAAAAGTAAAATAAACCCAAAGAAAAATACACTACAGATAAAAATCAGGTTAGCGCGATAGACATAATGAGACCTAAGATAAACATACAACCCGGAGTTTAGTAATAATAGTATAAATAATAATAAATTAAATAAATATGAAAATGCTAATATTACAATTGCAGCTATTAAATATGATGTTTCACAGGAATTAAAGCAGAAACTGCATAACTTAGGTGCCGAGCAGGACCAGGATCCACGTATAGTACCCCAGACCCGGCCTGGCATTTCTCCGGTTTGGAGTCCATTCGGAGTATACCCAGTAGTAGAATTATAATTTCCATTTATGGCTGATTCAAAAAATTCTAGGAATTCCGGCCACTTACTCTGGTTAGTATTACAGTACGTACGGAATAACCGTCCCAACTCCTTGTTGACCCGCTCGGCCAAGTTACCTTGCGGTCTCCGGATCGCTGTCAAGACCGTCTGAACACCGTGTTTCTCAAGCTCGGAGTGCCACTTGGTGTTCGTAAATTGCTTACCTTGATCTGAGAGTATCTTCCTTACGGGACCATTTTTCGGCATGTATCTATTTAGCATAATGTTTATGACAGCCGACGTTGTAGGTCTACCAATAGTATATAGGCTAACATGTTTGGTAAAAGCATCCGTAACAACCACAAGGTTCTTCATTCCACGCGCCGCCCGAGGAAGTGGACCCAAAAAATCAATGCAGACAAGGTCATTTTTATTACGCGCAACAATGTTACCCATTTCAACCTGGGTATGTTGGTTCGGATATTTCGCTGTTTGGCAGATGTGGCATGTGCGGAGTATGGCCTTTATTTTCCTGGTCATATTTAGCCACACAAAATCCTCCCGCATTGCCAGGTAACATTTATAAGGCCCCGCATGAGCCAGACTCTCATGACACATCCAGGTGAGGTCTTCCACCATGGCGTCAGGCACCATAATCTTCCATCCGCCATTGATAATTTTATACACTACGTCTTTATATATTCTGTACTTAGGGTTCTCTTGTATCCGGATAGCGTCACAGATCCGCTTCAATTTTGCGTCCCGCTGCTGTTCCATACCAATATTTTTTAACTTATTTTTAAGACTGTCTTCTAATTTATATTTGACAGCTAGAATTTGAACTTCCTGGTTATTAGACGCATGACGTTCTTCCACCATTGGAGGGTATCGGCTTAACGTGTCAGCTGCTTTGTTCTCGCTTGCCTTACAGTACTTAATGGTAAAGTCGTACTCTTGGATGGCCATGATCCAATGGGATATGCGAGCGTTCGCCAACTTGCAGCGCAACATGAACGATAAGGCCTGGTTGTCCGAAAGGATTTCGAAGTGTTGTCCAACCAGGTAATAACGAAATTTGCTGATGCAGTACACAATAGCCAATATTTTCTTTTTCCGATGTGAAATAGTTGCGTTCGGCCCCTTTTAGTGACCTACTGCTGTGCGCAATTATTTTGTGTTCACCCTTCTCATTCCATTGGTAGAGTACCCCCCCCCCAATGGCATAATCAGAAGCATCGCAATTTAGGACATATGTGCCCCTTTTCTCAGGATGGAACACATGCAGGTTTCTACTATACAAATTTTTAGTCGCGTCGAATGCATGCTGATGACGCTCCTCCCATCTCCATTTAGTACTCTTACGAAGCAGTTCTAATAACGGCTCAATTGTCCCAGAATATTCTGGAGTAAAACGTCGGAAGTAACCAGTCAATCCAAGGAACGCTCTGATATCCCTGGGTTTTGTGGGTTTCGGGAACTCCATGATCGCACGTATTTTTTCCGGGTCCGTTGTTATACCTTCTGCTGAGATAATATGTCCCAAAAATTTAATTTGCGATTTCCCAAACTCGCACTTTTCAAGATTGAGAGTCAGGTTAGCGGCTTGCAATTTCTGAAATACAATCTTGAGATGTTCAAGATGTTCCTCAAATGATTTTGATATGACCAAAATATCATCAACAAATATGCTGACAAAGTCCTCCACCTCGGGTCCCAGAGCTAACTCCAAACATCTGACCATGGCCGCTAAACTTGTAACCAAACCAAAGGGAACTACTCTAAACTGATAGCATTTATTTCGATATAGAAATGCTGTGTATCTTCTTGACTCTTTGGCAAGGGGAATCTGCCAGAATCCACTTTTGAGATCAAGACGAGACATGTATTTAACACCTTGACATTTCATGAATAGGTTCTCCGTATTCGGAGCACAGTCGTAGCATTTTTTTGTAATAGAATTAAGATTTCTCATGTCGAGACATAATCGAATGTCGTTATTTTTCTTTTTAACAACAACCATAGGATTTAAAAAATTGCTATCAGTTCGTTCAATCACACCATTCTGAAGCATACTCTTAACTTCGGCATCAACCTGTTGTTGATAGTGAAGGGGGATGGGGTAAGTCTTCCGTACAAATTTATTTTCATCGGTGACTTGGATGTTGTGTTCATATATATTCGTGATGGTAGGATTTTTTGAAAACACAGATCCGAATTTATCAAGCATACTTTGCAGTTTATCTTGCTCACTGCTCGTTATCTGCCTGCTGTGAGTCCGCAGATTATGTGTTATCTTATCGGCAAGTTGAACAGCTGGGCGAGCTACAGTAATAGGTTCACAATCAGACCCCGTCTTACCCCTATTTCATTACCGCGGACTTGGGGGGGAATCTTTTGTACATTTTGTAATACTATTTATATTAAGTGTGAGCCCAGAGGTTGGCATGTATCCATGGCTGATTACCATTCAGGCATGTACATTTCTTTCTAGTTTTCAGTAAAAGGGTTACCTTAGTGCTAGTAATTCTATCATTCATCATGTAATTTCACAGATTAAATTTAGTTTTCAATTGATTAATTAATTTCACATATTTATATTCAGTTTGGGTCCTATAATGGATAGGAGTTTCTTTTGTTAGTTTCATTCGGGTCCCCAGTTTAATCCTGTATAGGCGGATTTTTCATGCAGACTTGAACATGCTCCTGGGACAGGTTTAGTTAGGCACGATCTTGCCTAGGAACATGTCGGCCTTTGGGCCAAATTAATTCTTAAAGGTTTATAAAGCATCATGACATATTACTGTTATTAAATTTCTTTCACGAAAATATTACTGTTATTAATATTTCACAAAAAAATTTATCACGCTTAAATTCTTTTTAATTTATTATGGTCACTTGTATTTTGACTGAATTATGATTATATTTCCTCCAAGTTTAAGTGCTCAGTGTGGGAGCACTTTATATTAGTATCAGGCATTATGCCAACCCCTGAATTTTAGTATGCCCTGGGGGCACTGGTGTCACACACACACACACACACACACACACACACACACACACACACACACACACACACACACACACACACATATGGATTATTATGTATTAAGATCTTTCAATAGGTGTTGCGTTCAAGAATATTTATGAATTGTGAATTATATACCTTATGGGGTGAAAGAGGTGTGGCAAGATATTAATGTTGAAAGTTGTAATTGTCCTGTGATGTGGAACGTGTGTATGTGTTGTAGTTGTAGACATATATTTATATGTATTGTATATTCATGTGTTATTTCTGGGGGTTAGGTATAGGGCTAAGTGGGGAAAAGTAACCCCAATTGGAAAAGAAAATCAATTAATCATTATATTAATTTCATTTAAATTTTATTTATTTTTAAAGTAAAAAATTAACAAAAATATTTTAAGGAGAAAGCACTGACTTTGTTGGGAGATAAATATTTAATGTTTTGTTATAAAAAAAAAGAGAAGGATGTAATAAAAATTTATTGGTTGTTAATTTTGTGAGTTTTAATTGCAAGTCCCGTCTCACTGGATCCACCGCATTTTTGGCTTCTCTAGGCTTTTGGCCTAGTTTTAATTATCTTGTGGGCCCTCTTAAAAAAAAAAAAAATTATAAGTCAATAAAATACAGAAAGAAGGGTTACATTTGGTAGCAGAGCGTGGTTGAGATTAGGGTCAATCCTTGGGTCCTTTGGGTGTGACGGGGCTTGTAAACTCAGGAAACATTTTGGGGTTCGAATCGGACTTGGAATAATTACTAGAAGTCCCTATATCTATAAGTACCTATGTCTTGTTATGTTTAAGGTTTTGTTAATTATATGTGTGTATCATTGCCCGCCTGTTGGTACTGTTGAACTGGAGGTCGCCACGGGGTGTGAAATTATAGGGGGGAAATTCCTTGGAAACTCGAAATATCGCAGATCTTGTAACGTGTCAAAAATATGGGGTATTTCATTTTATTTTATTTTTCGGGGTTTTAAATTATTGTGCAAGTTAATTCCATTATAACAGGCCACGTGCTGAGTGTAAGGAACAGTTTGGAACAAAGGCAAGACGAAATAGCATTGTGCAATCAGTAAGCGAAGAATTTACCACCCTAGTTTTTCCAAGAACTATGCGAGAGTGTGGCAGTGCGCACCTATGCGTGAACCAAGCATGGGCGCTGACCCACGCGTTTGTGAAACTCAAAATGGCTAAAAGCAAGAAACTATACGAGCACATGGTCGTGTAACGGCGGATGCAAAACTTAAGGACCGCCCAGCTCGTGACGTTAGCCAGTGCCACACCAAGATCGTATACGAACAAACACCACACCAAAAGCATGGTTTAAATAGGACGAAACTGTGACGACTAACTGTAAGGCATTGATGTCCGTCGTCTCAACTAAAAGGCTCAAGGAGTGGGGAACAGAGAGACGCTGGCAGTCTTTTGTCGACTCTCGCCTGCGCAGGCCGCCCGACAAACCGGGCTCAGAAACAAAATTTTTTTAAACCGACATCCAGTGCAATAGTAGAAAAATTTGGTGTGACCGCGGTCCAGTCAAAAGAGTAAAGAACGTAACTGTGCAATTTTCGGACAATAATAAGAAGTTTTACCAGAACAATGAGTGTGCGCGGAGACCGCGTGGCCGGCGAGGGGGGAATTTTATTATAAAATGTTTAAGGGGTAAATAAATTTTGTGTGTGTTTGAGTGAGTGTTTAAATATGCAGGCTGGGCTCTGTCTGTATGTCTATATGAATATAAGGTAAGCCAATAGAATAAGATAGCATAGGAGTGGTACTAATGTAACGAACCACAAGATAAAGAAGAAATTATTACGAAGTCACTTTATATGCGAAAGTATGGTAAAATTTGTTGAAATTTAAATGATTTAAAATAAAATTAAAATGTAAATTCTCTTCATTCAAAATGTGTCAGAATAATTATTTCGTAACCTCACACTGTTTCTGATCTCGCTTATAAAGAACCTTGGGACCCGAGAAAGATCGAAATATGGGTAAGTACGAACAAGTGAAATAAATTGAAATAAATGTATAAATAGTTAGTTTTTATACAAATGGCGCCCGAACTGGGACATTATATAAAATAATTATATAAATAAGCCAGATTTCAGAAACAGAGTGGGTATCGAAAGAATACAAAATACGTAAAATAAGGTTATGTTGTAACTATACGTGGTAGAAGATTTTACAATAATTTTAGATATAATATGAATATGTAATATTTATTAGACGAAAACATTTTTTTTTTTGAAAGAAATAGAAATATTTAAACAAAAGTTAAAATGGCAGATAACGAGAACGTCAGTCTAGCTGACAACACCAATGAAAGCCAGACAAGCGCAACCGAATCACAAATTATGAGTGGAGAAATTATTCACTCGACGCCAGTCCCGACTAACAGGGCTGACGAAAATCAAATAATGAAAATGATGCAAACACTTTTTAGCGAACAGAAAAGTGAAATTAGAGAAGTTCAAATTAATTTTAACGTAAAATTCGAAGAAGTCAAAAATGAAATCAGAAAGCAGAATATTAGTTTTGACAGACGAATCAATGAAATAGATGTACGTTGTACAAATATGCAAGAACAAGTAGTAGAAATAGTTAATGAAAAATTCGATGCTAAAATAAATGATTTAGATGACAAAATCAATACAATCAATGAAACAGTAATTAGCACAATTCAAAACCAAATAGAGATACAAAGTAAAGAGATAGAAAATAAATGTTTAGCTACAGTAGATAAGCAGATAGAGATGAAAACCAAATTTGAAATAAATAAACAAATAGACATTAAAACAACCGTTTTACAAGATCAGTTAGAAAATTTTGAGTCAAATGTAATAAGTATAGCAGAGAATATAGAAACAGTAAGTAAAGTTATTTCAGAGCATGCAGATAGTACCAACTGTAAAATAAGTACCATACAAAGTAAGCTTAGAGAAATAGATGAGTTCAGTTTACAAACTAGTAATAACATATATGATAAATGTACTGTAATTGAGAACAATTTAATGAGTGTGAAAAATGAATTACGGGGGAAATTAACAAAAAATTTACCGGGGTTACTGAAAGGGTTATCATAACTAGAGATTTACACAATGAAATTGAATTAGAAACATTTAGCTATGAAAACCGAACAATACATCCAATGAGATTTATAAACCAAACCCGGGAATACAACCGTTTCAATAACAGTAATTGGGAGGTGCAATTAACCAAAATAATTAAATGTTTTAGGGGTAGTTCAGTAGTGTGGACGGAAGCACATCGGTCAGAATGGGACTGTTATGAGACATTCGAAAAAGCATTTAAAGGGAAATATTGGACTGAAGATGAACAAGAAATACTAAGAAGCCGTATAATGGGAACGGGCGATTTTTTAGGACACCCTAATAATAATAATTTAACGATATACGTGACCAAGTTATATAACGAAGCGAAGTATTTAGAGCCGCAGATACCATTTAAATCTTTTGTTAGACATGTAAGTAAACACTTACCGAAAGATGTACAAACCACTTTGATGACAAAAGAAATTGAAGATATGAACGAGTTGGAGAGAATATTAGATATATTACAGAGTATTAGAGATCGTGAAGGGGGTAGGCGAACACAACAGAATAATAACCATCACCATGTTGAATATAATCAAAATAAGAATAATAATTATCGTGGGTATAATAATAATGTGCATAGAGATAATGTAAACAAACCAGGTGAGTGGAGTTGTTCCAGGTGCAAATGGGAGAATTTCGCCAGCAGACAACAGTGTTATAAATGTAGTTTACCAAGAGAAGAGCAGAGGAGGAGAAACGAAAACAGGCAGTACCGAGGAACAAATAACTACCACCAGGGACCGCCGCGGGATCACCAGATACCCACAACAAGCAACCATAGACAACAACCGGAAAACTAGAGCATACAGTGGTAGCACGGACCAGACCACTGTACGGGGAAGCAAGTGAGGTCCAACCGTTAGAAGATGTCAAGAGTAACGTAATTAGAACAGATGTAGTTGCAGATCTACTGGAGGAAGAAAACAATGCAATCGAGGTGAGAGCGGGACTAACAGAAATACAGGTAAACGTAGCTAATAAATATTATAGAACACTTGTAGATACAGGTAGTGAGATTTCTGTTATTGCTGAAAACATTTTAGGAGAGTTAAAAGAAAGTATAAAGAATATTCCAATTTTACCAGTAGCTGGTGTTACAGTAGTAGGAGTTACAGGCGTACGCAGTAAGAGAATAACAAAACAGATACACTTAAGTTTTTTGATAAATGACATAGAATTTGAGAACACATTTTTGGTAGTTAAAGGGTTAAGTTTAGACATTATATTGGGTAATGATTTCCTGCAAAGAAATAAAGCTGTTGTAAACTTTAAAGAGAAAATAATAGAGTTAGACGGGGGTGATCGGTCTGTAAAGGTTAAATTTGAACAAATAACTGATAAAGTTAGAACAACGGGGGTAAAAATACTACAAAAGAGAGTAGGTGAAATTGGTACAGATACTAGAGTAAATTTATGTAGAGAGAGTGAGTATATTGAGGATTGTGAGAATGAAATGAGTAATATTAATAATGCAGTATGGGAGATAAGGGCGGATGAATTTTGTAGTGGAGGTGAGGTGGTAAGGAGTGATCAGCGTGCGGCGCTGTGGCAAGTGATCGAGGAGTTTAAGGGAGTGTTTGCCGATATTCCAGGAAGGGCAAAGGATTATGTATGTACATTACAGATACAGGAACACACACCTTTCATGCAGCGAAGTTATCCCGTGCCTTATTCCAAAAGACGAGCGGTGCAAGAGGAGCTGGAGAGGATGATGGAAGGAGGGATAATAGAAAGGTCAGTATCACACTATTCGAACCCATTAGTTGTAGTAATTAAAAAAGATGGCAGAGTTAGGTTATGTTTAGATGCCAGGAGGATCGACCAGATAATAATACCAGACCATGAATCACCAGAGTCAATCAATGAAATATTTCAGAAATTCAGCGGGGTGAGATATATGACGTCATTGGATCTAACAGCAGGATATTGGCAGGTACCATTGGCGGAGGTAAGTAGGAAATATACCGCTTTCCTTTTTAACGGTAAGAACTATCAATTTCAAAGATTGCCATTTGGATTAAATACCAGCGTAGCCAGCTTCATAAAATGCTTAGACCAAATTTTAAAACCCAAAGATTTAGATTTTTTAATGGTATATGTAGATGATATTTTAATTGCGTCAAGAACTTTTGAGGACCATTTAGATCATTTAGGATATGTGCTAGCCAAATTAAAGGAAGGAGGACTTACTATAAATTGGGACAAATCAAAATTTCTACAAACACAAATAAATTTTTTAGGATTTATAATCACACCAGAAGGAATCTCCGCAAATCCGGATAAAGTGGACTCCATCATGCGCTTCCCTGAGCCAAAGAACATCAAGCAGCTACAGAGTTTTCTGGGATTGTGTAATTTTTATCGAAAATTTCAGAAGAACTACGCACAAGTAACAGCAAGATTGAGTGCGGTACTCCAGAAAAATAAACAATGGAGATGGGGATTAGTGGAACGAGAGGCGTTCAATGAAATTAAACAGAAATTTAGCAAAATGATAATGATGAACCACCCTGATTTTAATAAAATATTTTTCTTACAGACAGATGCTAGTAACGTGGCCGTAGGTGCGGAACTCTACCAAGAGGACGAAGAGAAAGAACACTTAACCATCGCATTTGCGAGCAGATCCTTGTTGATGGCTGAGAAGAACTATACTACTACCGAAAAGGAACTATTAAGTATTGTGTTCGCCGTCAGCAAATTTCGCACTTACATCTTGGGAAATAGGACGGTGATCCGCACCGACCACAAGGCATTATCCTTCTTAAATACATGTAAACTCGCTCACAGCCATTTAACCAGGTGGGTACTTGTTTTACAGGAATATAATTTCGAATGGGAGTACATCAAGGGAACAGACAACAAGATACCTGACACTCTTTCACGGGTAGACATGTTAGACAATAAGACAGGTAGGGATTTAAAGGAAATTGAAATTTTTCAGATTAGCAGAGAAGATAGAATTTTTGGTGAAGAGTTGAAGGACATCAGAACCATGCAACGAGCAGATGGTAAGTCAGGTAAGATTATGGATAGTTTAGAGACAGAATTAGCAGAGTCAGAGTATAATCAGCATTTTCAGATTTATCAGGGGTTATTATTTAAGAAAGTAGTAGGGGGTGAGCGTGATTGGAAACTAGTTATGCCAGAGGGGTTAGTTGATAAGATTATTTGAGATTGTCATTTAAGATATGGTCATTTTGGGGCAAAGAAGTGTGTTAATGTTTTGAAAGAGTCATGTGTTTTTAAAAATATGGAAAGAAGGGTTAGAAAATTGTTAAGGGGTTGTGATTTATGTCAGAAATCGAAGGTAGTAAATTATAGAGTAGAAGGGGAGATGAATTTTATAAAAGTGAATAGACCTTTCGATTTAGTTGCGGTAGATTTGTTTGGGCCATTGCCAAAGGGTAGAGGCGGAGTGATGTATATTTTTGTGATGCTTGATACTTTTTCTAAATATGTGAGATTGTATAGCATTAAAAGAGCTACCAGTCAGGTATTGAGTGAGAAGGTGACAAAGGACTACATGATTCACGTGGGTAAGCCGAGAGTAATTTTATCAGATCATGGTCCACAGTTCATCAGTGGGAAATGGCGTCAGACTCTAGGATGGGAAGGAATCATCACGAAACATACGGCTGTGTACCATCCCCAGTCCAACCAGGCTGAGCGTGTAATGAGAGAGATAGGCAGGATCTTTAGAGCCTATTGTCACGCTAAACACAACGAGTGGCCGTTGTACGCCCGAAGAGTAGAGAGACTTGGCTGAACAGTACCACCCACGAGTCCACCGGCTATACACCTCACGAGTTGATCAAAGGAACATGCCCCCCGAGAATTTTGGAACAGTTGTTTGACTACCCACCTGAGAGTGAGAAAGCGGATGTGAGTATAAAAATCAGGTTGGCAAATGAGAGTTTGTTAAGCAAAGGAGAACAAAGAAAACGTAGGCACGACGCAAAAGGTAAGTGGATGAAGTACGAAGTAGGACAATTGGTATTGGTGAGGAGACATGATTTGTCGAGCGCTCAGGACAAGGAGATCAAGAAAGTTTGCTTACTCTATGAAGGACCGTATGAGGTAATAGAAATTAAGATAAAGAATTCGTATGTATTACAGAACAGAGAGACAAGGGAGATAGTAGGGACACACAATGCTACAAATTTGAAATTGTATTGGTCATCATAGGAATTTTACCATGATTGTTATTAATTATTATTGTGTGAATGAAATTTAATTTGGTTTTATATGTTTACAGAAGGGAGTCTCCCCCATTTTCGGGCGGTCACGATCTTACCAGTCCTGGCCGTGGAATTCGGAACTCGGAGGTGGGCCATGGTTGGCAGATCTTCCTTCGGGCGGTGAAAGCAACGATGGTCCGGCTCCACCAAAATTGGTACAAAGTAGAAATTTAACTACATATTTGAACGGGGAGGGGGACCCATAGTTTCGTGGAAAGGTAGTATATATATATATTTTTTTTCTCTCTTCACGAACTATTTTAGTTTTATTTTAGAAATTGTAAAATGAAACAACCAAGAATGTGAAATTTAAATACTTAAATTTTCGAGGAATTGTTTTCCCTCAGAAAACAACACAAATGCATTTTATTTTGATGTAACTGTATAAGATGATTCATTGTGGTACTTATTATTTTGTCAGAAAGAAAATGTTAGTGAAAAGTGAAAGATTGGACTTGCAGAAGTGTCTATGTGAAAATTTTTAAAAGTAAATAAAAGAACTTGTTATTATACAAGATTAAAGGGTAATTTTAGGGGGTAGATTGGTGCTCAATGAAGTGATAGAACAATGGAGTGTGGAACTGCAAATGTAGAAAGTTTAGTTATCAATGTTAATTAGTTAGCTATTAAGTTGCTATTGCGGGGGTGGCCTGTGCCCTCGTAGATAGCGAAATGGGTTGGGGGTAACAGAGAGTGTTACCTCCATCGGAGGCTGAAATGGCGAAAATGTGTGCACACCTTTTTCGTGTAAATTAAAATTTACACACTGCTAAACGACCGTGCCGCACATAATAAGATGATGTATAACAGGCAGTGAAATGCAAGTTAGATTTCCCCGACTTTTCGGGCGATTACTGCCTTACCAGCACTAATCGTGGATTTGGCTAGTGGCCAGCTATGGTCATATCAAGTCCCTTGACCATAGCTGACTTGAAATTGGTACATATTAGAAATTCAATGGGGGGCGACAATTAGGGGAAATCTCCCGGAACTATGGAACAGCGGCTGCCACTCTGCCCGCTTGGGGGCAGCAAAGACAGGTGGTAGACCCGCATTAAGGGCATGTAATTATAGACCAGAACATGTTGATGTTCATATCTTTTAAAATGTAATAGCGGAAGCAAAGACACGGAGAGGTAAAACTGCTCCAAAATATACAGTCTTTGTCGAAGCGAAAGGGCGATACAGTCCTCCATAATTTGAAATAGTGTGTGTGGCTGGGAGGTGACTCAGATGAGCCACGAATATAAATTTTATAACATAAAAATTTTTTTTTATTCAAATTTGATCAAATAAAAATGCTTGCGCTCTGTTCAAATAACTAGATGCTCATATTTTCAATACAAGTTGTTCATGCTATAATTTTAAGTGTATTATTTTATTGCTGTACGTTAGATATAGGTGTTGATAAAATATGTGTTTTCATTATGTGTGTATATTTTAAACTAAGCCAATAAGTAAACGTCTGGCAGGCGGTCAACATAAATGAAGGGGAACAATGAGGTGAGAAGTAATGATAAATAAAAATATATATAATTCATGTAATCTGTTCCAAGTATGAGATGGGTTTTCATTGTGTTAGTAGATCAGCTGATCAGCAATAACATGTCACTGGTAAAATGGTTTATAAATGTTACAAGTAATTAATGTTTAACGTAATATTTTAATGTAGTACAGATGTTTTAAAGTAATGATAAAAATAATTTGATAAAGTGGGAAGTAAAGTAATAATTTATGCAAGTTAACAAAAGATAGTTTTTGGGTGATGAATATTTTACGGGACATGTAGATCTGTCCAAGTTGAAATCAAAGTTGAAGTTAAAGAAATAGTAGAGATGAAGATAATGTAATGTTGTTTTGAGTTCATATATGTTGTAGTATTTTGAGACGAATTGATGTTGACACAGTAGTAGTGAGTATATGTAGCGATGCGTAATGGGAATGGTAGATAAATATATTTGTTGATGATATTTTGTAGTAAGGGTGAGGTGGTAAGGTGTGAGCAGCGTGTGGCGTTGTGGCGGGAATAGAGTAGTTTGAGTGAGTGTTTGCCGATATTTTGGAGGGGCATTGGTTCGTATGTAGATAGCCAAGTTGGGAACACACATCCTAGTACAAAGATGAGAGGTGCCAGAGGTAAGTGGGGTTTAGAATGTTTTGATAGAGATGGGTGTCATGTGAGTTACAGTTGTTAAAGGTTAGAGTCAAAGGGAGAGATAAAGTTGATATATGTATAAACAGATCAAGTAGTAAATTAAATGAGAATAGATAATTTAAAGCACCCACAGTAATAGGGAATGCAATTGGAAAATGAAGAAAGTTGTAGTTGAATATATAAAATTTTTTATTTTAAAACCAGTGACAAAACTTTGAGAGAATTTGATAATGTAAAGATATAAGTTGTTTATTTTGAATAATTTAAATGTCAATTTGCTTATTATTTATAATAATATTCTGTTTATTTTAAATATTTTGTTTTTATTATGTTTTGTGTTTCAAGTGAGATTGTTACAGATGTTAAATGTATTTTCAAAAAGTATACATAACATATGTAGGTCAAGGGTCTTGGACTTGACCTAGTTTCGATCAGCTGATACACCTACTAAGCTTGTATAGTAGGAAGTCATTTTAATTTATTTTAATCAATTCAAACAAATTTTAAACAAATTATATATATAAAGGAAACATTTAAATAAAATTTAAATTTTCTTTTGAATTTTAAAATTTTTGGAAATTTTAATTTTTGAAAAAAAAACTTGATTTTTCGCCTGCCAGCGTCTGAATATTTGCAGTATTGATTATTTTATTATTTGTGTGTTATCCATGTTTATTTTATTGATTTATTTTGTATTGCATGGTATTGTTAGACTATAAGTGGTTCACATGTTAGAGTAAGGATATGTTTTGATTAGGAGAAAGGTCTAAATTAAGTCATTCTTAAAAAAAAAAAAAAAAAAAGAAGAGAATTTTGTTGTCAAGTATATTATTTTGAAGTTTGAATTTTTTTAATTTTTTGTAAATTTTAAAGAATTTGTCAAGGTAAGATGTAATGTGAGTGTGTGTGAGCCCAGTATCTGCTAAAGGCAGCCCAGCTTGCATACAAGGGGAAACATATCGGTGGAGGATCTGGCATAATTTAAGCCAGGGATTGAGGATTTTGGGGGTAGCATGTTAAAAGGCGAGGTGTGCTGTGGTACTAGCTGTTCGATTTCTCAGTGTTGGGATCTCTTACGGAGAAGTCCAGTGATCTCGTTCAGATGAGTCCATAGTCGCTGAGCCAGGGGGGTCGTGTACCCATGTAGATTAAGAACAAGGGGGTTGTTGGCACCAGTTCCTCACCGATCCTCTTAGGGGTTTATCAATGAGATTTCTTCTGTTTTGGACAGCAGAATTCTCATTGAGGGGGTATTGTAACGTGTCAAAAATATGGGGTATTTCATTTTATTTTATTTTTCGGGGTTTTAAATTATTGTGCAAGTTAATTCCATTATAACAGGCCACGTGCTGAGTGTAAGGAACAGTTTGGAACAAAGGCAAGACGAAATAGCATTGTGTAATCAGTAAGCGAAGAATTTACCACCCTAGTTTTTCCAAGAACTATGCGAGAGTGTGGCAGTGCGCACCTATGCGTCAACCAAGCATGGGCGCTGACCCACGCGTTTGTGAAACTCAAAATGGCTAAAAGCAAGAAACTATACGAGCACATGGTCGTGTAACGGCGGATGCAAAACTTAAGGACCGCCCAGCTCGTGACGTTAGCCAGTGCCACACCAAGATCGTATACGAACAAACACCACACCAAAAGCATGGTTTAAATAGGACGAAACTGTGACGACTAACTGTAAGGCATTGATGTCCGTCGTCTCAACTAAAAGGCTCAAGGAGTGGGGAACAGAGAGACGCTGGCAGTCTTTTGTCGACTCTCGCCTGCGCAGGCCGCCCGACAAACCGGGCTCAGAAACAAATTTTTTTAAACCGACATCCAGTGCAATAGTAGAAAAATTTGGTGTGACCGCGGTCCAGTCAAAAGAGTAAAGAACGTAACTGTGCAATTTTCGGACAATAATAAGAAGTTTTACCAGAACAATGAGTGTGCGCGGAGACCGCGTGGCCGGCGAGGGGGGAATTTTATTATAAAATGTTTAAGGGGTAAATAAATTTTGTGTGTGTTTGAGTGAGTGTTTAAATATGCAGGCTGGGCTCTGTCTGTATGTCTATATGAATATAAGGTAAGCCAATAGAATAAGATAGCATAGGAGTGGTACTAATGTAACGAACCACAAGATAAAGAAGAAATTATTACGAAGTCACTTTATATGCGAAAGTATGGTAAAATTTGTTGAAATTTAAATGATTTAAAATAAAATTAAAATGTAAATTCTCTTCATTCAAAATGTGTCAGAATAATTATTTCGTAACCTCACACTGTTTCTGATCTCGCTTATAAAGAACCTTGGGACCCGAGAAAGATCGAAATATGGGTAAGTACGAACAAGTGAAATAAATTGAAATAAATGTATAAATAGTTAGTTTTTATACAATCTGGGCCGAGGTGGAGAAATGGTTTTCGCGTATTACCTTGCCAATAATAGGGAAGGCGTTTTTAGTTATGCGGTATGGCCCGATCGGCAGTCGGTCTCCTCCGAGATACGGGAGAAGAAGTTATTGCAAATATTTATATGAGAATTTGTTGTTGTTCGTTGGTCGGTAATTTTGTCATGTCGTGTATTAGTGTGTGTGTTGCGTTGCTTCGTGTGTAGTGTTGTTGAGAGCTAGTTCAGGTAAGTGGGCTGGGTCCTCGCAACGGTAGGGGGACCCGCAGTCTGCTTGAAGGAAGGACAGTACTCAAGTATTCCTGTGTTCTTTATTGTCAATTTTTGTAGGGTGTTGTGTTTTCGGGTGCCAACCGCGAAGCTCGAGGATGAGCGTCCTAAATCCAGAGTTGTTTCTGCGTGACGAAATCGAGTTCGAGCCCGGGGGAGAGACCCGAAAAGGGCGGTAATTGTATTGCGACGGCAGCTCAGAGAAGCGCTGTCTGCGGGCGAAGCGCTCTCGACTGTCGCCATCGCTGACAAAGAGAGTGAATTTGAAAAATGCATCGAGAAGTGGGAGGAGCTGCAGGAATTAGCTCGGTGTGTAGACAATTTGGAGGAGGGACCGGGGTGCTCCATCGGCGTCCGGCGAATCCGGCAACGCCTGCAGCATGTAAAACTCAGGCTGCAGAATCTTGACCAACAATGGGGCGATCTTGAGCCGGCCCATGATGTAAAAGGTCTGATCCAACAGATCACCTCGACCCTGCAGGGGTCTCAACCGGGTAGACCACCTACGCCGGCTCCAGTTGCTGAGTCTGTGGTCTCGGCTGTAGAGTCATCTTATAGAGCAATCGAGCCTGCCGCAAGTACCCCGGTTTTCTCCGGTTTGGTGGCGGCGTCATATCACAAGCTGCCCAACCCACTGTCTCAAATCATCCAGCAATTACCGGTCGTGGATGGGCTGGATGTGGACAAATTATTGCCGTTTTTTAAAATAATTTTTCAATTGGTCGATTTCCCGGGTATGTCGGATCGTACCGTCCTCGAGCTCGTTTATCCTTATTGTCGCGGCCCCATGGCTGAGAGGGTGGCGAGTGTAATGAGGCATAGAGGTGGAGTGGCGGAGTTCCACCAGGAGGTGTTGGAGACGTTTGTGCCCGGGAGACTAATGCAGCAATTATGTCACCGACACTTTTATCGCGTGCAGGCGAGGGGCGAGAGTCTTGCCCAATTCGTGCAAAGTATTCGAGAGGTAGCGTGCATACTGGGACTGGGCATGTCGGAGGAAGAGGTTGTCCAGAATATTCTTGACGGCGTCTCCTCAGAAGACAGATTGCGACTCGTATTTGCTGAGCGGCCGCGGTGGTTTGCGGACTTGGACCGGCTGTGTGTGATGTCCAAGGCCATTCAGATGAGCGACGAGGCGAGGGGAGACAGAAGAGGGGAACTACCCAGACCTCAGAGAGCGGAAGGACGCAGTGAACCTTCCCCCCCCCACAGGCCCAGTCAGTTCGAAATCGCGAGCGATGGGGGGACATCATCTGTTACAATTGTAATCGCCTGGGGCACGTGGCTCGATCATGCACCCAAGGGCGCGCGTGTCCAGCACCTCCATCGTCAAGACCCATCCCAAAAAACTAAGTAGACAGGGGAAGATATGTCGGAGGATGTCTTCCCCTCGCACTAAATCTTTACAAGTTCCAACTACCTCCAGGCAATTGCTAGGATCCAACTCTTTCGACATCAAGGTCCGGTCCACTACCTCTCAACACCTTTCAGTATGCCCCTTTCTGTCGCTCGAGGTAAAAGGGGGTCAGCTCAGAGCATTAGTTGACTCCAGTTCAGCCCGATCCATCATCTCATCTCGGGTATGCGCGGACCTTGAGAAGCAGGGCTTGATCAAGGGGTCGAACCTGTCGTCTGTGGTATGCTGGACTGCATCTCGAGAAATCTTGCCCATCTCCCAGGTGATTACCTTTAAATTTAAAATCGATGGGTTTTCTTGGGTGTGGCCTTTTCTGGTTTCTCCTGCTCTGGGAGTGGATTGTATCATTGGTGCCGATTTCATCACGAAAAGTGGTCTCGTGCTGGACATCCAAGCGCACAAATGCTATTTCAAGTTTAATCGGGGAGCTCTTATTCCGTTCCTTGGGTACCAGGGAGCTAAGTCAGGTATCCAAGAGGTGGCTTGTCCCGATTCTGCACGAGATCATCTCACTCCATCCCAGCAGAGGGCCTTAGACCAATTGTGTGAGGAATTTCACGAGGTGTTAACTCCTACATTGGGACTCACACACCTGCTGGAGTATAAGATCCGTCTTACAGACTCAAAGATAGTAAGGTCGCACCCTTACAAATTCGCACCTCCGAAGATGACCATTCTGCGAGAGAGGGTTCAAGAGTTGTTAGAACAAGGGGTGATTGAACCTTCTCATTCTAGCTATGCCAGTCCAGCGTTTTTGGTACCTAAGCCTGGGGGTAAACACCGTATGGTCATTGACTATCGGAAGTTGAACGCAAATATCGAGGTGGATTCTGTTCCCCTCCCAGACTTACATTCGGCCTTTGATTGGTTCAGTGGGGCCAGGTATTTCACCATAATCGATCTCAATGCGGCTTATCACCAGATTCCGTTGGCCAAAGAGAGCAGACCGTACACGGCCTTTTGTGTACCATGGAATTTGTACCAATACAAAAGGGTTCCCATGGGTTTGGCTGTGGGGGCCCAGACACTCACTCGTCTTCTCGATACAGTTTTTCACGACGTGAAATTCAGGTTCGTCTTTAATTACTTAGATGATTTGTTGGTGTACAGTGAGACATTCGAAGATCATCTGGGTCATCTCCGAGAAGCTATGTGTCGGTTGAGAAGATCTGGCCTCACTGTCAATCCCGATAAGGTTCGTTTCGCCCAGGAGAGTATTTCTTTCTTGGGCCATTTGGTTTCACACCGGGGCGTTACGGTCGACCCCGAGAGGACACAGGGCATTCGTGACTTCCCCCCTCCTAGGGATGCGAAGGGAATAGCTAGATTCGTAGGTATGGTCAATTTTTATCGACGATTCATACCTAATATCGCAGAGATTACTGCACCCTTGAACGAGCTGAGGAAGAAGGGCGCTAAATTTACATGGGGCGAGAGTCAACAGAAGGCTTTCCACACCTTGAAGGAGGCCATCATCTCCCCACCGGTGTTACGGATGCCCGACTTTTCGAAACCCTTTATCCTACAGACGGACGCGAGTTCGGTTGCGCTCGGGGCAGTTCTGTCCCAAGTTGTTGATGACGCTAGGCAGCCTGTGGCTTTTATTTCCCGGACATTGACCCAGCAAGAACGAAAACCATCCGTCTATGAGCTAGAGTGTTTAGCTGTTGTGTACGCTCTAGACAAGTTCAGGCGTTTCCTGGAACATGCTGAGTTCCTGCTCGAGACCGACAATCAGGCTCTCTCTTGGCTTCTGTCTCATCCCTGGCAACTGGGTAAAATTGGTAGATGGGTGGTGAAGATCTCATCCTTTAAGTTCAAAGTGCAACACATTAGGGGATCTCAAAATGTAGTTGCAGACGCCTTGTCCCGCATGTTTTCCCAGCCCAGTGATGCCCAATCTGAGCAACCCTGTTCCGTTCTGCTAGACTTTCCATTAGCCTTCACTGATGTGTTGCCCCATCAGTTGAACGATGAAGAGCTGGGTCCAGTCATCCAAAATATAAAGGAGGGTAACGTACAGGCCCCTTACTTCTTGTCCAAGGGAGTCCTATGTTGTAGAGAGAGAAAAGGACGTGCCCCTAAGATCGTGCTGCCTAGCAAGTTAGTGCCCATGGTCTTCAGTTATTACCACAATGCCCCAGTAGGAGGCCACAAGGGAATTTCTAAGACCATTTCCAGCATTAGGAGACATTTTATCTGGAAGGGCATGGATAGGGACATCGCGACCAGGGTTAAGAGCTGTCATCTATGTGGCTTGAGCAAGCCTGCCCAGAACACCAAGTTAGGGTTGTTGTCATCTGATGTGGCGAGCAGACCGATGGAGAAGTTGTTCATCAACTATGTGGGGCCATTCCCCCGTAGCAAGTAAGGTAATGCTTACCTGCTTGTTTGTGTGGATGCTTTTTCAAAGTTTGCCTGGTTATTGCCCTTACGGCAGGCAACGGCTCGTTTAACCATAAACGCGCTCCAAAACAATATATTTCAGCATTTTGGTCTTCTGACCATCATTGTCTCGGACAATGGCCCTCAGTTCATTTCGGGTGAGTTCCGGCGGATGTGTTTCGCCAGTGGGATCAAACACATAACCACTTCCCCTTATTACCCACAGCCGTCCCATGCGGAGAGATTCAATCGGAATCTCCGGTCCGCCCTGATTGCTTATCACACTGAGCAACAGACCACCTGGGATCAGAATCTGAAGTGGTTACAGTTAGCTTTTAATATGGCCCGACATGACAGTCATCAGGCCGTGCCCTTTGAAATCCTGTTTGGATTCTCGCCCTCACTCCCATTGACCAATTTGTGGAACATCGAAGATCTTCTGCCACGGGAGCCAGATAATAGAACTGCAGAGAGGTGAAAGGAGGCTCGGAAGAATTTGCTGCGAGCACACGAGCGGGTCCGTCGACGATATAATCAGGGGCGAATTCCTAACCCCTTCTGGATTGGGGACTGGGTCTATTGCCAGAACCACCCACTCAGCTCAGCCGCGGACAAACGGGCCGCAAAGTTATGTTACCGCTGGTCGGGGCCATATCACATCCTAGGGTTCACGTCACCGGTGATGGCCCGGCTGGGCATACCGGGGGGCGATTCTAAAGAAACTGTAACACATGTTTCAAAATTGAAGCTCTGTCGGAGGGAGTAAGCTGACTAATAGAAGTGGGGGGGGGGTAAGATTTGGTGGTTTCCATGTGTGTAGGGATGGTGATCCTTCGGTGGTGTGTGCTCCGGGGAAAAGGTAAGAACCTGGTATGGTAGCGGGTAGATGTTCCCCACAATCCGGGTGGTGTACGTCTACTTCAGGGCTGCGGCCCTGCCTACGCGAGCCTTGGTTTTCTCCACTCCTCCTTATTTTCAGAGGGAACCCTGTCCTCACCCTTGACCTTTAAGGATCCTTACCCTTTTCATCCTCCCGATTTCCTACCTTCCCCTCAAAAAAAAAAAAAAAAAAAACTAGAAAAGCAGAAAACAGAAAAATTAGAAAAAGAAAAGGATGAGAAAAAATCAAAAGTAGGAGTAAGTAGAGCAAGTTGTACCGCTCCAACGAGGCCAGGTAGGGACCTCGGTGGCGTTGTACGACGTGGACAATGTCCTTGGAGCACACATGTATTAGGTTATAGGAAGGGATATACACATTGGGTAAACAAATTATGGTGTCATGGAAACCACCTCCCCCGTTCTCTCCCTGGTCCTGTGGGATGTAGGAGGGATTCATGGGATAAAGTGTTATTGGATTTTGGGGGGTTAGTCCCCGTGTAATTATAGGGCATGGGTCCCTCTTGAGGTAGCATTGGAGTTCCCGCATGAGTGGTCAACCATCAGGAGGTCAGAACTCAGGGTGCACCCGAACACTCTTTCTTCTTTTCTTCTTCTGTCTTTCTTGCTGCATGCTGGCCCTGATCAGGTCAGTGTGTAGTGCCAACACACTCGCATTCTACACGTCTTCTTTCTGTTTTTTCCACTTCCTTCTGAGCCACTGCTCTCCTGAGAACAAAGGCAACTGGGAAAACCGAGGAACACCTGCGTTTTAGTAGAAAACATTGGGGTACACTGCAGGGTACTCCTCTGTCTAAGTGTGGGGCAACTATGTTGCCCTTTTGGGGTGGGGGTGTGCCGATTGAATAAAATCGGCGCTAATACGCAAAAGTAAAAAGCGTATAATAAAAAAATCTTGTACTGCATTTAACGAATATAAAGAAAAATAGGTTTCTGTATTTAGCGGTGGGCGTTCTGCCGTACTGTGTGTAACGGTTAGCGCAGAATCTACATGAGGTAACGAAGCGGTGCTTGATTGGTGCTGCTCCCTTGCGGACGCCTTGAAGCGCGAGTTGAAAAAGGCGTAGAATAAACGGTTCGGAGCTTGTCTGATTTCGCTACTCCAACTAACCGCCTCGCCGCTCTCCGACAGAGAAGTTTTTATTAATTGTTCCATCTTCCACCTATGGCAGGCTAAATTAAAACAGATCTGCGGTAAGTGAGTGCAGTATACTTATATATATTTAATTTAAAGTAACGTAAAAGGGGTTTTGTTTAATATACGTACAAGAATGAATGAAAATTGTTAACCTGTTACACGCACGCCGCATGGCGAATTAGAGTATGCAAAATGAGTTAATTGTATAACAGTAATTGAAGTCTTAACTAAGGCCCCGTAATTGACCAATGTTAACGCAAAATAATATGTACTTTAGCCAAACTTAATGTTTTCAAAGATAGGGCCACATGCCCGTATAACCTGTTGTAGAGTGTGTCAAACTTTCATTTCAAGTAGGCCTAAAGCAGTGTTTAAAATTATAAATGCATTTTGGTGCGTGTGAGAGTAACCTGGGGGAATAAGTGTTGGAGCATCTCGCTGATAATATTTGTATGCTTAGGGTCCCCCGCTTCAAGTCGAGGACCAGCTCCAAATCATGACCTGAACAACAGAACATCAAAAGCTCTCAGCTTCATCTGCCGGAGGAGAAAAGCGAGGAACAGGCCACACCAACACAAAAATGCTCTAGACCAGGACTTCAAACTCCACACCAGGGAATAAATCAGGTGACACCAACCCAATATTACTTTTTAACACAAGTGAATGTAACGTACTAGAACTCGGGGGCATATAGCGACACACCCTAAATGACTTTAAGCTTTACACATTTCAATTGGGTCCCCGGTTAACGGGACAGAATAGTGCGCGGACTTGGGGGGGAATCTTCTGTACATTTTGTAATACTATTTATATTAAGTGTGAGCCCAGAGGTTGGCATGTATCCATGGCTGATTACCATTCAGGCATGTACATTTCTTTCTAGTTTTCAGTAAAAGGGTTACCTTAGTGCTAGTAATTCTATCATTCATCATGTAATTTCACAGATTAAATTTAGCTTTCAATTGATTCATTAATTTCACATATTTATATTCAGTTTGGGTCCTATAATGGATAGGAGTTTCTTTTGTTAGTTTCATTCGGGTCCCCAGTTTAATCCTGTATAGGCGGATTTTTCATGCAGACTTGAACATGCTCCTGGGACAGGTTTAGTTAGGCACGATCTTGCCTAGGAACATGTTGGCCTTTGGGCCAAATTAATTCTTAAAGGTTTATAAAGCATCATGGCACATTACTGTTATTAAATTTCATTCACGAAAATATTACTGTTATTAATATTTCACACAAAAATTTATCACGCTTAAATTCTTTTTAATTTATTATGGTCACTTGTATTTTGACTGAATTATGATTATATTTCCTCCAAGTCTAAGTGCTCAGTGTGGGAGCACTTTATAGTAGTATCAGGCATTATGCCAACCCCTGAATTTTAGTATGCCCTGGGGTCACTGGTGTTACACATACACACACACACACACACACACATATATATATATATATGGATTATTATGTATTAAGATCTTTCAATAGGTGTTGCGTTCAAGAATATTTATGAATTGTGAATTATGTACCTTATGGGGTGAAAGAGGTGTGGCAAGATATTAATGTTGAAAGTTGTAATTGTCCTGTGATGTGGAACGTGTGTATGTGTTGTAGTTGTAGACATATATATTTATATGTCCATTTATATGTATTGTATATTCATGTGTTATTTCTGGGGGTTAGGTATAGGGCTAAGTGGGGAAAAGTAACCCCAATTGGAAAAGAAAATCAATTAATCATTATATTAATTTCATTTAAATTTTATTTATTTTTAAAGTAAAAAATTAATAAAAATATTTTAAGGAGAAAGCACTGAATTTGTTGGGAGATAAATATTTAACGTTTTGTTATAAAAAAAAAGAGAAGGATGTAATAAAAATTTATTGGTTGTTAATTTTGTGAGTTTTAATTGCAAGTCCCGTCTCACTGGATCCAGCGCATTCTTGGCTTCTCTAGGCTTTTGGCCTAGTTTTAATTATCTTGTGGCCCCTCTTTAAAAAAAAAAAAAAAAATTTTTTTATAAGTCAATAAAATACACAAAGAAGCGTTACAAAGTGTGAATTATATAATGGAAGGTATTTGTATGTTGTAATGGGAAATGATTATTTAAATTTTGATGGGAATCAGAGCATAATTTTGAATTTTGGGATAAGAGTTAACGAGAGAATGGTATACAGAATGTTGGTATAGAATTTTTACAATGTATCATGTTAGATCAAGTATTCATCCATGTGTATGTTAGGAAAAAAAAAACCCAGTGCTTCTTAACGCAAACCAGCACAGCTAAGGGGGACCAGATCAGTTAGGGATATGGTATTATACAAGGCCACTATTTGATATTTTGATTTCATGTTTCAGTGTTTGGTGATGCTGTGGCGGCGGTCCTGTGCTGGCCTGTGTGTCAGAGCAGGAGCGTGAAGTGCCTGTCTGGCCTTGCGGTGTTGGGATCTCGAGAGAGAAGTCAGTAAGGTCATTCAGGTGCAGTCACAGTCACTGGACCAAGGGTAAGTTAACCACGATTTTAATAAAACGTAAAGGGGTTGTGGCGACATATCTAGGCTGATCCCTTTAGGAAGTATGAGAGTGGCAATGAGAGTTTTTATGCTTCGGCATAAAACCTCTCATTGGGGGGTATTGTAAGGGGGCAAAATTTATATAATAATATTATAAATAACTTAACATTGGAAGATGAGGCCCACATAAGATGATGCGACAGCCAGTGAGAGCTTCATAACCATATACGGTTTTGAAGCAAATCGAGAGTTTATTTGTGGCCAGTGACTAACACCGAAAGAATTTTGTTGAGACGAAAATCTGTTTATGACGAGTTGAAAAGGTGATACAAAGCCCAACGGAACTTTTCAATACCAAGGATGAGACGTATGGCGGGGAACGGAATAAACTGGTTTTAAAGCATCACCAAACGGAAATTTTAACGCTGAGACGCAGGCGTAACGCCAATTTTACAGTGAGTCTCCAGCCCGACGTCAAACTGAGCGGATGTAGTGTGCGCGCACAGCTAAGGTAGGCCTACCGAACAAAAGAACTTTTAGAAGTGTTTGCAAAAGAATACTTTCAATCAAAATTTAAAAGTGGATATAGATTTGAGTGATCGGAACATTTACTGGTGTATTTTACTCTTTCGTTGGGAAAAACAACAACATGGTGCAACTACGACTCGGAGACTACTTACGAAAAAGATATGTAACAGTAACAATAAAGGACAAATTGGTCAAAATTCAATTTCAGTCACAACGTATTAAACAATTAAAAAATGAGATCTCAATAAATAAAAGATATATATCGAAATGTACCGCATGAATGTGTGTGTGGTTGTGTGAACAAATATGTAAGAAGTGCTGGGTTTGCGAATATATATATTATAACCAATCTCTTTAGTATACCTCTGTAAAATATAACAGTGTGTCTGAGTGTGAAAGTGTGTCTGTGTTTCTTACCACTGCGTCCTCGCACGGCGATGTACTTCACGATGTTTGGGCCCGTAGCGAACGTACTGGGGACCAGGTATCGTGGTTCCCGATTTGAGGTTCAAACGTAGTGGATAATCTCCGGGTGGCGCCAAATTGTTTATAGAAAACAATTAAAATGGTTTACTTATCAACGTTCTATTTGAACGAGGCGACGAATTCAATCTGTCCCGCCTTTTCTCAATTTCGTGTCAATCGAGATAGCGGTTGCTGGATTCGCTACTTGAGCGCTAGCCGTCGCATTGGAAATCTTCACTAGACATTATATTTTTAAACATACACTTTGCTAATACAAATAAAACACGATTTAACACACACAGTATAAATTTATTATTAATAGGAAGTTAATATTTTATAGACACAAGTTGTAATTAGTTTGTTCATATATAATTCAGCACCGGATAATTCTTTATAAGACTCTTACCCAAGGTTAAACGATCGACTTTTGAATACAAATAAACAGTAATGGCGTTATATTTCGCCGATCAGCAAATATTTTGGTCGATGTTTGTGGGTTGTTTGGATCACGTTAAAAGGTTCAGATGCAGTTCCAACATTAAAAATACACAACCTTACAATGTTCTTTCCTTGTGTAGGATAATGTGTAGTGGTAATTGTTTTGTTTAAGTGTCATACAAGATGTTTATAAGTCGTACATAAATATGAGGTTAGTTCTATAGTTAAAAAGTTGTTCAGTGATATAAATTTATGGATCAATCCTTGTAAGAGAATAAAAATGATTTAGTGGTATTCAACATACATTGAGAAATGGTCAAAGTGCGTTTATTCTTTGGAAGTTGAAATAAATTAACTGATACTTAACAGCCTTGCAGTTCGGTATTATTCGGGATGTCAAGAAGGAAGGATTATGGCATCAATATTGTTCCAGCGTCCTTTATTCGGTCTTCGGCATCGTTTTCAAAGTTGGTTTGTACTTATTTTGATATTTCATATTGATTTAAATATTTTCTCCCTCTGGAAATGGTATTCTGCATACATCAGTCTTCTGTACTCTCAATTTCTACACTTTGTTTTACTTCCAATATGGTTTAAACATTAAAAGGTGTTGTACAGACAACTCGCGTCTGGCTTGCGATAGCGTACCTTTTCAAGTAATTGTATTTAACGGTAATTACCTCGTTAAACGGCTGTTTCCATGGCAACGTATTTATTCTCATTGGTTGAGCTCAACATAAACACATTGTTATCAATTTTCGAATTTCTTTCAAATCTTCCCATATCTTCGGACTTTCTTCCTCTTCTTATCTTCCTTCGGGGTTATTATCTAAATGCACTGTCATTTATATTTTCTCACAAAGATTATTTTGGTACCCCATAATATTGGGTTTTATCAAGTTTTCTAAGTTAAAATTAATTTCATACTTGCTAATTACATTTCTTTATTTATATAATTCCTTAATTTAATATCTGCTTTTTAATAATAACTACTATTCATCCTTGATGAATTAGCCACCTTGGAATTGTCCGTTACATGGTGATTTTTGTACAATCAGTAATTGTTTATGTTTGACAGTTAGGCCTGTTTCACCTTTAAGTAGCCATTACTGGATTTTTGTGGCTTCATACACAACATATTTCATTGAGTCCCAAATTGTTATTTTGCATTTGTAATTATGTTTAATGTATCTGGATGTGTTTTAATTAGTAACAACTGTGTTATTCAATCTTACTTGCTAATTATTTGCTATTCATTTCTAATATAAAATAAAACATCTAGGCTTATGGTCTGTATAACTCTTACAGCCATATCCATTTCATAACTAACAGTTTATATAATTCATTATTTCTTATTTGTTGTTCGGGTGCTAAACAATCTCACCTCTATTAAACTTTTTCCATTAAACTCCCCTTATAACATGGGTATTTAATTAATGTTAACACAAACTTATTTTCTAATGCTTTTTTCTCTCCCTTCCATATTAACACCATCTAATTACTTTTCCTTGTGAAACACACCTTTAAATTTTTACAATACATTTTTAAGTTCTAACAATATTATTTACTAGTCATTACAGTGAATATCACTACTTAGTGTTCATTATTTACTGATTAAACGTTCTATCCTAAATACTATTCATTGTAACTTGTTAAATGTTATTGTTCACTCTTAAAACTAAAACATATTGTTCACTCTTAAAACTAAAACATGAGTAATTTTACTAAGTCTTTACCTTAGCCTACTCTCCTCTTACTATTTATATTATAGACAATATTTGTATTTATTGTTCACTAGCACTTTCTTAAATAGTTTAGTGTTCATTATAATTTATTTAGTGTTTCTTTAGTATAATATCACTCTAGTATAAATCACTTTCACTAATTCAACTTCCATTTATTTCTCATCATTTTATTCTCTTTCTCTACACACTATCTATATAACATTATTAATATTGTGTCTTTCTTAGTTAACAAATTACATATATCCCTAACTCTTTTGGTTAGTGTATTTTTATACATTGTTTCATATTACTGACGGTTCATAATTGTCATTTTGTCAATACTAACATTCATAAATAGTTTTGGTTTTTAACCGAATTTCATTGTCTTTATTATTTTGGGTTACACTATTTCTCCCTTCTCTATTTTTCATTACTTGTCTAGTTTTCTTGATGCGTTTCATCTTGTTTTCTTCCTCCTGGGTTTGTTCTCTCTTGGTTTTCATTCTTCTTCTCCTTCGTTCGTCTTGTTCTCTTTATTTTGATTTCTTAACTGGTTTCTTAACTGGCCAATCTCTGGGGTAGGGTCAATGTCGTCTGTCTGTCAGTTTATTATTTGAGTTTCTTTATTAATCACTTTCACTTTATTACACCTCCTCCTCCCATGATAATTACCTTTTATTTATTTTTTACTATCCACATAATTTATTTATTCAAACATAATATCATTTAGCATTTTTTATACATACTTATTGTTATCAAAATTTCTCTGAATTTGGTGATGTTATATAATGCTCTCCCACCAAAATTGATCATTTTATAAAACGTTATTCTAAGTTTGATGAAATTATCAATTGTATTGTATCATTTTCTTCTCAAACTCTCCTGCTTCTCACTCGATTTTTATTCTTAATTCTATATCTTTTATTTCCTTTCTTCTGATTCTTTTCTTCATCATTTTTTTTTCTTATTACGAACTGGCTTATCGATTTTTTATTATAAATTATTCCCTATAAATCTTATTTTCCCTAACTAACTTTACTCTGTAGTTGCAATCAATTCGGATGGGCTCTATTGGCTTACCTAACTCCGTCGTTCAAAACTACTCTTATTCTGAGATCAGGGGAACATCATCCCTGCTCAGTACAATGATTGCTGGACTTATTCAACAGTCAATCTCAATTAATGAATCTTAAATACAGTCATCTCGTGACTCAACATAATAATAATAATCATAACATTGGTTGGGAATCCTTTACCTTTATTTTTTATTATTGCTCAGTTCGAGTCATATATTTTTTCATCTTTCTTTATAGATACTACTTGATAATACTTGAAGCATTGCTTTTTATTGATACAATTCACATTTTTATTCATTTTTAATCACTTTTTGTTTCATCTCAATTCATATTACAACTCTTAGAATGTTTATTTTATTTATTTCGTTTTTTGATCATTGGTTTTCTTAATCTTACTTCCATTTCTTTCTAAATAGTATTGGAAGTTGGTCATTTTGATTGATATTATATTTTTTTCATAACTTTTTAAATATCATAGTAAGTTAGTGTTTCTTACTAGTTAGGAATGTTTTTAGCTCATTCCTTTATAGTATGTTTTGCTTTTATGCGCCTTACATTTTGGCTAAAGATTATTGTAACTTAATCTTATTTTGTTAGGAATGTTTTGTAACTTCACTCCATTATTATTAATTTTTATTCAAAGATTATAGTAAGTTATTGTTTCTTACTTTATGTGGATTCTTGGTAATTGTATTTCTCCATTTTTTATGATTGGTCTAAAATACTTTCGAAACATCTGTGTAAGCTGTCCTTACATAACTTTTTGAATTTTGAAATTCATTTTTTATATATATTTTTTCATTATTATTTATCAGCAAACTTCATCTGCTTGTATTGTTCTTTCTTTTTATTTTAAATTACTTAGGTAGGTTATCATGAAATCAGTCCCCTTTTTCTCGGCATTTATCTTCACTTTGTTTACCCATAGTCCATCATTTCCTCTGCATTTGTGGTTCGGATAACCTTGGTGTATAAAATTATTTTCTTCCTTGTGATATAGGTTTTTTCTATTTTGTACCATGATTCTTCTAATATCATATGTTCAGTGGTATCCGTGACGGCTTCCATCATTTTATTATATGGTTCTTTACTCAGCATTTCTAATTCTGGTATACTCAAGCGTGTTAAATACCTTCTTGATTTGTGACACGACATCTTGTTGTGAGTCCTGTCAATTTTGTGTAATTTCCATTTTCTTATTGATTTGCTGAAGTTTCCCTCCGTTGGTTGGTTGTGAATTCCCTCCATAATTTCTTTCAAGGTCCTCCTACAATCTTTATATCTCATTAATTTGCTTTGGTCGGTAAAGGGTAAATTGAACACATCAATTAGTCCGTTCTTCATCATCTCCACTTCTTCTCTTGTTTTTAGTAGTTTCTTTTTATATATTTTTCCTATTTCCTTTGTTTTCTTGATCTTCTTAATTATCCGATTCTTCTTTACTCTTCTCCGGTTGGTTTTTATGTGCTTAATTTTCTCATTGTTTTGGTTATCTTTATTCCCAGAAAACAATACACCTTTGTCTTCTTTATTCTTTATTTCTTCATTGATACCGTCAGAAGGGCTGTCTAGTGTTTCATTCAATTGTGTGAAACCACTATCTAAAAGTTCACTTAATTCCTCGTTAAATCTGTCCAATTTCTCATCCATCTTTTTAAAATTGTTATTCATTTCTTTTCTCTGTTCAGTAAATAAATCCATTAGTTTCTGTTCCTCTTCTTGTGTGATTACTGTTATTTTCTTCTGTTGCTTCACTTCCACGTCTTTGACTTTTTCTTCTGCTTTTTGAATACTTGATTGTCCCATGTTTTTATTATTTGGTATTACGTCAAACTCTTCTATTTGATTATGTTCCTTCCTCCAATTACACATATCTTCTCTGGATAGTTCAAACATGACTCTTATCCATTCCCTTAATTCTGCGTTTTCTGTTTGTATTGGTCTTTCTGGTTGTCTTATCGATTGTCTCCATTGTTCATACTCCTCCTGTGTATATTCCTCTGTCACCTGCGCGTATACTCCTGTTCTTTCGCTTTTCATCTGTGTGTAGTTTTCATCCCATTTTTCCCAATCTTCTTCAGTCATTCCTCCCATTTGGTTATCGTCTTTTTCGTGGGCTGTCCCTACAGTCTCTTCTTCATTATACTTGGTGTCTAACTTCCACATCTCATTATAAATGTCTCTCAATGTCATTTTGTCGTTTGGCGTTCCCATTGCATTCGCGCGACTCATTTGTGCTCTTTCATGGTCAATGGTATTTTTCTCAATGTATTCCACCTCTCTGCTGAATTTTTTAAACAATGTTGTCATCCATTCCGCATAGCTGAACCGTTTTTCTGGTTCTGGAATTTCCGTTTGTTTTTCTTCCATTTCTTTCTCCTTCGCCAACTTTTTCGATAAACCTCTTGTGTGCATCCTGATTTCCTTTCGTGACCGCCGCTAGAACTTCGTATCTTCCTTTTTTCAAGCTCCACCGGTTGGTCGCCAATTTATAACCATAAGATGAGGTCGCTATTGTTCAAGCCCCACGTTGGGCGCCAATTTATAACCAACCAATCTCTTTCGTATACCTCTGTAAAATATAACAGTGTGTCTGAGTGTGAAAGTGTGTCTGTGTTTCTTACCACTGCGTCCTCGCACGGCGATGTACTTCACGATGTTTGGGCCCGTAGCGAACGTACTGGGGACCAGGTATCGTGGTTCCCGATTTGAGGTTCAAATGTAGTGGATAATCTCCGGGTGGCGCCAAATTGTTTATAGAAAACAATTCAAATGGTTTACTTATCAACGTTCTATTTGAACGAGGCGACGAATTCAATCTGTCCCGCCTTTTCTCAATTTCGTGTCAATCGAGATAGCGGTTGCTGGATTCGCTACTTGAGCGCTAGCCGTCGCATTGGAAATCTTCACTAGACATTATATTTTTAAACATACACTTTGCTAATAGAAATAAAACACGATTTAACACACACAGTATAGATTTATTATTAATAGGAAGTTAATATTTTATAGACACAAGTTGTAATTAGTTTGTTCATATATAATTCTGCACCGGATAATTCTTTATAAGACTCTTACCCAAGGTTAAACGATCGACTTTTGAATACAAATAAACAGTAATGGCGTTATATTTCGCCGATCAGCAAATATTTTGGTCGATGTTTGTGGGTTGTTTGGATCATGTTAAAATGTTCAGATGCAGTTCCAACATTAAAAATACACAACCTTACAATGTTTTTTCCTTGTGTAGGATAATGTGTAGTGGTAATTGTTTTGTTTAAGTGTCATACAAGATGTTTATAAGTCGTACATAAATATGAGGTTAGTTCTATAGTTAAAAAGTTGTTCAGTGATATAAATTTATGGATCAATCCTTGTAAGAGAATAAAAATGATTTAGTGGTATTCAACATACATTGAGAAATGGTCAAAGTGCGTTTATTCTTTGGAAGTTGAAATAAATTAACTGATACTTAACAGCCTTGCAGTTCGGTATTATTCGGGATGTCAAGAAGGAAGGATTATGGCATCAATATTGTTCCAGCGTCCTTTATTCGGTCTTCGGCATCGTTTTCAAAGTTGGTTTGTACTTATTTTGATATTTCATATTGATTTAAATATTTTCTCCCTCTGGAAATGGTATTCTGCATACATCAGTCTTCTGTACTCTCAATTTCTACACTTTGTTTTACTTCCAATATGGTTTAAACATTAAAAGGTGTTGTACAGACAACTCGCGTCTGGCTTGCGATAGCGTACCTTTTCAAGTAATTGTATTTAACGGTAATTACCTCGTTAAACGGCTGTTTCCATGGCAACGTATTTATTCTCATTGGTTGAGCTCAACATAAACACATTGTTATCAATTTTCGAATTTCTTTCAAATCTTCCCATATCTTCGGACTTTCTTCCTCTTCTTATCTTCCTTCGGGGTTATTATCTAAATGCACTGTCATTTATATTTTCTCACAAAGATTATTTTGGTACCCCATAATATTGGGTTTTATCAAGTTTTCTAAGTTAAAATTAATTTCATACTTGCTAATTACATTTCTTTATTTATATAATTCCTTAATTTAATATCTGCTTTTTAATAATAACTACTATTCATCCTTGATGAATTAGCCACCTTGGAATTGTCCGTTACATGGTGATTTTTGTACAATCAGTAATTGTTTATGTTTGACAGTTAGGCCTGTTTCACCTTTAAGTAGCCATTACTGGATTTTTGTGGCTTCATACACAACATATTTCATTGAGTCCCAAATTGTTATTTTGCATTTGTAATTATGTTTAATGTATCTGGATGTGTTTTAATTAGTAACAACTGTGTTATTCAATCTTACTTGCTAATTATTTGCTATTCATTTCTAATATAAAATAAAACATCTAGGCTTATGGTCTGTATAACTCTTACAGCCATATCCATTTCATAACTAACAGTTTATATAATTCATTATTTCTTATTTGTTGTTCGGGTGCTAAACAATCTCACCTCTATTAAACTTTTTCCATTAAACTCCCCTTATAACATGGGTATTTAATTAATGTTAACACAAACTTATTTTCTAATGCTTTTTTCTCTCCCTTCCATATTAACACCATCTAATTACTTTTCCTTGTGAAACACACCTTTAAATTTTTACAATACATTTTTAAGTTCTAACAATATTATTTACTAGTCATTACAGTGAATATCACTACTTAGTGTTCATTATTTACTGATTAAACGTTCTATCCTAAATACTATTCATTGTAACTTGTTAAATGTTATTGTTCACTCTTAAAACTAAAACATATTGTTCACTCTTAAAACTAAAACATGAGTAATTTTACTAAGTCTTTACCTTAGCCTACTCTCCTCTTACTATTTATATTATAGACAATATTTGTATTTATTGTTCACTAGCACTTTCTTAAATAGTTTAGTGTTCATTATAATTTATTTAGTGTTTCTTTAGTATAATATCACTCTAGTATAAATCACTTTCACTAATTCAACTTCCATTTATTTCTCATCATTTTATTCTCTTTCTCTACACACTATCTATATAACATTATTAATATTGTGTCTTTCTTAGTTAACAAATTACATATATCCCTAACTCTTTTGGTTAGTGTATTTTTATACATTGTTTCATATTACTGACGGTTCATAATTGTCATTTTGTCAATACTAACATTCATAAATAGTTTTGGTTTTTAACCGAATTTCATTGTCTTTATTATTTTGGGTTACACTATTTCTCCCTTCTCTATTTTTCATTACTTGTCTAGTTTTCTTGATGCGTTTCATCTTGTTTTCTTCCTCCTGGGTTTGTTCTCTCTTGGTTTTCATTCTTCTTCTCCTTCGTTCGTCTTGTTCTCTTTATTTTGATTTCTTAACTGGTTTCTTAACTGGCCAATCTCTGGGGTAGGGTCAATGTCGTCTGTCTGTCAGTTTATTATTTGAGTTTCTTTATTAATCACTTTCACTTTATTACACCTCCTCCTCCCATGATAATTACCTTTTATTTATTTTTTACTATCCACATAATTTATTTATTCAAACATAATATCATTTAGCATTTTTTATACATACTTATTGTTATCAAAATTTCTCTGAATTTGGTGATGTTATATAATGCTCTCCCACCAAAATTGATCATTTTATAAAACGTTATTCTAAGTTTGATGAAATTATCAATTGTATTGTATCATTTTCTTCTCAAACTCTCCTGCTTCTCACTCGATTTTTATTCTTAATTCTATATCTTTTATTTCCTTTCTTCTGATTCTTTTCTTCATCATTTTTTTTTCTTATTACGAACTGGCTTATCGATTTTTTATTATAAATTATTCCCTATAAATCTTATTTTCCCTAACTAACTTTACTCTGTAGTTGCAATCAATTCGGATGGGCTCTATTGGCTTACCTAACTCCGTCGTTCAAAACTACTCTTATTCTGAGATCAGGGGAACATCATCCCTGCTCAGTACAATGATTGCTGGACTTATTCAACAGTCAATCTCAATTAATGAATCTTAAATACAGTCATCTCGTGACTCAACATAATAATAATAATCATAACATTGGTTGGGAATCCTTTACCTTTATTTTTTATTATTGCTCAGTTCGAGTCATATATTTTTTCATCTTTCTTTATAGATACTACTTGATAATACTTGAAGCATTGCTTTTTATTGATACAATTCACATTTTTATTCATTTTTAATCACTTTTTGTTTCATCTCAATTCATATTACAACTCTTAGAATGTTTATTTTATTTATTTCGTTTTTTGATCATTGGTTTTCTTAATCTTACTTCCATTTCTTTCTAAATAGTATTGGAAGTTGGTCATTTTGATTGATATTATATTTTTTTCATAACTTTTTAAATATCATAGTAAGTTAGTGTTTCTTACTAGTTAGGAATGTTTTTAGCTCATTCCTTTATAGTATGTTTTGCTTTTATGCGCCTTACATTTTGGCTAAAGATTATTGTAACTTAATCTTATTTTGTTAGGAATGTTTTGTAACTTCACTCCATTATTATTAATTTTTATTCAAAGATTATAGTAAGTTATTGTTTCTTACTTTATGTGGATTCTTGGTAATTGTATTTCTCCATTTTTTATGATTGGTCTAAAATACTTTCGAAACATCTGTGTAAGCTGTCCTTACATAACTTTTTGAATTTTGAAATTCATTTTTTATATATATTTTTTCATTATTATTTATCAGCAAACTTCATCTGCTTGTATTGTTCTTTCTTTTTATTTTAAATTACTTAGGTAGGTTATCATGAAATCAGTCCCCTTTTTCTCGGCATTTATCTTCACTTTGTTTACCCATAGTCCATCATTTCCTCTGCATTTGTGGTTCGGATAACCTTGGTGTATAAAATTATTTTCTTCCTTGTGATATAGGTTTTTTCTATTTTGTACCATGATTCTTCTAATATCATATGTTCAGTGGTATCCGTGACGGCTTCCATCATTTTATTATATGGTTCTTTACTCAGCATTTCTAATTCTGGTATACTCAAGCGTGTTAAATACCTTCTTGATTTGTGACACGACATCTTGTTGTGAGTCCTGTCAATTTTGTGTAATTTCCATTTTCTTATTGATTTGCTGAAGTTTCCCTCCGTTGGTTGGTTGTGAATTCCCTCCATAATTTCTTTCAAGGTCCTCCTACAATCTTTATATCTCATTAATTTGCTTTGGTCGGTAAAGGGTAAATTGAACACATCAATTAGTCCGTTCTTCATCATCTCCACTTCTTCTCTTGTTTTTAGTAGTTTCTTTTTATATATTTTTCCTATTTCCTTTGTTTTCTTGATCTTCTTAATTATCCGATTCTTCTTTACTCTTCTCCGGTTGGTTTTTATGTGCTTAATTTTCTCATTGTTTTGGTTATCTTTATTCCCAGAAAACAATACACCTTTGTCTTCTTTATTCTTTATTTCTTCATTGATACCGTCAGAAGGGCTGTCTAGTGTTTCATTCAATTGTGTGAAACCACTATCTAAAAGTTCACTTAATTCCTCGTTAAATCTGTCCAATTTCTCATCCATCTTTTTAAAATTGTTATTCATTTCTTTTCTCTGTTCAGTAAATAAATCCATTAGTTTCTGTTCCTCTTCTTGTGTGATTACTGTTATTTTCTTCTGTTGCTTCACTTCCACGTCTTTGACTTTTTCTTCTGCTTTTTGAATACTTGATTGTCCCATGTTTTTATTATTTGGTATTACGTCAAACTCTTCTATTTGATTATGTTCCTTCCTCCAATTACACGTATCTTCTCTGGATAGTTCAAACATGACTCTTATCCATTCCCTTAATTCTGCGTTTTCTGTTTGTATTGGTCTTTCTTGTTGTCTTATCGATTGTCTCCATTGTTCATACTCCTCCTGTGTATATTCCTCTGTCACCTGCGCGTATACTCCTGTTCTTTCGCTTTTCATCTGTGTGTAGTTTTCATCCCATTTTTCCCAATCTTCTTCAGTCATTCCTCCCATTTGGTTATCGTCTTTTTCGTGGGCTGTCCCTACAGTCTCTTCTTCATTATACTTGGTGTCTAACTTCCACATCTCATTATAAATGTCTCTCAATGTCATTTTGTCGTTTGGCGTTCCCATTGCATTCGCGCGACTCATTTGTGCTCTTTCATGGTCAATGGTATTTTTCTCAATGTATTCCACCTCTCTGCTGAATTTTTTAAACAATGTTGTCATCCATTCCGCATAGCTGAACCGTTTTTCTGGTTCTGGAATTTCCGTTTGTTTTTCTTCCATTTCTTTCTCCTTCGCCAACTTTTTCGATAAACCTCTTGTGTGCATCCTGATTTCCTTTCGTGACCGCCGCTAGAACTTCGTATCTTCCTTTTTTCAAGCTCCACCGGTTGGTCGCCAATTTATAACCATAAGATGAGGTCGCTATTGTTCAAGCCCCACGTTGGGCGCCAATTTATAACCAACCAATCTCTTTCGTATACCTCTGTAAAATATAACAGTGTGTCTGAGTGTGAAAGTGTGTCTGTGTTTCTTACCACTGCGTCCTCGCACGGCGATGTACTTCACGATGTTTGGGCCCGTAGCGAACGTACTGGGGACCAGGTATCGTGGTTCCCGATTTGAGGTTCAAATGTAGTGGATAATCTCCGGGTGGCGCCAAATTGTTTATAGAAAACAATTCAAATGGTTTACTTATCAACGTTCTATTTGAACGAGGCGACGAATTCAATCTGTCCCGCCTTTTCTCAATTTCGTGTCAATCGAGATAGCGGTTGCTGGATTCGCTACTTGAGCGCTAGCCGTCGCATTGGAAATCTTCACTAGACATTATATTTTTAAACATACACTTTGCTAATAGAAATAAAACACGATTTAACACACACAGTATAGATTTATTATTAATAGGAAGTTAATATTTTATAGACACAAGTTGTAATTAGTTTGTTCATATATAATTCTGCACCGGATAATTCTTTATAAGACTCTTACCCAAGGTTAAACGATCGACTTTTGAATACAAATAAACAGTAATGGCGTTATATTTCGCCGATCAGCAAATATTTTGGTCGATGTTTGTGGGTTGTTTGGATCATGTTAAAATGTTCAGATGCAGTTCCAACATTAAAAATACACAACCTTACAATGTTTTTTCCTTGTGTAGGATAATGTGTAGTGGTAATTGTTTTGTTTAAGTGTCATACAAGATGTTTATAAGTCGTACATAAATATGAGGTTAGTTCTATAGTTAAAAAGTTGTTCAGTGATATAAATTTATGGATCAATCCTTGTAAAGAGAATAAAAATGATTTAGTGGTATTCAACATACATTGAGAAATGGTCAAAGTGCGTTTATTCTTTGGAAGTTGAAATAAATTAACTGATACTTAACAGCCTTGCAGTACGGTATTATTCGGGATGTCAAGAAGGAAGGATTATGGCATCAATATTGTTCCAGCGTCCTTTATTCGGTCTTCGGCATCGTTTTCAAAGTTGGTTTGTACTTATTTTGATATTTCATATTGATTTAAATATTTTCTCCCTCTGGAAATGGTATTCTGCATACATCAGTCTTCTGTACTCTCAATTTCTACACTTTGTTTTACTTCCAATATGGTTTAAACATTAAAAGGTGTTGTACAGACAACTCGCGTCTGGCTTGCGATAGCGTACCTTTTCAAGTAATTGTATTTAACGGTAATTACCTCGTTAAACGGCTGTTTCCATGGCAACGTATTTATTCTCATTGGTTGAGCTCAACATAAACACATTGTTATCAATTTTCGAATTTCTTTCAAATCTTCCCATATCTTGGGACTTTCTTCCTCTTCTTATCTTCCTTCGGGGTTATTATCTAAATGCACTGTCATTTATATTTTCTCACAAAGATTATTTTGGTACCCCATAATATTGGGTTTTATCAAGTTTTCTAAGTTAAAATTAATTTCATACTTGCTAATTACATTTCTTTATTTATATAATTCCTTAATTTAATATCTGGTTTTTTAATAATAACTACTATTCATCCTTGATGAATTAGCCACCTTGGAATTGTCCGTTACATGGTGATTTTTGTACAATCAGTAATTGTTTATGTTTGACAGTTAGGCCTGTTTCACCTTTAAGTAGCCATTACTGGATTTTTGTGGCTTCATACACAACATATTTCATTGAGTCCCAAATTGTTATTTTGCATTTGTAATTATGTTTAATGTATCTGGATGTGTTTTAATTAGTAACAACTGTGTTATTCAATCTTACTTGCTAATTATTTGCTATTCATTTCTAATATAAAATAAAACATCTAGGCTTATGGTCTGTATAACTCTTACAGCCATATCCATTTCATAACTAACAGTTTATATAATTCATTATTTCTTATTTGTTGTTCGGGTGCTAAACAATCTCACCTCTATTAAACTTTTTCCATTAAACTCCCCTTATAACATGGGTATTTAATTAATGTTAACACAAACTTATTTTCTAATGCTTTTTTCTCTCCCTTCCATATTAACACCATCTAATTACTTTTCCTTGTGAAACACACCTTTAAATTTTTACAATACATTTTTAAGTTCTAACAATATTATTTACTAGTCATTACAGTGAATATCACTACTTAGTGTTCATTATTTACTGATTAAACGTTCTATCCTAAATACTATTCATTGTAACTTGTTAAATGTTATTGTTCACTCTTAAAACTAAAACATATTGTTCACTCTTAAAACTAAAACATGAGTAATTTTACTAAGTCTTTACCTTAGCCTACTCTCCTCTTACTATTTATATTATAGACAATATTTGTATTTATTGTTCACTAGCACTTTCTTAAATAGTTTAGTGTTCATTATAATTTATTTAGTGTTTCTTTAGTATAATATCACTCTAGTATAAATCACTTTCACTAATTCAACTTCCATTTATTTCTCATCATTTTATTCTCTTTCTCTACACACTATCTATATAACATTATTAATATTGTGTCTTTCTTAGTTAACAAATTACATATATCCCTAACTCTTTTGGTTAGTGTATTTTTATACATTGTTTCATATTACTGACGGTTCATAATTGTCATTTTGTCAATACTAACATTCATAAATAGTTTTGGTTTTTAACCGAATTTCATTGTCTTTATTATTTTGGGTTACACTATTTCTCCCTTCTCTATTTTTCATTACTTGTCTAGTTTTCTTGATGCGTTTCATCTTGTTTTCTTCCTCCTGGGTTTGTTCTCTCTTGGTTTTCATTCTTCTTCTCCTTCGTTCGTCTTGTTCTCTTTATTTTGATTTCTTAACTGGTTTCTTAACTGGCCAATCTCTGGGGTAGGGTCAATGTCGTCTGTCTGTCAGTTTATTATTTGAGTTTCTTTATTAATCACTTTCACTTTATTACACCTCCTCCTCCCATGATAATTACCTTTTATTTAGTTTTTACTATCCACATAATTTATTTATTCTAACATAATATCATTTAGCATTTTTTATACATACTTATTGTTATCAAAATTTCTCTGAATTTGGTGATGTTATATAATGCTCTCCCACCAAAATTGATCATTTTATAAAACGTTATTCTAAGTTTGATGAAATTATCAATTGTATTGTATCATTTTCTTCTCAAACTCTCCTGCTTCTCACTCGATTTTTATTCTTAATTCTATATCTTTTATTTCCTTTCTTCTGATTCTTTTCTTCATCATTTTTTTTCTTATTACGAACTGGCTTATCGATTTTTTATTATAAATTATTCCCTATAAATCTTATTTTCCCTAACTAACTTTACTCTGTAGTTGCAATCAATTCGGATGGGCTCTATTGGCTTACCTAACTCCGTCGTTCAAAACTACTCTTATTCTGAGATCAGGATACTCTTATTATACATCATCCCTGCTCAGTACAATGATTGCTGGACTTATTCAACAGTCAATCTCAATTAATGAATCTTAAATACAGTCATCTCGTGACTCAACATAATAATAATAATCATAACATTGGTTGGGAATCCTTTACCTTTATTTTTTATTATTGCTCAGTTCGAGCCATATATTTTTTCATCTTTCTTTATAGATACTACTTGATAATACTTGAAGCATTGCTTTTTATTGATACAATTCACATTTTTATTCATTTTTAATCACTTTTTGTTTCATCTCAATTCATATTACAACTCTTAGAATGTTTATTTTATTTATTTCGTTTTTTGATCATTGGTTTTCTTAATCTTACTTCCATTTCTTTCTAAATAGTATTGGAAGTTGGTCATTTTGATTGATATTATATTTTCTTCATAACTTTTTAAATATCATAGTAAGTTAGTGTTTCTTACTAGTTAGGAATGTTTTTAGCTCATTCCTTTATAGTATGTTTTGCTTTTATGCGCCTTACATTTTGGCTAAAGATTATTGTAACTTAATCTTATTTTGTTAGGAATGTTTTGTAACTTCACTCCATTATTATTAATTTTTATTCAAAGATTATAGTAAGTTATTGTTTCTTACTTTATGTGGATTCTTGGTAATTGTATTTCTCCATTTTTTATGATTGGTCTAAAATACTTTCGAAACATCTGTGTAAGCTGTCCTTACATAACTTTTTGAATTTTGAAATTCATTTTTTATATATATTTTTTCATTATTATTTATCAGCAAACTTCATCTGCTTGTATTGTTCTTTCTTTTTATTTTAAATTACTTAGGTAGGTTATCATGAAATCAGTCCCCTTTTTCTCGGCATTTATCTTCACTTTGTTTACCCATAGTCCATCATTTCCTCTGCATTTGTGGTTCGGATAACCTTGGTGTATAAAATTATTTTCTTCCTTGTGATATAGGTTTTTTCTATTTTGTACCATGATTCTTCTAATATCATATGTTCAGTGGTATCCGTGACGGCTTCCATCATTTTATTATATGGTTCTTTACTCAGCATTTCTATTTCTGGTATACTCAAGCGTGTTAAATACCTTCTTGATTTGTGACACGACATCTTGTTGTGAGTCCTGTCAATTTTGTGTAATTTCCATTTTCTTATTGATTTGCTGAAGTTTCCCTCCGTTGGTTGGTTGTGAATTCCCTCCATAATTTCTTTCAAGGTCCTCCTACAATCTTTATATCTCATTAATTTGCTTTGGTCGGTAAAGGGTAAATTGAACACATCAATTAGTCCGTTCTTCATCATCTCCACTTCTTCTCTTGTTTTTAGTAGTTTCTTTTTATATATTTTTCCTATTTCCTTTGTTTTCTTGATCTTCTTAATTATCCGATTCTTCTTTACTCTTCTCCGGTTGGTTTTTATGTGCTTAATTTTCTCATTGTTTTGGTTATCTTTATTCCCAGAAAACAATACACCTTTGTCTTCTTTATTCTTTATTTCTTCATTGATACCGTCAGAAGGGCTGTCTAGTGTTTCATTCAATTGTGTGAAACCACTATCTAAAAGTTCACTTAATTCCTCGTTAAATCTGTCCAATTTCTCATCCATCTTTTTAAAATTGTTATTCATTTCTTTTCTCTGTTCAGTAAATAAATCCATTAGTTTCTGTTCCTCTTCTTGTGTGATTACTGTTATTTTCTTCTGTTGCTTCACTTCCACGTCTTTGACTATTTCTTCTGCTTTTTGAATACTTGATTGTCCCATGTTTTTATTATTTGGTATTACGTCAAACTCTTCTATTTGATTATGTTCCTTCCTCCAATTACACATATCTTCTCTGGATAGTTCAAACATGACTCTTATCCATTCCCTTAATTCTGTGTTTTCTGTTTGTATTGGTCTTTCTGGTTGTCTTATCGATTGTCTCCATTGTTCATACTCCTCCTGTGTATATTCCTCTGTCACCTGCGCGTATACTCCTGTTCTTTCGTTTTTCATCTGTGTGCAGTTTTCATCCCATTTTTCCCAATCTTCTTCAGTCATTCCTCCCATTTGGTTATCGTCTTTTTCGTGGGCTGTCCCTACAGTCTCTTCTTCATTATACTTGGTGTCTAACTTCCACATCTCATTATAAATGTCTCTCAATGTCATTTTGTCGTTTGGCGTTCCCATTGCATTCGCGCGACTCATTTGTGCTCTTTCATGGTCAATGGTATTTTTCTCAATGTATTCCACCTCTCTGCTGAATTTTTTAAACAATGTTGTCATCCATTCCGCATAGCTGAACCGTTTTTCTGGTTCTGGAATTTCCGTTTGTTTTTCTTCCATTTCTTTCTCCTTCGCCAACTTTTTCGATAAACCTCTTGTGTGCATCCTGATTTCCTTTCGTGACCGCCGCTAGAACTTCGTATCTTCCTTTTTTCAAGCTCCACCGGTTGGTCGCCAATTTATAACCATAAGATGAGGTCGCTATTGTTCAAGCCCCACATTGGGCGCCAATTTATAACCAATCTCTTTCCTATACCTCTGTAAAATATAACAGTGTGTCTGAGTGTGAAAGTGTGTCTGTGTTTCTTACCACTGCGTCCTCGCACGGCGATGTACTTCACGATGTTTGGGCCCGTAGCGAACGTACTGGGGACCAGGTATCGTGGTTCCCGATTTGAGGTTCAAATGTAGTGGATAATCTCCGGGTGGCGCCAAATTGTTTATAGAAAACAATTCAAATGGTTTACTTATCAACGTTCTATTTGAACGAGGCGACGAATTCAATCTGTCCCGCCTTTTCTCAATTTCGTGTCAATCGAGATAGCGGTTGCTGGATTCGCTACTTGAGCGCTAGCCGTCGCATTGGAAATCTTCACTAGACATTATATTTTTAAACATACACTTTGCTAATAGAAATAAAACACGATTTAACACACACAGTATAGATTTATTATTAATAGGAAGTTAATATTTTATAGACACAAGTTGTAATTATTTTGTTCATATATAATTCTGCACCGGATAATTCTTTATAAGACTCTTACCCAAGGTTAAACGATCGACTTTTGAATACAAATAAACAGTAATGGCGTTATATTTCGCCGATCAGCAAATATTTTGGTCGATGTTTGTGGGTTGTTTGGATCATGTTAAAAGGTTCAGATGCAGTTACAACATTAAAAATACACAACCTTACAATGTTTTTTCCTTGTGTAGGATAATGTGTAGTGGTAATTGTTTTGTTTAAGTGTCATACAAGATGTTTATAAGTCGTACATAAATATGAGGTTAGTTCTATAGTTAAAAAGTTGTTCAGTGATATAAATTTATGGATCAATCCTTGTAAAGAGAATAAAAATGATTTAGTGGTATTCAACATACATTGAGAAATGGTCAAAGTGCGTTTATTCTTTGGAAGTTGAAATAAATTAACTGATACTTAACAGCCTTGCAGTTCGGTATTATTCGGGATGCCAAGAAGGAAGGATTATGGCATCAATATTGTTCCAGCGTCCTTTATTCGGTCTTCGGCATCGTTTTCAAAGTTGGTTTGTACTTATTTTGATATTTCATATTGATTTAAATATTTTCTCCCTCTGGAAATGGTATTCTGCATACATCAGTCTTCTGTACTCTCAATTTCTACACTTTGTTTTACTTCCAATATGGTTTAAACATTAAAAGGTGTTGTACAGACAACTCGCGTCTGGCTTGCGATAGCGTACCTTTTCAAGTAATTGTATTTAACGGTAATTACCTCGTTAAACGGCTGTTTCCATGGCAACGTATTTATTCTCATTGGTTGAGCTCAACATAAACACATTGTTATCAATTTTCGAATTTCTTTCAAATCTTCCCATATCTTCGGACTTTCTTCCTCTTCTTATCTTCCTTCGGGGTTATTATCTAAATGCACTGTCATTTATATTTTCTCACAAAGATTATTTTGGTACCCGATAATATTGGGTTTTATCAAGTTTTCTAAGTTAAAATTAATTTCATACTTGCTAATTACATTTCTTTATTTATATAATTCCTTAATTTAATATCTGGTTTTTTAATAATAACTACTATTCATCCTTGATGAATTAGCCACCTTGGAATTGTCCGTTACATGGTGATTTTTGTACAATCAGTAATTGTTTATGTTTGACAGTTAGGCCTGTTTCACCTTTAAGTAGCCATTACTGGATTTTTGTGGCTTCATACACAACATATTTCATTGAGTCCCAAATTGTTATTTTGCATTTGTAATTATGTTTAATGTATCTGGATGTGTTTTAATTAGTAACAACTGTGTTATTCAATCTTACTTGCTAATTATTTGCTATTCATTTCTAATATAAAATAAAACATCTAGGCTTATGGTCTGTATAACTCTTACAGCCATATCCATTTCATAACTAACAGTTTATATAATTCATTATTTCTTATTTGTTGTTCGGGTGCTAAACAATCTCACCTCTATTACACTTTTTCCATTAAACTCCCCTTATAACATGGGTATTTAATTAATGTTAACACAAACTTATTTTCTAATGCTTTTTTCTCTCCCTTCCATATTAACACCATCTAATTACTTTTCCTTGTGAAACACACCTTTAAATTTTTACAATACATTTTTAAGTTCTAACAATATTATTTACTAGTCATTACAGTGAATATCACTACTTAGTGTTCATTATTTACTGATTAAACGTTCTATCCTAAATACTATTCATTGTAACTTGTTAAATGTTATTGTTCACTCTTAAAACTAAAACATATTGTTCACTCTTAAAACTAAAACATGAGTAATTTTACTAAGTCTTTACCTTAGCCTACTCTCCTCTTACTATTTATATTATAGACAATATTTGTATTTATTGTTCACTAGCACTTTCTTAAATAGTTTAGTGTTCATTATAATTTATTTAGTGTTTCTTTAGTATCATATCACTCTAGTATAAATCACTTTCACTAATTCAACTTCCATTTATTTCTCATCATTTTATTCTCTTTCTCTACACACTATCTATATAACATTATTAATATTGTGTCTTTCTTAGTTAACAAATTACATATATCCCTAACTCTTTTGGTTAGTGTATTTTTATACATTGTTTCATATTACTGACGGTTCATAATTGTCATTTTGTCAATACTAACATTCATAAATAGTTTTGGTTTTTAACCGAATTTCATTGTCTTTATTATTTTGGGTTACACTATTTCTCCCTTCTCTATTTTTCATTACTTGTCTAGTTTTCTTGATGCGTTTCATCTTGTTTTCTTCCTCCTGGGTTTGTTCTCTCTTGGTTTTCATTCTTCTTCTCCTTCGTTCGTCTTGTTCTCTTTATTTTGATTTCTTAACTGGTTTCTTTACCTAGCCAATCTCTGGGGTAGGGTCAATGTCGTCTGTCTGTCAGTTTATTATTTGAGTTTCTTTATTAATCACTTTCACTTTATTACACCTCCTCCTCCCATGATAATTACCTTTTATTTATTTTTTACTATCCACATAATTTATTTATTCAAACATAATATCATTTAGCATTTTTTATACATACTTATTGTTATCAAAATTTCTCTGAATTTGGTGATGTTATATAATGCTCTCCCACCAAAATTGATCATTTTATAAAACGTTATTCTAAGTTTGATGAAATTATCAATTGTATTGTATCATTTTCTTCTCAAACTCTCCTGCTTCTCACTCGATTTTTATTCTTAATTCTATATCTTTTATTTCCTTTCTTCTGATTCTTTTCTTCATCATTTTTTTTCTTATTACGAACTGGCTTATCGATTTTTTATTATAAATTATTCCCTATAAATCTTATTTTCCCTAACTAACTTTACTCTGTAGTTGCAATCAATTCGGATGGGCTCTATTGGCTTACCTAACTCCGTCGTTCAAAACTACTCTTATTCTGAGATCAGGGGAACATCATCCCTGCTCAGTACAATGATTGCTGGACTTATTCAACAGTCAATCTCAATTAATGAATCTTAAATACAGTCATCTCGTGACTCAACATAATAATAATAATCATAACATTGGTTGGGAATCCTTTACCTTTATTTTTTATTATTGCTCAGTTCGAGTCATATATTTTTTCATCTTTCTTTATAGATACTACTTGATAATACTTGAAGCATTGCTTTTTATTGATACAATTCACATTTTTATTCATTTTTAATCACTTTTTGTTTCATCTCAATTCATATTACAACTCTTAGAATGTTTATTTTATTTATTTCGTTTTTTGATCATTGGTTTTCTTAATCTTACTTCCATTTCTTTCTAAATAGTATTGGAAGTTGGTCATTTTGATTGATATTATATTTTCTTCATAACTTTTTAAATATCATAGTAAGTTAGTGTTTCTTACTAGTTAGGAATGTTTTTAGCTCATTCCTTTATAGTATGTTTTGCTTTTATGCGCCTTACATTTTGGCTAAAGATTATTGTAACTTAATCTTATTTTGTTAGGAATGTTTTGTAACTTCACTCCATTATTATTAATTTTTATTCAAAGATTATAGTAAGTTATTGTTTCTTACTTTATGTGGATTCTTGGTAATTGTATTTCTCCATTTTTTATGATTGGTCTAAAATACTTTCGAAACATCTGTGTAAGCTGTCCTTACATAACTTTTTGAATTTTGAAATTCATTTTTTATATATATTTTTTCATTATTATTTATCAGCAAACTTCATCTGCTTGTATTGTTCTTTCTTTTTATTTTAAATTACTTAGGTAGGTTATCATGAAATCAGTCCCCTTTTTCTTGGCATTTATCTTCACTTTGTTTACCCATAGTCCATCATTTCCTCTGCATTTGTGGTTCGGATAACCTTGGTGTATAAAATTATTTTCTTCCTTGTGATATAGGTTTTTTCTATTTTGTACCATGATTCTTCTAATATCATATGTTCAGTGGTATCCGTGACGGCTTCCATCATTTTATTATATGGTTCTTTACTCAGCATTTCTATTTCTGGTATACTCAAGCGTGTTAAATACCTTCTTGATTTGTGACACGACATCTTGTTGTGAGTCCTGTCAATTTTGTGTAATTTCCATTTTCTTATTGATTTGCTGAAGTTTCCCTCCGTTGGTTGGTTGTGAATTCCCTCCATAATTTCTTTCAAGGTCCTCCTACAATCTTTATATCTCATTAATTTGCTTTGGTCGGTAAAGGGTAAATTGAACACATCAATTAGTCCGTTCTTCATCATCTCCACTTCTTCTCTTGTTTTTAGTAGTTTCTTTTTATATATTTTTCCTATTTCCTTTGTTTTCTTGATCTTCTTAATTATCCGATTCTTCTTTACTCTTCTCCGGTTGGTTTTTATGTGCTTAATTTTCTCATTGTTTTGGTTATCTTTATTCCCAGAAAACAATACACCTTTGTCTTCTTTATTCTTTATTTCTTCATTGATACCGTCAGAAGGGCTGTCTAGTGTTTCATTCAATTGTGTGAAACCACTATCTAAAAGTTCACTTAATTCCTCGTTAAATCTGTCCAATTTCTCATCCATCTTTTTAAAATTGTTATTCATTTCTTTTCTCTGTTCAGTAAATAAATCCATTAGTTTCTGTTCCTCTTCTTGTGTGATTACTGTTATTTTCTTCTGTTGCTTCACTTCCACGTCTTTGACTATTTCTTCTGCTTTTTGAATACTTGATTGTCCCATGTTTTTATTATTTGGTATTACGTCAAACTCTTCTATTTGATTATGTTCCTTCCTCCAATTACACATATCTTCTCTGGATAGTTCAAACATGACTCTTATCCATTCCCTTAATTCTGTGTTTTCTGTTTGTATTGGTCTTTCTGGTTGTCTTATCGATTGTCTCCATTGTTCATACTCCTCCTGTGTATATTCCTCTGTCACCTGCGCGTATACTCCTGTTCTTTCGTTTTTCATCTGTGTGCAGTTTTCATCCCATTTTTCCCAATCTTCTTCAGTCATTCCTCCCATTTGGTTATCGTCTTTTTCGTGGGCTGTCCCTACAGTCTCTTCTTCATTATACTTGGTGTCTAACTTCCACATCTCATTATAAATGTCTCTCAATGTCATTTTGTCGTTTGGCGTTCCCATTGCATTCGCGCGACTCATTTGTGCTCTTTCATGGTCAATGGTATTTTTCTCAATGTATTCCACCTCTCTGCTGAATTTTTTAAACAATGTTGTCATCCATTCCGCATAGCTGAACCGTTTTTCTGGTTCTGGAATTTCCGTTTGTTTTTCTTCCATTTCTTTCTCCTTCGCCAACTTTTTCGATAAACCTCTTGTGTGCATCCTGATTTCCTTTCGTGACCGCCGCTAGAACTTCGTATCTTCCTTTTTTCAAGCTCCACCGGTTGGTCGCCAATTTATAACCATAAGATGAGGTCGCTATTGTTCAAGCCCCACATTGGGCGCCAATTTATAACCAATCTCTTTCGTATACCTCTGTAAAATATAACAGTGTGTCTGAGTGTGAAAGTGTGTCTGTGTTTCTTACCACTGCGTCCTCGCACGGCGATGTACTTCACGATGTTTGGGCCCGTAGCGAACGTACTGGGGACCAGGTATCGTGGTTCCCGATTTGAGGTTCAAATGTAGTGGATAATCTCCGGGTGGCGCCAAATTGTTTATAGAAAACAATTCAAATGGTTTACTTATCAACGTTCTATTTGAACGAGGCGACGAATTCAATCTGTCCCGCCTTTTCTCAATTTCGTGTCAATCGAGATAGCGGTTGCTGGATTCGCTACTTGAGCGCTAGCCGTCGCATTGGAAATCTTCACTAGACATTATATTTTTAAACATACACTTTGCTAATAGAAATAAAACACGATTTAACACACACAGTATAGATTTATTATTAATAGGAAGTTAATATTTTATAGACACAAGTTGTAATTAGTTTGTTCATATATAATTCTGCACCGGATAATTCTTTATAAGACTCTTACCCAAGGTTAAACGATCGACTTTTGAATACAAATAAACAGTAATGGCGTTATATTTCGCCGATCAGCAAATATTTTGGTCGATGTTTGTGGGTTGTTTGGATCATGTTAAAAGGTTCAGATGCAGTTACAACATTAAAAATACACAACCTTACAATGTTTTTTCCTTGTGTAGGATAATGTGTAGTGGTAATTGTTTTGTTTAAGTGTCATACAAGATGTTTATAAGTCGTACATAAATATGAGGTTAGTTCTATAGTTAAAAAGTTGTTCAGTGATATAAATTTATGGATCAATCCTTGTAAAGAGAATAAAAATGATTTAGTGGTATTCAACATACATTGAGAAATGGTCAAAGTGCGTTTATTCTTTGGAAGTTGAAATAAATTAACTGATACTTAACAGCCTTGCAGTTCGGTATTATTCGGGATGTCAAGAAGGAAGGGTTATGGCATCAATATTGTTCCAGCGTCCTTTATTCGGTCTTCGGCATCGTTTTCAAAGTTGGTTTGTACTTATTTTGATATTTCATATTGATTTAAATATTTTCTCCCTCTGGAAATGGTATTCTGCATACATCAGTCTTCTGTACTCTCAATTTCTACACTTTGTTTTACTTCCAATATGGTTTAAACATTAAAAGGTGTTGTACAGACAACTCGCGTCTGGCTTGCGATAGCGTACCTTTTCAAGTAATTGTATTTAACGGTAATTACCTCGTTAAACGGCTGTTTCCATGGCAACGTATTTATTCTCATTGGTTGAGCTCAACATAAACACATTGTTATCAATTTTCGAATTTCTTTCAAATCTTCCCATATCTTCGGACTTTCTTCCTCTTCTTATCTTCCTTCGGGGTTATTATCTAAATGCACTGTCATTTATATTTTCTCACAAAGATTATTTTGGTACCCCATAATATTGGGTTTTATCAAGTTTTCTAAGTTAAAATTAATTTCATACTTGCTAATTACATTTCTTTATTTATATAATTCCTTAATTTAATATCTGGTTTTTTAATAATAACTACTATTCGTCCTTGATGAATTAGCCACCTTGGAATTGTCCGTTACATGGTGATTTTTGTACAATCAGTAATTGTTTATGTTTGACAGTTAGGCCTGTTTCACCTTTAAGTAGCCATTACTGGATTTTTGTGGCTTCATACACAACATATTTCATTGAGTCCCAAATTGTTATTTTGCATTTGTAATTATGTTTAATGTATCTGGATGTGTTTTAATTAGTAACAACTGTGTTATTCAATCTTACTTGCTAATTATTTGCTATTCATTTCTAATATAAAATAAAACATCTAGGCTTATGGTCTGTATAACTCTTACAGCCATATCCATTTCATAACTAACAGTTTATATAATTCATTATTTCTTATTTGTTGTTCGGGTGCTAAACAATCTCACCTCTATTAAACTTTTTCCATTAAACTCCCCTTATAACATGGGTATTTAATTAATGTTAACACAAACTTATTTTCTAATGCTTTTTTCTCTCCCTTCCATATTAACACCATCTAATTACTTTTCCTTGTGAAACACACCTTTAAATTTTTACAATACATTTTTAAGTTCTGACAATATTATTTACTAGTCATTACAGTGAATATCACTACTTAGTGTTCATTATTTACTGATTAAACGTTCTATCCTAAATACTATTCATTGTAACTTGTTAAATGTTATTGTTCACTCTTAAAACTAAAACATATTGTTCACTCTTAAAACTAAAACATGAGTAATTTTACTAAGTCTTTACCTTAGCCTACTCTCCTCTTACTATTTATATTATAGACAATATTTGTATTTATTGTTCACTAGCACTTTCTTAAATAGTTTAGTGTTCATTATAATTTATTTAGTGTTTCTTTAGTATCATATCACTCTAGTATAAATCACTTTCACTAATTCAACTTCCATTTATTTCTCATCATTTTATTCTCTTTCTCTACACACTATCTATATAACATTATTAATATTGTGTCTTTCTTAGTTAACAAATTACATATATCCCTAACTCTTTTGGTTAGTGTATTTTTATACATTGTTTCATATTACTGACGGTTCATAATTGTCATTTTGTCAATACTAACATTCATAAATAGTTTTGGTTTTTAACCGAATTTCATTGTCTTTATTATTTTGGGTTACACTATTTCTCCCTTCTCTATTTTTCATTACTTGTCTAGTTTTCTTGATGCGTTTCATCTTGTTTTCTTCCTCCTGGGTTTGTTCTCTCTTGGTTTTCATTCTTCTTCTCCTTCGTTCGTCTTGTTCTCTTTATTTTGATTTCTTAACTGGTTTCTTAACTGGCCAATCTCTGGGGTAGGGTCAATGTCGTCTGTCTGTCAGTTTATTATTTGAGTTTCTTTATTAATCACTTTCACTTTATTACACCTCCTCCTCCCATGATAATTACCTTTTATTTATTTTTTACTATCCACATAATTTATTTATTCAAACATAATATCATTTAGCATTTTTTATACATACTTATTGTTATCAAAATTTCTCTGAATTTGGTGATGTTATATAATGCTCTCCCACCAAAATTGATCATTTTATAAAACGTTATTCTAAGTTTGATGAAATTATCAATTGTATTGTATCATTTTCTTCTCAAACTCTCCTGCTTCTCACTCGATTTTTATTCTTAATTCTATATCTTTTATTTCCTTTCTTCTGATTCTTTTCTTCATCATTTTTTTTCTTATTACGAACTGGCTTATCGATTTTTTATTATAAATTATTCCCTATAAATCTTATTTTCCCTAACTAACTTTACTCTGTAGTTGCAATCAATTCGGATGGGCTCTATTGGCTTACCTAACTCCGTCGTTCAAAACTACTCTTATTCTGAGATCAGGGGAACATCATCCCTGCTCAGTACAATGATTGCTGGACTTATTCAACAGTCAATCTCAATTAATGAATCTTAAATACAGTCATCTCGTGACTCAACATAATAATAATAATCATAACATTGGTTGGGAATCCTTTACCTTTATTTTTTATTATTGCTCAGTTCGAGTCATATATTTTTTCATCTTTCTTTATAGATACTACTTGATAATACTTGAAGCATTGCTTTTTATTGATACAATTCACATTTTTATTCATTTTTAATCACTTTTTGTTTCATCTCAATTCATATTACAACTCTTAGAATGTTTATTTTATTTATTTCGTTTTTTGATCATTGGTTTTCTTAATCTTACTTCCATTTCTTTCTAAATAGTATTGGAAGTTGGTCATTTTGATTGATATTATATTTTCTTCATAACTTTTTAAATATCATAGTAAGTTAGTGTTTCTTACTAGTTAGGAATGTTTTTAGCTCATTCCTTTATAGTATGTTTTGCTTTTATGCGCCTTACATTTTGGCTAAAGATTATTGTAACTTAATCTTATTTTGTTAGGAATGTTTTGTAACTTCACTCCATTATTATTAATTTTTATTCAAAGATTATAGTAAGTTATTGTTTCTTACTTTATGTGGATTCTTGGTAATTGTATTTCTCCATTTTTTATGATTGGTCTAAAATACTTTCGAAACATCTGTGTAAGCTGTCCTTACATAACTTTTTGAATTTTGAAATTCATTTTTTATATATATTTTTTCATTATTATTTATCAGCAAACTTCATCTGCTTGTATTGTTCTTTCTTTTTATTTTAAATTACTTAGGTAGGTTATCATGAAATCAGTCCCCTTTTTCTCGGCATTTATCTTCACTTTGTTTACCCATAGTCCATCATTTCCTCTGCATTTGTGGTTCGGATAACCTTGGTGTATAAAATTATTTTCTTCCTTGTGATATAGGTTTTTTCTATTTTGTACCATGATTCTTCTAATATCATATGTTCAGTGGTATCCGTGACGGCTTCCATCATTTTATTATATGGTTCTTTACTCAGCATTTCTATTTCTGGTATACTCAAGCGTGTTAAATACCTTCTTGATTTGTGACACGACATCTTGTTGTGAGTCCTGTCAATTTTGTGTAATTTCCATTTTCTTATTGATTTGCTGAAGTTTCCCTCCGTTGGTTGGTTGTGAATTCCCTCCATAATTTCTTTCAAGGTCCTCCTACAATCTTTATATCTCATTAATTTGCTTTGGTCGGTAAAGGGTAAATTGAACACATCAATTAGTCCGTTCTTCATCATCTCCACTTCTTCTCTTGTTTTTAGTAGTTTCTTTTTATATATTTTTCCTATTTCCTTTGTTTTCTTGATCTTCTTAATTATCCGATTCTTCTTTACTCTTCTCCGGTTGGTTTTTATGTGCTTAATTTTCTCATTGTTTTGGTTATCTTTATTCCCAGAAAACAATACACCTTTGTCTTCTTTATTCTTTATTTCTTCATTGATACCGTCAGAAGGGCTGTCTAGTGTTTCATTCAATTGTGTGAAACCACTATCTAAAAGTTCACTTAATTCCTCGTTAAATCTGTCCAATTTCTCATCCATCTTTTTAAAATTGTTATTCATTTCTTTTCTCTGTTCAGTAAATAAATCCATTAGTTTCTGTTCCTCTTCTTGTGTGATTACTGTTATTTTCTTCTGTTGCTTCACTTCCACGTCTTTGACTATTTCTTCTGCTTTTTGAATACTTGATTGTCCCATGTTTTTATTATTTGGTATTACGTCAAACTCTTCTATTTGATTATGTTCCTTCCTCCAATTACACATATCTTCTCTGGATAGTTCAAACATGACTCTTATCCATTCCCTTAATTCTGTGTTTTCTGTTTGTATTGGTCTTTCTGGTTGTCTTATCGATTGTCTCCATTGTTCATACTCCTCCTGTGTATATTCCTCTGTCACCTGCGCGTATACTCCTGTTCTTTCGTTTTTCATCTGTGTGCAGTTTTCATCCCATTTTTCCCAATCTTCTTCAGTCATTCCTCCCATTTGGTTATCGTCTTTTTCGTGGGCTGTCCCTACAGTCTCTTCTTCATTATACTTGGTGTCTAACTTCCACATCTCATTATAAATGTCTCTCAATGTCATTTTGTCGTTTGGCGTTCCCATTACATTCGCGCGACTCATTTGTGCTCTTTCATGGTCAATGGTATTTTTCTCAATGTATTCCACCTCTCTGCTGAATTTTTTAAACAATGTTGTCATCCATTCCGCATAGCTGAACCGTTTTTCTGGTTCTGGAATTTCCGTTTGTTTTTCTTCCATTTCTTTCTCCTTCGCCAACTTTTTCGATAAACCTCTTGTGTGCATCCTGATTTCCTTTCGTGACCGCCGCTAGAAATTCGTATCTTCCTTTTTTCAAGCTCCACCGGTTGGTCGCCAATTTATAACCATAAGATGAGGTCGCTATTGTTCAAGCCCCACATTGGGCGCCAATTTATAACCAATCTCTTTCGTATACCTCTGTAAAATATAACAGTGTGTCTGAGTGTGAAAGTGTGTCTGTGTTTCTTACCACTGCGTCCTCGCACGGCGATGTACTTCACGATGTTTGGGCCCGTAGTGAACGTACTGGGGACCAGGTATCGTGGTTCCCGATTTGAGGTTCAAATGTAGTGGATAATCTCCGGGTGGCGCCAAATTGTTTATAGAAAACAATTCAAATGGTTTACTTATCAACGTTCTATTTGAACGAGGCGACGAATTCAATCTGTCCCGCCTTTTCTCAATTTCGTGTCAATCGAGATAGCGGTTGCTGGATTCGCTACTTGAGCGCTAGCCGTCGCATTGGAAATCTTCACTAGACATTATATTTTTAAACATACACTTTGCTAATAGAAATAAAACACGATTTAACACACACAGTATAGATTTATTATTAATAGGAAGTTAATATTTTACAGACACAAGTTGTAATTATTTTGTTCATATATAATTCTGCACCGGATAATTCTTTATAAGACTCTTACCCAAGGTTAAACGATCGACTTTTGAATACAAATAAACAGTAATGGCGTTATATTTCGCCGATCAGCAAATATTTTGGTCGATGTTTGTGGGTTGTTTGGATCATGTTAAAAGGTTCAGATGCAGTTACAACATTAAAAATACACAACCTTACAATGTTTTTTCCTTGTGTAGGATAATGTGTGTAGTGGTAATTGTTTTGTTTAAGTGTCATACAAGATGTTTATAAGTCGTACATAAATATGAGGTTAGTTCTATAGTTAAAAAGTTGTTCAGTGATATAAATTTATGGATCAATCCTTGTAAAGAGAATAAAAATGATTTAGTGGTATTCAACATACATTGAGAAATGGTCAAAGTGCGTTTATTCTTTGGAAGTTGAAATAAATTAACTGATACTTAACAGCCTTGCAGTTCGGTATTATTCGGGATGTCAAGAAGGAAGGATTATGGCATCAATATTGTTCCAGCGTCCTTTATTCGGTCTTCGGCATCGTTTTCAAAGTTGGTTTGTACTTATTTTGATATTTCATATTGATTCAAATATTTTCTCCCTCTGGAAATGGTATTCTGCATACATCAGTCTTCTGTACTCTCAATTTCTACACTTTGTTTTACTTCCAATATGGTTTAAACATTAAAAGGTGTTGTACAGACAACTCGCGTCTGGCTTGCGATAGCGTACCTTTTCAAGTAATTGTATTTAACGGTAATTACCTCGTTAAACGGCTGTTTCCATGGCAACGTATTTATTCTCATTGGTTGAGCTCAACATAAACACATTGTTATCAATTTTCGAATTTCTTTCAAATCTTCCCATATCTTCGGACTTTCTTCCTCTTCTTATCTTCCTTCGGGGTTATTATCTAAATGCACTGTCATTTATATTTTCTCACAAAAATTATTTTGGTACCCCATAATATTGGGTTTTATCAAGTTTTCTAAGTTAAAATTAATTTCATACTTGCTAATTACATTTCTTTATTTATATAATTCCTTAATTTAATATCTGGTTTTTTAATAATAACTACTATTCATCCTTGATGAATTAGCCACCTTGGAATTGTCTGTTACATGGTGATTTTTGTACAATCAGTAATTGTTTATGTTTGACAGTTAGGCCTGTTTCACCTTTAAGTAGCCATTACTGGATTTTTGTGGCTTCATACACAACATATTTCATTGAGTCCCAAATTGTTATTTTGCATTTGTAATTATGTTTAATGTATCTGGATGTGTTTTAATTAGTAACAACTGTGTTATTCAATCTTACTTGCTAATTATTTGCTATTCATTTCTAATATAAAATAAAACATCTAGGCTTATGGTCTGTATAACTCTTACAGCCATATCCATTTCATAACTAACAGTTTATATAATTCATTATTTCTTATTTGTTGTTCGGGTGCTAAACAATCTCACCTCTATTAAACTTTTTCCATTAAACTCCCCTTATAACATGGGTATTTAATTAATGTTAACACAAACTTATTTTCTAATGCTTTTTTCTCTCCCTTCCATATTAACACCATCTAATTACTTTTCCTTGTGAAACACACCTTTAAATTTTTACAATACATTTTTAAGTTCTAACAATATTATTTACTAGTCATTACAGTGAATATCACTACTTAGTGTTCATTATTTACTGATTAAACGTTCTATCCTAAATACTATTCATTGTAACTTGTTAAATGTTATTGTTCACTCTTAAAACTAAAACATATTGTTCACTCTTAAAACTAAAACATGAGTAATTTTACTAAGTCTTTACCTTAGCCTACTCTCCTCTTACTATTTATATTATAGACAATATTTGTATTTATTGTTCACTAGCACTTTCTTAAATAGTTTAGTGTTCATTATAATTTATTTAGTGTTTCTTTAGTATCATATCACTCTAGTATAAATCACTTTCACTAATTCAACTTCCATTTATTTCTCATCATTTTATTCTCTTTCTCTACACACTATCTATATAACATTATTAATATTGTGTCTTTCTTAGTTAACAAATTACATATATCCCTAACTCTTTTGGTTAGTGTATTTTTATACATTGTTTCATATTACTGACGGTTCATAATTGTCATTTTGTCAATACTAACATTCATAAATAGTTTTGGTTTTTAACCGAATTTCATTGTCTTTATTATTTTGGGTTACACTATTTCTCCCTTCTCTATTTTTCATTACTTGTCTAGTTTTCTTGATGCGTTTCATCTTGTTTTCTTCCTCCTGGGTTTGTTCTCTCTTGGTTTTCATTCTTCTTCTCCTTCGTTCGTCTTGTTCTCTTTATTTTGATTTCTTAACTGGTTTCTTAACTGGCCAATCTCTGGGGTAGGGTCAATGTCGTCTGTCTGTCAGTTTATTATTTGAGTTTCTTTATTAATCACTTTCACTTTATTACACCTCCTCCTCCCATGATAATTACCTTTTATTTATTTTTTACTATCCACATAATTTATTTATTCAAACATAATATCATTTAGCATTTTTTATACATACTTATTGTTATCAAAATTTCTCTGAATTTGGTGATGTTATATAATGCTCTCCCACCAAAATTGATCATTTTATAAAACGTTATTCTAAGTTTGATGAAATTATCAATTGTATTGTATCATTTTCTTCTCAAACTCTCCTGCTTCTCACTCGATTTTTATTCTTAATTCTATATCTTTTATTTCCTTTCTTCTGATTCTTTTCTTCATCATTTTTTTTCTTATTACGAACTGGCTTATCGATTTTTTATTATAAATTATTCCCTATAAATCTTATTTTCCCTAACTAACTTTACTCTGTAGTTGCAATCAATTCGGATGGGCTCTATTGGCTTACCTAACTCCGTCGTTCAAAACTACTCTTATTCTGAGATCAGGGGAACATCATCCCTGCTCAGTACAATGATTGCTGGACTTATTCAACAGTCAATCTCAATTAATGAATCTTAAATACAGTCATCTCGTGACTCAACATAATAATAATAATCATAACATTGGTTGGGAATCCTTTACCTTTATTTTTTATTATTGCTCAGTTCGAGTCATATATTTTTTCATCTTTCTTTATAGATACTACTTGATAATACTTGAAGCATTGCTTTTTATTGATACAATTCACATTTTTATTCATTTTTAATCACTTTTTGTTTCATCTCAATTCATATTACAACTCTTAGAATGTTTATTTTATTTATTTCGTTTTTTGATCATTGGTTTTCTTAATCTTACTTCCATTTCTTTCTAAATAGTATTGGAAGTTGGTCATTTTGATTGATATTATATTTTCTTCATAACTTTTTAAATATCATAGTAAGTTAGTGTTTCTTACTAGTTAGGAATGTTTTTAGCTCATTCCTTTATAGTATGTTTTGCTTTTATGCGCCTTACATTTTGGCTAAAGATTATTGTAACTTAATCTTATTTTGTTAGGAATGTTTTGTAACTTCACTCCATTATTATTAATTTTTATTCAAAGATTATAGTAAGTTATTGTTTCTTACTTTATGTGGATTCTTGGTAATTGTATTTCTCCATTTTTTATGATTGGTCTAAAATACTTTCGAAACATCTGTGTAAGCTGTCCTTACATAACTTTTTGAATTTTGAAATTCATTTTTTATATATATTTTTTCATTATTATTTATCAGCAAACTTCATCTGCTTGTATTGTTCTTTCTTTTTATTTTAAATTACTTAGGTAGGTTATCATGAAATCAGTCCCCTTTTTCTCGGCATTTATCTTCACTTTGTTTACCCATAGTCCATCATTTCCTCTGCAGTTGTGGTTCGGATAACCTTGGTGTATAAAATTATTTTCTTCCTTGTGATATAGGTTTTTTCTATTTTGTACCATGATTCTTCTAATATCATATGTTCAGTGGTATCCGTGACGGCTTCCATCATTTTATTATATGGTTCTTTACTCAGCATTTCTATTTCTGGTATACTCAAGCGTGTTAAATACCTTCTTGATTTGTGACACGACATCTTGTTGTGAGTCCTGTCAATTTTGTGTAATTTCCATTTTCTTATTGATTTGCTGAAGTTTCCCTCCGTTGGTTGGTTGTGAATTCCCTCCATAATTTCTTTCAAGGTCCTCCTACAATCTTTATATCTCATTAATTTGCTTTGGTCGGTAAAGGGTAAATTGAACACATCAATTAGTCCGTTCTTCATCATCTCCACTTCTTCTCTTGTTTTTAGTAGTTTCTTTTTATATATTTTTCCTATTTCCTTTGTTTTCTTGATCTTCTTAATTATCCGATTCTTCTTTACTCTTCTCCGGTTGGTTTTTATGTGCTTAATTTTCTCATTGTTTTGGTTATCTTTATTCCCAGAAAACAATACACCTTTGTCTTCTTTATTCTTTATTTCTTCATTGATACCGTCAGAAGGGTTGTCTAGTGTTTCATTCAATTGTGTGAAACCACTATCTAAAAGTTCACTTAATTCCTCGTTAAATCTGTCCAATTTCTCATCCATCTTTTTAAAATTGTTATTCATTTCTTTTCTCTGTTCAGTAAATAAATCCATTAGTTTCTGTTCCTCTTCTTGTGTGATTACTGTTATTTTCTTCTGTTGCTTCACTTCCACGTCTTTGACTATTTCTTCTGCTTTTTGAATAATTGATTGTCCCATGTTTTTATTATTTGGTATTACGTCAAACTCTTCTATTTGATTATGTTCCTTCCTCCAATTACACATATCTTCTCTGGATAGTTCAAACATGACTCTTATCCATTCCCTTAATTCTGCGTTTTCTGTTTGTATTGGTCTTTCTGGTTGTCTTATCGATTGTCTCCATTGTTCATACTCCTCCTGTGTATATTCCTCTGTCACCTGCGCGTATACTCCTGTTCTTTCGTTTTTCATCTGTGTGCAGTTTTCATCCCATTTTTCCCAATCTTCTTCAGTCATTCCTCCCATTTGGTTATCGTCTTTTTCGTGGGCTGTCCCTACAGTCTCTTCTTCATTATACTTGGTGTCTAACTTCCACATCTCATTATAAATGTCTCTCAATGTCATTTTGTCGTTTGGCGTTCCCATTGCATTCGCGTGACTCATTTGTGCTCTTTCATGGTCAATGGTATTTTTCTCAATGTATTCCACCTCTCTGCTGAATTTTTTAAACAATGTTGTCATCCATTCCGCATAGCTGAACCGTTTTTCTGGTTCTGGAATTTCCGTTTGTTTTTCTTCCATTTCTTTCTCCTTCGCCAACTTTTTCGATAAACCTCTTGTGTGCATCCTGATTTCCTTTCGTGACCGCCACTAGAACTTTGTATCTTCCTTTTTTCAAGCTCCACCGGTTGGTCGCCAATTTATAACCATAAGATGAGGTCGCTATTGTTCAAGCCCCACGTTGGGCGCCAATTTATAACCAATCTCTTTCGTATACCTCTGTAAAATATAACAGTGTGTCTGTGTTTCTTACCACTGCGTCCTCGCACGGTGATGTACTTCACGATGTTTGGGCACGTAGCGAACGTACTGGGGACCAGGTATCGTGGTTCCCGATTTGAGGTTCAAATGTAGTGGATAATCTCCGGGTGGCGCCAAATTGTTTATAGAAAACAATTCAAATGGTTTACTTATCAACGTTCTATTTGAACAAGGCGACGAATTCAATCTGTCCCGCCTTTTCTCAATTTCGTGTCAATCGAGATAGCGGTTGCTGGATTCGCTACATGAGCGCTAGCCGTCGCATTGGAAATCTTCACTAGACATTATATTTTTAAACATACACTTTGCTAATACAAATAAAACACGATTTAACACACACAGTATAAATTTATTATTAATAGGAAGTTAATATTTTATAGACACAAGTTGTAATTAGTTTGTTCATATATAATTCTGCACCGGATAATTCTTTATAAGACTCTTACCCAAGGTTAAACGATCGACTTTTGAATACAAATAAACAGTAATGGCGTTATATTTCGCCGATCAGCAAATATTTTGGTCGATGTTTGTGGGTTGTTTGGATCATGTTAAAAGGTTCAGATGCAGTTACAACATTAAAAATACACAACCTTACAATGTTTTTTCCTTGTGTAGGATAATGTGTAGTGGTAATTGTTTTGTTTAAGTGTCATACAAGATGTTTATAAGTCGTACATAAATATAAGGTTAGTTCTATAGTTAAAAAGTTGTTCAGTGATATAAATTTATGGATCAATCCTTGTAAAGAGAATAAAAATGATTTAGTGGTATTCAACATACATTGAGAAATGGTCAAAGTGCGTTTATTCTTTGGAAGTTGAAATAAATTAACTGATACTTAACAGCCTTGCAGTTCGGTATTATTCGGGATGTCAAGAAGGAAGGATTATGGCATCAATATTGTTCCAGCGTCCTTTATTCGGTCTTCGGCATCGTTTTCAAAGTTGGTTTGTACTTATTTTGATATTTCATATTGATTTAAATATTTTCTCCCTCTGGAAATGGTATTCTGCATACATCAGTCTTCTGTACTCTCAATTTCTACACTTTGTTTTACTTCCAATATGGTTTAAACATTAAAAGGTGTTGTACAGACAACTCGCGTCTGGCTTGCGATAGCGTACCTTTTCAAGTAATTGTATTTAACGGTAATTACCTCGTTAAACGGCTGTTTCCATGGCAACGTATTTATTCTCATTGGTTGAGCTCAACATAAACACATTGTTATCAATTTTCGAATTTCTTTCAAATCTTCCCATATCTTCGGACTTTCTTCCTCTTCTTATCTTCCTTCGGGGTTATTATCTAAATGCACTGTCATTTATATTTTCTCACAAAGATTATTTTGGTACCCCATAATATTGGGTTTTATCAAGTTTTCTAAGTTAAAATTAATTTCATACTTGCTAATTACATTTCTTTATTTATATAATTCCTTAATTTAATATCTGGTTTTTTAATAATAACTACTATTCGTCCTTGATGAATTAGCCACCTTGGAATTGTCCGTTACATGGTGATTTTTGTACAATCAGTAATTGTTTATGTTTGACAGTTAGGCCTGTTTCACCTTTAAGTAGCCATTACTGGATTTTTGTGGCTTCATACACAACATATTTCATTGAGTCCCAAATTGTTATTTTGCATTTGTAATTATGTTTAATGTATCTGGATGTGTTTTAATTAGTAACAACTGTGTTATTCAATCTTACTTGCTAATTATTTGCTATTCATTTCTAATATAAAATAAAACATCTAGGCTTATGGTCTGTATAACTCTTACAGCCATATCCATTTCATAACTAACAGTTTATATAATTCATTATTTCTTATTTGTTGTTCGGGTGCTAAACAATCTCACCTCTATTAAACTTTTTCCATTAAACTCCCCTTATAACATGGGTATTTAATTAATGTTAACACAAACTTATTTTCTAATGCTTTTTTCTCTCCCTTCCATATTAACACCATCTAATTACTTTTCCTTGTGAAACACACCTTTAAATTTTTACAATACATTTTTAAGTTCTAACAATATTATTTACTAGTCATTACAGTGAATATCACTACTTAGTGTTCATTATTTACTGATTAAACGTTCTATCCTAAATACTATTCATTGTAACTTGTTAAATGTTATTGTTCACTCTTAAAACTAAAACATATTGTTCACTCTTAAAACTAAAACATGAGTAATTTTACTAAGTCTTTACCTTAGCCTACTCTCCTCTTACTATTTATATTATAGACAATATTTGTATTTATTGTTCACTAGCACTTTCTTAAATAGTTTAGTGTTCATTATAATTTATTTAGTGTTTCTTTAGTATAATATCACTCTAGTATAAATCACTTTCACTAATTCAACTTCCATTTATTTCTCATCATTTTATTCTCTTTCTCTACACACTACCTATATAACATTATTAATATTGTGTCTTTCTTAGTTAACAAATTACATATATCCCTAACTCTTTTGGTTAGTGTATTTTTATACATTGTTTCATATTACTGACGGTTCATAATTGTCATTTTGTCAATACTAACATTCATAAATAGTTTTGGTTTTTAACCGAATTTCATTGTCTTTATTATTTTGGGTTACACTATTTCTCCCTTCTCTATTTTTCATTACTTGTCTAGTTTTCTTGATGCGTTTCATCTTGTTTTCTTCCTCCTGGGTTTGTTCTCTCTTGGTTTTCATTCTTCTTCTCCTTCGTTCGTCTTGTTCTCTTTATTTTGATTTCTTAACTGGTTTCTTAACTGGCCAATCTCTGGGGTAGGGTCAATGTCGTCTGTCTGTCAGTTTATTATTTGAGTTTCTTTATTAATCACTTTCACTTTATTACACCTCCTCCTCCCATGATAATTACCTTTTATTTATTTTTTACTATCCACATAATTTATTTATTCAAACATAATATCATTTAGCATTTTTTATACATACTTATTGTTATCAAAATTTCTCTGAATTTGGTGATGTTATATAATGCTCTCCCACCAAAATTGATCATTTTATAAAACGTTATTCTAAGTTTGATGAAATTATCAATTGTATTGTATCATTTTCTTCTCAAACTCTCCTGCTTCTCACTCGATTTTTATTCTTAATTCTATATCTTTTATTTCCTTTCTTCTGATTCTTTTCTTCATCATTTTTTTTCTTATTACGAACTGGCTTATCGATTTTTTATTATAAATTATTCCCTATAAATCTTATTTTCCCTAACTAACTTTACTCTGTAGTTGCAATCAATTCGGATGGGCTCTATTGGCTTACCTAACTCCGTCGTTAAAAACTACTCTTATTCTGAGATCAGGGGAACATCATCCCTGCTCAGTACAATGATTGCTGGACTTATTCAACAGTCAATCTCAATTAATGAATCTTAAATACAGTCATCTCGTGACTCAACATAATAATAATAATCATAACATTGGTTGGGAATCCTTTACCTTTATTTTTTATTATTGCTCAGTTCGAGTCATATATTTTTTCATCTTTCTTTATAGATACTACTTGATAATACTTGAAGCATTGCTTTTTATTGATACAATTCACATTTTTATTCATTTTTAATCACTTTTTGTTTCATCTCAATTCATATTACAACTCTTAGAATGTTTATTTTATTTATTTCGTTTTTTGATCATTGGTTTTCTTAATCTTACTTCCATTTCTTTCTAAATAGTATTGGAAGTTGGTCATTTTGATTGATATTATATTTTCTTCATAACTTTTTAAATATCATAGTAAGTTAGTGTTTCTTACTAGTTAGGAATGTTTTTAGCTCATTCCTTTATAGTATGTTTTGCTTTTATGCGCCTTACATTTTGGCTAAAGGTTATTGTAACTTAATCTTATTTTGTTAGGAATGTTTTGTAACTTCACTCCATTATTATTAATTTTTATTCAAAGATTATAGTAAGTTATTGTTTCTTACTTTATGTGGATTCTTGGTAATTGTATTTCTCCATTTTTTATGATTGGTCTAAAATACTTTCGAAACATCTGTGTAAGCTGTCCTTACATAACTTTTTGAATTTTGAAATTCATTTTTTATATATATTTTTTCATTATTATTTATCAGCAAACTTCATCTGCTTGTATTGTTCTTTCTTTTTATTTTAAATTACTTAGGTAGGTTATCATGAAATCAGTCCCCTTTTTCTCGGCATTTATCTTCACTTTGTTTACCCATAGTCCATCATTTCCTCTGCAGTTGTGGTTCGGATAACCTTGGTGTATAAAATTATTTTCTTCCTTGTGATATAGGTTTTTTCTATTTTGTACCATGATTCTTCTAATATCATATGTTCAGTGGTATCCGTGACGGCTTCCATCATTTTATTATATGGTTCTTTACTCAGCATTTCTATTTCTGGTATACTCAAGCGTGTTAAATACCTTCTTGATTTGTGACACGACATCTTGTTGTGAGTCCTGTCAATTTTGTGTAATTTCCATTTTCTTATTGATTTGCTGAAGTTTCCCTCCGTTGGTTGGTTGTGAATTCCCTCCATAATTTCTTTCAAGGTCCTCCTACAATCTTTATATCTCATTAATTTGCTTTGGTCGGTAAAGGGTAAATTGAACACATCAATTAGTCCGTTCTTCATCATCTCCACTTCTTCTCTTGTTTTTAGTAGTTTCTTTTTATATATTTTTCCTATTTCCTTTGTTTTCTTGATCTTCTTAATTATCCGATTCTTCTTTACTCTTCTCCGGTTGGTTTTTATGTGCTTAATTTTCTCATTGTTTTGGTTATCTTTATTCCAGAAAACAATACACCTTTGTCTTCTTTATTCTTTATTTCTTCATTGATACCGTCAGAAGGGTTGTCTAGTGTTTCATTCAATTGTGTGAAACCACTATCTAAAAGTTCACTTAATTCCTCGTTAAATCTGTCCAATTTCTCATCCATCTTTTTAAAATTGTTATTCATTTCTTTTCTCTGTTCAGTAAATAAATCCATTAGTTTCTGTTCCTCTTCTTGTGTGATTACTGTTATTTTCTTCTGTTGCTTCACTTCCACGTCTTTGACTATTTCTTCTGCTTTTTGAATACTTGATTGTCCCATGTTTTTATTATTTGGTATTACGTCAAACTCTTCTATTTGATTATGTTCCTTCCTCCAATTACACATATCTTCTCTGGATAGTTCAAACATGACTCTTATCCATTCCCTTAATTCTGCGTTTTCTGTTTGTATTGGTCTTTCTGGTTGTCTTATCAATTGTCTCCATTGTTCATACTCCTCCTGTGTATATTCCTCTGTCACCTGCGAGTATACTCCTGTTCTTTCGTTTTTCATCTGTGTGCAGTTTTCATCCCATTTTTCCCAATCTTCTTCAGTCATTCCTTCCATTTGGTTATCGTCTTTTTCGTGGGCTGTCCCTACAGTCTCTTCTTCATTATACTTGGTGTCTAACTTCCACATCTCATTATAAATGTCTCTCAATGTCATTTTGTCGTTTGGCGTTCCCATTGCATTCGCGCGACTCATTTGTGCTCTTTCATGGTCAATGGTATTTTTCTCAATGTATTCCACCTCTCTGCTGAATTTTTTAAACAATGTTGTCATCCATTCCGCATAGCTGAACCGTTTTTCTGGTTCTGGAATTTCCGTTTGTTTTTCTTCCATTTCTTTCTCCTTCGCCAACTTTTTCGATAAACCTCTTGTGTGCATCCTGATTTCCTTTCATGACCGCCGCTAGAACTTCGTATCTTCCTTTTTTCAAGCTCCACCGGTTGGTCGCCAATTTATAACCATAAGATGAGGTCGCTATTGTTCAAGCCCCACGTTGGGCGCCAATTTATAACCAATCTCTTTCGTATACCTCTGTAAAATATAACAGTGTGTCTGAGTGTGAAAGTGTGTCTGTGTTTCTTACCACTGCGTCCTCGCACGGCGATGTACTTCACGATGTTTGGGCCCGTAGCGAACGTACTGGGGACCAGGTATCGTGGTTCCCGATTTGAGGTTCAAATGTAGTGGATAATCTCCGGGTGGCGCCAAATTGTTTATAGAAAACAATTCAAATGGTTTACTTATCAACGTTCTATTTGAACGAGGCGACGAATTCAATCTGTCCCGCCTTTTCTCAATTTCGTGTCAATCGAGATAGCGGTTGCTGGATTCGCTACTTGAGCGCTAGCCGTCGCATTGGAAATCTTCACTAGACATTATATTTTTAAACATACACTTTGCTAATACAAATAAAACACGATTTAACACACACAGTATAAATTTATTATTAATAGGAAGTTAATATTTTATAGACACAAGTTGTAATTAGTTTGTTCATATATAATTCTGCACCGGATAATTCTTTATAAGACTCTTACCCAAGGTTAAACGATCGACTTTTGAATACAAATAAACAGTAATGGCGTTATATTTCGCCGATCAGCAAATATTTTGGTCAATGTTTGTGGGTTGTTTGGATCATGTTAAAAGGTTCAGATGCAGTTACAACATTAAAAATACACAACCTTACAATGTTTTTTCCTTGTGTAGGATAATGTGTAGTGGTAATTGTTTTGTTTAAGTGTCATACAAGATGTTTATAAGTCGTACATAAATATAAGGTTAGTTCTATAGTTAAAAAGTTGTTCAGTGATATAAATTTATGGATCAATCCTTGTAAAGAGAATAAAAATGATTTAGTGGTATTCAACATACATTGAGAAATGGTCAAAGTGCGTTTATTCTTTGGAAGTTGAAATAAATTAACTGATACTTAACAGCCTTGCAGTTCGGTATTATTCGGGATGTCAAGAAGGAAGGATTATGGCATCAATATTGTTCCAGCGTCCTTTATTCGGTCTTCGGCATCGTTTTCAAAGTTGGTTTGTACTTATTTTGATATTTCATATTGATTTAAATATTTTCTCCCTCTGGAAATGGTATTCTGCATACATCAGTCTTCTGTACTCTCAATTTCTACACTTTGTTTTACTTCCAATATGGTTTAAACATTAAAAGGTGTTGTACAGACAACTCGCGTCTGGCTTGCGATAGCGTACCTTTTCAAGTAATTGTATTTAACGGTAATTACCTCGTTAAACGGCTGTTTCCATGGCAACGTATTTATTCTCATTGGTTGAGCTCAACATAAACACATTGTTATCAATTTTCGAATTTCTTTCAAATCTTCCCATATCTTCGGACTTTCTTACTCTTCTTATCTTCCTTCGGGGTTATTATCTAAATGCACTATCATTTATATTTTCTCACAAAGATTATTTGGTACCCCATAATATTGGGTTTTATCAAGTTTTCTAAGTTAAAATTAATTTCATACTTACTAATTACATTTCTTTATTTATATAATTCCTTAATTTAATATCTGGTTTTTTAATAATAACTACTATTCATCCTTGATGAATTAGCCACCTTGGAATTGTCCTTTACATGGTGATTTTTGTACAATCAGTAATTGTTTATGTTTGACAGTTAGGCCTGTTTTACCTTTAAGTAGCCATTACTGGATTTTTGTGGCTTCATACACAACATATTTCATTGAGTCCCAAATTGTTATTTTGCATTTGTAATTATGTTTAATGTATCTGGATGTGTTTTAATTAGTAACAACTGTGTTATTCAATCTTACTTGCTAATTATTTGCTATTCATTTCTAATATAAAATAAAACATCTAGGCTTATGGTCTGTATAACTCTTACAGCCATATCCATTTCATAACTAACAGTTTATATAATTCATTATTTCTTATTTGTTGTTCGGGTGCTAAACAATCTCACCTCTATTAAACTTTTTCCATTAAACTCCCCTTATAACATGGGTATTTAATTAATGTTAACACAAACTTATTTTCTAATGCTTTTTTCTCTCCCTTCCATATTAACACCATCTAATTACTTTTCCTTGTGAAACACACCTTTAAATTTTTACAATGCATTTTTACGTTCTAACAATATTATTTACTAGTCATTACAGTGAATATCACTACTTAGTGTTCATTATTTACTGATTAAATGTTCTATCCTAAATACTATTCATTGTAACTTGTTAAATGTTATTGTTCACTCTTAAAACTAAAACATATTGTTCACTCTTAAAACTAAAACATGAGTAATTTTACTAAGTCTTTACCTTAGCCTACTCTCCTCTTACTATTTATATTATAGACAATATTTGTATTTATTGTTCACTAGCACTTTCTTAAATAGTTTAGTGTTCATTATAATTTATTTAGTGTTTCTTTAGTATAATATCACTCTAGTATAAATCACTTTCACTAATTCAACTTCCATTTATTTCTCATCATTTTATTCTCTTTCTCTACACACTACCTATATAACATTATTAATATTGTGTCTTTCTTAGTTAACAAATTACATATATCCCTAACTCTTTTGGTTAGTGTATTTTTATACATTGTTTCATATTACTGACGGTTCATAATTGTCATTTTGTCAATACTAACATTCATAAATAGTTTTGGTTTTTAACCGAATTTCATTGTCTTTATTATTTTGGGTTACACTATTTCTCCCTTCTCTATTTTTCATTACTTGTCTAGTTTTCTTGATGCGTTTCATCTTGTTTTCTTCCTCCTGGGTTTGTTCTCTCTTGGTTTTCATTCTTCTTCTCCTTCGTTCGTCTTGTTCTCTTTATTTTGATTTCTTAACTGGTTTCTTAACTGGCCAATCTCTGGGGTAGGGTCAATGTCGTCTGTCTGTCAGTTTATTATTTGAGTTTCTTTATTAATCACTTTCACTTTATTACACCTCCTCCTCCCATGATAATTACCTTTTATTTATTTTTTACTATCCACATAATTTATTTATTCAAACATAATATCATTTAGCATTTTTTATACATACTTATTGTTATCAAAATTTCTCTGAATTTGGTGATGTTATATAATGCTCTCCCACCAAAATTGATCATTTTATAAAACGTTATTCTAAGTTTGATGAAATTATCAATTGTATTGTATCATTTTCTTCTCAAACTCTCCTGCTTCTCACTCGGTTTTTATTCTTATTACGAACTGGCTTATCGATTTTTTATTATAAATTATTCCCTATAAATCTTATTTTCCCTAACTAACTTTACTCTGTAGTTGCAATCAATTCGGATGGGCTCTATTGGCTTACCTAACTCCGTCGTTCAAAACTACTCTTATTCTGAGATCAGGGGAACATCATCCCTGCTCAGTACAATGATTGCTGGACTTATTCAACAGTCAATCTCAATTAATGAATCTTAAATACAGTCATCTCGTGACTCAACATAATAATAATAATCATAACATTGGTTGGGAATCCTTTACCTTTATTTTTTATTATTGCTCAGTTCGAGTCATATATTTTTTCATCTTTCTTTATAGATACTACTTGATAATACTTGAAGCATTGCTTTTCATTGATACAATTCACATTTTTATTCATTTTTAATCACTTTTTGTTTCATCTCAATTCATATTACAACTCTTAGAATGTTTATTTTATTTATTTCGTTTTTTGATCATTGGTTTTCTTAATCTTACTTCCATTTCTTTCTAAATAGTATTGGAAGTTGGTCATTTTGATTGATATTATATTTTCTTCATAACTTTTTAAATATCATAGTAAGTTAGTGTTTCTTACTAGTTAGGAATGTTTTTAGCTCATTCCTTTATAGTATGTTTTGCTTTTATGCGCCTTACATTTTGGCTAAAGATTATTGTAACTTAATCTTATTTTGTTAGGAATGTTTTGTAACTTCACTCCATTATTATTAATTTTTATTCAAAGATTATAGTAAGTTATTGTTTCTTACTTTATGTGGATTCTTGGTAATTGTATTTCTCCATTTTTTATGATTGGTCTAAAATACTTTCGAAACATCTGTGTAAGCTGTCCTTACATAACTTTTTGAATTTTGAAATTCATTTTTTATATATATTTTTTCATTATTATTTATCAGCAAACTTCATCTGCTTGTATTGTTCTTTCTTTTTATTTTAAATTACTTAGGTAGGTTATCATGAAATCAGTCCCCTTTTTCTCGGCATTTATCTTCACTTTGTTTACCCATAGTCCATTATTTCCTCTGCATTTGTGGTTCGGATAACCTTGGTGTATAAAATTATTTTCTTCCTTGTGATATAGGTTTTTTCTATTTTGTACCATGATTCTTCTAATATCATATGTTCAGTGGTATCCGTGACGGCTTCCATCATTTTATTATATGGTTCTTTACTCAGAATTTCTATTTCTGGTATACTCAAGCGTGTTAAATACCTTCTTGATTTGTGACACGACATCTTGTTGTGAGTCCTGTCAATTTTGTGTAATTTCCATTTTCTTATTGATTTGCTGAAGTTTCCCTCCGTTGGTTGGTTGTGAATTCCCTCCATAATTTCTTTCAAGGTCCTCCTACAATCTTTATATCTCATTAATTTGCTTTGGTCGGTAAAGGGTAAATTGAACACATCAATTAGTCCGTTCTTCATCATCTCCACTTCTTCTCTTGTTTTTAGTAGTTTCTTTTTATATATTTTTCCTATTTCCTTTGTTTTCTTGATCTTCTTAATTATCCGATTCTTCTTTACTCTTCTCCGGTTGGTTTTTATGTGCTTAATTTTCTCATTGTTTTGGTTATCTTTATTCCCAGAAAACAATACACCTTTGTCTTCTTTATTCTTTATTTCTTCATTGATACCGTCAGAAGGGTTGTCTAGTGTTTCATTCAATTGTGTGAAACCACTATCTAAAAGTTCACTTAATTCCTCGTTAAATCTGTCCAATTTCTCATCCATCTTTTTAAAATTGTTATTCATTTCTTTTCTCTGTTCAGTAAATAAATCCATTAGTTTCTGTTCCTCTTCTTGTGTGATTACTGTTATTTTCTTCTGTTGCTTCACTTCCACGTCTTTGACTATTTCTTCTGCTTTTTGAATACTTGATTGTCCCATGTTTTTATTATTTGGTATTACGTCAAACTCTTCTATTTGATTATGTTCCTTCCTCCAATTACACATATCTTCTCTGGATAGTTCAAACATGACTCTTATCCATTCCCTTAATTCTGCGTTTTCTGTTTGTATTGGTCTTTCTGGTTGTCTTATCGATTGTCTCCATTGTTCATACTCCTCCTGTGTATATTCCTCTGTCACCTGCGCGTATACTCCTGTTCTTTCGTTTTTCATCTGTGTGTAGTTTTCATCCCATTTTTCCCAATCTTCTTCAGTCATTCCTCCCATTTGGTTATCGTCTTTTTCGTGGGCTGTCCCTACAGTCTCTTCTTCATTATACTTGGTGTCTAACTTTCACATCTCATTATAAATGTCTCTCAATGTCATTTTGTTGTTTGGCGTTCCCATTGCATTCGCGCGACTCATTTGTGCTCTTTCATGGTCAATGGTATTTTTCTCAATGTATTCCACCTCTCTGCTGAATTTTTTAAACAATGTTGTCATCCATTCCGCATAGCTGAACCGTTTTTCTGGTTCTGGAATTTCCGTTTGTTTTTCTTCCATTTCTTTCTCCTTCGCCAACTTTTTCGATAAACCTCTTGTGTGCAACCTGATTTCCTTTCGTGACCGCCGCTAGAACTTCGTATCTTCCTTTTTTCAAGCTCCACCGGTTGGTCGCCAATTTATAACCATAAGATGAGGTCGCTATTGTTCAAGCCCCACGTTGGGCGCCAATTTATAACCAATCTCTTTCGTATACCTCTGTAAAATATAACAGTGTGTCTGTGTTTCTTACCACTGCGTCCTCGCACGGCGATGTACTTCACGATGTTTGGGCCCGTAGCGAACGTACTGGGGACCAGGTATCGTGGTTCCCGATTTGAGGTTCAAATGTAGTGGATAATCTCCGGGTGGCGCCAAATTGTTTATAGAAAACAATTCAAATGGTTTACTTATCAACGTTCTATTTGAACGAGGCGACGAATTCAATCTGTCCCGCCTTTTCTCAATTTCGTGTCAATCGAGATAGCGGTTGCTGGATTCGCTACTTGAGCGCTAGCCGTCGCATTGGAAATCTTCACTAGACATTATATTTTTAAACATACACTTTGCTAATACAAATAAAACACGATTTAACACACACAGTATAAATTTATTATTAATAGGAAGTTAATATTTTATAGACACAAGCTGTAATTAGTTTGTTCATATATAATTCTGCACCGGATAATTCTTTATAAGACTCTTACCCAAGGTTAAACGATCGACTTTTGAATACAAATAAACAGTAATGGCGTTATATTTCGCCGATCAGCAAATATTTTGGTCGATGTTTGTGGGTTGTTTGGATCATGTTAAAAGGTTCAGATGCAGTTACAACATTAAAAATACACAACCTTACAATGTTTTTTCCTTGTGTAGGATAATGTGTAGTGGTAATTGTTTTGTTTAAGTGTCATACAAGATGTTTATAAGTCGTACATAAATATAAGGTTAGTTCTATAGTTAAAAAGTTGTTCAGTGATATAAATTTATGGATCAATCCTTGTAAAGAGAATAAAAATGATTTAGTGGTATTCAACATACATTGAGAAATGGTCAAAGTGCGTTTATTCTTTGGAAGTTGAAATAAATTAACTGATACTTAACAGCCTTGCAGTTCGGTATTATTCGGGATGTCAAGAAGGAAGGATTATGGCATCAATATTGTTCCAGCGTCCTTTATTCGGTCTTCGGCATCGTTTTCAAAGTTGGTTTGTACTTATTTTGATATTTCATATTGATTTAAATATTTTCTCCCTCTGGAAATGGTATTCTGCATACATCAGTCTTCTGTACTCTCAATTTCTACACTTTGTTTTACTTCCAATATGGTTTAAACATTAAAAGGTGTTGTACAGACAACTCGCGTCTGGCTTGCGATAGCGTACCTTTTCAAGTAATTGTATTTAACGGTAATTACCTCGTTAAACGGCTGTTTCCATGGCAACGTATTTATTCTCATTGGTTGAGCTCAACATAAACACATTGTTATCAATTTTCGAATTTCTTTCAAATCTTCCCATATCTTCGGACTTTCTTCCTCTTCTTATCTTCCTTCGGGGTTATTATCTAAATGCACTGTCATTTATATTTTCTCACAAAGATTATTTTGGTACCCCATAATATTGGGTTTTATCAAGTTTTCTAAGTTAAAATTAATTTCATACTTGCTAATTACATTTCTTTATTTATATAATTCCTTAATTTAATATCTGGTTTTTTAATAATAACTACTATTCGTCCTTGATGAATTAGCCACCTTGGAATTGTCCGTTACATGGTGATTTTTGTACAATCAGTAATTGTTTATGTTTGACAGTTAGGCCTGTTTCACCTTTAAGTAGCCATTACTGGATTTTTGTGGCTTCATACACAACATATTTCATTGAGTCCCAAATTGTTATTTTGCATTTGTAATTATGTTTAATGTATCTGGATGTGTTTTAATTAGTAACAACTGTGTTATTCAATCTTACTTGCTAATTATTTGCTATTCATTTCTAATATAAAATAAAACATCTAGGCTTATGGTCTGTATAACTCTTACAGCCATATCCATTTCATAACTAACAGTTTATATAATTCATTATTTCTTATTTGTTGTTCGGGTGCTAAACAATCTCACCTCTATTAAACTTTTTCCATTAAACTCCCCTTATAACATGGGTATTTAATTAATGTTAACACAAACTTATTTTCTAATGCTTTTTTCTCTCCCTTCCATATTAACACCATCTAATTACTTTTCCTTGTGAAACACACCTTTAAATTTTTACAATACATTTTTAAGTTCTAACAATATTATTTACTAGTCATTACAGTGAATATCACTACTTAGTGTTCATTATTTACTGATTAAACGTTCTATCCTAAATACTATTCATTGTAACTTGTTAAATGTTATTGTTCACTCTTAAAACTAAAACATATTGTTCACTCTTAAAACTAAAACATGAGTAATTTTACTAAGTCTTTACCTTAGCCTACTCTCCTCTTACTATTTATATTATAGACAATATTTGTATTTATTGTTCACTAGCACTTTCTTAAATAGTTTAGTGTTCATTATAATTTATTTAGTGTTTCTTTAGTATAATATCACTCTAGTATAAATCACTTTCACTAATTCAACTTCCATTTATTTCTCATCATTTTATTCTCTTTCTCTACACACTACCTATATAACATTATTAATATTGTGTCTTTCTTAGTTAACAAATTACATATATCCCTAACTCTTTTGGTTAGTGTATTTTTATACATTGTTTCATATTACTGACGGTTCATAATTGTCATTTTGTCAATACTAACATTCATAAATAGTTTTGGTTTTTAACCAAATTTCATTGTCTTTATTATTTTGGGTTACACTATTTCTCCCTTCTCTATTTTTCATTACTTGTCTAGTTTTCTTGATGCGTTTCATCTTGTTTTCTTCCTCCTGGGTTTGTTCTCTCTTGGTTTTCATTCTTCTTCTCCTTCGTTCGTCTTGTTCTCTTTATTTTGATTTCTTAACTGGTTTCTTAACTGGCCAATCTCTGGGGTAGGGTCAATGTCGTCTGTCTGTCAGTTTATTATTTGAGTTTCTTTATTAATCACTTTCACTTTATTACACCTCCTCCTCCCATGATAATTACCTTTTATTTATTTTTTACTATCCACATAATTTATTTATTCAAACATAATATCATTTAGCATTTTTTATACATACTTATTGTTATCAAAATTTCTCTGAATTTGGTGATGTTATATAATGCTCTCCCACCAAAATTGATCATTTTATAAAACGTTATTCTAAGTTTGATGAAATTATCAATTGTATTGTATCATTTTCTTCTCAAACTCTCCTGCTTCTCACTCGATTTTTATTCTTAATTCTATATCTTTTATTTCCTTTCTTCTGATTCTTTTCTTCATCATTTTTTTTCTTATTACGAACTGGCTTATCGATTTTTTATTATAAATTATTCCCTATAAATCTTATTTTCCCTAACTAACTTTACTCTGTAGTTGCAATCAATTCGGATGGGCTCTATTGGCTTACCTAACTCCGTCGTTAAAAACTACTCTTATTCTGAGATCAGGGGAACATCATCCCTGCTCAGTACAATGATTGCTGGACTTATTCAACAGTCAATCTCAATTAATGAATCTTAAATACAGTCATCTCGTGACTCAACATAATAATAATAATCATAACATTGGTTGGGAATCCTTTACCTTTATTTTTTATTATTGCTCAGTTCGAGTCATATATTTTTTCATCTTTCTTTATAGATACTACTTGATAATACTTGAAGCATTGCTTTTTATTGATACAATTCACATTTTTATTCATTTTTAATCACTTTTTGTTTCATCTCAATTCATATTACAACTCTTAGAATGTTTATTTTATTTATTTCGTTTTTTGATCATTGGTTTTCTTAATCTTACTTCCATTTCTTTCTAAATAGTATTGGAAGTTGGTCATTTTGATTGATATTATATTTTCTTCATAACTTTTTAAATATCATAGTAAGTTAGTGTTTCTTACTAGTTAGGAATGTTTTTAGCTCATTCCTTTATAGTATGTTTTGCTTTTATGCGCCTTACATTTTGGCTAAAGGTTATTGTAACTTAATCTTATTTTGTTAGGAATGTTTTGTAACTTCACTCCATTATTATTAATTTTTATTCAAAGATTATAGTAAGTTATTGTTTCTTACTTTATGTGGATTCTTGGTAATTGTATTTCTCCATTTTTTATGATTGGTCTAAAATACTTTCGAAACATCTGTGTAAGCTGTCCTTACATAACTTTTTGAATTTTGAAATTCATTTTTTATATATATTTTTTCATTATTATTTATCAGCAAACTTCATCTGCTTGTATTGTTCTTTCTTTTTATTTTAAATTACTTAGGTAGGTTATCATGAAATCAGTCCCCTTTTTCTCGGCATTTATCTTCACTTTGTTTACCCATAGTCCATCATTTCCTCTGCAGTTGTGGTTCGGATAACCTTGGTGTATAAAATTATTTTCTTCCTTGTGATATAGGTTTTTTCTATTTTGTACCATGATTCTTCTAATATCATATGTTCAGTGGTATCCGTAACGGCTTCCATCATTTTATTATATGGTTCTTTACTCAGCATTTCTATTTCTGGTATACTCAAGCGTGTTAAATACCTTCTTGATTTGTGACACGACATCTTGTTGTGAGTCCTGTCAATTTTGTGTAATTTCCATTTTCTTATTGATTTGCTGAAGTTTCCCTCCGTTGGTTGGTTGTGAATTCCCTCCATAATTTCTTTCAAGGTCCTCCTACAATCTTTATATCTCATTAATTTGCTTTGGTCGGTAAAGGGTAAATTGAACACATCAATTAGTCCGTTCTTCATCATCTCCACTTCTTCTCTTGTTTTTAGTAGTTTCTTTTTATATATTTTTCCTATTTCCTTTGTTTTCTTGATCTTCTTAATTATCCGATTCTTCTTTACTCTTCTCCGGTTGGTTTTTATGTGCTTAATTTTCTCATTGTTTTGGTTATCTTTATTCCCAGAAAACAATACACCTTTGTCTTCTTTATTCTTTATTTCTTCATTGATACCGTCAGAAGGGTTGTCTAGTGTTTCATTCAATTGTGTGAAACCACTATCTAAAAGTTCACTTAATTCCTCGTTAAATCTGTCCAATTTCTCATCCATCTTTTTAAAATTGTTATTCATTTCTTTTCTCTGTTCAGTAAATAAATCCATTAGTTTCTGTTCCTCTTCTTGTGTGATTACTGTTATTTTCTTCTGTTGCTTCACTTCCACGTCTTTGACTATTTCTTCTGCTTTTTGAATACTTGATTGTCCCATGTTTTTATTATTTGGTATTACGTCAAACTCTTCTATTTGATTATGTTCCTTCCTCCAATTACACATATCTTCTCTGGATAGTTCAAACATGACTCTTATCCATTCCCTTAATTCTGCGTTTTCTGTTTGTATTGGTCTTTCTGGTTGTCTTATCAATTGTCTCCATTGTTCATACTCCTCCTGTGTATATTCCTCTGTCACCTGCGAGTATACTCCTGTTCTTTCGTTTTTCATCTGTGTGCAGTTTTCATCCCATTTTTCCCAATCTTCTTCAGTCATTCCTTCCATTTGGTTATCGTCTTTTTCGTGGGCTGTCCCTACAGTCTCTTCTTCATTATACTTGGTGTCTAACTTCCACATCTCATTATAAATGTCTCTCAATGTCATTTTGTCGTTTGGCGTTCCCATTGCATTCGCGCGACTCATTTGTGCTCTTTCATGGTCAATGGTATTTTTCTCAATGTATTCCACCTCTCTGCTGAATTTTTTAAACAATGTTGTCATCCATTCCGCATAGCTGAACCGTTTTTCTGGTTCTGGAATTTCCGTTTGTTTTTCTTCCATTTCTTTCTCCTTCGCCAACTTTTTCGATAAACCTCTTGTGTGCATCCTGATTTCCTTTCATGACCGCCGCTAGAACTTCGTATCTTCCTTTTTTCAAGCTCCACCGGTTGGTCGCCAATTTATAACCATAAGATGAGGTCGCTATTGTTCAAGCCCCACGTTGGGCGCCAATTTATAACCAATCTCTTTCGTATACCTCTGTAAAATATAACAGTGTGTCTGAGTGTGAAAGTGTGTCTGTGTTTCTTACCACTGCGTCCTCGCACGGCGATGTACTTCACGATGTTTGGGCCCGTAGCGAACGTACTGGGGACCAGGTATCGTGGTTCCCGATTTGAGGTTCAAATGTAGTGGATAATCTCCGGGTGGCGCCAAATTGTTTATAGAAAACAATTCAAATGGTTTACTTATCAACGTTCTATTTGAACGAGGCGACGAATTCAATCTGTCCCGCCTTTTCTCAATTTCGTGTCAATCGAGATAGCGGTTGCTGGATTCGCTACTTGAGCGCTAGCCATCGCATTGGAAATCTTCACTAGACATTATATTTTTAAACATGCACTTTGCTAATACAAATAAAACACGATTTAACACACACAGTATAAATTTATTATTAATAGGAAGTTAATATTTTATAGACACAAGTTGTAATTAGTTTGTTCATATATAATTCTGCACCGGATAATTCTTTATAAGACTCTTACCCAAGGTTAAACGATCGACTTTTGAATACAAATAAACAGTAATGGCGTTATATTTCGCCGATCAGCAAATATTTTGGTCGATGTTTGTGGGTTGTTTGGATCATGTTAAAAGGTTCAGATGCAGTTACAACATTAAAAATACACAACCTTACAATGTTTTTTCCTTGTGTAGGATAATGTGTAGTGGTAATTGTTTTGTTTAAGTGTCATACAAGATGTTTATAAGTCGTACATAAATATAAGGTTAGTTCTATAGTTAAAAAGTTGTTCAGTGATATAAATTTATGGATCAATCCTTGTAAAGAGAATAAAAATGATTTAGTGGTATTCAACATACATTGAGAAATGGTCAAAGTGCGTTTATTCTTTGGAAGTTGAAATAAATTAACTGATACTTAACAGCCTTGCAGTTCGGTATTATTCGGGATGTCAAGAAGGAAGGATTATGGCATCAATATTGTTTCAGCGTCCTTTATTCGGTCTTCGGCATCGTTTTCAAAGTTGGTTTGTACTTATTTTGATATTTCATATTGATTTAAATATTTTCTCCCTCTGGAAATGGTATTCTGCATACATCAGTCTTCTGTACTCTCAATTTCTACACTTTGTTTTACTTCCAATATGGTTTAAACATTAAAAGGTGTTGTACAGACAACTCGCGTCTGGCTTGCGATAGCGTACCTTTTCAAGTAATTGTATTTAACGGTAATTACCTCGTTAAACGGCTGTTTCCATGGCAACGTATTTATTCTCATTGGTTGAGCTCAACATAAACACATTGTTATCAATTTTCGAATTTCTTTCAAATCTTCCCATATCTTCGGACTTTCTTACTCTTCTTATCTTCCTTCGGGGTTATTATCTAAATGCACTATCATTTATATTTTCTCACAAAGATTATTTGGTACCCCATAATATTGGGTTTTATCAAGTTTTCTAAGTTAAAATTAATTTCATACTTACTAATTACATTTCTTTATTTATATAATTCCTTAATTTAATATCTGGTTTTTTAATAATAACTACTATTCATCCTTGATGAATTAGCCACCTTGGAATTGTCCGTTACATGGTGATTTTTGTACAATCAGTAATTGTTTATGTTTGACAGTTAGGCCTGTTTCACCTTTAAGTAGCCATTACTGGATTTTTGTGGCTTCATACACAACATATTTCATTGAGTCCCAAATTGTTATTTTGCATTTGTAATTATGTTTAATGTATCTGGATGTGTTTTAATTAGTAACAACTGTGTTATTCAATCTTACTTGCTAATTATTTGCTATTCATTTCTAATATAAAATAAAACATCTAGGCTTATGGTCTGTATAACTCTTACAGCCATATCCATTTCATAACTAACAGTTTATATAATTCATTATTTCTTATTTGTTGTTCGGGTGCTAAACAATCTCACCTCTATTAAACTTTTTCCATTAAACTCCCCTTATAACATGGGTATTTAATTAATGTTAACACAAACTTATTTTCTAATGCTTTTTTCTCTCCCTTCCATATTAACACCATCTAATTACTTTTCCTTGTGAAACACACCTTTAAATTTTTACAATGCATTTTTAAGTTCTAACAATATTATTTACTAGTCATTACAGTGAATATCACTACTTAGTGTTCATTATTTACTGATTAAATGTTCTATCCTAAATACTATTCATTGTAACTTGTTAAATGTTATTGTTCACTCTTAAAACTAAAACATATTGTTCACTCTTAAAACTAAAACATGAGTAATTTTACTAAGTCTTTACCTTAGCCTACTCTCCTCTTACTATTTATATTATAGACAATATTTGTATTTATTGTTCACTAGCACTTTCTTAAATAGTTTAGTGTTCATTATAATTTATTTAGTGTTTCTTTAGTATAATATCACTCTAGTATAAATCACTTTCACTAATTCAACTTCCATTTATTTCTCATCATTTTATTCTCTTTCTCTACACACTACCTATATAACATTATTAATATTGTGTCTTTCTTAGTTAACAAATTACATATATCCCTAACTCTTTTGGTTAGTGTATTTTTATACATTGTTTCATATTACTGACGGTTCATAATTGTCATTTTGTCAATACTAACATTCATAAATAGTTTTGGTTTTTAACCGAATTTCATTGTCTTTATTATTTTGGGTTACACTATTTCTCCCTTCTCTATTTTTCATTACTTGTCTAGTTTTCTTGATGCGTTTCATCTTGTTTTCTTCCTCCTGGGTTTGTTCTCTCTTGGTTTTCATTCTTCTTCTCCTTCGTTCGTCTTGTTCTCTTTATTTTGATTTCTTAACTGGTTTCTTAACTGGCCAATCTCTGGGGTAGGGTCAATGTCGTCTGTCTGTCAGTTTATTATTTGAGTTTCTTTATTAATCACTTTCACTTTATTACACCTCCTCCTCCCATGATAATTACCTTTTATTTATTTTTTACTATCCACATAATTTATTTATTCAAACATAATATCATTTAGCATTTTTTATACATACTTATTGTTATCAAAATTTCTCTGAATTTGGTGATGTTATATAATGCTCTCCCACCAAAATTGATCATTTTATAAAACGTTATTCTAAGTTTGATGAAATTATCAATTGTATTGTATCATTTTCTTCTCAAACTCTCCTGCTTCTCACTCGGTTTTTATTCTTATTACGAACTGGCTTATCGATTTTTTATTATAAATTATTCCCTATAAATCTTATTTTCCCTAACTAACTTTACTCTGTAGTTGCAATCAATTCGGATGGGCTCTATTGGCTTACCTAACTCCGTCGTTCAAAACTACTCTTATTCTGAGATCAGGGGAACATCATCCCTGCTCAGTACAATGATTGCTGGACTTATTCAACAGTCAATCTCAATTAATGAATCTTAAATACAGTCATCTCGTGACTCAACATAATAATAATAATCATAACATTGGTTGGGAATCCTTTACCTTTATTTTTTATTATTGCTCAGTTCGAGTCATATATTTTTTCATCTTTCTTTATAGATACTACTTGATAATACTTGAAGCATTGCTTTTTATTGATACAATTCACATTTTTATTCATTTTTAATCACTTTTTGTTTCATCTCAATTCATATTACAACTCTTAGAATGTTTATTTTATTTATTTCGTTTTTTGATCATTGGTTTTCTTAATCTTACTTCCATTTCTTTCTAAATAGTATTGGAAGTTGGTCATTTTGATTGATATTATATTTTCTTCATAACTTTTTAAATATCATAGTAAGTTAGTGTTTCTTACTAGTTAGGAATGTTTTTAGCTCATTCCTTTATAGTATGTTTTGCTTTTATGCGCCTTACATTTTGGCTAAAGATTATTGTAACTTAATCTTATTTTGTTAGGAATGTTTTGTAACTTCACTCCATTATTATTAATTTTTATTCAAAGATTATAGTAAGTTATTGTTTCTTACTTTATGTGGATTCTTGGTAATTGTATTTCTCCATTTTTTATGATTGGTCTAAAATACTTTCGAAACATCTGTGTAAGCTGTCCTTACATAACTTTTTGAATTTTGAAATTCATTTTTTATATATATTTTTTCATTATTATTTATCAGCAAACTTCATCTGCTTGTATTGTTCTTTCTTTTTATTTTAAATTACTTAGGTAGGTTATCATGAAATCAGTCCCCTTTTTCTCGGCATTTATCTTCACTTTGTTTACCCATAGTCCATTATTTCCTCTGCATTTGTGGTTCGGATAACCTTGGTGTATAAAATTATTTTCTTCCTTGTGATATAGGTTTTTTCTATTTTGTACCATGATTCTTCTAATATCATATGTTCAGTGGTATCCGTGACGGCTTCCATCATTTTATTATATGGTTCTTTACTCAGCATTTCTATTTCTGGTATACTCAAGCGTGTTAAATACCTTCTTGATTTGTGACACGACATCTTGTTGTGAGTCCTGTCAATTTTGTGTAATTTCCATTTTCTTATTGATTTGCTGAAGTTTCCCTCCGTTGGTAGGTTGTGAATTCCCTCCATAATTTCTTTCAAGGTCCTCCTACAATCTTTATATCTCATTAATTTGCTTTGGTCGGTAAAGGGTAAATTGAACACATCAATTAGTCCGTTCTTCATCATCTCCACTTCTTCTCTTGTTTTTAGTAGTTTCTTTTTATATATTTTTCCTATTTCTTTTGTTTTCTTGATCTTCTTAATTATCCGATTCTTCTTTACTCTTCTCCGGTTGGTTTTTATGTGCTTAATTTTCTCATTGTTTTGGTTATCTTTATTCCCAGAAAACAATACACCTTTGTCTTCTTTATTCTTTATTTCTTCATTGATACCGTCAGAAGGGTTGTCTAGTGTTTCATTCAATTGTGTGAAACCACTATCTAAAAGTTCACTTAATTCCTCGTTAAATCTGTCCAATTTCTCATCCATCTTTTTAAAATTGTTATTCATTTCTTTTCTCTGTTCAGTAAATAAATCCATTAGTTTCTGTTCCTCTTCTTGTGTGATTACTGTTATTTTCTTCTGTTGCTTCACTTCCACGTCTTTGACTATTTCTTCTGCTTTTTGAATACTTGATTGTCCCATGTTTTTATTATTTGGTATTACGTCAAACTCTTCTATTTGATTATGTTCCTTCCTCCAATTACACATATCTTCTCTGGATAGTTCAAACATGACTCTTATCCATTCCCTTAATTCTGCGTTTTCTGTTTGTATTGGTCTTTCTGGTTGTCTTATCGATTGTCTCCATTGTTCATACTCCTCCTGTGTATATTCCTCTGTCACCTGCGCGTATACTCCTGTTCTTTCGTTTTTCATCTGTGTGTAGTTTTCATCCCATTTTTCCCAATCTTCTTCAGTCATTCCTCCCATTTGGTTATCGTCTTTTTCGTGGGCTGTCCCTACAGTCTCTTCTTCATTATACTTGGTGTCTAACTTCCACATCTCATTATAAATGTCTCTCAATGTCATTTTGTCGTTTGGCGTTCCCATTGCATTCGCGCGACTCATTTGTGCTCTTTCATGGTCATGGTATTTTTCTCAATGTATTCCACCTCTCTGCTGAATTTTTTAAACAATGTTGTCATCCATTCCGCATAGCTGAACCGTTTTTCTGGTTCTGGAATTTCCGTTTGTTTTTCTTCCATTTCTTTCTCCTTCGCCAACTTTTTCGATAAACCTCTTGTGTGCATCCTGATTTCCTTTCATGACCACCGCTAGAACTTCGTATCTTCCTTTTTTCAAGCTCCACCGGTTGGTCGCCAATTTATAACCATAAGATGAGGTCGCTATTGTTCAAGCCCCACATTGGGCGCCAATTTATAACCAATCTCTTTCGTATACCTCTGTAAAATATAACAGTGTGTCTGAGTGTGAAAGTGTGTCTGTGTTTCTTACCACTGCGTCCTTGCACGGCGATGTACTTCACGATGTTTGGGCCCGTAGCGAACGTACTGGGGACCAGGTATCGTGGTTCCCGATTTGAGGTTCAAATGTAGTGGATAATCTCCGGGTGGCGCCAAATTGTCTATAGAAAACAATTCAAATGGTTTACTTATCAACGTTCTATTTGAACGAGGCGACGAATTCAATCTGTCCCGCCTTTTCTCAATTTCGTGTCAATCGAGATAGTGGCTGCTGGATTCGCTACTTGAGCGCTAGCCGTCGCATTGGAAATCTTCACTAGACATTATATTTTTAAACATACACTTTGCTAATAGAAATAAAACACGATTTAACACACACAGTATAGATTTATTATTAATAGGAAGTTAATATTTTATAGACACAAGTTGTAATTAGTTTGTTCATATATAATTCTGCACCGGATAATTCTTTATAAGACTCTTACCCAAGGTTAAACGATCGACTTTTGAATACAAATAAACAGTAATGGCGTTATATTTCGCCGATCAGCAAATATTTTGGTCGATGTTTGTGGGTTGTTTGGATCATGTTAAAAGGTTCAGATGCAGTTACAACATTAAAAATACACAACCTTACAATGTTTTTTCCTTGTGTAGGATAATGTGTAGTGGTAATTGTTTTGTTTAAGTGTCATACAAGATGTTTATAAGTCGTACATAAATATGAGGTTAGTTCTATAGTTAAAAAGTTGTTCAGTGATATAAATTTATGGATCAATCCTTGTAAAGAGAATAAAAATGATTTAGTGGTATTCAACATACATTGAGAAATGGTCAAAGTGCGATTATTCTTTGGAAGTTGAAATAAATTAACTGATACTTAACAGCCTTGCAGTACGGTATTATTCGGGATGTCAAGAAGGAAGGATTATGGCATCAATATTGTTCCAGCGTCCTTTATTCGGTCTTCGGCATCGTTTTCAAAGTTGGTTTGTACTTATTTTGATATTTCATATTGATTTAAATATTTTCTCCCTCTGGAAATGGTATTCTGCATACATCAGTCTTCTGTACTCTCAATTTCTACACTTTGTTTTACTTCCAATATGGTTTAAACATTAAAAGGTGTTGTACAGACAACTCGCGTCTGGCTTGCGATAGCGTACCTTTTCAAGTAATTGTATTTAACGGTAATTACCTCGTTAAACGGCTGTTTCCATGGCAACGTATTTATTCTCATTGGTTGAGCTCAACATAAACACATTGTTATCAATTTTCGAATTTCTTTCAAATCTTCCCATATCTTCGGACTTTCTTCCTCTTCTTATCTTCCTTCGGGGTTATTATCTAAATGCACTGTCATTTATATTTTCTCACAAAGATTATTTTGGTACCCCATAATATTGGGTTTTATCAAGTTTTCTAAGTTAAAATTAATTTCATACTTGCTAATTACATTTCTTTATTTATATAATTCCTTAATTTAATATCTGGTTTTTTAATAATAACTACTATTCGTCCTTGATGAATTAGCCACCTTGGAATTGTCCGTTACATGGTGATTTTTGTACAATCAGTAATTGTTTATGTTTGACAGTTAGGCCTGTTTCACCTTTAAGTAGCCATTACTGGATTTTTGTGGCTTCATACACAACATATTTCATTGAGTCCCAAATTGTTATTTTGCATTTGTAATTATGTTTAATGTATCTGGATGTGTTTTAATTAGTAACAACTGTGTTATTCAATCTTACTTGCTAATTATTTGCTATTCATTTCTAATATAAAATAAAACATCTAGGCTTATGGTCTGTATAACTCTTACAGCCATATCCATTTCATAACTAACAGTTTATATAATTCATTATTTCTTATTTGTTGTTCGGGTGCTAAACAATCTCACCTCTATTAAACTTTTTCCATTAAACTCCCCTTATAACATGGGTATTTAATTAATGTTAACACAAACTTATTTTCTAATGCTTTTTTCTCTCCCTTCCATATTAACACCATCTAATTACTTTTCCTTGTGAAACACACCTTTAAATTTTTACAATACATTTTTAAGTTCTAACAATATTATTTACTAGTCATTACAGTGAATATCACTACTTAGTGTTCATTATTTACTGATTAAACGTTCTATCCTAAATACTATTCATTGTAACTTGTTAAATGTTATTGTTCACTCTTAAAACTAAAACATATTGTTCACTCTTAAAACTAAAACATGAGTAATTTTACTAAGTCTTTACCTTAGCCTACTCTCCTCTTACTATTTATATTATAGACAATATTTGTATTTATTGTTCACTAGCACTTTCTTAAATAGTTTAGTGTTCATTATAATTTATTTAGTGTTTCTTTAGTATAATATCACTCTAGTATAAATCACTTTCACTAATTCAACTTCCATTTATTTCTCATCATTTTATTCTCTTTCTCTACACACTACCTATATAACATTATTAATATTGTGTCTTTCTTAGTTAACAAATTACATATATCCCTAACTCTTTTGGTTAGTGTATTTTTATACATTGTTTCATATTACTGACGGTTCATAATTGTCATTTTGTCAATACTAACATTCATAAATAGTTTTGGTTTTTAACCGAATTTCATTGTCTTTATTATTTTGGGTTACACTATTTCTCCCTTCTCTATTTTTCATTACTTGTCTAGTTTTCTTGATGCGTTTCATCTTGTTTTCTTCCTCCTGGGTTTGTTCTCTCTTGGTTTTCATTCTTCTTCTCCTTCGTTCGTCTTGTTCTCTTTATTTTGATTTCTTAACTGGTTTCTTAACTGGCCAATCTCTGGGGTAGGGTCAATGTCGTCTGTCTGTCAGTTTATTATTTGAGTTTCTTTATTAATCACTTTCACTTTATTACACCTCCTCCTCCCATGATAATTACCTTTTATTTATTTTTTACTATCCACATAATTTATTTATTCAAACATAATATCATTTAGCATTTTTTATACATACTTATTGTTATCAAAATTTCTCTGAATTTGGTGATGTTATATAATGCTCTCCCACCAAAATTGATCATTTTATAAAACGTTATTCTAAGTTTGATGAAATTATCAATTGTATTGTATCATTTTCTTCTCAAACTCTCCTGCTTCTCACTCGATTTTTATTCTTAATTCTATATCTTTTATTTCCTTTCTTCTGATTCTTTTCTTCATCATTTTTTTTCTTATTACGAACTGGCTTATCGATTTTTTATTATAAATTATTCCCTATAAATCTTATTTTCCCTAACTAACTTTACTCTGTAGTTGCAATCAATTCGGATGGGCTCTATTGGCTTACCTAACTCCGTCGTTCAAAACTACTCTTATTCTGAGATCAGGGGAACATCATCCCTGCTCAGTACAATGATTGCTGGACTTATTCAACAGTCAATCTCAATTAATGAATCTTAAATAGTCATCTCGTGACTCAACATAATAATAATAATCATAACATTGGTTGGGAATCCTTTACCTTTATTTTTTATTATTGCTCAGTTCGAGTCATATATTTTTTCATCTTTCTTTATAGATACTACTTGATAATACTTGAAGCATTGCTTTTTATTGATACAATTCACATTTTTATTCATTTTTAATCACTTTTTGTTTCATCTCAATTCATATTACAACTCTTAGAATGTTTATTTTATTTATTTCGTTTTTTGATCATTGGTTTTCTTAATCTTACTTCCATTTCTTTCTAAATAGTATTGGAAGTTGGTCATTTTGATTGATATTATATTTTCTTCATAACTTTTTAAATATCATAGTAAGTTAGTGTTTCTTACTAGTTAGGAATGTTTTTAGCTCATTCCTTTATAGTATGTTTTGCTTTTATGCGCCTTACATTTTGGCTAAAGGTTATTGTAACTTAATCTTATTTTGTTAGGAATGTTTTGTAACTTCACTCCATTATTATTAATTTTTATTCAAAGATTATAGTAAGTTATTGTTTCTTACTTTATGTGGATTCTTGGTAATTGTATTTCTCCATTTTTTATGATTGGTCTAAAATACTTTCGAAACATCTGTGTAAGCTGTCCTTACATAACTTTTTGAATTTTGAAATTCATTTTTTATATATATTTTTTCATTATTATTTATCAGCAAACTTCATCTGCTTGTATTGTTCTTTCTTTTTATTTTAAATTACTTAGGTAGGTTATCATGAAATCAGTCCCCTTTTTCTCGGCATTTATCTTCACTTTGTTTACCCATAGTCCATCATTTCCTCTGCAGTTGTGGTTCGGATAACCTTGGTGTATAAAATTATTTTCTTCCTTGTGATATAGGTTTTTTCTATTTTGTACCATGATTCTTCTAATATCATATGTTCAGTGGTATCCGTGACGGCTTCCATCATTTTATTATATGGTTCTTTACTCAGCATTTCTATTTCTGGTATACTCAAGCGTGTTAAATACCTTCTTGATTTGTGACACGACATCTTGTTGTGAGTCCTGTCAATTTTGTGTAATTTCCATTTTCTTATTGATTTGCTGAAGTTTCCCTCCGTTGGTTGGTTGTGAATTCCCTCCATAATTTCTTTCAAGGTCCTCCTACAATCTTTATATCTCATTAATTTGCTTTGGTCGGTAAAGGGTAAATTGAACACATCAATTAGTCCGTTCTTCATCATCTCCACTTCTTCTCTTGTTTTTAGTAGTTTCTTTTTATATATTTTTCCTATTTCCTTTGTTTTCTTGATCTTCTTAATTATCCGATTCTTCTTTACTCTTCTCCGGTTGGTTTTTATGTGCTTAATTTTCTCATTGTTTTGGTTATCTTTATTCCCAGAAAACAATACACCTTTGTCTTCTTTATTCTTTATTTCTTCATTGATACCGTCAGAAGGGTTGTCTAGTGTTTCATTCAATTGTGTGAAACCACTATCTAAAAGTTCACTTAATTCCTCGTTAAATCTGTCCAATTTCTCATCCATCTTTTTAAAATTGTTATTCATTTCTTTTCTCTGTTCAGTAAATAAATCCATTAGTTTCTGTTCCTCTTCTTGTGTGATTACTGTTATTTTCTTCTGTTGCTTCACTTCCACGTCTTTGACTATTTCTTCTGCTTTTTGAATACTTGATTGTCCCATGTTTTTATTATTTGGTATTACGTCAAACTCTTCTATTTGATTATGTTCCTTCCTCCAATTACACATATCTTCTCTGGATAGTTCAAACATGACTCTTATCCATTCCCTTAATTTTGCGTTTTCTGTTTGTATTGGTCTTTCTGGTTGTCTTATCAATTGTCTCCATTGTTCATACTCCCACTGTGTATATTCCTCTGTCACCTGCGAGTATACTCCTGTTCTTTCGTTTTTCATCTGTGTGCAGTTTTCATCCCATTTTTCCCAATCTTCTTCAGTCATTCCTTCCATTTGGTTATCGTCTTTTTCGTGGGCTGTCCCTACAGTCTCTTCTTCATTATACTTGGTGTCTAACTTCCACATCTCATTATAAATGTCTCTCAATGTCATTTTGTCGTTTGGCGTTCCCATTGCATTCGCGCGACTCATTTGTGCTCTTTCATGGTCAATGGTATTTTTCTCAATGTATTCCACCTCTCTGCTGAATTTTTTAAACAATGTTGTCATCCATTCCGCATAGCTGAACCGTTTTTCTGGTTCTGGAATTTCCGTTTGTTTTTCTTCCATTTCTTTCTCCTTCGCCAACTTTTTCGATAAACCTCTTGTGTGCATCCTGATTTCCTTTCATGACCGCCGCTAGAACTTCGTATCTTCCTTTTTTCAAGCTCCACCGGTTGGTCGCCAATTTATAACCATAAGATGAGGTCGCTATTGTTCAAGCCCCACGTTGGGCGCCAATTTATAACCAATCTCTTTCGTATACCTCTGTAAAATATAACAGTGTGTCTGAGTGTGAAAGTGTGTCTGTGTTTCTTACCACTGCGTCCTCGCACGGCGATGTACTTCACGATGTTTGGGCCCGTAGCGAACGTACTGGGGACCAGGTATCGTGGTTCCCGATTTGAGGTTCAAATGTAGTGGATAATCTCCGGGTGGCGCCAAATTGTTTATAGAAAACAATTCAAATGGTTTACTTATCAACGTTCTATTTGAACGAGGCGACGAATTCAATCTGTCCCGCCTTTTCTCAATTTCGTGTCAATCGAGATAGCGGTTGCTGGATTCGCTACTTGAGCGCTAGCCGTCGCATTGGAAATCTTCACTAGACATTATATTTTTAAACATACACTTTGCTAATACAAATAAAACACGATTTAACACACACAGTATAAATTTATTATTAATAGGAAGTTAATATTTTATAGACACAAGTTGTAATTAGTTTGTTCATATATAATTCTGCACCGGATAATTCTTTATAAGACTCTTACCCAAGGTTAAACGATCGACTTTTGAATACAAATAAACAGTAATGGCGTTATATTTCGCCGATCAGCAAATATTTTGGTCGATGTTTGTGGGTTGTTTGGATCATGTTAAAAGGTTCAGATGCAGTTACAACATTAAAAATACACAACCTTACAATGTTTTTTCCTTGTGTAGGATAATGTGTAGTGGTAATTGTTTTGTTTAAGTGTCATACAAGATGTTTATAAGTCGTACATAAATATAAGGTTAGTTCTATAGTTAAAAAGTTGTTCAGTGATATAAATTTATGGATCAATCCTTGTAAAGAGAATAAAAATGATTTAGTGGTATTCAACATACATTGAGAAATGGTCAAAGTGCGTTTATTCTTTGGAAGTTGAAATAAATTAACTGATACTTAACAGCCTTGCAGTTCGGTATTATTCGGGATGTCAAGAAGGAAGGATTATGGCATCAATATTGTTCCAGCGTCCTTTATTCGGTCTTCGGCATCGTTTTCAAAGTTGGTTTGTACTTATTTTGATATTTCATATTGATTTAAATATTTTCTCCCTCTGGAAATGGTATTCTGCATACATCAGTCTTCTGTACTCTCAATTTCTACACTTTGTTTTACTTCCAATATGGTTTAAACATTAAAAGGTGTTGTACAGACAACTCGCGTCTGGCTTGCGATAGCGTACCTTTTCAAGTAATTGTATTTAACGGTAATTACCTCGTTAAACGGCTGTTTCCATGGCAACGTATTTATTCTCATTGGTTGAGCTCAACATAAACACATTGTTATCAATTTTCGAATTTCTTTCAAATCTTCCCATATCTTCGGACTTTCTTACTCTTCTTATCTTCCTTCGGGGTTATTATCTAAATGCACTATCATTTATATTTTCTCACAAAGGTTATTTGGTACCCCATAATATTGGGTTTTATCAAGTTTTCTAAGTTAAAATTAATTTCATACTTACTAATTACATTTCTTTATTTATATAATTCCTTAATTTAATATCTGGTTTTTTAATAATAACTACTATTCATCCTTGATGAATTAGCCACCTTGGAATTGTCCGTTACATGGTGATTTTTGTACAATCAGTAATTGTTTATGTTTGACAGTTAGGCCTGTTTCACC